>JAJAQA010000006.1:47373962-48108823 GCA_021464565.1 Rutilus rutilus
TTTTTTATTTATTAAAACTAACACACTTTGACCAATGATGGAGCTATAATAGACTCTTCTTAGGAGCATAAACAAAACAGCACCTTGGAAAAAAATGAAATGTAACCTAATATTGTAGTAGTTATAAACAAAGGTCTATTTTTAGTTCAGATTAAAATTTGAGGGCAGCAATTGTATTCATAATGTCAAAATAAAACCAACGTAATGTTACTTGAAAGCATTATAGCCTACTATTCCTGCCAAACTTCCATGGTTGCAGTTAGTGTTACTACAGTAAATCCATGGTGAATGTTGCAGATCTGTGGACACTGGATAGTTCATTCATGGCACATGTTTCTTCCTGGCTTCCACGGCACGCGCTGTTTGATCCGTTAATAACGGAGAAATGTTTCTCACTAGATCTCACAGCGATGTTATTACTTCTGTGGCGAATTCAAATGATTTATTTACTGGATCTCTTATTACCGCTGCTGTGTAACAGTGTCGCTTGATCAAGATCGCTCGCGCTGCACTGGTCCTAACTGATGAGCGGTCCTTCAACCACACAATAACGAGTAGCCCAGTTTCGTTCCGCTTACATTACGTTTGCACATTTGATGTTGGACAATGTTGTGGTCGCGCCGGCGTCTCTTACATTATGAGCGGGCTTGCCACGCGCAACGCGCCTACATTTGAAATAATGAAATTTTGGTCGGCAGGAAAAATGGTCCGACGAACCGTTCGGTTTGAAAATGCGTACACCGAACCGAACGACACTTCCCCATGATGTCTCTCCTCTCGACTGATTGACTAGAATGTTGTTCCATTGCCGCCGGCGCGAAAACCCAAACTATTGTTTGAGACGTTCTCTGACGTTGCACTAAACCCTGTTGAATTTTTTTGAATACATAGGCTAGTATAATGAAATTTAAGACCTTCGTTAAAAAAATTAAGACTTGGACAACGGAATTTAAGACTTTTTAAGGCCTTAATTTAGGAACATGACATTTAAGACCTTTTTAAGACTTTTAAGACCCCGCGGCTACCCTGGAGAAAATCTCCTTTAAAGTTGTGCATTTATGTTGGCGATTGTGCCGCATTCACTCACACAAATACATGTTTTATATATTTACGGTAGGAAATTTACTAAATATCTTCATGGAACATGATCTTTACTTAATATCCTCATGATTTTTGGCATAAAAGAAAAATCGATAATTTTGACCCATACAATTGCCACAAATATACCAGTGCGACTTGTGACTGGTTTTGTGATCCAGGGTCACATATGTCGAGCGCATGAACACAATGGCCAATCAGAGGCGTTTAAGAATCCGTTCAGTGCTCAAAATGCTAGAGGGAAATGCTGGTATTGTCAATTTTTTTACATTTTCAGTAACGCTTTTCCCTAAAGCATCGTTAGACAACTATCAGAATCTGATGATTATCATTCAATCTATGATTGAATCTGGAAATAAAGCAAAATAACTGAGAAAAATGAGAAATAGTCCTCAGATGCATGTCTGTAATTTATAGCAAAACTCTAGCGTTAATTAGAAGTCAAACAGATTCATTAACAGTAGTTACTACTCCAACACCTGCGTGACATCATTAACCAACGTGGTTGAGCGACAGTACGGTTTCGGGAAAGAGTCGTGACTCGCTAGTGGATTTCTTCAGCGATGCGTCGCACTGTGATAGTGAAGCAGCGAGTTACGGCGCTGTACGGCAAACACACTCCTGAGCCGACTGAAGCCCGCGCACACACACACACCTGTCTGCACTTCTCCGTCGTGATGTCCTCCTGCAGCGTGACCACGTTCGGGATGCTCTTGATCGGCACCAGATCCACACCTGACATCAAATCAAGAGTCAACACTGGAGTCTGAGTCCGAATCAGAGACGCTACACTGCAAACTCAACTCACCGATCACCAGACTCGACACGGGCATGAACTTGGACGCCACCTGCAACCTAAACGCCAAACACACACACACGGGTCAGTCATCAATAACTCGGGCTGGAACAATATATAGTCACAATATATCGCAATACAACAATATTGTGTATCGTGGAGAGTTTTAGTGTCAGTACAACATTAATTTACTATATATAATGTTGAATATAATGTATAATAATGCAATGGGGGAATATGTGTGTGTCCTGATAATGCCACATATCTGATGTTACCAGTAAAAAGTGCTACATTATATTAAATATATCTAGTCAGTGACAGATATATAATCAAATAATCCTGTATTTTCAGCTTCAGAATCATGAATATTGTTATTCTGGTGTCTCTATTGTCCTGCGCTTTGGGTTTCAGCACCAAGTCCACGACAATTCATTTACACACACAATGTAATAACAAATTTAGCTTTTTAATCAACAGTACATTTTCAGTTAACCTTATCATATGTCTTGGAGTATCGCAATCATACCGTATCGTGAGTTCAGTATCGTGATAATATATTATGAGTTCAGTATCGTGATAATATCGTATCGTGAGTTCAGTATCGTGATAATATCGTATCGTGAGTTCAGTATCGTGATAATATCATATCGTGAGTTCAGTATCATGATAATATATCATGAGTTCAGTATCGTAATAATATCGTATCGTGAGTTCAGTATCGTGATAATATCGTATCGTGAGTTCAGTATCGTGATAATATCATATCGTGAGTTCAGTATCATGATAATATATCATGAGTTCAGTATCGTGATAATATCGTATCGTGAGTTCAGTATCGTGATAATATCGTATCGTGATATCGTATCGTGAGTTCAGTATCGTGATAATATCGTATCGTGAGTTCAGTATCGTGATAATACCGTATCGTGAGTTCAGTATCGTGATAATACCGTATCGTGAGTTCAGTATCGTGATAATATCGTATCGTGAGTTCAGTATCGTGATAATATCGTATCGTGAGTTCAGTATCGTGATAATACCGTATCGTGAGTTCAGTATCGTGATAATATCGTATCGTGAGTTCAGTATCGTGATAATACCGTATCGTGAGTTCAGTATCGTGATAATATCGTATCGTGAGTTCAGTATCGTATCGTGAGTTCAGTATCGTGATAATACCGTATCGTGAGTTCAGTATCGTGATAATATCGTATCGTGAGTTCAGTATCGTGATAATACCGTATCGTGAGTTCAGTATCGTGATAATATCATATCGTGAGTTCAGTATCATGATAATATATCATGAGTTCAGTATCGTAATAATATCGTATCGTGAGTTCAGTATCGTGATAATATCGTATCGTGAGTTCAGTATCGTGATAATATCATATCGTGAGTTCAGTATCATGATAATATATCATGAGTTCAGTATCGTGATAATATCGTATCGTGAGTTCAGTATCGTGATAATATCGTATCGTGATATCGTATCGTGAGTTCAGTATCGTGATAATATCGTATCGTGAGTTCAGTATCGTGATAATACCGTATCGTGAGTTCAGTATCGTGATAATACCGTATCGTGAGTTCAGTATCGTGATAATATCGTATCGTGAGTTCAGTATCGTGATAATATCGTATCGTGAGTTCAGTATCGTGATAATACCGTATCGTGAGTTCAGTATCGTGATAATATCGTATCGTGAGTTCAGTATCGTGATAATACCGTATCGTGAGTTCAGTATCGTGATAATATCGTATCGTGAGTTCAGTATCGTATCGTGAGTTCAGTATCGTGATATCGTATCGTGAGTTCAGTATCGTGATAATATCGTATCGTGAGTTCAGTATCGCGATGTCTTGAAGTGCAAGACAGAGATATATATATATATATATATATATATATATATATATATAAAATTAGAAAACAAATCTTTAAAATAAACATGCTTATACTTTAGATGGCAACTTCTTGAATCTGCAATCCTATTACATTTTTTTTCACAAATAAAGTAATTGTTTAAAAATATATGAATATGTGAATAAAAAGGAGGTAAACACTGTAACGGCACTCAGCAATCTGGCGCGCGTTTGCTGAATGTTGACGGTAAATGAGAAAGTATTTTAGCCTGATTGTTTGCCTTTTCTGTTACAAATAATATAAAAGCAAACGCTTTACTTTTTCACATACCATTTACTTTCTTTGTTTACCAGTTCTGTCTAACAAAGTATTAGATATGACTGACAGAGATCGTAACGTAATGAAGACGGAGAATGTGAGTGAGCGCTGTGTGATCAGACCGTTCTCTTCTCAGGCGCTGGTGTTCTCCGCGCCGCCCGTCAAAATAAAAGTCCGGAGCGCCGTCAAAATAAAAGTCCCGCTTCCAACACATCGGCCAATCAGAAAAAAGTATATACGTTGTATTTTATATATATTTAGTGCTGTCAAACGATTGAAATATTTAATCGCGATTAATCGCATTTATGTCATAGTTAACTCGCGATTAATCGCACATTTTTATCTATTCTAAATGTCTCTTGATTTCTTTTTGTCCCATTATTTTTTCTCATTTTAATGCTCTTATCAACATGGAAAAGTGGTAGCTCAGTTCATAACGACAAAACACACAGATCACTTTGGTCTTGTCAACTGAACCATTTGGCCACTTATTTAAAATTAACCTTTCCATTTAGAATCTTATTGGCATCCATTTCGGCATCTCGCGCTCATCATTCATCCACTCAAAACGGGGGTCGCACACTGGACGAGAAGCGAAGCGCCTCTGATTTAAAATTCGAACACATTATTCTCTATGAATGTACACACACCGGCGGCACCATTCTGCGTTTTTATTGCTGGCCATAAACCGAGAAAGTGCACGAGCGATACAAGTTGTCCTAGACGCGGCTTCTCGTCCACTCTTTGGCCGGTTCGCAAGCCCAAGTGTGTGCGGCATGTCTGTTTTTTTTTTTTTCCGGTCTAGCTGGATCCGGTGTGGTGTTGTAGTTTTACTAACGTACTAGTTGTTGCAAAAGCATGTAAAAAAGAAAAAAAAAAGTATTCTATTAAAAAATTTTACGCCGTTAAAATAGGTTTGCGTTAACGCCGTTAATAACGCGTTTAACTGACAGCCCTAATATATATGTATGTATGTATGTATGTATGTATATATCGGCCTTGGCGATATATCGGTCGACCACGATTTAAAACCACAATAAAACACAGATATTTTGTTGTAAATTTTAAAAGTAATGCGTTACTTTACAAGTTACTTGAAAAAGTAATCTGATTACAAAACTCAAGTTACTTGTAATGAGTTACCCTCAACACTGGCTCTGATATTACTTTAATTCAGCATTTATGTTGAAAATGAAATGAGATCAATCAATCCGCGTTATAAAGCGTTTCCTCACCATCCTCCTGGAGCGGCACACAGATCCACCAGAGCTCGAGCTTTCTGGAGAAACTGGAACTTTCGGTTGAGCTGAATGAGCTTGAAGGACGAGCGGGACCGATAACCTTAAAATGACCAACAATACACGAGCAAACGCCCTCATTTGATTACCACTCTTTATGATCATACATGCATTAAATCATACATCTAGGAAATTAAAACACACAACACATGATTTAAGAAAAATAAAGTGAAACATTTTATAGGGTAAAAAAAATGAACGAGTTGTTAAACGGCTATAAATTCACTTCATTAGACATTATTAAAATTTCATTAAACCGTTAAAACTGAATCCAGAACAATGAAAATGAATAACACGGGCCCTAAAAATGTCATTTTTGTTACACTTTCAATAGTCTTGTTACATGTGTTACATTTCTTAGTTACACTTTATTTTAAGGTGTCCGTGTTACAGTGTAATTACACATTTCAATACTGAGTACTAATAAATAACCACATTTATAGGGTTAGGATTTGGGTTAGGGTTAAATGCGTGTAATTAACTTTATTTTACAGTGTCATTGTTACATATAGTTACTATAGTAATAACGATAAATTATGTATAATTACATGCAACTAACCCTCAACCAAACCCTAATCCTACCCTAACCCTATAGTAAGTACATGCAGTTAATTAATATTACTCAGTACTTAAATGTATAATTACACTGTAACAACGACACCTTAAAATAAAGTGTAACCCACAATTTATAGTAGGCCTAATTACTATAGTAACTACATGTAGCAAAGACACAGTAAGGTGATGTGTTACACGTTACATGACTTTAATTAATTACACATGCTTTTTGGCTACTAAATTTGACGTAAGCTTTAAATAAAAGTCCAGAAAATGTCAAATAAAAACATCAGAAAGCTCCCACAACATGATAAAAACACGGTATTAGCATAGACATGGCCTCAGATTGTAATACCATGCTAGTTAAGAGTACTTAACATCATACTTGAATGATACTTAGAGGAATGACATGCTAACTTTAATCTCAAAACACCCGCTGTTACTACAGTTAATGTCCGACTGTATTACCACTGTAATAACGTGGTACTTCGTGCTCTTTCTTAATGTTCATGTTTACGCGACTTACCCGTTTCTTTTGCGAGGTGATAGAATTTATCCTTTCTGGTTTTTCCGACTTTGAGTTTTTTACCCATGATTTCTGTTGCGAATTACCAGTTTTTAGGCTTTATTTCCACACGCTTCACCTCGCCGTGTCGCGAGCACTGAGAGCCACACGTGTACTCCGGCGGCGCAGAGAGATGACGTAGGCTATTCGTCAGCAGACGTTATAATATTTATTTATGTTTTACATTGGAAGTTGTTTCATTTGTTTGGATCTTTTTTTACAGTCTATGGTTTGGATATTGATTTGTTTGGAAATTATACATTTAGAAAAAAAAAAAAATTACGTGTGGCAATATGCTTTAAAATGAAAATATATATATACAAATGTGGGTAACACTTTATTTTACAGCGTCATTGTTACATATGTAATATAATATTACCATAGTAATAACAGTAAATTATGCATAATTACATACAACTAACCCTCGGCCACTTCTTCCCAGAACTCCTTTGCATAATCCCATAAAACAAATGTGGTATTGTTTCAAGATTACAGTTACAGAATCCACACTGTGAAGAGATGTCTAATTTAAATTTAGGAATACAGGGATAGTAATTATGTAAAGTGAAGCTCTTAACAGAAACTTATAAATGTCAGTCCACATATTAATAGTAGAAAGAGAAGGATCATTTCCATTTGAAAAAAGCTTTGGGTTGACAGCTGATCTTCTAATTGTTTTTACATTTGACATTGGAAAGTGCTCCAGTGGATAATTGGGGCATTTCACAAACTGATTGTTTTATGTAAATATGTTTTATGTAAATATGTTAGTAATCAGACAGTTGACGGCACCCGTTGACCGTTAAAATACTACAGAAGTCAATGGTTACCAACATTTTTCAAAATATCTTTATTTGTGTTCAACAGAAGAAAGAAACTCATACAGGTTTGGAACACCAAGAGTAATAAGTAATGACAAAATGTTAATTTCTGGGTGAACTATCCTTTTAATATGCAAATAAGGGGGCGTGGTCTCTCCTTACACCGTCATCAGAACTAGACTCTGGCGCGGTCACGTGCTACTCGCAGAGAATACTCCAGATCCAAGATGGCTGCGTACATGAGAATGTGGAGATCATACCGTCCCGCATCCAGAAGCATCAGCACAGCTTCATCAGCAGGAACGGTCATGATCAGAGCCGGGTTAAACGCGTTATTCCCGCGGGATCCTCTCAGCGGGAGCCGCTTCATCCACATCCAGCGCTCGTATTCCAGTATATCCAGCAGAAAGTCGTTACACAACGCGAGGATCTCAGCATCCGCGGTGAGTGACAGGTGGAGGCGCGTGCCCGCGGGCTCCGGGAGCCTCGGACTCGGGTGTCAACAGAAGAGGTGTCTCTTCGGGAACCAGGGAAGCGGGTTCTCCGGGCAGGACGGTGCGGAGAGTAGCGGGGGAGCTGAGGATGAGTCCGGGGGTGATGAAGGTCCTTATACTCCTCCTCCTCCTCAGATGAGCGCGCTCACCACGATGCTCGTGCCCGAGGTTTTCCCGAACGTGCCCCTCATCGCTGTCAACAGGAATCCCGTGTTTCCCAGATTCATCAAAATCATTGAGGTGATGATCTCACAGATGCATGCATGACGCAATCGTGGTTATGAAACATACAAGGTAGAAAAAACAAACATTAGAAATAAGTAAGAAGTAACTTGTGACATGTGTCAATAGTTTGACATTGACTTTTAGAGACACTGAAGTTTTCTTTGTGTTTTACTGCAGTTTTACTCTGGTGTTGATGGTGTTTGCTGGGGATTTCATCATCCATAGTAGAGTGTGTGTGTGTGTGTGTGTGTGTGTGTGAGAGAGAGAGTGAGTGAGTGAGTGAGTGTGTGTGTGAGAGTGAGAGTGTGTGTGAGAGAGAGAGAGAGAGAGAGAGAGAGAGTGTGTGTGTGAGACAGTGAGAGAGAGAGTGTGTGTGTGTGTGTGAGAGAGAGAGAGAGAGAGAGAGTGAGAGTGTGTGAGAGAGAGTGAGAGAGAGAGTGAGAGTGTGTGAGAGAGAGAGAGAGAGAGAGAGAGAGTGTGTGTGTGTGTGTGTGTGTGTGTGTGTGAGACAGTGAGTGAGTGAGAGAGAGAGAGAGAGAGAGAGTGAGTGTGTGTGTGTGAGAAAGAGAGAGAGAGAGAGTGTGTGTGTGAGAGAGAGAGAGTGAGTGAGAGAGAGGGAGTGTGTGTGTGTGTTTACTATAGTGTTGATGGTGTTTGCTGGGGATTTCATCATCCATAGTAGAGTGTGTGTGAGAGTGAGTGTGTGTGTGTGTGTGTGTGAGAGAGAGTGAGTGAGAGAGAGAGTTTGTGCGTGTGTGTTTACTGTAGTGTTGATGGTGTTTGCTGGGGATTTCATCATCCATAGTAGAGTGTGTGTGTGTGTGAGAGAGAGAGAGAGAGAGAGAGTGAGAGTGTGTGTGTGAGAGAGAGAGAGTGTGTGTGTGTGTGTGTGTGTGTGTGTGTGTGTGTGTGTGTGTGTGTGTGTGTGTGTGTGTGTGTGTGAGAATGAGATCAGTGAATGGACTATACAGAAAGTTCTTTCCTGAGAAGGTTGTGTATTGTTTACCCTGTCAGCACTTGAGTAGCTGAAGTCTAGTAGTTCTGCATCGGAAACCGCAGTTTTCTTGCAATGTTTCTGATTGTAAGACGTTTATAGCAGTGAATGATCATCTTGGTAATAGAGCTGCACGATTCTCCCACGAATAGACAAGTAAACAAACTAACATGTGATTTACTAGAGGCTCTGAGAAAATGTTAAAATGTTTAGTTAATCTAAATCAATTATTTTTTTAAAAATCAAGTTGAGTGAATGAATCGATGACTACAGTCTTTTCAACATCACAGTATCATTATTTCTGTCTTACAATAATTCATATTATCACAGAAGTACTGGGATAAAAGTTCAGATATAAACACTGATGTTTACGGTAATGATCAAAATAGAGCAAATCACCTTTAGGAAAAAACTTGCCGCTTCAAATAGCGATTGTGTCGATTACATCATTACACCAGTAGGTGGCGACAAGTGACTGTTAAAAAGTGTCTGTCATTGAATCATTCATGCAAGAGATTTGTTCAAAAATGCTGATTCATCCAGTAATGAAACGAGTGAAGTATTTATGAGTGAGTCATTGAATCATTCACTCAACCCGATTTTTAAAAAATAATTCAGATGATTTCAACATTTTAAATAGACTGCAGCAATTAGCATTTTGTCAGAACCGTAAATCACATTTTAGTTTTAGTTGTCTATTCAGAATCTGAAACAAAATATCTATCTATATATGACAAAATATTTATCCAGAATCGTGCAGCTGTACTTAATACTTAACATTATTGATTATTATAGATTGCATCGATTAGTTGTTGTAGCTCCAATTGACTACAATGTAAATATTAGTGTTGAATGAAAACGTTTTTAAACACCCACCTAAACAAAACCAGTCAAGCTGATTTGCATATTTGTGAATATTTTGTCATCTGAAGGTAAAAAACAAACAGCTGATGGACCTGTTGAGGCGAAAGGTTCGCCTCGCTCAGCCGTACGCAGGTGTGTTCCTGAAGAAAGATGACAGGTAAGTGATTGTGCCTTTGATATAACGACTGTAAGTTGATGTTGCGCTGATTGTGGCGTTTATTTCCCAGTAACGAGTCGGATGTGGTGGAGAGTCTGGATGCCGTTTATCACACCGGAACATTCGTGCAGATCCACGAGATGCAGGATCTCGGAGACAAACTCCGGATGATTGTGATGGGACACAGAAGGTGACGCTCGAAATCACAGCTTTGAAAATGCCGTTCTCAGGAAAGTTGACCTCTGACCTTTTTTCCCCTCGTGGTCTCCCAGAATCCGCATCAGTAAGCAGCTGGATGTTGAGCCGGAGGAGCCGGCGTCCCTGGAGCTGGAGGCGGAAGGCGAGCCGCCCAAAGCCGCGCGCCGGAAGCAGAAACGTTCCCGCAAGGATCCGGCGTCTCCGGCCGAGGCCATGGAGGAGAAGGTGCGGGAGGCGGAGCTTGTGGTGGAGGCGCTTCCTCTTCCCAGCGTCCTCATGGTGGAGGTGGACAACGTGATCCACGAGGAATTCCAGGTCACAGAAGAAGTCAAGGTCAGCCTTACTTAGGGATGCAATTTTGGCCAATACTGATAATTCCTTATATTTGAAAGCCGATAACCGATAATTTCTTATATTTGAAAGCCGATAACCGATAATTTCTTATATTTGAAAGCCGATAACCGATAATTCCTTATATTTGAAAGCCGATAACCGATAATTCTTTATATTTGAAAGCCGATAACCGATAATTCTTTATATTTGAAAGCCGATAACCGATAATTTCTTATATTTGAAAGCCGATAACCGATAATTCTTTATATTTGACAGCCGATAACCGATAATTCCTTATATTTGAAAGCCGATAACCGATAATTTCTTATATTTGAAAGCCGATAACCGATAATTCATTATATTTGAAAGCCGATAACCGATAATTCTTTATATTTGAAAGCCGATAACCGATAATTTCTTATATTTGAAAGCCGATAACCGATAATTCTTTATATTTGAAGGCCGATAACCGATAATTCATTATATTTGAAAGCCGATAACCGGTAATTCTTTATATTTGAAAGCCGATAACCGATAATTCATTATATTTGAAAGCCGATAACCGATATTTCTTTATATTTGAAAGCCGATAACCGTTAATTCTTTATATTTGAAAGCCGATAACCGATAATTCATTATATTTGAAAGCCGATAACCGATATTTCTTATATTTGAAGGCCGATAACCGTTAATTCTTTATATTTGAAAGCCGATAACCGTTAATTCTTTATATTTGAAAGCCGATAACCGATAATTCTTTATATTTGTAAGCCGATAACCGATAATTTCTTATATTTGAAGGCCGATAACCGTTAATTCTTTATATTTGAAAGCCGATAACCGGTAATTCTTTATATTTGAAAGCCGATAACCGATAATTCATTATATTTGAAAGCCGATAACCGTTAATTCTTTATATTTGAAAGCCGATAACCTGATATTTCTTTATATTTGAAAGCCGATAACCGTTAATTCTTTATATTTGAAAGCCGATAACCGATAATTCATTATATTTGAAAGCCGATAACCGATATTTCTTTATATTTGAAAGCCGATAACCGATAATTCATTATATTTGAAAGCCGATAACCGATAATTCATTATATTTGAAAGCCGATAACCGATAATTCATTATATTTGAAAGCCGATAACCGATATTTCTTTATATTTGAAAGGTGATAACCGATAATTCTTTATATTTGAAAGGCGATAACCGATATATTGGCCGTTAAATCTAAATCAAAATTTTTATATAATTTTTGAGAGCCTGATTACAAAAACAAAATTCTAACCATTAAAATCATTTAGTACTTCAGCTTAAAAAAATTAGAAGCATCTTAATTTATTCTATTTAAATCGATCTTTATAATTATAATTTTTTCGAGTAGCAAATTTTTTTTATGGTTTTAGTTAGCGATAATAACCCTGGTTCAGTATGCTAAGCATTTTCCAGCATATCGGAAAGACATTTATACATTTATCCAAAGAGACTCGGAATCACAGCATACGTTGTGTTGTTTTACATCAGGCGCTGACGGCTGAGATCGTCAAGACCATACGTGACATCATCGCTCTGAACCCACTGTACAGGTAAGACAGGTGAAAGAGGCTGTTCAAATCCGCATGCTAAGGGAGATCAGTGTGTTTATCTGTGTGTGTGTGTTTGCTAGAGAGTCTGTGCTCCAGATGATGCAGGCTGGGCAGAGAGTCGTGGATAACCCTATTTACCTGAGCGACATGGGGGCGGCGCTGACCGGGGCCGACTCGCACGAGCTGCAGGACGTCCTGGAGGAAACAAACGTACGTTTACGACCCCCGAAACCCAGTCTCAGAACGTCAATGTGTGTCTAACAGAAGACCTGTCTTACAGATTCCCAAACGACTCTACAAAGCGCTTTCTCTGCTGAAGAAGGAATACGAACTGAGTAAACTACAGCAGCGTCTCGGGAGAGAGGTGAGGACACGTTCCTGACTAGGGTTGGGAGTCGAAAATATCGGATACTTGTCATAAAATTTAAATTTAGAATTATAATTTTTAATGTTCTTCAATTTTTAATGCATGTTTGAATAAATCTGGCAAGTTTTTATGACAGCCACCATTTATGTTTATATTTCATATAACTTTATTATTATAAAAATAAATAAAAGTGTAATTTACCTACTATTTGTCACACGCTGTTGCTTATTCATCGATTTCCGCTGGCCTGCTGGTTTTGATGCTCAGGTGGAGGAGAAGATCAAGCAGACGCACAGGAAGTACCTCCTCCAGGAGCAGCTGAAGATCATTAAGAAGGAGCTCGGCCTGGAGAAAGAGGACAAAGACGCCATTGAGGAGAAGTTCAGGGAGAGATTGAAGGAGCGCACCGTACCTCAGCACATCATGGAGGTTATCAACGAGGAGCTGAACAAACTGGGGCTGTTAGATAACCACTCCTCAGAGTTCAAGTAAGGAGTCCATCATTGTTATAAACAAATGTAGTCTATGAATACTATACCGTTTCTTCTTCAAGGATTAGTTCACTTCAGAATTCAAATTTCCTGATAATTTACTCTCCCCACGTCATCCAAGATGGTCTTTCTATCTTCAGTCGTAAGGAAATGAAGGTTTTTGAGGAAAACGTTCCAGGGTTTTTCTCCATATAGTGACTTCAATGGGGTCCAACGGGTTGAAGGTCCAAATGTGAGTTTCAGTGCAGCTTCAAAGTCTCGACACGATCCAGCCGAGGAATAAGAGTCTTATCTAGACAAACCAGCGGCCATTTTATAAAAAACATAAACATTTATATACTTTTAACCATGAATGCTCACCTTGCACTGGCTGTGATGCGACACACATTACGTAATCAGGTTGAAAGGTCACGCATGACGAAGGAGAAAGAACAGACCTAGTGTTTATAAAGCGAAAGTCAAACGGCCTTTACAAAAAAAATACAAAATAAAAGGTAAAACAACGATGTCGGACGATTTTGAAGTTGGAGGACAAAATGAGATGGAGTTTTTCGCCCTACCCTACATTTCTGAACCGGAACACACGTGACCTTTCAACCTGATTACGTAATGTGTGGCGCATCACAGCCAGTGCAAGACGAGCATTTGTGGTTAAAAGTATATAAATGTTTATATTTGTTATAAAATGTCCGCTGGTTTGTCTAGATAAGACTCTCCTTATTCCTCGGCTGGATCGTGTCGAGACTTTGAAGCTGCACTGAAACTCACATTTGGACCTTCAACCCGTTGGACCCCATTGAAGTCACTATATGGAGAAAAATCCTGGAACGTTTTCCCCAAAAACCTTAATTTCTTTTCGACTGAAGATAGAAAGACATGAACACCTCAGATGACGTGGGGGAGAGTAAATTATCAGGAAATTTTAATTCTGAAGTGAACTAATCCTTTAATGTCCATTAAAATGCCCAAGAAGCTGAAAACCCAACTAAAACCAGCTTAAGATGGTTGTACATGGACTCTACCTGGACTTTAGCTGCTTTAGATTGGTTTATCAGTTGGTTTCGACATGGAAGACCATCCGAGTACAGCAGCAAACCAGCTGCCATGTTCCACAAAGCAGTTTGACCTCCATAAAATGGTATTTCGCTCATTCAAACTTTGATCCTTCTCTTCCCCCCCATTAAAATCCCCAGCGTCACCCGTAACTACTTAGATTGGCTGACCTCCATGCCGTGGGGAACCAACAGTGTGGAAAACCTGGAGTTGGTCCGAGCCAAAGAGGTGTTGGAAGAGGACCACTACGGAATGGATGACGTCAAGAAACGCATTCTGGTAAAGATCAAGCATAAGCGGCTCAATCTTACAAAGTACGCTTACAAATCCTATTAATCCTGGTGCTTGTTCATTCCTGCAGGAGTTCATAGCGGTAAGCCAGCTTAAAGGCAGCACACAGGGAAAGATCTTGTGTTTCTATGGCCCTCCTGGAGTCGGCAAGACCAGTATCGCCCGCTCGATCGCCAGAGCGCTTAATCGCGAATACTTCCGCTTTAGTGTGGGAGGAATGACGGATGTGGCGGAGATTAAGGGCCACAGGTGAGTGATGCGTGCGAGGCCACGCCCACCAGCTGTGATGTCATGCATGAACATTTGTGTCAAGTCAAGTCAAATCAGTTCAATTCAAATCAATTCAGTTCAAGTCAATTCAAGTCAAATCAATTCAAGTCAATTCAAAGTCAAGTCAAGTCAATTCAAGTCAAGTCAAGTCAATTCAATTCAAGTCGTCAATTCAATTCAAGTCGTCAATTCAAGTCAAATTCAATTCAGTTCAAGTCAATTCAAGTCAAATCAATTCAAGTCAATTCAAAGTCAAGTCAGTTCAAGTCGTCAATTCAAGTCAAATTCAATTCAGTTCAAGTCAATTCAAGTCAAATCAATTCAAGTCAATTCAAAGTCAAGTCAGTTCAAGTCAAGTCAATTAAATTCAAATCAATTCAAGTCAATTCAGTTCAAGTCAAGTCAATTCAAAGTCAAGTCAATTCAAGTCAAGTCAATTCAATTCAAGTCGTCAATTCAAGTCAAATTCAATTCAGTTCAAGTCAATTAAATTCAAATCAATTCAAGTCAATTCAGTTCAAGTCAAGTCAATTCAAAGTCAAGTCAATTCAAGTCAAGTCAAGTCAATTCAATTCAAGTCGTCAATTCAAGTCAAATTCAATTCAGTTCAAGTCAATTCAAGTCAAATCAATTCAAGTCAATTCAAAGTCAAGTCAGTTCAAGTCAAGTCGTCAATTCAAGTCAAATTCAATTCAGTTCAAGTCAAATCAATTAAATTCAAGTCAAGTCAAGTCAAATCAATTCAATTCAAGTCAAATCAATTCAAGTCAATTCAGTTCAAGTCAAGTCAAGTCAAGTCAAGTCAAGTCAAGTCAAGTCAAGTCAAGTCAAGTCAAGTCAAGTCAAGTCGTTTATTACTGTCATGTGTAAAAGTTACAAAGTACTAGGCCTACACAATTAATCGAATTAGTAATCGTGATTACAGTTACGGATGCCACAATTATGTAAATCGTTCAAAGGCACAATTACAAAAAAAAACGTCTGCTTACATTATTCTGTGTGCATACGGCGTGTTTTTCTTTCCAGAGTTTATCTAAGGGTTTTTTCCTCCCATTGTTTTAATTTTAGTTTAGTTTAGACATTTGAGGCTTAATGCTATAAAAAAGCTGTTCAAAACATCATTTAATGTAAATTGTGACAGTCGTAATTAATAATCGCAATTACAATTTCAAGGGAATAATCGACAATTATGATTTTTGTCATAATCACGCAGCCCTACCAAGTACAATGGAAAACTTACTTGAAAGCCACTCCACAGACTATAGACAGAGCAAATACAATAAACCTCACTGCTATATAAACAAAACAAACATACATATATACACAAATTACCAAATGATTGCAAAACCATATGACAATAAGATAATCGGTAGCCGCGTTTCCATTACCCTTCAAATTGCGCAAAATTGAAATTGCGAATTGAAAATATGCTTTAAATGGAAACGCGTAATTTTCGCAAAAATTCCCATTTATCGCAAAAAAGTTTTTCCGTTCGCATGAGGAGGTTTTTCAGGCAATTCGAAAAATAAATATTTCGCAAAACTGCAATGGAAACAGTTTTAGCGCATTTACAGGTCACCTGACGTAGACGACGCGGTGTGTTTGGACAGAATACGAGACAGAGTTCTTTATTCAATTCATAAAAGACAAAAGAATTACAGGAATAATGGATTCTAAACCTCAAATAAATGCCACAATCAAGACCTCGAAGCAGATCTGAGGGAGAAACACCCAGAAACACCTCATATGTGCCGCTCACAAGTATAATAAGGGTCGTTCCTTGCCATTAATGCTTGGAGAACACACATACGTCTCCTTTTTTGTCGACATTTAGAAAAAATCGCACAAGTTTTGCGCAAATCTGTAATGGAAACGTGCCTAATGACAAAATAAAAAAGACAATAAAGTGACATTTTTGATCTTACGAGTTTCCAGTATTCTTGCCCAACACTAACGTAAGTGTTAGACATCAGTGTTGATTAAACATTAGTGTTGAACAATCTTACGGCACTGGGGTAAAAACCGTTCCTGCATCTACACTTCTTTTCAAGCTCTTAGTACGCAGTTCTGTGTGTGATTGTGTTCGTGCATTGCAGGAGAACATATGTTGGTGCAATGCCTGGAAAGATCATCCAGTGCCTGAAGAAAACTAAGACTGAAAACCCACTGGTCCTTATTGATGAGGTATGAACAATAAACAGGGTTCGTACACGGACTCCTGGAAAACCCTTGAAAAAAGCCATTTTTACGAAGAAGTACTTGAAAATGGGAAATTTATTTGTAATTTTATTGATAAAACAATCTTTTCAGACAAAATCAACACTGCATTCTGTCTGATATAGATATAGAGGCATTTCACATGAATATGCGTGTGATATTGCTCATATTAATATCCAAGCACACGATACAGCTTTCATTCTTCAATCATATATTCATGGGGAATAAATCAGTTTGAAAGAGGAAAGCGATATCTTTGTCATAGATTCCTTTCAATGGTTAAAGTTTCCACAGTCATTGCATGTGCTGCACTTTATTCATAGCATTTTGTTTGATTAGTATATTTTTATTAATCCGTTTACCTTTTTTAGAGTTTGAAAGATAATAAAGAAAGATGTTGTTTTGAAAAGTGCGATCTCTGATTGTAGTCCTTGGAAAAAAAACTCAAATATAGTGCTTGAAAAGTCATTGAAAGTCCTGGAATTCAATTTGACAGTGTGTGTGTAGGAACCCTGAATAACCGTGATCCTAACGTTGTGTGTGGGAATAACTGTGCTGAGTTCATCTCTGTGTTGTGCAGGTTGATAAGATAGGTCGAGGCTACCAGGGCGACCCGTCTTCTGCGCTACTGGAGCTTTTAGATCCCGAACAGAACGCTAACTTTCTCGACCACTACCTGGATGTGCCTGTCGACCTGTCTAAGGTATGAACTAGACAAAATACATGTTTATTGGAAGAATACTATGGTTTTATTTAGGGTTTGAAATGAACACCCGCCAAATGCGTGTAAAAATCAACTGTGGCGGGAAACGCTGTCGAATCACGAGCCAATTTGTCGTGTTACTTATCATGTTTACTCACTGCATGGGGAAGTTCGTTTAAGACAAATCTGAGCAGATTTAGTGCAAATACTCTTGAGTCATCATGATATATTAAATACGGCGTATTGCACAGAATCTGCATATCTGGCTTACTTGAACACACTCGTCACTACACAACTAATAAAAATAGAAATAGAATAAAAATAGAATTAAATAGAAGCTTTTGTAACATTAAACACGACCGTTCAAAAGTTTGCGGTCAGTAAGAGTTTATTTTTTATTTTTGGGGGAAATAAATAAAATAAATCAATACTTTTATT
This sequence comes from Rutilus rutilus, assembly GCA_021464565.1. Classification (NCBI taxonomy): domain Eukaryota; kingdom Metazoa; phylum Chordata; class Actinopteri; order Cypriniformes; family Leuciscidae; genus Rutilus; species Rutilus rutilus. The sequence goes on from JAJAQA010000006.1 coordinate 47,391,960, forward strand.
CATCAAGGATGCATTAAATTGATCAAAAGTTACAGTAAAGACATTTATAATGTTAGAAAATATTCTATTTCAGAGAAATGCTGTTCTTCTGAACTTTCTATTCATCATAGCATCATGAAATAAAAATGTAAAAAACTGTTTTCAACACTGATAATAATCATAAATGTTTCTTGAGCATCAAATCATCATATTAGACTGATTTCTGAAGGATCATGTGACACTGAAGACTGGAGTAATGATGCTTTGATCACAGGAATAAAGTACATTTTACTGTATATTTTTTGTTGTTGTATTTTTAATCAAATAAATGCAGCCTTGAGCAGAAGAGACTTCTTTTAAAAACATTAATAATCTTACCGATCCAAAACTTTTGACCGGTAGTGTATATATAAACTGTGACGTAGTTAATCTGCCTCATTTCTTTTATCTTTTTGGTCCAGTAGAAGTTCTGAATGTCCGGTAACTTTAGTTAAAAATGTAGCAGCCAAACTGGCCAGTGAGTGAAAAGGTTCATTTCAAACGCTGGTTTTATTGTTCCTACTTTGGAGTTTCCTTTGGGTTTCAGGTGCTTTTCATTTGTACGGCCAATGTCCTCGACACCATCCCCGAACCCCTAAGAGACCGAATGGAAATGATCAACGTATCAGGCTACGTTGCTCAGGAGAAACTGGCAATTGCGGAGGTACGTTCACTTGGTCTTTTTTCCTGAAAGTCATCAACACGTTTTATTTTTTGGGACAATTTGAGTCTGGCATAATGGGTCAAGCTTAAAGCCGCCAACTGGAAGTTGCTGGTTCAAGACCAGTAGTTAATACGCCATAACTCCTAAAGTTGGTTGTGCACAAATTCTACTTGGTCAGTAGCTGATCAATTGGATTATAAAATGGTGGATCTGGTTTTGACTGGTAGACCACCTTAAACCAGCAACAAAGTTGACAAAATCCAGCAAAAACCAGTTGTACATAGTTTCTAAATCATGTTTTGACATGGTAGACCATCTTAAATCAGCAATTAAAGTTGATAAAACCCAGCTAAAACCAGTTGTACATAGTTTTTACCTGGTCAGAACTGAATACAAACTGTTGGACCAAGTTTTGACATGGTAGACCACCTTAAACCAGCAACAAAGCTGACAAAACCCACGTAAAACCAGCTTAAGATGATTGTACATGGGATTTACCTGGTCATTAGCTGCTTTAGATGGTTAATCAGTTGGACTACAAACTGGTGGACCTGGTTTTGACATGGTAGACCATCTTAAATCAGCAATTAAAGTTGACAAAACCCAGTTAAAACCAGTTTAAGATGATTGTACATGGGTTTTACCTGGTCATTAGCTGCTTTAGATGGTTTATCAATTGGACTACAAACTGGTGGACCAGGTTTTGACTGGTAGACCATCTTAAATCAGCAATTAAAGTTGATAAAACCCAGCTAAAACCAGTTGTACATAGTTCCTACCTGGTCAGAACTGAACCTAGATGGTTAATCAGTTGGACTACAAACTGGTGGACCTGGTTTTGACATGGTAGACCACCTTAAATCAGCAACAAAGTTGACAAACCCCAGCTAAAACCAGTTTAAGATGATTGTACATGGGTTTTACCTGGTCATTAGCTGCTTTATATGGTTTATCAGTTGGACTACAAACTGGTGGACCTGGTTTTGACATGGTAGACCATCTTAAACCAGCAGAAGGTTGACAAAACCCAGCTAAAACCAGTTGTACATAGTTCCTACCTGGTCAGAACTGAACTAGATGGTTAATCAGTTGGACTACAAACTGGTGGACCAGGTTTTGACATGGTAGACCACCTTAAACCAGCAACAAAGTTGGCAAAACACAGCTAAAACCAGTTTAAGATGATTGTACATGGGTTTTACCTGGTCATTAGCTGCTTTATATGGTTTATCAGTTGGACTACAAACTGGTGGATCTGGTTTTGACATGATAGACCACCTTAAACCAGCAGAAAGGTTGACTAAACCCAGCTAAAACCAGTTGTACATAGTTTCTACCTGGTCAGAACTGAACTAGATGGTTAATCAGTTGGACTACAAACTGGTGGACCAGGTTTTGACATGGTAGACCACCTTAAATCAGCAACAAAGTTGACAAACCCCAGCTAAAACTATCTTGATATAGTCACTGCATCAGGTTATGTTGCTGAGGAGAAACTGGCCATTGCTGAGGTAATCCCTGACGCTAGAAGTCACTTCCAAAGAGTTCGTTCCACTGGATGCATTGAAGTTGGCATCAAACTTTCCTTGTTTTCGTGCCCCCACAGAGATACCTGGTTCCCCAGTTGCGATCTCTATGCGGGCTGGACGAGCAGAAGGCCAGAATAACCCCCGAGGCCCTGAACGTGCTCATCAGACAGTACTGTCGGGAGAGCGGCGTCAGGAACCTGCAGAAGCAAGTCGAGAAGGTTCAGCAGATTCGTTATTTATTCAGATTCAGGATTATTATTTCTGAGCGTCCCGCTGAGCTCTGTACCTCCACAGGTGTTCAGGAAAGTGGCGTTTCGGATCGTCAGCGGCGAGGGATCGGCGGTCAGCGTCACTTCGGAAAACCTCCAGGATTTCGTGGGGAAGCCCATCTTCACTGTGGACCGGATGTATGACGTCACGCCGCCCGGAGTCGTCATGGGCCTGGCCTGGACCGCAATGGGTGAGCGTTCAGCCGAGAACACGGTTCACTTTTAGTTCAGGTTGCCTTGGAAAAGGCCTTCAGAGTTTTAAGGTTCTCTGATGTTGGCTAATGGTCACATGACATGCAGGTCTCGTTTAGTAAGTGTGTTATTTTTATCGTTTTTATTTTAGAAAGATAATTTTAGTTAGTGTTTTATTTTGGCTTGCTTTATTTTAACTAATTGTTTTTTTTGTTGAATTTAACTAATGTTTTATTAGTGCTATATTTGTTTTTATCTTAAAATTATTATTCTATTTTTTTTAGTTAGTGCTTTATTTTAATTTGTTTTATTTTATAATTTAAATTTTCGTTTGCTTTATTTTAGCACAATTTATTTTAGAATTTAATAAAAAATTTAGTTGGTGCTTTTTGACATTTTAATACTATATAATTTTTACTGTTTTTTTTTTTATTTTTTTGTTTTTTTTTCTCCCCTATTTTTACCACTTTAATGGATCATTAGCTTCAGCATTCTCTCATGTGCCCCTGTCCTGTCCTCAGGCGGGTCGACGCTGTTCATCGAGACGTCTCTGCGGCGCCCGAGGGATCCGGTGGGCAAAGACGGGCCCAGAGACGGGTCGCTGGAGCTCACGGGACAACTGGGAGACGTCATGAAGGAGAGCGCTAAGATCGCATACACCTTCGCTCGCTCATTCCTCATGAAGAAGCGGCCAGAGAACGAGTTCCTGGTGGGATCGCACATACACCTGCACGTTCCCGAGGTGAAGATCATGTGATTATTCAGCAGGAACGTGTCAAGCCACATTTATTTCATTTATTTTTGTAAGGTCATTCATAATGAGTGTTTGTCGATCTCATGTAAAAGCGTATCTATAGCACGAATTGTTTTTATCGTGCAATTTATACGCAAAAAATATTTTTACGTGCATATTGTAAACCCCTTGGGTAGGATTAGTGATGTGGAGTACGTGCGAATTACACAGCATAAAGTGTGTATCACATGCACGCAAAAACTTTTTTTTGCGAATAAATTGCACGAAAAATCCAATTCGTGCCATAGACACGGTTTTTCTATAGGAATGAACTGAAAACGCTCGCTCTGTTCTGCTCGCTCCACGCCTGTGGACACGTGCGCATTTTAGTTTCGCTTTCAAATTAGTGCCAGTTCGGGGGCGGATTGCCTGAATCTATCTATTCAGCCTATTATTCTTAATGAAAAACACAACAACAAAACGCTTAAATAGGCGCTTTTACATTTTGATTTGACAGCGCGGTGGGCAAGTGATGTAACCGGTGTTGCTTCTGAACACCGTCAACACCGCTATTGTAGCAAGCCTAGACCAAGTGGAAATTTACGACATTGTGGTGGCGTTCCTGTGCGTTTGACTTGTAAATGCGATCTTTACGACATTGTGGTGGCGTTCTTGTGCGTTCGACTCGTAAATGCGATCTTTACGACGTTGTGGTGGCGTTCATGTGCGTTCGACTCGTAAATGCGATCTTTACGACATTGTGGTGGCGTTCATGTGCGTTCGACTCGTAAATGCGATCTTTACGACATTGTGGTGGCGTTCATGTGCGTTCGACTCGTAAATGCGATCTTTACGACATTGTGGTGGCGTTCATGTGCGTTCGACTCGTAAATGCGATCTTTACGACATTGTGGTGGCGTTCATGTGCGTTCGACTCGTAAATGCGATCTTTACGACATTGTGGTGGCGTTCATGTGAGTTCGACTCGTAAATGCGATCTTTACGACATTGTGGTGGCGTTCATGTGCGTTCGACTCGTAAATGCGATCTTTACGACATTGTGGTGGCGTTCATGTGCGTTCGACTCGTAAATGCGATCTTTACGACATTGTGGTGGCGTTCATGTGCGTTCGACTCGTAAATGCGATCTTTACGACATTGTGGTGGCGTTCATGTGCGTTCGACTCGTAAATGCGATCTTTACGACATTGTGGTGGCGTTCATGTGCGTTCGACTCGTAAATGCGATCTTTACGACATTGTGGTGGCGTTCATGTGCGTTCGACTCGTAAATGCGATCTTTACGACATTGTGGTGGCGTTCATGTGCGTTCGACTCGTAAATGCGATCTTTACGACATTGTGGTGGCGTTCATGTGCGTTCGACTCGTAAATGCGATCTTTACGACATTGTCGTGGCGTTCCTGTGCGTTCGACTCGTAAATGCGATCTTTACGACATTGTGGTGGCGTTCATGTGAGTTCGACTCGTAAATGCGATCTTTACGACATTGTGGTGGCGTTCATGTGCGTTCGACTCGTAAATGCGATCTTTACGACATTGTGGTGGCGTTCATGTGCGTTCGACTCGTAAATGCGATCTTTACGACATTGTGGTGGCGTTCATGTGCGTTCGACTCGTAAATGCGATCTTTACGACATTGTGGTGGCGTTCATGTGCGTTCGACTCGTAAATGCGATCTTTACGACATTGTGGTGGCGTTCATGTGAGTTCGACTCGTAAATGCGATCTTTACGACATTGTGGTGGCGTTCATGTGCGTTCGACTCGTAAATGCGATCTTTACGACATTGTCGTGGCGTTCCTGTGCGTTCGACTCGTAAATGCGATCTTTACGACATTGTTTTACACAGTGTGTGTGTGTTGTTGGTGTGTTCAGGGAGCGACTCCTAAAGACGGGCCGAGCGCTGGCGTCACGATCATCACGGCTCTGCTGTCTCTGGCTCTCGACGCCCCGGCCCGGCAGAACCTGGCCATGACTGGAGAAGTGTCCCTGACCGGGAAGATCCTGCCGGTGGGGGGGATCAAGGAGAAGACCATCGCTGTGAGTTACTGGCCTTCACTCGCTGTGCTGTGGAGAGGCCGTCATTAGCACATTAATTATGACATAAAAAAGGCAAAATATTTAGTTTGATTTAGTATGACTTTTGACATACTGATTAAGATATATTAAGTAGTCATACTTTTGACTTGTCAAAACTGCTTTTTTTTTTTTTTTAAATATAACTTTCATAATTTCAACTTTTTGTCATAATTTTGACTCAAGATTTTTTTTTTATCTTATAAATATGACTTAGTATGTCATGAGATGAAAAGTCAAAATTATGGCATACTAAGTCATATTTATGAGATGGAAAAAAAATCTGTAAAAATTATGACTTTAATGTCATAATTTTGACATGTCAAAACTATGAGTTTTCATGATTTCAACTTTTTGTCATTATTTTGACTTCAAGATATTTTTTCATCTCATAAATATGATTGTCGTAATTTTGACTTTTCATCTCATAAATATGATTTCGTTTGTCATTATTTTGACTTTTTTTTAATCTCATAAATATTAATTAATATTATTTTTTTCCCTGTGTGGCAAAATGATTGTTTAATTGGGCTAAAGTAATTCAATTATTTGGTAACACTTTACAATAAAGTTTTATTAGTTAACATTACTCAACGAAATTTGTTAATATGAACAATACTTAATTTATTGATCTCAGTTAATGTTAAAAAACGTGATTTATTCATAGAAAATCACACATTTGTTCAGACATTATGATATATATGGATATAATATGGTAACACTTTACAATAAGGTTCATTACTTAACATTAGTTAATGTATTTATTAATCTCTGTTAATGTCAGTTAATAAAAATCCAGCTGTTCATTGTTAGTTCACAGTGCATTAACTAATGTTAACAATTTAGATTTTAATAACGTATTAGGAAATATTGAAAATAATATTAACTAAGATTATTCAATCCTGAAGAAGAGCAGTTCATCATTAGTTCATGTTTACTAATGACCCTTATTGTAAACAATGTTGCCTTATAAGCAAATCACTTTTATTTTAAGGATGTTCGATCACAATATCACACATTTGTATAGACAAGATATAAATTATTAATGTAATTAAGCAAGTTTGTGATGATACATATATAGACTTATATATAAGTCTATAAGTTATACATGAATTTTTTAACAATACCTGTTCTTGTCATAGGACAACTTTGATTAACCTTTTTGATCCACTTCAAATGTTGACTACTGTGTAAGGGATAATGTAGAGTGTGGCGCTTATATCCCGCTTATTACATGGCTACCTACTAAATAAATCAATAATTTGACACAACATATTGATTTAAAAAGGAGTTTATTGATTTAAAAACTATTGTATTGCTTCCGCTAAAGAAAATAGTCCGTTCCGTCTCGACGGTTAGAATCCTGCGTCCATAGCAACGCTCTGTTATTCATGGCGACGGTATTCTGCCTTAGAATTCAACCAAGCCATGTAATAAATCTATATATTGTATATTTATACTATAGATGTATACGTGTATTCAGTGATGTGTGTTGTGTTGTGTCAGGCGAAGAGAGCGGGCGTCACCTGTATTCTCCTGCCGACCGAGAACAAGAAGGATTTCTCGGATCTGGCCGACTACATCACAGAAGGACTGGAAGTGCACTTCGTGGACAACTACAGCCAGATCTTCCCAATCGTGTTCCCGGGACACTGAGCAGTCCCGCCGTTTTATCCCCGTGACATCACACACACAGAGAGAAGCAGGACGAGTCATTCCCCGTGTGAGACTGTTGAATCATGGGACGCGGATCATCATGATCCCCTGGAGACTCTGTTGCTGCTACTCGAGACTCTACTGAAGATTTTATACTCATAATCTCGTCATATGTGTAAATAACTGCCTTAATGTTTCCTCAAATCATTTACAATAAATATATAAATTATGACACGGCTTGTGCGAGTCTCGATCTGGAGAAAATGACTATCATTTCTTCAATGTCATTCAATTTGATCAACATTTTTTTAGTGATGTGTGAATTTATTAAAGATGACATATTTTAATTAATTTAATTAATTGCAACCTCATTACAAATACATTTAAATGGATGAAAAACAAGGTTTAATTACAACTTCATAGTTTCGAAGTACGTCAGAATTTTAACTTTGTCAATTTCCACTGTTCCATCTCAAATTAAACTTTTCGTCTGAAAAATGACTTGACTGAAATAACATAAAAATGTAATATGGAATAACACTGGTTAATTTTTTTTTTGTAAATTATCAAAATTACACATACCAAGTCATGTTATCATTTATAATCATGACATACTTAACGTTAGTCATATGACAGCTGAAATTATAACATACAATGTCATAAGTTTTTCTCATATGACTGTAATTTTGATAGATCTACAAAAGCATGATTTTTTTTAATCAGTGTTAATGAATATTGCATTTAAAGTTGATATTTAAATGGATGAAAAGGTTCATTAAAAATTACAACTTTGTCAGAATTCGACTTTTCGTTTGAAAAACATGAAAGTGTAACTTTGACTCGTCAATTTTTACTTGGTAATTAATTTCTCAAATATGACTTGTCATAATTTTAACTTTTCTTTCTCATGACTTTAATTTAGATTTACAAAAGCATGTTTTTTTTTAACCGTAGTGTCATTCAAGATTACATTTAAAGTTAATATTTCAGTTGTACTAAATTGCAACTTTATTACAAATATATTTAAATGCATGACAAACGAGTTTCATTAATATATTTATAACGAGTTTCATTAGTATATTTTAGTTGACCATGAATGCTTGTACTCATTCAGTAGTGAACATATTTCAAAGACAACAAATAACCATGAAAACACATGGAAAGTCCTTAATTCATCGGTATAATTAAATAATTTGGTGAATCAGAGAGATATATATATATATATATATATATATATATAGATAGACACATACACAACCCGTGACCGATGGCAAAAAACAGGCATATTTACTCAAGCAACTCTGCATTTGGTTAAACACACTTTGATATGATCCACACCTTTCCTGCAAACATTCGTTACTCCAGTCGAGCAGAACGATTGGCACATTCAAATGAAGCACAACTCTCCAATGCTTGTTTTTACACATACAAATTTATTTGTCATAATTCAGGCTACTCCTTCTTGGCAGCAGCTTTCCTCATCGCGGCCAGGATGTTGCTGAGCTCCTCACGCTTTCTCTTGGCTCGGATGTGAGTTCCCACCTGTACACACACACACACACACACACACACACAATGAGGAAAACTAGACTCAAACCTGCGCATTTAAGCCAATAAAGCAGTTTCCCATCTCAATGTGTTCAAGAGAACAAAATCGTCCCTTCCTGGGAAACTGGCACAAAATAGCAGTAATAAAACTGTAGGTTTCTGCAAAGTGGCTCTTCATCCCTCCATCATAAATGAGTTGTGTCTCAGACGAAACACAAACGCCGTCATGTTCGGATGGTAAACCTTTTCATTTCACCAAATCATTCTGCGTTTCAGAGCCACCAAACCTATATTTGAGATGCTGCGATGTGATTGGTCCACTGGTTAGTCCAGTTATCCAATCACAGCCTCCGCTGAGGAAAAGTCACCCGAGGTTTCCATCCTAGTTTATACGCATGTCTTATCGGATTGAACAATTATCCGCCTCAATTAAGCAAATTCGTTCTTTTACGCACATTTTTAGAATTAATGCGAATCTTACCGTTTCAATCTAGCGTTTTTTTTTTATGCAATATCCCAAAATGCACTTATAAATAGTTGGATGGAAACACAACCAGATCCTTAAGACGCAGAAATTAAACCTGCCGATCAAAATCTGGACTGAATGAAATGGTCCATTTAGTCATTTTTAAAAACTACGATTTTGTACCAATTGTTTATAAGATTTTAAAGTCGTTTTGAAAACCATTTTTTATTTGTTTCTTTTATAGTATCGTCTAACCAAGTTATGTGTGCGTGTCTATATATCCTATAACTATATAAATAGACAAATCATATAAATACATTTTAAAGCTGTTTTGAAGAGTTTTCCAAGTTTATATTTAAATATATATTTATATTCCTCACGATTAAAAGCAAAATCCATTCACAAAACACACAGTACTAAAAGTTATTAGACATAAGCGGCAAAAAATTATAGAGAAAAAACTGTAAGCGCAATGAGGGAAGAAAAACATCTGCGACACCTGAAGCGCACGCTCAGATCATTTACACAGTAAAGACTGCGAAGTGTATTTTTTTATATTCGATTACTGTAGTTTTTTGTACCTTGTAACTAAACCAACAAAACCAAAAATCTAAAGCACTAAACATGTAATTTGTATCTTCATATAATATGGAATCTCATTTATTGAAAAAAGAAAAAAAGCTACTTTTCCAGAAACTCGTAGAATAAACACGGATGGGGATCAACATTAAACACGGATGGGGATCAACATACCCTTTTCTTGATGAACTTGAGGGCACGTTTGTCCTTGGACACCTTCAGCAGCTCCATGGCACGCCTCTCGTAGGGCGCGAAACCGCACACCTCGCGGATCATGTCGCGCACAAACTTAGTGTGCTTGGTCAGATGCTGAAACGCAACAGCGATGTCACTTTACACACGACTGTACTGGCATTATATGGTTTATACAGCAGAGCATGATGGGAGAAAGTCACCGAAATGAGTGTAAAACCACATGTTAACCTGTTAAACGGGGCATAGATCTGAACTTAATGGTTTTAAGATTATTGCAGATTGAAAGAACTTTAAAAAAAAAACAGCATACAAAGTTATAGAAATTATCTATATAGTAAATGTACTGAACTAAAACTTAAAATCGCCAGAAAATCAAAACACTGCGTCTAACAGAGTTCTAAATTTAAACTCGATCTCAAATTTAGTGCGCTAAAAGTAACGTACCGTAACGGACAATTTCAAAACGGTTTCACGGGAAGAATTTTGACCGTTAAGTTTTCGAATTAACCCTTTAGAACCGGCAAGCTGTATTCATTTGACCGTAACTCTTCAACCGTTTGCACTATCAAAACCTTTCAGATTGCTCCTGTCAGTAGACAACATGCGCTTTTTGGCAATATACGGCTTATTACGGTAATTTTAGCTTTCCGTCTGCAAATGACAGCAGCGCGGGAAGGAAGGATTTGAACAGAGAGATACGAGCACGGCAGGTTAGAGTGTTTTGATTGCATAAAATAATAAGAGAAACAAACAAACACATGGCGAAAGAAGTGTTAGACAGCAGAAGAGGGGATTGGGATGAGTTTTAATGAAACTTGGGAAGCGGATGGCCGTTACTCTTTCACGTATCTAAGCATGTGGTGCGTGCCTGCCTATGAATGCGTGCATTTGTGTGTGCGTGTATGAAAAAAAAGTCCTAAATGAAAACTATTAGGGGTGTTATGAGACCCTCATGTCACGATTCGATACGTATCACAATACTGAACTCACGATACGATATTATTGCGATACTTCAAGACATATGATAAAAGGTTAACAAAAAATGTACTGTTTATTAAACTGATAAATTTGATATTACATTGTGTGTATAAATGAATATTCTTGGACTTGGTGCTGGAAACCCAAAGCACAGGACAATAGAGACGCCAGAATAACAATATTCATGATTCTGAAGCTGAAAATACAGGATTATTTTAGATGAATATGTTTCTCTGTCACTGACTAGATATATTTAAAATAATGTAGGCCACTTTTTTACACAGATATTCCCCTATTGCGTTATTATACATTACATATAATATTTTAATGTAGTACTGACACAAACTCTGAAAACTTAAATTTTTTCCTCACATAGTAATTTTTATTTTGGGTGAACTATTCACGATACATATTGTTGCATTTTTGCACTGCGATATATTGTGACACGATATATTGTTACACCCCTAAAAACTGTGCAACCCAATGTCACAAAAAGACTTGTATATATGTATTATAGTTCATTTTTCAACTTTAAAGTGTTCGTTTCTTTCGTTCATGATTTTTTTCTAAATAAAAATCAGTACATTTATTCCTGTTTTTTTTTTTTTTTTTTTTGTCTATTTAAATTCTATTTACAAACTCACCACAGACAATAATGGTCAATAACTGTAATTTGTTGAAAGCTAATCTTTTTTCTGAAAAAGATGACACCTTGCACATTAAGACAGCACACTGTTTTAGAGTTGTACTGTCAAAAAAAATCAAAATATGTTAAAAACTCCTATTTTAGCTTCAGGTTCTAAAGGGTTAAAATGTGTGATGTGGAAAAACCTATTAGTGCGCGACTGTGACGCTGGCAGTTAACAGGTTAAATGCTGATTTTAACAACCCAAAACAGTGAAACACGGACTCACTCACCCCTCTCCTGCGACTGTGCTTGGGCTTCGACACGTTTTTGGTCACTGGATGGCCTTTATTAAGGCCAACTGCCATAGGATACCGAATAGCCATCTCTGAGGAGAACAAATGTGATTAAACATACAAATCCACATGAAAACACGAGCTGCATGTGCTATTAGTGGTCTATACAAGAGCTCAAAGTCATTATATAACACCATTTCATGATGAGGGAGAATACAGTTAACATTTTAAACACGTTTCGGGTTTGAAGCTTCCCAGATATAGTTCATTTATAACGACAGTGTTTGAGAATCACCTCAGAGTGCTTCAACCGCATCTACTCTGAGTGAAACCCTCCAAAACACACAAACATCACGCTAATTGTTCCCAATAATCACTGGAAATCACTTTAGAAGGTTTATATTTACAAACGCGCGCACTTCTGTGATGATTTGAGGTAAGATGTATTAGATATAAATGTGATTTTAATGCTTGCGATTCTCCGGCGATTCATACCTGCGCTTTGCTAATGGCGTCCAAACCGGAAGGACCGCTGCTAGGCGGAAGTTGAACTTACACACGCGACGAAAAGAGAAAAGTTCGCGGGAAAACCGAGTGGCGCCATCTAGAAGTGAACAAAATATATTTTGAAGCTTGTAGTCCGGTGCGTTCATAGATGACATGTTCTACATAATAAACAGCTGGTTGATTGGAGAGTTATTATTTTTAATGTTTGCTTTTTCTAATACCAAAACGATTCGATCCAGTAAAATTAATAAAACAACCAAATTACATTATTGCATTATAATTTTACATTTTCCTCGAAAACTCAAAGAAATGGCACATGTTTGTTAATGTTCCTATTTATTAGTATATATATTTAACAAATTATTTTATTTTATTTATATTATTTTGTTGTATATTTTTAGCAACATAGTAAAAAAAATTATATATATATACACTAATGTGCTTCAAAAAGAATAATATATATAAATAATTTCTAACATTATTTCCCCCTCGTTTATCAGGGCTTTTGTTGGATTGTTGATATTAATGGGAAATTTTAACATTCATAAAATGAAATGGTGCGACACCAAACCTATTTTTCTTACTTTAAAAATTATTGTAAGTTTTATTGTTCTGTTTTGTGTAATCGCACAAGTAAAAAGGCAATTAGAGCTTATATAACTATTAAATAACATTGTACGATGTTGTATAAAATGGTATCCTTTTCCTTTTGTCTATCATAATTTTGTTCGTGTCCTCTGTCCATTATATTGTTTTTACTTGGAATGAATGTCTCATTGTATTGTTCTGGTTAATAGCTTTTTAAATAATAAAAAATAAATTACAAAAAGACTACAAATCCCATGAGCACTTCGACGGATTTTTGGCGCGGTTTTACGTTAGCGGCGGCGGCCATTTTCTTTTCACACCTCCTCCGTTTCAAAGACAGCCAACCAGCTCTCGGACTACAAACACACGGTTTCATTCAAAAAAACTCCACAAACAAAAACTTCCAAACGCCACCGGAAAACCGTTCCGAGTACGACTCAGAGGCCGCTGCTCACACACCGGGCCGAAGTGGAACACTAAAAGGAGTGTTTATTCTAGGTAAAGTGGGTCCGTAGCGTGAATATGGCGACCGCAACCCCGAGCCGCGAGTCTGGCCGCGCGTCGGCCGCGCAGACGCCCCTGAGCCCGACGCGGATCTCGCGTCTGCAGGAGAAGCAGGAGCTGAGCGCGCTCAACGATCGCCTGGCCGTGTACATCGATCGCGTACGGTCCCTCGAGCTCGAGAACGACCGGCTGCTCGTCAAAGTGTCCGAGAAAGAGGAAGTCACGACCAGAGAGGTGCGAAACCTTCCTTTGTGCTGCTTTTACGAGCGATAAATCTGCCCGCTAGCGTCAATTTCACGCGTATAGTGTCATAAATCTTTTTTGTGTGTCTTTTTATTTACGTTTATTACCATTTTTAGATTGTAAATCAGATTTTTTTAATTTTTATAGGTAACATTTCATGTTAGTCTTGAGGTTTAAGACTCACGGGTCATCGCGATAAAACATTTTGAAAAATCGCGCGAGGAAGTCTCGTGTTTTTTTTTTACACTAACTTATCAGCCATGTGCGTTTATAATAGCCTTTAGCTTACAGTAAAGCATGTGCACATCTAACGTTATAAAAACACGCGTTGCACAATAGGGTAAAGTGAAATGCTTTCAGGGAGTGGCCGGTAAAGTGTGTCCGCATGGTTTCAATTTGTATAATTTGCATTATGTATGCACGTGCCAGACTTTTAATTGTGCGTTTATGTGTTAAAAGCAAATGTAAACCTTTTCCAAGTATGAGTTCAGGTCTGTAAATGTTTGTCCTGGTGTGTTTGGGCGTTTTCCTCCCAAACTTTTTTTTTTTTTTTTTTTGGGAGTGGCCAAATGCTCTTTTCAAATTTGAATCTGGTCCCCCTCCATCTGTCCCCTTTTGGTTTGAATGTTGACCACATCAAACTGAAGCCCTCATACATCAAAAATGCCTAAAGAAATAGTTTGACCGCAGTTTGATATCATGCACGATCCTATAGAAACTTTTCAGCCGTTTTTCCAACTTTCCAACTGGATTTACTGACAAATAATGTCTGATAATAGCAGCTTATTTGACTGGAAGGATTAGTTCACCCTACAATGAACACACTTGTCATTTATTCACCCTTAAGTTGTTAAATATCTGTACATTATTTCTTTAAAATTAAGCTCTTTTGAAGAATGTTTGTAGACGAACACTTTTGGGCACCATCGACTTACATAGTATGGGGAATAAAATGCTATTTAATTTTCATTTTTGGGTGAACTATCTCTTTAATAATGCGAGACTTGTTGAATCCGTAATAGCTTTACAAACATTTCTGCATACATGCACACCCTACAAATTTTCAACTTAACCTGAGTTTATTTTACAAACAATAGCTAATATCTGCTTGTGGTTTAAATGTGAGACTTCTAGCATCCTAAATCCGTTCTGTCGTGCTTTATTCTAATCTCCGCGTCTCTTGGAGACGTGCAAATCTGTTGGAGACCTGTAAATCTGTTGGGTTTTTTTTTTGTTGTTTTTGTGCTCTAGGTGTCTGGGATTAAGTCTCTTTACGAGGCCGAGCTCGCCGACGCCCGTCGCGTTCTGGACGAAACCGCTCGCGAACGAGCCAGACTTCAGATCGATCTGGGAAAAGCCACCTCTGATCTCGAGGAGGTCACCCGGAAGTAAGTGATGCTCAGAAAACGTCTCTTTTTAACTGGAATCCAGTCCCTTATCCCCCCTCTTTTAATCACCTGTGAGGTCAGAAGGTCGTCTTTACACTTAAGTTGGGCTTATTTAACTCGACTTAAATCCGGCTCCATCTGCTCATTTGTGTAAATGAGGCTCTTCTTTAGGAAAGATCCTAACTTAGGAATCTGTGTGGTAACCCAAGTTCAGTTAGCACTAAAAGCTATTACAAAATGACGTTTCTTAAGTGCATAATCTTATCTTTACCACAGATATGAAAAGGGGATTACAGAAGCATCATAACTGTCGTAACTTTAGGACGACCCCAATGGAAAAATGAATTTTGCGATAAAATGTGATCGATTCAAAATCGATTCTCAAAGGTCATGAATCGATAAATTTCCATATTTTTTATTTATCCATCAGCCAAAAGCCAGTATTAGTGTTCCTCCGCTGTTCAGCCTCATGTTACACTAATGCTGTGAGATTATGTGTGTGTTTTATCTTAAACATAAATTAACTTGATCCTGTTTGATCAAAGCTTGACCAAGTTCTGACTCGTCAGCATCAAGTCTTCATCTTCATCAAAATCCTGTCTCTTCATCGTATGCGTTTGAAATATAGAGTTGAGTTCTGTGTTAAGTGTGCCTAAAATACACAGTTTAATATACAGGTTTGTGGCTTAATTTCTTTTATTAATTAACCACTTGTACACTTATGTTCAATATTAAATCTTTAATCGAGTCGAATCTGGAATTGAATTGAATTGAATTGAGAACATCTGAATCGATATGAATATCGATTTGAAAGCAACTATAAAAATGACATAACAATAGTCCTGTCTGAGAATGACGTCACATTTATTAATAATAGAAGATGATCAAAGATGTTTGATGGTGGAAAGACTCTGAACAACCAATTTAGCTTCTTCTTTTAATCTCAGTTATTTCTATTCTGGGAGTTTTTCCCCGTTGTGCTTCACAGCTGCTGTTTGTTTGCGTGTCCACGTTGGTTGCTTGGCAACAGACCCGAGAGTTGATAACCGAACTCGATGGATTGGTTTAAGATCTCCTGACTGCAGATCAGAGGAGATTCCCTGTAAGATCGGGTGCGAATCCTAAATCAACGTGAGATTTGCTTCTGTAACGCAAGTTTGTGAAAAAATCCTAAATGAACTTGTCAGATCTTAATTTAGGACTTTAGATAGAAAGTTTCTGTAACGAGTCTTTGCGGTTCACGCATCATCTCTGGTTGATCTGGTTGCTAACGAACGCGTGCAAACAGGAAGTGTGTGTCGCATGTGTCAGATTGCGGGCGGCTGCTCTAAACCACGAGAGAGACTTGTGTCGTGATGCAAACCTACATTAGTCACAGATGCAGATTTCACTCGTTTATATCTGCACTGTTCAATCGGAGAGTCTCAGTGACGATGACGTTAGCAAACCTAAAAGTGATTATGAAGTGATTAAATGATTGATTCACTGAAATAGGCTTGCAGAAACGATGTAAACCCAGCTCATGTTAATATTAGTGTGATTTTAATATTCTGTTCTTGTTTTATTTTTATTTTTTTATTACATTGTTAATAATATTCATGACACTTCTATATATGCATTTTACACAGTTAGTGTTTTATAATATTATGGCTTTATCTTAATTGTATTTTACGTATTTATATCATTTTTATTATTGCTCACATTTATATTTATATAAGTTGCGCTTATAACTTTTTTTATTTAATTAAATTGATAATAATAAAGACAACTACTATTTATATTGAGTTTTTTTGCAAGATTCTAAAATAATATGATATTTTTTTGTTTTGTATAACATTACAATTAAGATTTTGTCATTGCTCTTATTTTCACATTATTATTATTATTATTATAACATTTTTATAATTGCTCACATTTATTTAAATAATTTACATTTTTACAACTTATCATTGTTTATTTTGTGTTGTTATTATTGGATATTTGAATGAAGTTAGGACTGTCGAAGTTTATACACTTTAAATCAATGAGATCAACATTTTTAATCTTCAATTAAACATTTTAAGCGTCTTTTTAAAACCACTCGGCATTTAAAAAAAAAGTTCAATAAATCATGGCATCTTTATCACACATTTTCTTTAACTTGCAATAAAAATTGCATTAACGTTTCGATATGAACATTTATAGTAGGTGGCAAATTCAATTGTAAAAAATGTAATTAAAAAAAAAGATGTTTAATCCGCTGACATCGATTTCTAAAGATTGGTTTTTAAATTAATAAATGAAAAAATGTACTAGGTAAAAAAAATATATATATATTTTTCGATAAATCGTTTTTAAAATGTGATCGATTCAAAATCGATTCTCAAAGGCCACGAATCGATCTATTTTCCATATTTATTATTCATTCATCAGCCAAAAGCCAGTATTAGTGTTCCTCCGCTGTTCAGCCTCATGTTACACTAATGCTGTGAGATTATGTGTTTTATCTTAAAGGGATAGTTCACTTTGAAATTAATTTGATATGTTTTAGCTTACCTCAAGGGCATCCAAGATGTAGGTGTCTTTGTTTCCGCAGTAGTTTCAATTTTGATATTTTTAGGTCAAACCGTTCTTGTCTGTCAGTCATATAATGCAGGTCTGTGGTCACTGTCTCAAAACACAAGCACAGAGTCCAAATTAAAACAATTCCCCATCGTCCAAATGAAACAATTCCCCATCATAAGTACACATTGATGGCCTAAGACACGAAACGAGCGGTTTGTGTGAGAAAACGAACAGTATTTATATCGTTTTTACCTCTTATACACAGCCACGTCCAAGTGATCTGAGGGCGCGCGCGCATCCTGGTGTGTGACGTGTACGCAGACTGGTGCATAGATATATATACACTAGATGTCGCCTTAAAGACATTCGTTCCAATGAACTGCCGTAGACAAGGCGACATCTAGTGTATATATCTATGCACCAGTCTGCGTACACGTCAGATCAGATCATTTGGACGTGGCTGTGTATAAGAGGTAAAAACGATATAAATACTGTTCGTTTTCTCACACAAACCGCTCGTTTCGTGTCTTAGGCCATCAATGTGTACTTATGATGGGGAATTGTTTCATTTGGACGATGGGGAATTGTTTTAATTTGGACTCTGTGCTTGTGTTTTGAGCCAGTGACCATAGACCTGCATTATATGACTGACAGACAAGAACGGTTTGACCTAAAAATATCAAAATTGAAACTACTGTGGAAAAAAAGACACCTACACCTTGGATGCCCTTGAGGTAAGCTAAAACATACCAAAATTTAATTTCAAAGTGAACTATCCCTTTAAACATAAAATAACCTGATCCTGTTTGATCAAAGCTTGACCAAGTTCTGACTCGTCAGCATCAAGTCTTCATCTTCATCAAAATCCTGTCTCTTCATCGGATGCGTTTGAAATATAGAGTTGAGTTCTGTGTTAATGCACCCAAGTGTGCCTAAAATAGTTTAATATACAGGTTTGTGGCTTTTTATTAATTAACCACTTGTACTCTTATGTTCACTGTTCTTTTTTATATATAAATATAGGATTTGTATTAAATCTTCAATTATTGAGTCGAATCGAGATCCGAATCGATCTGAGAGCTGTCGACTGGAACTGTAACACCTGAACGGATGCCCAGCCTGTGTTATATACTGACTGAGTCTGTTTTCCAGCTACAAGAAGAAGGATGGGGATCTGGCTTCGGCTCTGGCCCGGATCAAGGATCTGGAAGCGCAGTTCAACAAGAACGAGGCGTCTCTGAACACGGCGCTCCGCGAGAACGGCTCGCTGTCTGCAGAACTAGCCGACCTGAAGGCTCAGCTAGCCAAAGCAAGTCACGGTTACTCACACACCGCTTTACAACACAGATGGCTTCAAAGCAGCTTTACAGAGAAAATAATGCAACAAAGTTTGTTTCCAGAAGAAAATAGACTCGTTGAACTGCTGATAACGACTGAACTTGAGAACACAGTTGGCTAACGCTGCTTTAGGGAAACACACACCCCTGCTCAGTTCACTTCTCATGTAATGGTGTCACTGCAGGCAGAGCAATAATACTGTCCAATATTAACTTATATGTCCCTAACTAAGCAAGCGAAAGTCCCTTCCTCCACACCTCAGTCTAACGCAGGTGTGTGTGTGTGTGTGTGTGTGTGTGTGTGTGTGTGTGTGTGTGTGTGTGTGTGTGTGTTGCAGGCTGAAGATGCTCACGCTGTGGCTAAGAAGCAGCTGGAGAAGGAGACGCTGATGCGGGTGGACCTGGAGAACCGCTGCCAGAGTCTGTCCGAGGACCTGGAGTTCAGGAAGAGCATGTTTGAGGAGGTCGGTGCGAGAAACCTTTAGACATTTCATGCGGGAAAACTAGCATTCCAATAATCAATGATTGTAGATTAATATTAACAATTTATAATGATCATTTAAAAAAAAAAAAGTATTACATGGCTTGGTTGAATGCTAATGCAGAATGCGGTGTGTTATTTCTTGATAACCGCTGCTAAGTATAACACACCGTTGCCATGAAAAACAGAGCGTTGCTATGGACGCAGGATTCTAACCGTAGAGACGGAACGGACTATTTTCTTTAGCGGAAGCAATACAATCGTTTTTAAATCAATAAACTCCTTTTTAAATCAATATTTTGTGCCAAATTATTGATTTATTTGGTAGGTTGCCATGTAATAAGTGGCTCTGCTTTGCGTCGGGGTCCTGATCAGCCTGTCGGGGTTGTATTCGCTATAACAACCGCCTCGCTCTACATTATACCTTACGTAATTTATGTTTTTCTTGATTACTAGCATTTAACTTAACCAGTGAATCTGAGTCCAGAAAAATGGAAGCGGAACAAACCGAATTTGTGATGTCTGTTTGGAAAGCTCTAACAGGAGTGTGTGTGTGTATGTGTGTGAGACGTGTGTGTGCGTGCAGGAGGTGCGTGAGACGTGTGTGTGTGTGTGTGTGTGTGTAGCTCTAACAGGAGTGTGTGTAGCTCTAACAGGAGTGTGTGTGAGCAGGAGGTGCGTGAGACGTGTGTGTGTGTGTGTGTGTGTGTGTGTGTGTGTGTGTGTGTGTGTGTGTGTGTGTGTGTGTGTGTGTGTGTGTGTGTGTGTGTGTGTGTGTGTGTGTGTGTGTGTGTGTGTGTGTGTGTGTGTGTGTGTGTGTGTGTGTGTGTGTGTGTGTGTGTGTGTGTGTGTGCGCAGGAGGTGCGTGAGACGCGCAGGCGTCAGGAGAGGCGTGTGGTGGAGGAGTGTGTGTGATCTCTAACAGGAGTGTGTGTGTGTGCAGGAGGTGCGTGAGACGCGCAGGCGTCAGGAGAGGCGTGTGGTGGAGGAGTGTGTGTGATCTCTAACAGGAGTGTGTGTGTGCAGGAGGTGCGTGAGACGCGCAGGCGTCAGGAGAGGCGTGTGGTGGAGGTGGACTCAGGTTTGCAGCAGGACTACGAGTTCAAGCTGTCTCAGGCGCTGCAGGATCTGCGCAAGCAACATGAGCAGCAGGTGCAGATCTACAAGGAGGAGCTGCAGAACACCTTCATGGCCAAGGTCAGACACACACATCACTGTTACACAGGTGACCTGCTTTCCATTGATGTATGGTTTGTTAGGATAGGACAATATTTGGCCATGTTAAATATAATTTACAAATATATTTGGTTGAGATGCAACTATTTGAAAATCTGAGGGTGCAAAAAAATCTAAGTTGTCCATTAATGTTGGCGCTTGTGCTGCATTCACTCACAGAAATAAATGTTTTATATATTTACGTTTGGAAATTTACAAAATATCCTCATGGAACATGATCTTTACTTAATATCCTCATGATTTTTGGCATAAAAGAAAAATCGATCATTTTGCCCCATATAATGTATTGTTGGCTATTGCCACAGATATACCAGTGCAACATGTGACTGGTTTTGTGATCCAGGTCATTATAGCTAATAGGCTTGCTATGATAGTCGGTGTTGACTGTTACCGGTGTTCAGAAGCAAGGTTACATCACTTGCCCACTGTGGCACCGCCCCCACCGTTGATTTATTTATTTATTTATTTGATAAAATCATTGTTCAGTTAGAGAACAAACACTGTTGTAAGTTGCCATGAACTGTAACAGTGGATCTTACAGGATAACAAGATGTAACCTTGCTCTCACTTGAAATGTGTCCCCACATTAAGTCCTTGAATTCGAGGGTGTTGGACCTGGAAAGTCCCTGAAAGGTCCTTGAATTTGAAGTTAACTGAGGTGTGGGAACTCTGCACTCCATGGCGTTAGGAAACGTGGTTTGCTCTCTGACTGAGTCCTCTCTCTGCAGCTGGATAATGCCAAGGTGTCGTCGGACATGAACGATAAAGCGGTTCTCACGGCGCGCGAGGAGCTTCAGGAGGCCCATGTGCGCATCGAGGGCCTGAGCTATCAGCTCAACGCCCTGCAGAAACAGGTACCTAAACATGTTTTCACTGCTAATATTGCTCACCAACCCTTCCATAAGTTAAAATATGGTTGCAACATAAGTTTGGCAGGAAAAAATGTAAGTATTAACAGGGCTCGAAATTAACTTTTTTACTTGGTAGCACTGGTGCTCCCAACTTCAAAAAGTTAGGAGCACCAGCAAAAATTAAGGAGCACCACAACTACAAATTATATATTAACAAATTTTATTTCATCCTGTGGCCAAGATTTGAAATTTGGTCTTCTGGCTCTATATCATCTCACCCCGATGATATTGGCACATGATTTGTCATTTGACATAAATTTAGTGAAGGCAAGCTCTTCTTTGGCGATGGTGTATGCGGTGTTATATTCATAGACAGTATGGTTATATTTGACGTATCCTGCTGATTAAAAGCCTTAATAATTGAACCTGATTTGTTTGCCACACACCTGTCCCTGCATTTTTTGCTTGGCACTTGGCACTCTATTGCTATTAATATGCTGTATTAATCTTTGTTAATCTTAGTTAATAAAAATACAGCTGTTCATTGTTCATTAATGTTACTTCACAGTGCATTAACTGTAAAAAAAAAAAAAAAATCAATAATGTATAGGCTATTAGTAGCCCAAATGTTGAAATTAACATTAACAATGGTTAACAAATTAACAAAGTGCAGTTTTTTTAATAGTACAACTGTGTTAACTAGAATTTAATAAGTGGAACATTATTGTAAAGTGTTACCGATTTGTTATACACCGATTCAGACGTCTCGTGAGTGTGTTGGACAGATCAGTTGTTTTAACCATTCATTAAAGTGAATCGGTTCAAATGAGTCATTAGTTCGCGAATCGGAGTGTCATTAGTGGAAGTGTAGCATACAGCAAGCGTTGTGTGATTATCCCGGTAGTTTATTTTTTAGCACAATTCACACTCCACGGTAATTTAGGAGAAAAAAAAATCTCCGAATGCTCCACGTGAAACTTCGGTCTTCCGCCCTTTTTCTATCGTGTCAAATGATTTTGATTAATATGCGCGAGGGAGAGAGAGCAAGACAGCGCTGGTGTTGTTTGAAGACGTGAGAGTGCGCGCGCACGCGGCCGGGGCTTTCTCTCGTCAAGCGCAGCAGTCACTCACGCACCGATCAAAGGCTTTGGCGGCCGCCAAAAAAAATCAATGCAGGAAAAACCCCGGGATTGGTATAACGTTGGATAGAATGACGGTCCGGCCATCGCGTATCAGCGCACATCAGGTACACACTGTGAAGTAATTTGCAAACGTTTTTTAGAGAAATGAAAACAGGTCGCAGCACAACCATTATTTGCACTCGCACAAATGCTCCCAAATATATTTTTAGGTCGCACAGATTAAATTTCAGGAGCATATGCGACCAAAATGGTCGCAATTTCGAGCCTTGTATTAATTAGTGCTGGCTAACGATTAATCGCATCCAAAATAAAAGTTTGCGTTTACATAATGTGTGTACTGTGAATAATTAATCAGGTACCTAAACATTTTTTTTTTCATTGCACTTATTTTCATATTATTATTAATTGTATAAGATTTGTATTATCCAATAAATAATGGATTATTTCCTTCAGCTGAGACGCTTCAGATGTGCACTGTTGATGACAACATGATGATTTTGAATTGCTTGAAATATGATTGGAATCACTTATTAAAAAGGGAAATACAGTTCAGTGACTTTTTTTTTTTTTTTTTACTAATCTTTCTTTCTAATCTTTCTTCTTTCTAACTAATCCATCTTTCTTTCTAACTAATCTTTTTCATTCTTTCTTTCTGACTAATCTTTCTTTCTAACTAATCTTTCTTTTTTCTTTGTTTCTAACTAATCTTTCTTTCTTCGTTCTTTCTTCTAACTAATCTTTCTTTCTATCTAACTCTTTCTTTGTTTCTAACTAATCTTTCTTTCTTTCTTTCTAACTAATCTTTTTCTTCCTAACTATTCTTTCTTTCTAACTAATCTATCTTATCAAACTTTAAACTACTTTAAACTTCTTCAAACACTCTGGTCCGGCTTTCTCAAGCCAACTTAAAGTTTGTTGTTTTCTATCAAGTCTGTCATATAGAATACATACAATTATTATGAGAACATTATAATTGTGTGTTTGGGACATGGATTTTTATGGTGAGACTTTTGTTTTTGTAATCAGGCTCTCAAAAATTATATAAAAATTAAGATTTATTGGCCAATATATCGGTTATCGGCTTTCAAATATAAAGAATTATCGGTATCTGCAAAAAATGTCATATGGGCATCCCAAATCTACATTGCAGTATGTACTTTGGTTGGTAGGATTTGGACAATTAACACCCCAAGAATCCTTGAGTAGTATTAGAAGATTAAAATATGATTGGAATCACAGTTAACTGCAACATGTGCTGCACATGCAAGTCCGTCATATAGGTGATATATAATTATAATGAGAACATTATAATTGTGTGTTTGGGACATGGATTTTAATGGTGAGACTTGTTTTTATAATTAGGCTCTCAAAAATTATATAATTTATTTTGATTTATCAACCAACACATTGGTTATCGGCTTTCATATATTAAGATCATCGGTATCGGCCAAAATTTTCTGCCAAATACATTGCCGTATGTGCGTTGGTTGGTAGGATTTAGCCAGTTTTATTTCCATGATAATCCTGAAACGTTTGTTGTCTTTAAGTCAAGAAAACGTCTTGTTATTCAGCCTCATAGATGTTATCCGTCATTCACGACTTGTTTTCTCCCCCCGCAGGCGTCCACCGCCGAGGAGCGCATCCGCGAGCTGGAGGAGATGCTGTCCAGCGACAGGGACAAGTACCGGCGGCAGCTGGACGCCAAGGAGCGCGAGATGGCCGAGATGAGGGAGTGCATGCAGCAGCAGCTGAACGAGTACCAGGAGCTGCTGGACGTCAAGCTGGCCCTGGACATGGAGATCAACGCCTATCGGAAACTGCTGGAGGGCGAGGAGGACAGGTGAGCACCTGACGCATTCCTGAACACACTCGAACCGACAATCATCCAAAAATGACAGGAATGCCAGCCTAGACAGCATTTCCAGAGCCTTTAAGCTTTTGCTTTGCTTACTACAAGGTGCTTAAAGCACTTTAATTAGACTTTTTGATATTTAACTCCTGGAAAACCATTGAAAACAGACATGGTTATGACGTGGTGCTTGAATTATTTAAATGCGTATATTGCATTTAAATAATTCAAGCACTTTCAAGGACCTCTTGATGTCGGATGTCAATATTTGAAGTGAATCTAAGATTCAAAGATAAGTGAGATCTCTGAGAGCCAAAAAAGTAGTGCTTGAAAAGGCAGTGTCTGTGCAAACCCAGTTTTAATGGAAAACTAGATTAAAATACTAGGCAAGAAAGCATTTTAAAACGCAGCTGAGATGTCTTGCTAGGCAGACTAGCGATCGGACAAGCTTGTGTTTCCCGAAAACGCTGTCAAGGTAGGAAGCTAACTCGGTTTTGTGACGCATTCATGCATTTAGTTTGATGCACACAAACTGGCTGTTCGTGAGTGTTTTGCGCTGGTTTTTCGCTGCTGATGTGATTCTGGCAGCTCATTATTATTGTTGTTCATCTGCAGCCCATAAACGTGTTCAGGAACGCTCCACTTCGCATTTTTGCGCTTCATACTTGACATACTTGAGGCTCTGGAATGTGTAAGGTAGGTTGTAAAATGTCACGGCGGAATGATAATTGTGCTTCCCGCTCGTGCGTGAGGGATACGATAGAGCGAGTTGTCAAGAAATAAGTCAGAGAGCTCATTTAGCACGAGGACGAGGAGACCAGAAGGCAGCTAGACCATCTCGAAGAGTTAAGGATAGTCTGCAGTTGAGATATTTGGAGGACAGATGATAGGAAGGAAAGGTAAACACAGTCGCATAAACATTGTTTTCTCATGGTGCGGTTGCCCATTCATCGTTCTTATGGTCCGTTCGCACCAAGAACAACTATAATATAGTTTTAATAATTGTGTGAGGGTGAGAAACTCCACACTACAACTATGATAACACTGATGAATGGTATTGTTGGAATCTCTTTCAAAAAATACCATTGAAAACCAATCAGATTCCATCTAACTTTAAAGAAGACCTTTTACGCCCTTTTACGAAGTCTTGATTCTACTAGAGCAGGTTTTCCTGCTTGAATTAGGGCTGTCACTTTTTAATTGATACTCGAATATGCATTCGAACATGACGTGAAATATCTCTAATCGAACTATAAATAAACTATTCGGTTTTTAAAGTGCCATGTGTAGCGCATTTTTTACAGTCTATGATTAGATTAGATTAGATATTTGATACCCGTTCAAATTAGATTTTTCTCAAAAGTGACAGCCCTAGTTTGAATGTTGATTATTTTCCTCATATTCTCCATTGTTGCAGCTCCTCTCTTCCCAGTCTGTCAGTAACGCTCTGTTTAGTTCCCGTTTCTATGAAGCCCCTCCTTCTGAAAAGCACACTGTGCTCTGATTGGTCGTCTGGAAGCAGTGTGTTGTGATTGGTCGAGCGCTTCGAGTGTGTTTGGGAAATGTCCCGCCTCTTACCATAACCGCCAGTTTAACGCACTAACTAACTAACTCAACCAGGCTCCGCCCCTTTATTCTGCGTGTGAATTATTTAAATGAGGAATAGTGAGACGTGTTCGTTCCCGGAAGAAACTCAAGACTACAATGGAGGCGTTTCAGGAGTTCAGAAACACTGACACTGATAAAGGGACGAACTCCTGCTGGAGGGACGTTTTCATGCTCAAAAAGCAACATTACACACTTAAGACAGATGAAGATGCAAAAGCGTAATAGGTGCTCTATATAGTAGCTTTTAATCAGGGTTCGTACAAGGTTATTAAAGTGCTTGAATTTGACTTTTTGAAATTTAAGTTCTGAAAACCCCTTGAAAAAAAGCCAAATTTATGAAGAGGTGCTTGAATTATCGAAAGACAATATATATATGACATTTTTTGTGTTTCATCATTGTTGGTGTGAACGGGCCTCACTTTTTGTTATCATACGTGTGTTCCTGTTGATTTGGGATGTGTAATCTGCCTGTGTGTCCCGTCTCCTCTAGGCTGAAGCTGTCGCCCAGCCCGTCCTCTCGGGTCACGGTGACCCGCACCTCAGCCAGCAGCACTTCTGCGTCTTCACGAAGCTCTCGCTCTAAGAGAAAGCGTGTGGAGCTCGAGGAAGAGTCCATCGCCGGCCCCAAAGTCCAGTTCAGCCAGGAGGCCGAAGCCACGGGGAGCGTCAGTGTCGAGGAGATCGACCTGGAGGGGAAATCGGTGACCCTCAGGAACAACTCGGACAAGGTACTGTGAATTTTTCACTTCATGTTTTAAAGCGAGGTGCGCTGGTCAATTTTGGGCTCTTCATAGCGTGTTTCAGACTAGTGGAAAGAAAACATCCAAAAGACACATTTAAATCTCTGGTGCTGCTTGCATGGCTGTCAGAATGAGATTTTGTTTTTGTTTTTCCAATTAAATAAATGTACTTTATTTCAATTCGCTATTGTTTTTATTTAATTTAATGTTTTGTATTTTAAGGGGATTCTTTGGGGGACTGAATTATTTTTCTGCAGTTATAATCCATTTATTCACTTTTTGAGCATGTCTGAAAATGAAATTTCCAACTTAAACTGTCATAAATCTTGAATGCTTTGGAGCACAGACTAGAGTTTGAGCTCTTTTTAAAGACGACACTTGGCAGATTATTGCTAAAGTGAAAAAAGTATATTAAAAAGTTAACTTAAAGCTATAGAATTTTACATTTATTTTGAAAAATACACATATTTTGCCATTTTTAAATGAAATGTATATTCTCCAAAACAAGCCAGAAATCTAAACAAGTCATTTGATTCCTCAAAAAAATTAGCTTTCAGTAAGATTTTGTTAGGAACGCTTCCACTAGATGAAATTTGTCTCGCACTCATTTTCAATGCGCTCATTGTTGACCCTGAATTCTTTTAAAATTCTATTTTTAAAGCTTTTTTTCCTCAACTTCAGCAGCTCTTAAATACTTGAAACTTTACAGTTTTATTCTTATCTATATTCTGAAGGTTTTTACTGAGGGGTTTGTTCATATACCATTATCAGGATTTTATCCAACCTTTTATACCTAAAAACATGGTAAAAATCAGATCCGTCTGTTGACAGTATTTTTTATTTATTTATGGAGTGATAAAAATACTAATCCAAAATCCCCTTTCACTGAAACAACAGGAAGTTTAAATCTGGATTTATATAGTGTTTAGATTTCTGTTCTTGAAATTAGAGCGATTGCATACGAATACCTCATTTGCAACATTTCAGAAAACTTGTCATACAAAACATGTACTTTTTTTCATATTAATTATTTATCGTGTTCACCTGTGGTGTGTTGCTTTAAAAAAAAACTTGTATTTCATAATTGTATCCCACATTTAGGATCAGTCTCTGGGCAGCTGGCGACTAAAGAGACAAATTGGCGATGAAGAGGAAATCACCTACAAATTCAGCCCTAAGTTTGTCCTGAAGGCCGGTCAGACGGTAACGGTAAGCGAATTGGACCGTATCTCATTTTTGCTCCAACTCAGGATGTTTTCTAGATTTTTAAACTGTGTGTTTCTGTTGAAAGGTGTGGAGCGCCAACGCCGGCGTGTCCCATAGTCCTCCTTCAGACCTGCTGTGGAAGAGCCAGAGCTCCTGGGGAACCGGAGAGAAGATCCTCACCTCATTGGTCAACTCAAGCGGAGAGGTACGAGGAACACCAGCAGGGTTCGGCCTTTGCTGATTTTGTGCGCGAATGCGATAACGAAACTTGAGCTTTTATTTGCAGGAAGTGGCAAAGCGAACCGTCACGAAAAGCGTGCTGGAAATGGAGAACGGTGATGATGAGGATGGAGACTTTGGAGATGAAGATCTTTTCCATCAGCAGGTAATAGTCAGAAACTGGAAACAGAACGAAGTTTTTTGAAACTTTAGGCAAAATATTTAAAGGAACACTCCACTGTTTTTTTAAATATGGCTTATTCACCTTCTTTCCTACATTTAGATAGGTGGGCAAATGCATTTTTGTCTCAGTGCATGCATTGTTTTAGTTTGACAGGGTCAGCACTAGCTTAGCTTAGCATAATGAATGGAATCCTTTGTTGCCAGCTAGCATGTCCTGAGTAAAAGTGATATATAAAAAAAAAAACGAATTACTTCTTGTGGCCTGCGTATTCACAACAAGAACAAATAGCGATGCAGATTAACACTAGGCGATTTCCTAGGCAGATATTGACTTGTATATTAAGGACTATATTAGGGGGAAACACAGGCGAAGCACTGCTACTTGGGCGTGATATCTCTGCACCCAAGTAGCAGTGCTTCGCCTGTGCTTCCCCATAATATAGTCCCAAGTCAATATCTGCATAGGAAATCGCCTAGTGTTAATCTGCATCGCTATTTGTACTTGTTGTGAATACGCAGACCACAAGAAGTAATTAGGTGGGTTTATTTTTATTTTATATATTACTTTTACTCATGACATGCTAGCTGGCAACAAATGATTCCATTCATTATGCTAAGCTAAGCTAGGGCCGACCCTGTCAAACTAAAACAATGCATGCACTGAGACAAAAATGCATTTGCCCACCTATCTAAATGTAGGAAAGAAGGTGAATAAGCCCTGTTTCAAAAAACGGTGGAGTGTTCCTTTAAAATAAAGTTTGCCTATGTCGAGTACCATATTTGATACATCAGGCTTTTATGGCTGATATAGTGAGAATTTGGAGGAAAGAAAACAAGAGACTCTGATTCAGAGCAAAAACATGCAAATTGGTGCAGATGCTGATACTTATTTGACCAAACACAAACAGTAAGATGAAATTCTGATGCTTTTAATGTAAATCAATGAGAACAGTTTAGCAGATACTTGCATAAAATGCATATAAATATCAATATCTGCCAATAATATGTCTTGGTAAGATGATATTTAAATGACAGCTCTGTTTGTAGGCTTAAAGTCCCCCTGTAGTCAATAATTGTATCCCTTAAAACTCATCTTTGATCACCAAAATGACACATTTGAAAAAAAAAATTCATGTCTTAAAATATCTTGAATGTAACTCGACACCCTTGCCTCATTTAGTATGCACGGTTCTATGAATATGCAAATGAGCCCCGCCTCCACTCACTCACTCAGCTCAGAGATCCACTGGTTGACGATCACACGTTGATCTGATTGGTTACAAGGTAGTTTGTGACGTCAGAAACACCAGCGATTTCAAAGCGTGTGTTTGAGACTGTCTTTGGTTCACTGCAGTTTTAAGGAGAAAATACTCAGCAATGGTGTCGACTTATGAATTTACACATGGTTTGTCTTAAAGCATATTAAAAACACCACATAGACACATAACTCATATAATGCAATGCAATACAATACAATGATGATTGAGAGATGAACAAATAAATCTTCCTTAAAAGCCTGATGATCATATTTGATGCTCATGATTTTTCTAAAAAATGATGTATGATAATCAAATAAAGCGAAGCTGCTCCAGTATTACTAACAATATCAAAGATATAACATTCACTTGATAAAAATCAGATTTGACAGCAAACAGACACATGAAGCACGAGCTGAAGGAGGACGTTTGTACAATTACACTAAAAGACTTTAACTTCATAAGAGTCAAAACCATCAATAGTAGATTGTGTTTTTCAGCAAAGTTTTGAACATTTATAGGCCATAGAAATTAAATTTAATTAGATTTAATGTAATAACCTTTGCTGAATTTGCTCTTATTTTCAGGGCGACCCAAAGACCGCATCCAGAGAATGTGCCGTCATGTGATGGAGCACCTGTAGTATTTTCCTTCCCACGATTCAGTCTTTTTTGTAGAGCCACTACTTTTTGTATTCCTCGATAATGAGTTCACAACACCCCCTCCTCCCCCCTCACTCCTTTATTTCTACGGACCTCATTTGTAAAGCCAGTCAATCTTGAGCAAAATGCCACGGCTCATCAGCGAATAGTCTCGATCATCGGAGAACGAGTCAAACGACCAGAAATTAGGAAAGTATTAGTGCGAGCCGGTGACTAAGGAATCTGCATATTCATGTCTATGAATCATGTGTTCTCGTCACTTATGAATGGGGTTATTATTATGACGGTGAGCTCATGTTCTGTAGTGCACTATAGCCCGTAACTGACAGCTGTCAATCTTGTGTTGTTTTTTTGCTTCGCCAACCAGACAAACAGGGTGGAAACTAAATCAAATTGCTTCGTAATGAACTCTCCCACCGTTTATCTTCATATATCGTATTGTTTTTGGTTTTGATTCGTGCTTTACATAGTATTATGTATTAAATCAGTGAATGTTAAGGCATTTTTCAAGCCCATAATCTAGTCAAAGTTCATACGAGCGCATGTTATATAGTGGGCGTACAGAAAATGTATGTCCACATACAACATGTTTAAATGTTCAAAACATTTGTACAGTTCTCATGTGAATGTAGTGTTGAATCGATCATGTGATCAGTGTTTTAAATTGACAAAAAAACGCAGATTTACCAAAGAAATGGACGACGAATGAAACCAATTTGACTTTGCCTTGTTTCTTGCTTGCTTTGCTCAACTTCTCGAGACCCTCCAGATAAACTGAAACCCATATAATAATAGAGTAAATCTGCATCCATCCACCCTGTCGGTTCTGTTGCGTTTTTTTTGTTTTTAAAGTTTTAAAACTTACTTTTGTTTTAATTCAAATGTTTCTCGGACAATTATGCATGCAGCGAATATTTTTATATGAATCCGCGAATGATCGGAGTTGTTAGGGTGATGCGTACATCTCGCAGGACAGCAGTTTTTGATTTTTAGCTATAATCGTATATTTTTGATAGGTTTGTCCTCAGGATTTTTAAAACCCTAGTGCACAAGCAATCTTTACATGCATTTTAAAATATTTAGATTAAATGTCTTACTTGTGAATATATTCAGTGCAGTGTGTACAAAACAGCTAATTGACTTGGGGAAACATTTTTACGATTTCTGTCTTTGTAAGGTTATTTTAATGGGGGTATCGTAATCTTCGTGTTTACTTTCTGGGGTTCTTCTAAAGGTTCTGTGAGAACGAATTGCCTCAATTGGGACACAGATTTGTGTCAAAATTTAAGTGAAATTGAGCTCAAGTAAAGTTGTATTTGTGTACATTTGTTACTTGGCCTCTGAGCTAATAAAATCGATCTTTTTGTTTAGTTTTTTTTTTTTTTTACTTCATGTGACGCGAATGGAAACTGTTTTCTAGCCAAACACTCCACATCTGTGAATTTTTAATCTAGCTTCTGTTAGTTACAAACACTGTTTTTCATAAGGAAAGTCGTTTCCTTGTTCTTTTCAGGTTTTATTAGACAGGGCTGTGACTGATGTAGCGGATACAATGTGCTTTGGTGTATTTGATACGAAATTGTCAATCCGTCATTTGTAACGATCTACTGTAAAGTAAAAAAACAAAATGCTATTTGAACTGCCATCAAAGTACAGAAATGTGAGTAGAAATTGAGCCATAAATTGTGAACTATGAATCAAATTTGTTACGGGGTAAAAATTCTTCATTGTACGAGGACTTTTGAAGGGCTATAAGAGAAAGGCGCATGCCAAAAGTGTCTCATTTAATTGTGATTTTGATTTCTTCTTTTTTTTTTTGTATGCATTATCCAATAAATGTTTTGCATATTACATTGTGCCATTGTGGGTCTGTTAATGAATACAAATCCGGGGTCTGTTTTAGAGATGCACTGATGTATCGGCCAATAATCGCTATCAGACGATTATTTTCGCTATCGACCGATTGTTTAAAAACAGCCGATGAGGGCCGATTACATCCTGTCAATCAAAAGGGTGCGGAAAAAAACGTGTCCGACTGCAACTCATACTGTGTGTGAAGAAAATCTCTCTTGTGTTGAATTTAGGGCAAGTTAACGCGACAATAACGCTTTAAAACTGTTAAAAAATAGCGACGTTAATGTAGGCTTTATTTGACCCTGTGAATCATCCGTAGTTCAAGCCAGGGTTGCCGGATCTGCAGTTTTCCCTACATTAAACGTTATTTGTAGCGCCTCATGCCCAATAGTCACAAAGAGCTTGTGCTCTGTTACTTCTGATAAAGAATAAAAGTCTCTTCTTTCAAATTCTGAATATTTTATTGCGAAATTCAAACAATAAATGGCGCTTTGACGCTCTTAAATGTGGCGTTTAGATCGCTATAGCGCCTCGGTTCAATTGTCTTTTCTTCGACTTTAATACAAGTTATATCTAGAAAAACGTGCATGAACATCAGAAGGTATGTTGAAAGACACAGTAAAACTTACCGGAATCCGTATCATGTCTCGTAATCGTTCAATCTGTGTTTCAACCGCGGAAAGAAGTCAATAAAACAGCTTGAGAACAATATCACTCAATGTTGCATTCACCTCTGGAGAGTTATCCAGTGTTCACAGTTCGTTAGTTAGCTATAAAAACACCAGAGAAGAGCTTATTTACTGTTATATATGTATGTTTGAATAAATTTGCCATGAAGAAGTGTTTATGAAAACTACCTCATCTGCAACTGAGTTGCATACAAACATTTCAGCTTTTTTCATTTGAGTGTAAGTATTATATCTGGAAATAAATAAATAGAATATAATAGCTCTGTTGTTAATTTTAACCCCTAATATTATAGTGTTCCCTGAATAGTTTGCAGCATTATTTAGGAGAAAAATCTTAACTATTGCATTGGCCATTATCATTCTGAATAATCGGTATCGGCTGAGAAATGTAGTATCTCTAGTCTGTCAAATTTGCTGTGAAGTAAAAGTTCTTTTCACAGTTTTTTTGAGGTTAATTAAACGAAACAGGACTTGATGTTGTGCCAAAGAAGACTCATTACCCGTGGTAAAATCAACAATCTTGGGTGACTTGTTTGTACTTTCATAAAATGGCAGTAACACCAGGAAAGTTTTCAAATCAACATCTGGAGAAAATGTATGTGTGAAAACATGTCTGGCTGATATGTGACACGATCTACAGGATACCTGCGACGTTCAACCTAAGTCTGATGCATGAAGTATTCAGCTGTGTATACATATCAAAGAATCAGATGTTGCAGATATGAATAATTCAACAAATTTTCATGTTTCGTTTGAAATACAGATGCACCAAAAGCGACTAGAATGCTTTTAAACTAAAGCATTGCAATATTGTAACCACAAACAGTGTTGCATCATACTTATGAGTATCGATCTCTTATCCAGCACTAATGTAGCTATAAAAACACTAGAGAAGAGCTTATTTACTGCTATGTATGTTTGAATAAATTTGCCATGAAGAAGTGTTTATGAAAACTACCTCATCTGCAACTGAGTTGCATGCAAACATTTCAGCTTTTTTCATTTGCGTGTAAGTATTATATCTGGAAATAAATAGTTGAATATAATAGCTCTCTTGTTAATTTTAACCTCTAATATTATAGTGTTCCCTGAATAGTTAGCAGCATTATTTAGGAGAGATTTTTTATTTTTTTATTTAAGAAAAATCAAACTATTGCATTGGCCATTATCATTCTGAATAATCGGTATCGGCTGAGAAATGTAGTATTGGTGCATCTTTAGTCTGTCAAATTTGCTGTGAAGTAAAAGTTCTTTTCACAGTTTTTTGAGGTTAATGAAACGAAACAGGACTTGATGTTGTGCCAAAGAAGACTCATTACCCGTGGTAAAATCAACAATCTTGGGTGACTTATTTGTACTTTCATAAAATGGCAGTAACACCAGGAAAGTTTGTATGTGTAAAAACATGTCTGGCTGATATGTGACACGATCTACAGGATACCTGCGACGTTCAACCTAAGTCTGATGCATGAATTATTCAGCTGTGTATATATCAAAGAATCAGATGTTGCAGATATGAATAATTCAACAAATTTTCATGTTTCGTTTGAAATGCAGACGCACCAAAAGCGACTAGAATGCTTTTAAACTAAAGCATTGCAATATTGTAACCACAAACAGTGTTGCATCATACTTATGAGTATCGATCTCTTATCCAGCACTAATGTAGTGTGCATGCATGTCTTTTGAACTCATTACCCACCACCCATTTCTTTGGAAATTATATTCCTCTGAAAACACTTTAAAAGATATTTTGAACACTGAATCAATTGTAAAGCAAACCTTGTGTATATAGTCCAAAAAAGCTGGGTGTTTATTTATTTATTTTTAACCCAAGCGTTGGGTTACACATATTGGGTCACTATGTTTGGTTGTTTTCCAAAAATGTTGGGTCATTTTTAACATCGATGATATTTCTAGTAATAACCCTATAACGTATGTTGTATATATGTACACTTGTGTATTTTGAATTTATGCACATAATTATGTATATTATTTACATTAAATTCTAGACTCTCCAATATTTAGTTTATAATTTTAAAATATATTTAAGACATTTTTATAGTTTTATACAAATAAACAATCTGTATTTTATTTATTAAAATAATGTCATAAATAAAAATAGTTAACCTAACTGTTGGGTTACTCTTAACCC
The DNA here is from genome assembly GCA_021464565.1 of Rutilus rutilus. Classification (NCBI taxonomy): domain Eukaryota; kingdom Metazoa; phylum Chordata; class Actinopteri; order Cypriniformes; family Leuciscidae; genus Rutilus; species Rutilus rutilus. The sequence goes on from JAJAQA010000006.1 coordinate 47,427,048, forward strand.
TACTGGCTTTTAACCCAAATAAAATAACCCACAAGTTGGGAAGGTGCTATATCACCCCATAGTTGGGTTACTCGTTGGGTTATTTTTAACCCAACATTATAAAGTGCTTTTTTTTTTTGTATTTCACCTTGTTAGGAAGCTGGCATTTAAAACACCAAACCCATTTCACCACTAGAGCGCGCCACGGCCCTAAAGTACAGCTTTCGCATCGTTTGATCTCTCTTTTGATAAAATTTTTTTTTTTTTCTCGTTCTGTTGACCTCTATATATTTGGGTCTGTTTTCTGCAACGCCTCTGAAAACTGTAATATTATGTTCTTTGCACAGCCAGCGATAGAGAGGATAGATCAACAGCTGGTCTTTGCTGTTCCAGAGGAAAGGGTTTCGGTGTGTGTGTTTGTTCCAGACCTCTCACACACACTCTTCCCACTGTCTCTCAGTCATTAGTGCGCCTCTGCCTGCAGCAGAAACCCCATCGTCTAGTCCCTCTTTCTCTCGCTTTCTCTTTCTTCCACCCACCCACCCCCATCACACAAACGCTGGCCGTCTCCCACACACCCACGATTTCAACACCCACACTGTGCGCTGATAGCCGAAGCGTGTTGAGTACTCTGCACTGGATGACTCTGGCTCATATAAGTAAACAAATCATCGGAGGAGTGTGTGCTATTGATCACTGCATGCCTGGCATGAAGTAGATCAAATGTTATACACGGACAACATGTACTATAACAAACCCTTCCTACTGTCATCGTTTAGTATAGTTGTTGTACTGTGGTAATGTGTCCAATTGCCATAGTACTATTGTAGTAGTCGACATCATAATTTGTACCATGATATTGCTAAAAATGTATCTCAACCCCTCTTAATCTTTTTTTATTGATTTATTTCAATGAAATGAATGTACTATATTTTAGTTCGATAATGTTTTTTATTTAATAATTAGTATTTTTAGGGGATTTTATGGTACTAAATGATATTTATGCTGTATGTATAATCCATTTATTCACTTTTTGAGCGTAGACCTCGAAATTAAGTTTCCAACTTAAAATGCTTGGAGCATAGACTGAAGTCTGGTCTCTTTTTTTAAAGACGGCACTTGGCTGAAGTGAAAAAAACGTTTACAAAAATGAACTCTTGAAAATTTCCCAAACACGATTTACTCTAAAACTGCAAGAAAATCAAAGCCGTACATCTAAACAAGTTGTGCTTGAGATCTCAAAAAATGAGCTTTCGGTGATCTGTAGTTTGCCCGCAGTACCAAACGCTTCCACTAGATGAAATTAGTTTCCCATTCATTTCCAATGTGCTTATTTTTGACTGAGGAGCACAAGTGACTATTTTTCAGAACCATTTAACCATTTCAAATCATAGCAAGTTCCAAAACCTTTACCAAGTTTCATAGCATTCCGATGAAGTAAAAAATTATAATAAAATAAAACGTAAAACGTGTCAAAAATGACCGAAAAACACCAGAGGGTTAATTTATTTTAAGAATTCTGACAGATAACAATATTTTTGACTTGGAAAAATAAAACCTTTATCCAAATAGTGAATGTTTCACAAACAGAAAGCATGCAGAACACAGTAAAGTGAGCGCGCTGAATGAAAACTTGAGCGTTTTGACTGGATGCACCACTGACTAACTCAAACTCCTCTGATTGGCCATTTTGTTCACGCACTCAACAGACTTGCATGTGATTGGCTGCAAAACCACATAGTAAACAGAAACATTTGATGCTCTTCAGAGTGATCACGCTAATATGCATTTGAAAGCAATGGTTGGCATAGTTTATCAAAAAGTGGAGTGAAATTGTCTTAATCTCTTTATAAGCATAACTTTTAACATTATCATGATTCTCGCATGATATTCCCTAATTTTATATCACCAGAAAAGATATAAGGATAATCTCGCAAATTTTCAATGCATAATAGTGGATTACGGTGTTGTAAAGAGTTAATCCACTGTGCTTGTGTTTGTTTTGAGTGCACATCCAATGTCCAATTACTTGTTAATGCCAGCTGAAGCAAAAGAACATCACAGGCTTGTTGTTGACTGTCTTGCCTCAAATTGCATTGAAAGTCCAGCCGAATGCTATTGTGTCACATTTCTATGTCCAGTTTGAACGCCCACCAACCAACTGATAGCACCCCCACTGCGAGTGAGAACGGGGCATCTTTCACTTGCTGTTTACCAACAAAACAACACAACAACACACCCCATTCATTATTCTGCCCTCTTCCATTTCATCCGGTGCTCTCTAACCTCTAGCGCTGTTGACAACTTAAGGTTAATTATGTATCTGCTCAATAAAGGTCATCCACTAGGCATTTTTCACAAAATCTTTTGTGCATTTGGCCTTCACATATCCTGAGAAGAGTATTTTCGCTGCCAAATGGCTCTCACAGATTGCATTTTGTCCCCAAAGGTCCAATTTCAGGCATCTTTTAAAGGCTCGTTATAAGAAAATGTCTTCCAAATCTGAATATAACCTTAAACTGATAATCTCGCAAAAGAGGAATGGGACTTAATCTAAAGGTAAATGAATAAAAATGCATTGGTTATTCAACCGTTTGCACACTATCCAGTCTCAAGACCATTTAAAAATTCAGTGTGGCTGCATGGTGCTATAAATAACTGGGCTTGGGAGCATGGGGCGAATCGTGCCGTTGTCACCGCGGACAGGTCTCCTGTTGAGAAAGTTTGGTGTTGACACACTACACAACAGCAGGCTAACCCTTTTTCTTCTACAATCACAGCATGTCCTTGGATCTTCCTGCTGTGGTAAGAACTCTTAAACGAATCCCCATGACCTAGATTCATATTTCCCTCATTTCCGTTGTATTCTTGAGCGCGCACTTGACCACGTTGCGCAGTAAAGCCGACCTCGTCTTCACCTTGTAGGCAGGAATCAAGTCTCAACTGAATCTGTATGACAGTCAAACTTACAGAGGTTACGTCTTAATGATGAAGTAAAGGAACTCTGATTTTTGTATCAACAGGTTTAGCTGGTACATTGCAGTAACAACTTTGCTGTACTTTTCTTTTAGAAGTCTCTTGCTTACCTTCAATTACACGAGGACCCGGAGGGTGTCAATATGAAGGCCTGGTCTGAAAATAATGCATAAATAATGCCTGGTTTCAAACAGCTTTCCTCCTATTCCCATTGGCTGGACTCAACAAACTCATTCACTGATGCAGAAACACAGCAACTTAATGGACATTTTTGTCTTTTTCAGTGCAGATAATTTTGCCTGTGTTACTGCCAGCTGCATACATTTTGGCACAGGTGTGTATTTGTATTGGAATTTGACTATTTCACCCCCATTTCCTTTAATAAATTGATTTTGCGCTAGTAACACAAAATAGTGTCACTCGGGACCTTAAGGACAACAATATCCCCATTGAAACTGCAATTTTTAATCCCAGGGCCATTTAACTATAAAAGCATGAAATCTTTGTTAATAGGCTTTCATTCTGTTGGCAAGGCTTCAAAATTCAAACTTGTACTATTTTTTTTTTTTTACAAGATGGTGCCATTTTCTTAGGTTTGGCTTATAAAGCAAATGCTCACTTTACTCCTGTTTTCTGCTTATGCATATTATAGAGCCAATTGGATCAATTATGCAACGATAATTGTGTGGGTGTGTTGGTATGGATGTCAGAGTGTGTGGTTTGTGTGTGCGATTTTAATATTTGAGAGAGAAAAACTCTACAGCAAATCTCTAATCCAACCATTGTGTGTCCCGGTGGAGTTTTGCTGGCATCTAATAGGGAAAATGTTGTACTTTTCCAAACAAAATCTGACTGAAAGCTCATTTTTTGAGATATCAACCTCAAATTTGGAACACGACTTTAGATTTATGGCTTTGATTTTCTAGGCGATTTAGAGATCAGCATGTTTCATAAAATATATATTTTTTCTATAAAATGTTGTTCATAAATCATTTATCATAAACTTAAACCTCTATAACTCAGGTTTTTTTTTACTTTAATAACAATGTCTTCTTTAAAATGAGACCAAACTTAAGTCTGTGCAAATTTTTATGACAGTTTTTTGACATGGACATCATTTGTACCTGTTTTTAATTGACGCACAGGGGTTTAGCGGGTTATAAGAGAGTATTTTAACAAAAATACTAATAAACTTGCACTCAAAGAGATGACAATAGATTCAATGCTGGGAAAAATGAAAGTAAACTTGATGTGATTTGATCAAAGGTTCTACTTCACCTCAAAGGACTGACAAGCACTGATCTACAATATTACTGGGAATGAAAACAGAGCTGAAATATTCTTATCTTTTAACAGACAGTTAAATTAACCTGACAATTGCAGCTAATAGAGAACAAAAGAGCCACAGATGAAACTAACTGTCCATCTGTCTAAAGAAAAGTGTTCTTTTTATTTGTTACAGCAGAGTGTGTGTGGGAGGGTGTGTTGGATGTGTAGACAATCTGGTGCCTGAATAAGTTACCGTCATTCATAAACATAAATAAAAGTATAAATAATCTCTTAACGTTTGTAAGCACGCAGCCATTTAGCCATTTAGAAAAAAACTAATTCTAGTGTAATTTAATGTTTTGTGTTAGCTTACATTCAAATACAATGTCAAGTAGGGGTGTAACAATATATCGCAATACAAGTGCTGACATGTATTGTGTATAATTCACCCAAAATGAGAAAAAAATTCAAGTTTTTAGAGTTTGTGTCAGTACTGCATTAATCTACTATATATAATGTTGAATATAATGTATAATAATGCAATGGGGGAATATTTGTGGGTCCTGATAATGGCAAATAATGATCAAATTGAAATTGCAGACTTACAAAAATCAATTGCCCACTGTGAATCTAATCATTCTTGCATTTTGCCACAGAAAAGACTGCAAACGCTACGTGACTGAAGAAAATCAATCTGGCACCAAACTAACACTCATGTCTGCTCCAGACGTCCAGTGCAAGATAAAATCAATCAAAACATCTTAATCTTGACCAAATGCAATGCATAATGTAGAGGTATATGGACACAATGCATAGCGCATTAAGCACAGCACAGCACAGCACGTCCCCCCTCCTGTGGGGTTTGTTCTGCGTGTATGATTCTAAATTGGCACAAACTGTGTCCTTTACTGCCCTATCATGCCTCTGAATTCATCTTTCCTCTGTGTGTTAGCCTTAATGACTGTCATGGTGCCTGCTGTGCCGGAAGGTGAACAATAGGGTGAACGCCTGTGACATTCACTGCAAAGGTCTCGCAAAATCTGGGTCATAATCCCGGAGCCGCAGGTGCTTCCGGTAATTAGCTGTGAAAATCTCTGGGATTGCGGAAGGCTAGGAACGAAGAGTTTTCATATTAGTAATCTGAGAAAGGAGATCTTAGATGCCATATGTACCCCCAAAGCCTCATCAACTAAGGGTACGTTCACACCGTGACGCGATAAGATTCCAGCGACAAATAATTTGTCTGTCTACACTAGACGCGACGCGACTGCGAGATGCGTCGAAATCAATCAAAATCCACAGCCAACAGCATGTGGGCGGAGTCAGCCAATCAGAACAGCGTGTGGGCGGAGTCTCGCGGCGAGTGCACGGCACCAGAAAGTAATCTCGACGGCACTCACAAGAAAATGGATAAGTAGCTATGTAATCAAATGCACAAATATTACACCATTTAAACATTATTCAAATACTTAGGCTACTGACTTACTAAAACAATCTTTGTCAAAGAATACACTTGCTTGTTCACAGTTTGAACGTTCTTGTTTCCATTTGTTTCATTTCAAGATCTGAGGTGAATTATCCATTGTTGCTTTTACAGCTACAAAGCTGGAGCACTAAATGATATTCAGAGTCACTTTACACGCTTTTAACATTAAATAAAGCACATAAACAGCACCTGAGGTTATCATCGCCACACTTTGTGTTTGTTGTTCCAGGAGCGACGTCGCAGAAAAATAGAAACCGTTTGTAAAATAGAATCGTTGTGTGTCGCCGTCGTGTGTAGTTAGGACACGGTGTTACACGACAACGATGTGCTTAAAATGGAGAAGTTTTCCGTGTAAAGACGACACCATTGTCGAAACGATCCCCGTTCACATGGATCCGTGAAAAGGGCTGAAAACGCTGTATTCTGCTGTCAGGCCAGTAGATGGCGATGAAACACTATAGACTGAACACGTAATACGCATGTGCATGACGTCATCGTCTTCAGAGATTCGCATTTTTGTTGTTCACACTGAGACCGTTTTCAAAAGTTTGCGTTTTCAGGCGCCCAAAACGGCGTTGCCGTAGCCTGGAAATCCAGACCTAAATCTAAAAGATTAATGGTCATGGCGTCGACTAATGAAAATCGGCCAGCTCGAGGGGCGGCACCAAGCATGCAAATCTCACTGCACGCAATTGGATAACACTACGACCAATCACAACAATAATCCCCATACGCTTAGCTACCAGCGGAGCTAACTGGTAGATTATACTCTCGCCGTATCCGGTCGGCAAAACAGCAAAAACGCCCTTCTTGCAATTGAACGATTCGAGCGGCGTCTCCTTATCCTCTTTTTGATAAAAAGCCAAGTCTAACTCATTCATTGTAGCAGCCAAAGCCGTTTCAAACAACTGGTGTTCATTCATAGCCATCTTGCAGTGTTTACTAATGACTTTGACATCACAGCGCTGTCGTCATCTCGTCTCTGGCCCGCCTTTATTTCATGTTTGGTATCATTTTAAATGTCTCAGTGCGATTGGTAAAATGGTCTTAATTTCACTGCAGTCATTGGTATAATTAGAAAGATTGAAAACGTCTTCTTTCTGACCCCAATATAGGATCGCAAAGCCAGGAGAAACATTTGCAGAAAGACGGTGTAGTCCGCCATTGTACATCGTTCGCTGGGCTCTCTAGTCAGTGGAAAAACAAACAGGTTCTGAGAAGGTTCGCAAGTTGAACCAGCACCAGTTCCGCACCAGTTCCTTTTTGGTGGAAAAGGGGTATATCTCTGTCAGGAATGCATTTCTTCTCTTGGAGTCATATTTGAGCAAGTGATGTCTTGTATTTATTATTTCTGAATTGGCTTTTAATCATTTACTTGTGTAATTGACATGATACATTTTTACCTGACAAATAAACATTAAATCTTGATTTATTCTGAATGATTCTGAACTCATTAGTTTAGTAGATTATGAGGGGGCTGGTGCTACCGCAGATGTGTGTCCAGGACAGGTCAAACTAAAGGCGCATGTATGAACGGAGCAGGAGGCACGTCATCTGAAGACCTTTTGATTTCTGTCTATCACTGATTTAGCAAGTTGTCTGGAAGTGGCTAAATAAACTAAAGTTTTGTGTATGCGTGAGCAGTAGGCAACCGAGGTATTAGCAAGCCCTGCACCCACTGACTAAAGTCAGAACTGACAAGTTTGTGTCCGTGAGAAACACGATCCGGCCGACGTGATCTCTGTGCGGCATCGGGTCCATAATGAATTAATAATTGAAAGTATGGGATACTCAGAATAATCACCGATCTAAATTAAGTCATAATCAATATTTATGATTATTTTCTAATAAGAAACACAATCTGAATTTGATAATCATTTGAAATTGGAGTCAGATTAAGTGTAGCGCTAAACATATAGCGAGTCACAACTGTTTCCCGAAACCATATTGTCGCTAATTAGTCGTTTAAACGCATTGGTTATTGATGTTACGCAGGTGTTGGAGTAATAACTACTGTTAATGAATCTGTTTCAGATCAAATTAGTGCGAGATGTTTTGCATCTATTTCCAGATTCAATCATAAGATCGTTCTTGCGTACAAGAGCACGTTTGCGCAGGTTTGTTTGCATGACATGTGGACTCAATAAATCCTGAACTTGAGCAAAATAATCAATCTGACATTCAGTACAATCATATCTTTTATTTAGAATACATACAAATGTCCTTTACGTCTTTTAGTTTGTCAGGAGATTTAAAGCGTAGTTGTTGAAGAGTGCGCGTGTGTGAACGAGCTCTAGTGCGTAATAACGAGTCTATGATTGAATCCGGAAATAAAGCAAAATAACTGTTTATAGCAAAACATCTAGCGTTAATTAGAAGTCAAACAGATTCATTAACAGAAGTTATTACTCCAACACCTGCGTGACGTCATAAACCAACATGGTTGAACGACCAATTTGCGACAATACGGTTTCAAGAGCGATTTCTCCAACGATGCTTCGTACTATGGGAGTGAAGCAGCGAGTTACGTCGTTGTGCGGGAAACACACTCCAGGATATTGGAACAAATCAACCATGTTGATCACCTGCAAATTTTGCTTTTTTAGCAATCCTGATGACATTGATTAGCTCGTTCAGGTGTGTTTGATTAGGGTTGGAGCCAAACTCTACAGGAGAATGGCCCACCAGTCAAGTCACATTTATTCATATAGCGCTTTTTACAATACAGATAGTTTCAAAGCAGCTTTACAGAGATAACAGGAAAATAATGCAACAAAGTTTGTTTCCTGAAGAAAATAGCGTCATTGTTCAGCTTAATGTTTAATTTTTGTTTAAAAAAAGTTGGGACCACCCTGGACCACAAAACCAGTCACATGTTGCACTGGTATATCTGTGGCAATAGCCAACATTGTATGGGTCAAAATTATCGATTTTTCTTTTATGCCAAAAATCATTAGGATATTACATAAAGATCATGTTCCATGAAGATATTTTGTAAAATTTCCTACTGTAAATATATAAAACATGTATTTGTGTGAGTGAATGCGGCACAATCGCCAACATAAATGAACAACTTTAAAGGAGATTTTCTCAATGTTTCGATTTTTTTTGCACCCTCAGATTCCAGATTTTCAATAGTTGCATCTCTGCCAAATATTGTCCTATCCTAACAACCCACACATCACTGGAAAGCTTATTTATTCAGCTTTCATGTGATGTATAACTCTCAATTTCAAAATTGTGACTCATGTGACTGGTTTTGTGGTACATGGTCACATATATACATATAATTGTTACATTTAATGTCCCCAACTAAGCAAGCCAAACCAATGGCAACAAAGGTGGAAAATGGCGACAGTGGCGAGGAACCAAAACTCCATCAGGTGGCAGACAGAAGTTGCCCATATCTGGTCTCGACCAGCATAAACCAGCTTAAACCAGCATAAATCATCTTAAACCAGCATAAACCAGCTTGGACCAGAAAGGAAATTCATGGTCATGTTGGTCTAAGCTGTTTTTTTTTTTTTTTTTTTTTTTTTTGTCTAAGAGTAAATGACCTTCTTAGACTATTAATCACCAAGAAAGTGATGATATGAGCTCCTAATCAAACGTGTCCCCAACACTGCATTGTAATGTTAAAAACCCTTAAGCTAATAAGTTCTTGCTAACAGCTTGAGTCAGACATTTGCCTTTCAGTGGAACATCTTCAAAGGAATTTGTCCACAGATATATTTCCGTGCATCAGCGTAAATTCAGGACAGCCTTGACATCCACACATTTATGCGGGAGGTTATCATCCATGAGCAAATGGGATGCTCAGAGAGAAGGTTCACGCTGATCTGATCCAGTGATGCTATGACCTTTTCCCAGCGGTTTCCTTTGATAGTTTCTGTGCATGTGCACAATGCCTAATCATCTAAAACCAACATTTCCGCTCCCCGACCGGCATGTCGATTTTCTGCTTGTATTCACTGCGCAACTACGAAAGGAAACATGTAAGCAATCTTTTCTTGAAGTGTCAAGTGGAAAATTCACTTCAAACGCCGCTCTCTAATGCTGGAACCACTGATCAAGTGAATAACCACGTCTTGTTCACTTTACATTAGACACCGTATATCGCAACAGCTTCACCTGGTTAAGAGATTCTAGATGTTCAAATTCAAGGATCTGATGAGGATGCTTGTCATCGGGGTTTAATTAACTTGAGCTCCAAACAGCACTGATAAATGAAGTGCTCTCAAAGCCATCTGGAATAAAAGCCATTTACTAATTCACTGAAGCAAAAAGCAGACCCGAGCCGCAGAAGCAGAGCGGCTTTCTCCAGGGACAAGACCTGATTTTTAAGAGGTGCATGCAAAATACTGCTGTGATTGCTGGGTGTTTTGGGGGCTTTTACATTTAGACCATTATTATTATTGATCATTATGGTTTGGATATCAAATGAAAGGTGGTCTGTCCTGGAGGAAACTAAAACCTTGCACTCAAAAAAAATAAGCTGTTGAACGAACTTGATTAAATTAAGGAAAACTTTTGCACGAAAATGAATTACATTTTTCCAACAAAATCTTGTTGTATGAACTTAAATTCATTTAGTCATTCCTGCTAGATAAAGTTTTGTCAGGTTGACTACAAATAATCTTTGCCCGGCCTAAAATCACCAACATTAGCTAATGTTTAGCTAATTTGACTCTACAGTTATTTCCAATGATAGTCACTAGTGTTCAATTTAATTAAAACCTCTTTTTGAATATTGAACATTACTTATGCAAATCTGCGAGTGAGGTTTAATGCATATACACTCACCTAAAGGATTATTAGGAGCACCATACTAATACTGTGTTTGACCCCCTTTCGCCTTCAGAACTGCCTTAATTCTACGTGGCATTGATTCAACAAGGTGCTGAAAGCATTCTTTAGAAATGTTGGCCCATATTGATAGGATAGCATCTTGCAGTTGATGGAGATTTGTGGGATGCACATCCAGGGCACGAAGCTCCCGTTCCACCACATCCCAACACCTGCATACCTCGGTTGTAACGAGTGGTTATTTCAGTCAAAGTTGCTCTTCTATCAGCTTGAATCAGTCGGCCCATTCTCCTCTGACCTCTAGCATCAACATTTTCGGCCACAGGACTGCCGCATACTGGATGTTTTTCCCTTTTCACACCATTCTTTGTAAACCCTAGAAATGGTTGTGCGTGAAAATCCCAGTAACTGAGCAGATTGTGAAATACTCAGACCGGCCCGTCTGGGACCAACAACCATGCCACGCTCAAAATTGCTTAAATCACCTTTCTTTCCCATTCTGACATTCAGTTTGGAGTTCAGGAGATTGTCTTGACCAGGACCACACCCCTAAATGCATTGAAGCAACTGCCATGTGATTGGTTGATTAGATAATTGCATTAATGAGAAATTGAACAGGTGTTCCTAATAATCCTTTAGGTGAGTGTATAGTGTACACTGAGCGCCCACAGCCCTAAACTAAACACAGTCGCCACTCTTCTGCATAATGGGAACCACAAAATTCAAAAACATTACAGAAAGTCATCCAAATTTCTAACATAACTGAATATTAAACACTAACATTAACTAACAACATATTTCCATTAACAGAAAAACACATAAAATAACACTTTAATCCCTAAATTTACCCTCCTAATGCAGTCCCTTGCAAAGCATGCTGGGAACTACAGATCCACTGCCCGGTTAGTTGTCAACAAAAATGATTCATGTAGTTTTCACACAAATTAAGTAAGTAAACTTAATTTTGTTGATTGAACATTATTAAATTAAGTTGTGACAAAATATTAAACAATCGTGTTACTTTTGCTTATTTTAATTAATTGAATTTAACAAGAGGCAAAAATTCATTTTTTGAGTGTATTTTTTCTTCCGGAGCTTTTGGGACATTACCCATGTTGCCCTCAAATCCAGTCAAAATAATCTCAGACAACCTGGGAGGCACTGATGTACTTGGTCTCGGTAGGAGAACCTGGTTAAATCTAAAAAAGTGTCTTTCTCGACCTACTGTGAAATTGAATTCACACAGTTTGACTGTGTGAAGATGGAAACTTGACATGCACAAAACAAGAAAGTGTCTCGTGTTCATACGGATTTACGATTTTAACAAAGACAAACATTGAAATTCTAGTAAAAGTTTCACAACATTCAGTTATACTCGTGGAAAAAAGGCCATTTTAATGATTGTACAATGACATTATAACCATGAATCTATGTTTTAAATGAATAACAAGAATCTTAAAGGGATTGTAGGCCCAAAGATTGAAATTTTTTCATCACATGTCGTTCCAAAGCTGAATGACTTTATTTCTTCCATGAAACACAAATAGAGGCATTGCACAGAGTGTCCATCACTAAAAAAAACACCATAAAAATAGTCCATATGACCCCTGTGCTACATTCCAGCTCTCGTCATATACGAGTTTATTGATTTCCATCTTGTAAAAATGATGGGAACTAGGAGACTTGAGAAAAAATACCATGGAAAATCTTCAAATGAACAACAGAATTCACATTTTCAAGTAAATTAACCCTTTAAAATTCATTCCTTTCTGTATTGTAAACTGATATATCAATAACTTAATACACATTTCACAAAACTTCCAATTAAAAAAAACAAAAACATATTAGTTTCAATCTTGTCCATAGCAGGTGATATAGATCTGACTGTGAATACACCATGAGTTGTAATGCGTCTCACATACATCAGCTCTTACAACAGTCAATAAATCATGTTGAAATGGGCAGAAAAGTCTGTTCTGAACACAAGCCGAGTCACTTTTCACCACAGATGTCCCAAAGACATGCAACTTACATTAGCTAATGAGAGTCAAACAACTCCATTCCTACACTGTTACTTCAAGATAAAGAGATGAACGCATCACAACAGCTTTGTTTTTCTATTTATACCAATCAGTTCTTCACAATTCATGTATGTTTCTTATGGAAGTTTCATCGAAGACGAAGAATTAAACATGCTACTCCATCAAATAATGACATGGATTTCCATTGCTGAACTGCTTGTGCGTAAAAATGTCTTTTATTTCCACCTTCAATATTCAGCGTGAAAGTCTTAAATCCCTTCTGTTGCTGTCAGATTATCACTGGCAGGAAGGGCTTTCCTCGGGTGGGCGAACACACTTCCTGTCTTGTTTCCAGTCCAAATATCTAAAAATTCTTGAATCAAGATGCATTTACTAGATGAGTAAAATGCTGTACGATTTTATGTCTTGTTTTATGGGGGTCAAAATGGGGGTAAGAAAAATTAAGATTATTTTTCTTGTTTTAAGCAATAACTCACTTCATTTAGATTTTTACCCCCAGAAAACATGACGTAATATCATATAGCCAGGGTTAGAAATGAACACCCACCAAATGCGGGTAAAAATCAACAGTGGCGGAAAACACTGTCAGATCACGAGCCAATCTGGCGTGTTATTATCATGTTTACTCACTTCATGGGGAAGTTCGTGTAAGGCAAATCCGCGCAGATTTAGTGGAAATACCCGTGAGTCATCATGATATATTAAATACGGCATATTGCACAGAGTCTGCTCATATCTGGCTTACTTGAACACACACGTCACTACACAACTAATAACGGCGCGCTTGTTCATTTGCATTGAAGCAATAGCGAAGATTAAAAAGCATTTGGTGAACAGAAAATACATTGATATTTTCCAACATCCTACATTTTTTCTGATGTTCTCTGTCCTGTATTGATCTGTCCACCTAGAACACATGTTTGGTGACGAGGATGAAAGAGGAAGAGGAGATGCTGGATGACAGGATTTTGTTTGAGTAAGAAATTAATGCATGAAATCCAAATTATATATCTTTTTCTTTTGGCTGGTAGAAATTCTGAATGGCCGGTAACTTAAAAATTTAGTAGCCAAATTGTCCGGTGAGTGAAAAAGTTCATTTCAAACCCTGCTCAGAGCATTTCACTACTTTAGTAAATGATTCTTGATTTAAGGCGAGACACGGCAGGTAAAAACATAGTTTTTTTGAGATTTTTGGATATTTGTCTTCAATAACACGTCTTCTTTCAGAATTGTGGTGGAAAAAAAGTCAGAAATACACATTTAGGTCTTTATTTTATTACACTTTGTCTGTTTGCGTCTGTAGATTTCTCATAAATTCAACAAAAGTTGGCGTTCTTAATCAACATGCCGCTCCGCGATCGCTGTCTGCTCCCTGTCATCACATGCACCGTTAGGAAGCTCTCTCTCTCCTGTACAATGCTGTCGGATCCAAATATGGTAATTTCCTTTTTATCAGCAACCAATCGTGAAAGTAAAAGGACTGAATGCGCAATCTCATTGGCTAATGATAAATATTTAAAGCCCGTTTTCTCAAAATGACTTTTCTCTCATACTTCAAGTCCGAAATCTCCACTTCAGTAGCACCGATATACACCAAACTTTCCAGACTTGTACCTAGTTATATTATGAAGACATTTACAGAGGGATTTGTAAATATATTATTCCTAGCCTGATTTATATAACATTTTATTCCAAAAAACATGGCGAAAATCTCTTCTTTTTTTTAAGGCTATTGACAGTATATTCTGATTTACAGAATAACAAAAGTAGATATCCATAAATCCCTCTGTAATTTTTTGCCCCATCTAATATGTGAACACAATGAAATTTTTTTTTTTTTTAACCTAGCTTTAGCCAATACTCAGAAATATATGCAAATTAGCGCATATTTAATTAGATATCGCCTAATTTGCATATTTAAACATTAAATTACAGAAAAGTTGTAATACATTTTTTTCTCATCTTAATGTAGGTAATCAACTGGGAAAGTTTCATGGTGATATCTGCTAGGTAAAAATGTTACCCTATTCACCTGTAGTGTCTCGCCTTAAGAATTTTTGGGATATTTTGACTGGAAACAACACAAAAACACTGAGTAAAAAAAAACATTTCTTTTGGCAGTGTATGTTACAGTCAGATTATCATTGGCAAGAAGGGCTTTCCTCGTGTGGTCGAACAGACTGACGTTTAGGACACAAAATCTTAGTGAAGGCCCGGCGGAAGCTACTGTGGCAAAGTGGGTACAGGAAAGGGTTAATGGCCGAGTTTAGCCAGAGAAGCCAAAAAGTGACTTCGTACCAATGATGTCCCACACAAGTGCCACTGCAAGCGGCCCGTATGATCATGAGGAGTGTGTACGGTGCCCAACACACCCCGAAAACACACACTATAACTGCTAATGACTTAGCGATCTTCTTATCTCTCGAGAGACGCGCTTGTCCTGCGCTTCTGGAAGGTGCGCATGCTTTCGAAGCATCTTGCGCTCGTATTATCCGCGTTCGTAACCAACCACTTAACAATCCTCGCTTCTTAATAGTGGCTTTCATTGTTAAAGACACGGAGTGCGTGCTACTGGGATCCCCGCTTGACGACGGCGAAACTTCGTCGTCGTTGTCGTCTCGGATAACGGCGGAAATGGCCGCCGGTTCGCTAGACGAAACCTTGCGCGTTTTAACGAAGAACACAGAAGAGCTTTGTCCGTCTATGACCCTCCAACCGTCCTCTTTCTCGACCTCAACGTTCGCCATGCGAGTCCGGTTCCTTCGCTGGATGTTGAGATAAATGCTGAAGTTGAAGAAGGCCACGGATATGAACGGAGAGAAGAACTCGAATGTTGACGCGGAGAGAAGGAAGTACCAGGTGCAGTAAAACTCGGCGAAACACTCGTCCTCGGGAACGATGCTTTCTCCGACCAGAAGCTCCCAGAATATAATCGCTGGACCGTAGAGGAGGAACGCTGAAACCCAGACCGCTAACATCTTGAGGACCGCCAGACGAGTGACGCCCTGCTGGGCTCGATACCTCACCTGCGGGATAACACACGTATACGGTCATTTATTTACACACGTATAAACACTTTCTCACGTTATCACAGTTTATTCGCTATCGTTTAGAAAATGGTAATAAAATATGAGCAGAACTCAGTTGATATTTGACTGGTTTTGTCCGTCCTTCTGTTAGACTGTCTCACACATGAATTATATTGAATATCTGTCAGCTGTTAAATTTAACTACACAATTAGATAATACCAGTTTAGCTCAACCAATCACCAAGCAATGCTTCATTTTGTTCAGTCTGTGTGTAAAAGAGCATTAGCAATTCAAGAAAAAACACTTCCATGAACATGATCAGGTCAAAGTGTCTGAATAATGTTTGATCCCAAATTTGTATAAATGTTACTGGTAGTCACTGTATGAAGAATGTTTGGGTATAATATGTCACAATTTACTTTATTTAGCTCTCCTCACTTACATAGATGAACTATAGTGTCCTGCACACACTAGTAAAAAATATAAAAATGTATATCTGGTGTCTGACAAATTTTTGGTTTGACTGTAGATAGATTAACATCCTTCCCTCGGGTCATTCTGACCCGAAACTCATCTTGTAAAATCTTTCAAAAATCGAGTGTTCATCAGAGGGGTCCGAGACTCTAGGACTTTTGTCGCATTTGAACCACGAAAAACAAAAAAACAACAACATTTGAATGGATTCGAGGAGTTTTGTGGTAAAAAAAAAAAAAAAAAGTAACAGATTCTTCCCTCGCGGGTCAATTTGACCCCCTTAGTAATGAACTGAATGCGAGGAATGCTTCAGTACACATAGAAAAACCTAAAAATGCTCAAAATTCAAACTTAACATGCTTTTTTTATAATGTCTACATGTGTATCTGAATGCAAACTGACTTTAGGACCCAGCGGAACAGCTCATTTACTCCATATAGAGATATAAGGCCATCTAGAGTCATGAAATATCATGTTTGTTTGTTGTTGTTTTTTTCACAAGAGGTCGGCAAAGACACCAGATGTAAGATATTTTGAGCTGAATTAAAAGGGTAATTTAACATTAAAGGTATAGTGGAGGATCTTTCCGAATTTTAGATAAGACCCGCCCTCTCCACTTTTTGAATAAGTTTGATTGATTCACCAGAATGATTGACAATTAGGAGGACCAATAGTATAGGTGATCCACCCGGAAGTAAAAAATCCTCCGCTATACCTTTAATCTAAGTTGAAAGAATGTGAGGAATGTGCTTAAATTACTATTTATTTATTTATTATTTATTGATCAAATCTAGTAATTTAAAGATAAATAAAATAAAAGAAATATCCCCAAAAAATTGCATTAAAAATAGAAAAAATATTATCAAAATGAAATGAAATAAGATTTATGGACAAAAAAAAAAAAGTATAATTTTAGGGATTCGGGTAATTTTGACCCGCAAGGGAAGGATGAGGGTTAAGTCCCATAATAAAATAGCCATAGAACAGTCATAAATTGTCATGGGAGCAATCCCTGGCAGCGATCACACTCAATAACATCTATGCACAGTGTGACTGCCTCTTCTTCTTCATGATTTATTCAATTCACAGCCTAGAAGTCTGAGCACAGCGGGGAAAGGAACGAATCTAGCCTATCTCGACCCTGCAGAACTGATCGCTTACACTGCCAGATAATGATCAGGACTAATGCAGCTGTTATGAGGTAATCAGTGTGTCCGATTAATCCGATCATGTGAAATTGCAATTTACCGTCATTTGGGAAAAGATCAAGACGAGCGACTAAATCACTTTGAGCCACGAATACACAAAAACTTCCTGTAAAGCTGCTTTGAAACAATTCATATCGTGAAAAATGGTGTACAGATAAATATGAGTTGACAGATATATATTTCAAAACCTGGAAAGCTGTCGACTGCATTCATAAACGAGAATGCAAAAATTACGCATTTTCACGAATGCTCTCAGACCTTTTAACCCCGTAAAGCCTGACATGTAAAATAATGGCCTTAATTCTTTTTTAAATGGAAATGTTTATTGAACCTTTTAGACAAAATCTTAAATAAAATGGTCAAGTATCATATTTGATACATCAGGCTTTTATGGCTCATATGACAGTGAGAATATGCAGCTGACGCTCGAGGAGGAGAAAAACACCTACGTTTTATTCAGACGCCAAAACTGAGCAAAAATATGCAATTTGCTGCAGATGCTGATATTTATATGGACAGACGTGATGAAATTCTGAGGCTTGTAATGTAGATCAATGAGACATTTATAACAGTATAGCAGATACTTACATAAAATGCATATATCATCAATATCAGCCAATAATGTCTTAGTAAGATGATATTTAAATGCTTAGTTTTATGATCAAAGCATTGTAGTTTTAAACATATAATGCAATACAATGAACAAAAAAGTTTTCAAAAAAGTTTTGATCATGGCGTATCAAATAGGATACTGTAGGCTGTATATCTTTTGGCATCTGCAACTGACAAGCATAATTTCCTCCAGTGATGGACAGTGTGTCAATAAGTGTGTCTTCGCTCTAGCACCTCACTCTCTAGAGTCCCGCCTGAAACACTTTTCATTTCAGTCATTTGAAAATCACAATTGGAAAGATGACAACCAGAGAAAGGAATCAGCTATTCGTAAAAGACAGGATTCCTCAAGGGTGTCTTGTTATGAACCAATGCCGTTTCGGCTCTGAAATTACAGCAAATAATAGCTGTCTTTAGGGAGTGAGGGACACGAGCAACACATGACAAACATCACAGCATTTCACACCTTCTATTGCCCTTAAATTGCATTCTGGGGCATCAGAGATGGCAAATATGTTTTGCTGACACAATGCTCATCTCAGTTTTGAAGTGCCATCCCTGCAAGCAATAGCCGGCATTTCACCGTCTAATGTAACTACAGACCCGTTATAGTCCGGCTATGAGTTTTGGGTTTTCGGGGTTTTTGGGGTTTCGGTTTTGCCAAAATAACTTGTGAGATGTTTGATATTCCATCATGCACTCTAAACCCGGATTTTGTGTTAATGAAACATTTTAAGTGGTCATTTACATTTACATTTATTCATTTAGCTGACGCTTTTATCCAAAGCGACTTACAATTGCTATATATGTCAGAGGTCGCACGCCTCTGGAGCAACTAGGGGTTAAGTGTCTTGCTCAGGGACACATTGGTGTCTCACAGTGGATTCGAACCCGGGTCTCTCACACCAAAGGCATGTGTCTTATCCATTGCGCCACGCCACCCCATTACTTATTCTTTTTTGTTTTTTGCAAAAACCTTGTCATTACTAAATCAAATTAGTTGTTTGCACTAATCAGACGAATATTGAGTGCAATGATCATGTTAAAGGGATAGTTCACCCAGAAATGAAAATTAGCCCATGATTTACTCACGCTCAAGTCATCCTAGGTGTATATGACATTCTTCTTTCAGACGAATATAATCAGAGTTATATAAAAAAATGTCCAGGCAAATATGTTTTGGTGACACAATGCTCATCTCAGTTTTGAAGCAAGCAATAGCCGACATTTCACCGTCTAGGTCAACTATAGATCCGTTATAGTCCGGCTATGAGTAACACACTTCTAGACAAAATAACCTTGAATTTGTTTTCATGTCATTTTTTGCCAAAATAACATCATAAAAGTGCATCTATCCATCATAAAAGTACATCTATCCATCATAAAAGTGCATCTGTCCATCATAAAAGTGCATCTATCCATCATAAAAGTGCATCTGTCCATCATAAAAGTACATCTATCCATCATAAAAGTGCATCTGTCCATCATAAAAGTGCATAAAAGTTCATCTGTCCATCATAAAAGTGCATCTATCCATCATAAAAGTGCATCTGTCCATCATAAAAGTGCATCTGTCCATCATAAAAGTGCATCTGTCCATCATAAAAGTGCATAAAAGTTCATCTGTCCATCATAAAAGTGCATAAAAGTTCATCTGTCCATCATAAAAGTGCATCTATCCATCATAAAAGTACATCTATCCATCATAAAAGTGCATCTGTCCATCATAAAAGTACATCTATCCATCATAAAAGTACATCTATCCATCATAAAAGTGCATCTGTCCATCATAAAAGTGCTCCACACTGCTCCAAGGGGTTAATAAAGGCCTTCTGAAGTGAAGCTTAAGTTCGTTTAAGAAAAATATCCATATTTAAAACTTTATCGACTAAACAAGATAACCTTGAATTTGTTTTCATGTCGTTTTTGCCAAAATAACTTGAACCCTTGAAAAAGCCATATTTATGAAAAGTGCTTGAATTATTGAAAGACAATATATGTCAAATTATTGTTCTTTTCACACAAAATCAATGTAACCCATCTGATATAGACATAGAGCCGTTTAGCATGGCTATGAACGTGATATTGCTCATCATAATCCAAGTATATGATATAGCTTTTCATTCTTCAGCTCAATCATATATTAATGGCGGGAAAAATCAGTTTGAATAAGGAAAGTGATATCTTTGTTATAATAAAGTTAAAAGTTTCAGTCATTGCATGTGCTGCGCTCTATTTGTGCCATTTTGTTTTACATTTATTTTTGTTTATCCATTTACCTTTTTTAGAATTTGAAAAATAATAATAAAGATATTGTCTGATAAGTGAGATCTCTGATTGTAGTCCTTGAAAGTCCCGTAATTTCATTTTACATTACATTCATTTTCTGTACGAACCCTGTTGTTATGATAACGCCCATAATTTTGTACTGGAAAAACACACTGTGGATTATTCTGTATAGGACACACTTAAGGAAAAATCCATTTTTGGCAAATAATTAAAGGCAAACAAAGTCAGACATGCTCGTCAAATGCCAAACTGATACCGTTACATAAACCGCTACTTTCAATCACTCACAAGTCTTTCTGAAATGTCATTTGGAGGAATTTGAAAAGCATTTCACTTCGTCATTTGCATGACGGGTCGTTACTCTTTCAGAAGCCATTACTGATAAAGCCCACTGACATGTTGTCAACAAGAAGTGGCGCCAAAACCGTTAAACAATGAGAACTTCAAAAAGAGCTGAATGCCAAATTCATTCGCAAATTTCAATGCATTATGTATGAGGCCACGGAATACACCCTTTAGATGTCGTCGCATATTAAAAGTTACTCCAGATATTCAGTCACAAGCGGCTAAATTAGCTTTCAGCACATCTGCGAGATCTCGTAAATGTGTTATTAAAACACAAATCTCTACGCCTTAATGTTTTTTAGCAATTCTGATGCTGTATTTCTATGCAGGAAATCAATATTTGCGCTACATAATACTGCTCGGGGATCTCAAAGGGGCTTGAAACGAGGGCTGGGAGCGACGTGTTTTCTTTAGTCCTTCACAGAACGGCATCAATCCCATGTTTCCCGAGCTTATTTTGCTCAACGGTTTCTGTGAATGTGAAGAGAGGTTATTTAAGGGACCTCGAGTACCCAAATTCAACATCGTTTTGCTGTTTGCAATGGAGATAAATGCACACATTGAATGAAAAAAATATTGAACTTCCCTTCCCCTTCCTTCCTTTTATGATTTCAGGAGAAGAGCTGATGAGCTAATTTTCAAAGCTTAGTCACTTCAGATCAGATGGGCATTAATCGATGGGCAGCTACTCCTTAAAAACTAGTTAGATACATGACAAGCTACAAACAAACTACATTAAAGCAATTCATAATTCAATCAGAGCGGTATTTATCCGGCTCAAAAACAAGGGATTTGAATAAATTAATCTTAATGTACACTAAAAGACATCCGAACGAACTGATTCACTACAACGAATCAGACTGGCCAATGCTATATATTAGAGAGTATACATCTTTGGGTAACATTTTATAATACTGTTCCTTCATTAAAGAATAATATGGAAGCTTGTTTCCGCCACAAAATAAAACATTTTAAAAGATAATTGCGACTTTTTATCTCACAATTGCGAGTTTACATCTCGCTATATTGATATAAAGTCAGAATTTCGTGAAATAAAGTCGCAATTGCGTGTTATAAAGTCAGAATTCTGACTTTTTTTTCTCGCAATTGCGACTTTATATCTCGCAATTCTGACTTTATAACACATAATTGGACTTTATATCTCACAATTGTGAGTTTATATCTCACAATTGTGAGATATAAAGTCCAATTCTAAGGGAGAAAAAGACGGACTTTATTTTTTTACCTCAGAATATATCTCACAATTCTGACTTTATAACACGCAATTGTGACTTTATATCATGCAATTCTGACTTTATATCTCCCAATTGCGACTTTATATCTCAGAATTGCGACTTTATATCTCACAATTGCGACTTTATTTCTCAGAATTGCGACTTTATATCTCGCAATTGCGACTTTATATCTCAGAATTGCGACTTTATATCTCGCAATTGCGACTTTATTTCTCAGAATTGCGACTTTATATCTCGCAATTGCGACTTTATATCTCAGAATTGCGACTTTATATCTCGCAATTGCGACTTTATTTCTCAGAATTGCGACTTTATATCTCGCAACTGCGACTTTATTTCTCAGAATTGCGACTTTATATCTCGCAATTGCGACTTTATATCTCAGAATTGCGACTTTATATCTCGCAATTGCGACTTTATATCTCAGAATTGCGACTTTATATCTCGCAACTGCGACTTTATTTCTCAGAATTGCGACTTTTTTTCTCACAATTACGACTTTATATCTCGCAATTGCGACTTTATTTCTCAGAATTGCGACTTTATTTCTCACAATTCTGACTTGATATCTCGCAATTATTATTATTTATTTATTATTCAGTGGCGGAAACAAGCTTCCATAGAATAACTACACAGGAACAAATGAGTGACGCAATATTAACATTCAACTACTATTAACTAACAATAAACTCTGATTATTAAATTAGGAAGTAATAGCGCTCAGTTGAATGAGGTAGTTCACTATTAGCTATTCAGTAACTACAATTTTTTTCATACCTCCCAGAGAACTACTATATACACGTACATGAATAATGCACAATTTATAATAAAAGGTAATGGTAACCCACTGATAATGACTTTTTAATAAAGTTTTACTACATCCTTCTAAAGGTACTACTAATTATTTGGATCAGTTTGAGTGAAAAACATGATAACTACCTAATACTGACTGAAAAAATAAAAATTGTTCTTACTGATTAGCTAATAGTGAATTACATTCAACTGAGCGCTATTACTTACTAATTCTTGTTAGTTAATAGTAGTTACTAGAATGTTAATAGTGTGTTACTCATATGTGACCCTGGACCACAAAACCAGTCACATTGGTCCATTTTTTTAAATTGAGATTGACACATCATCTAAAAGCTGAATAAATAAGCTTTCCACTGATGTATGGTTTGTTAGGATAGGACAATATTTGGCTGAGATGCAACTATTGAAAATCTGGAATCTGAGGGTGCAAAAAAATCGAAACATTGAGAAAATCTCCTTTAAAGTTGTTCATTTATGTTGGCGATTGTGCTGCACTCACTCACACAAATACATGTTTTATATATTTACGGTAGGAAATGTACTAAATATCTTCATGGAACATGATCTTTACTTAATATCCTAATGATTTTTGGCATAAACGAAAATTAGATCATTTTACCCATACAATGTATTGTTGGCCATTGCCACAGATATACCAGTGGGACATGTGACTGGTTTTGTGATCCAGGGTCACAGTTGTTCCTGTGTAGTTATTCATTAATGAAGGAACAGTATTCTAAAGTATTTCTGATTGCGGTTATAAAAAATAAAGCAGCTTGCTACTGAAAAGGTGGTTATTTTACTCCCCCAATCCTCTTCAGATCACCAATTAAACCGTAACAAAGACATACTATATTTGGATTCCTTCCAGTAGCCAGTTTTCCTGTTTCAGACGTGACTTTTAGTCGTGTGGTGTTCATCTGAAGCCTCTCTCAGGAGGAAAAGGTCAGAAATGGGGGACGTTTAGTTTCAGTCGCTCACCGTGAGTCATTAGAGTCCATAGTGTTCAGAAAACACCTGAATTCAGTCCCGCCACTACACACGTGCAATAAAATGAGTGTCACGTGACACTTACAATACAGTACAGTTGTGCAATGCAATGCAGAACTAATGAGCACTTCCTGCACTTTAAACAAAACGGTTACAAAACAACCTGGGAAAGCGCTTCAAGGCATTGTATTGTGGCACTTCTGACACACAAAAGCTGCTCTAAAAGACTTTATCTTAATTGCTGAATAAAATACAATTCTTGTTTCTTAATTTTTTGAACTATGTGTTTAATTCTCAGACGAATTTCAGGGTTAGAATTATGGAGAAAATGCAAACATGTTTTCTGCTAAAACATCTGTGTGTGTTTTAATGCATCTAAACAGCCACAGAAAAAATATTATTTATCTATAAACTTGTGCTTATGCAAAGCTCTTAGACATTAAATGTATTTGTATCACCGCTGTCAAATCGATTATTCATGATTAATTGCATCTAACATAAAACGTTGTTTATATAATATATGAGTGTGTATATTATATATATGTATAGACACCCACACACACACATGTATATATATATGTGTGTGTGTGTGCACATATTATAAAAACAAACTTCTGTTAGATACGATTAATCGCGATTAATCGGGTTTGACAGCACTATTAATAATAATAATAATAATAATAATACATTTTATTTATATAGCGCCTTTCCAGGGCTCAAGGACGCTTAATTTGTATATATATTTGAACTAATTTGTATACCTTGAACATCTTTTTCCACTATAACTTGAAAGATCTTAATTCTTGTTTCGGGGAAAAACTGTACAGAACGTTTTTATTTATTTAATTTTCTATATATTTGAACTTCGACTCATCGAATTAGGTAATAATATGCCTTTTTTGTGCAAATGAGTGCTGGGTAATTATACGGCCATGAAATGGCCAAATTCATACTGATCCTAAGCTTGAGTCACTATGAAGTATGAATATAAATTGATGATGCAGTCCGTTGACTGACATAGCGGATATTTGCAGTGAATTGCACTGAAAAATTCATGATCATAGAGCGATTGAACGCTGGACTCGTTCGTTTATTACTCATCTGATTGCAATAACACTGACTTCAGCGTCTTGCGGGTTTCTTAAGCAACTCATTCGTCTCATAGTGCATCATCTGAGGCGTTAAGCAAAACTGGGGTGTGTTTGTGTTAAAGAAACTGCAATATTTGAAGAACATAAAATGTTGTGTGTGGGGTTGCAAACACTTTAAATATTGCACATTACTTTAATATGCACACAAACAAGTTTTGCTTGGTGTCTCAAATGATGCACTGGAAACGGTAACACTTTACAATAAGGTTCATTAGTCAACATTAGTTAATCTATTAACTAACATGAACTGAGCAAAACATTTGTTACAGTATTTATTCATCTTTGTTAATATTAGTTAATAAAAATGTAGCTGTTCATGTTAGTTCACAGTGCATTAACTAATGTTAACAAATATAATGCATTAGTAAATGTTGAAATTAATATTAACTAAGATTAATAAATGCTGTAGAAGTATTGTTCTTAGTTCATGTTAACTAATGTCAACTAATGAGCCTTATTGTAAAGTGTTGCCAATGAAACAAATGACCAGATAAGAGTGAAACTGCATTTTTGTAGAGAAAAAATTACTTGTTTGTGATTGAGAAAAGTTTCTGGTTGGAGGGCGTATGTTCCTTTATGACATCAGCTCAAACGCCTGGAAAAGTTCTGTCATTTCAGTGCAAAATTACTGTGTTTTTTTCTTTTGAAGAAAGTATATGCCAAAACCCATGAGTGAGAACCTCTATTGTAGCTTGTCAGAGACTAAAAGATATAAAATATGGGAAATTACGAACCCCTGTTGTGGTAAAAAAATAAATAAATGTTGGTGTATATAGCTCCTGCATTTTTCATGTCTGTTTCGTGAGGGTAAAATGTGTTTCTCAAACTTATTTTCAATGATGCAACAGACTAGAAACTGAGATAAAGAAAGACCTAACAATCAAAAACATCGTTTTTTTTTGTTAAACTCCCTGTGAAATCCCCCTGGATGATCTCACGCATTTCATATTTGAGTCTTTGACAAGCTACAATTAAGGTTTTCTGTGTTTTTTTAACTGACTCTTTGCTGTTTTTCAAAGTGCTGTTTTTTGGTTAATTGCATGAAAAACCAAAGGGTTTTAATTTGACCCCAACACAATCGATCTAACCCTAGCCTTTCCAAAACACATCTATGTGTCGAAACTATGCACGCACAGTCAAGAGAAAAACTCATACCAGTGTTTACCAGTGTTTCAATCGAGTGACCCGCAGCAACCTGGATTCACTTTCAATTTATAGAAAAAAAGTGTTTTAAATAACAACAAATTGGTTTGACCTGAAATTAATTTTCCTTTTTTGGGTGAACTATTTATAGTTATAATATATATATATATATATATATATATATATATATATATATATATATATATATATATATATGTGCGTGTGTGTGTGTGTGTGTGTTTTTGAGTATGTAGTTTTGGGTAGACAATTAATCCAGATGTCACAAAATGGCAAGTTACCAAACCTAACAAGAGGATGACCGAGGCCATGTATTGCGAGATTTTGGGGAACAACCTCCTTCCCTCAGTTAGAGCATTGAAGATGGGTCGAGGCTGGGTCTTCCAACATGACAATGACCCGAAGCACACAGCCAGGATAACCAAGGAGTGGCTCTGTAAGAAGCATATCAAGGTTCTGGCGTGGCCTAGCCAGTCTCCAGACCTAAACCCAATAGAGAATCTTTGGAGGGAGCTCAAACTCCGTGTTTCTCAGCGACAGCCCAGAAACCTGACTGATCTAGAGAAGATCTGTGTGGAGGAGTGGGCCAAAATCCCTCCTGCAGTGTGTGCAAACCTGGTGAAAAACTACAGGAAACGTTTGACCTCTGTAATTGCAAACAAAGGCTACTGTACCAAATATTAACATTGATTTTCTCAGGTGTTCAAAAGCATTGATAAAACGGTGTAAATACAGCTGGAAAACAGTGAAAAATCAACCTTATTAATTATTCACGCCCCAGTGCATGATGGGAATACCAGTATCAGAAAAGTTAAGTAGGTTTTAATTAATTTTATATCGTGGATATTTCCGCTTTAATTTCTACAAGCTTGAATTGAGTACTTTTTTTTTTTTTATTCTAGCCTGAACTACCTTTTTCAGGTAGAAATTGCATTTGTTTTTTTCTGTAGCATTTACTTCACCACAGAATCATTTTTATCAGTGTTTATAGTACACAGTAAAAAACATTGGGTTCTTTTTTTAACCCAACCGTTGGGATACACATATTGGGTCACTATGTTGGGTTCACTGTAAAAAGTGTTGAGTTCACTTTAAAAAAAAAAAATTGTAAACCTGCTGCCTTAAAATTACTAAGTAAATAAACTTAATTTGACAATTCCACATTACTTAATTTTTTTGATTAACATGAAGTTTATTTACTTAATAATTTTCAGTTAAAGGGATACTTCACCGATTAGCATTAAGCTTTGCATCAGTAGAAACCCGGTAGTATTCTCGAGTGACCGTGCTTCCCTCCCTCCTGTCCCCCTGAGACGAGGGATTTCTGTATTGTGTGTCTGGAAAAAAAACTCAGATGACGCAAAAATTGTCATTTAGCTCATCAGAGGCTTTTGTGTCCAGAGGCGAGAGACTCCAGCCAGTAGGAGGAGCTCGTCCCGCATGTCTTCAACCCGCCCATAGGGGGATCTCACCATAAAACGCCGTCTTTTCAGTTTCGAGTCGACTAGTAGCCTAGCTGTATCATTTCTCCCGATACCGCCCTCTGTAACCGGTAGGCGTGGCTTGGGCGTGGCCTCGTAGGGCAGCGAAGCAAGTGCATTCTGGGAGTTGTAGTCTTTCATTCACATGAGCCAAAAATAAATTTTCTGGCTTTTCTCAGTCTAGAAGGCACCAACTTCTAAAATAATTTCACATTTCTACTACATAAATGACCCAATTTAAATACACATTCATCTTTCCAGCGGTGAAATATCCCTTTACGTCAACTGATCACTTTTTTTACAGTGTTGTTTCCACAAAAGTTGGGCCATTTTTAAAATCGTTGGGTAATTTCTAGTAATAACCCGGCTGTTGGGTTAACTGTTGGGTTACACATGTTGTATGTACGCTTGTGTATTTTGAATTTGTATATTAACATTAAATTCTAGACTCCCCAATAGTTAGTTTGTCATTTTAAAATATATTTGTTGAGACATATTTATCGTTTTATACAAATAAAACAATCTATATTTGAAAACAAAGTGTATTCTATTTATTAAAATAATGTTAACCTAACTGTTGGGCTACTTTTAACCCAATGCATTGGGTTAAAATAACCCACAGTTGGGAAGGTGCTATACCAGCCCATAGTTGGGTTACTCGTTGGCTTATTTTTAACCCAACATTATTAAGCGAGTAGGCTAATCGGGTGTTGATACTCACGGCTCTGGTAACGGACAGGAACCGATCGTAGCTGATTAAAACGATATTGAAGACTGACGCTGTGCACAGCAAGTAGTCCATCACGAGCCACAGCTTGCAGAGTCCTCGACCCAGCATCCACCGGCCCGTCAAGATGTACGGCATGTAGACCGGGATGCAAAACGCCCCTGCAAAGAGACACACTTTACTGTATTATGCGGACATTGGCTGGTTATAATAAGGCTTGCATTAACAACCACACGCTTCTCCTGGACGGGATCTAATAGGCCCTTTAGAGAACCAAATCAATGGATCATGTCATGAAGGAGTCTCTTCACAATATGACAGATAAACCCCAGCCATTACTAGAAAGCCATCGAATAACAAAGGGAGCGCTGACTCTTTTCTGTACCTGAGAGCATCAAGAGAAAGCCTTTTCACCAAGGCATACAAAGCAGTAATCCTCGTCTTTGAAGGACGCTGAGATGTCACATCTATCGTACTGTCAAATATACAGAGCTTTTTTCAGCTGGTTGGCATTTGAGAAGAAAAAAGCAGCGCTCGGTTGGACTCCTTTATCTAAGCGGTGTGGGCTTGTGTTCAGGTAGAGCTGCGTTCTCCTCTCTCGCCAGTGAAGATATAGCCAAGGAACTTCCACTGTAAAGCCTCCAGCACTACATACAGTCAAATCTAAATGTATTCAGTCACCTTTTCTCACATTATCACAGTTTATTCGCTATGGTTTAGAAAACGGTATTGAAATATGAGCAGAACTCAGTTGATATTTGACTGGTTTTGTCCGTCCTTCTGCCCAGTTAACACAGAACGTTCCCCTAATGTTATTTTTTGGTTATTTTTTTGGGAACCAAATACTTACGTTAGGGGAACGTTCTTTTTTGGTTTTATTTTTATGTAACAATAAAATAACGTTCCCAGAACGTTGCTGGGTGGTTACCATAAAAAATAACGTTCTGGGTACCAAAAACTAACGTTATGGGAACCAAAAATTGTTAGCTGGGTGTTAGACTGTCTCACACATGTTGAATATCTGTCAGCTGTTAAATTTAACTACACAATTAGATAATACCAGTTTAGCTCAACCAATTACCAAGCAATGCTTCATTTTGTTCAGTCTGCGGTTAAGAAGAAAACACTTCAGCAGAACATGATCAGGTCAAAGTGTCTGAATCATTTTTGGTCCCAATTTTTATAAATGTTACTGGTAGTCACTGTATGAAGAATTTTTGGGTATAATATGTCACAGTTTACTTTATTTTGCTCTCCTCACTTACATAGATGAACTATAGTGTCCTGCACACACTAGTAAAAAAAAAAACTCAAAAATGATATCTGGTGTCTGATTAATTCTTGCCTGTGCTCGGGCGGAGCAGTAATGCACACAAACACTCGAGCCGACACAGAGGGCTTGGAGAAGAGACGGATCTCGAAGTCAACCGCATAAAGGATCTCGTCTCTTAATCCAAGCCAATGATTTGTGATGCCAGAACACAACAGAAGACAGGGTTCGTAGTACAAGGTGCTCAATTTGACTTGTTGAAGTTTAAGATCTGGAAAACCCTTGGGAAAAAAAGCCATATTTATGAAGAGGAACTTGAAAAGTGCTTGAATTATCGAGAGACAATATGAAATTAGTGCTTAAGTTTTTCGATGACACAATATTTTCATGCAAAATTAACATTGCAGCCCATCTGATAAAGATATGAAGACATTTCGCATGACTATGAGCGTGATATTGCTCATAATATCCAAGTACGTGATACATCTTTCATTCTTCAGGTCAATCATACATTCATGGAGAAAAATCTCCATGATGGACGGGTGCAATCGTTCACTTCAAACCTCAGAACCAAAGAAAGCATTGCAAGAACATACATATGAATGGAAAAACAAATGCATGGACCATCGAGAAATTTGGATCTAGTTAACTTTAGGTCAAGCATTGTGAGGGTTTCTTTGCCCAATATGATGATATAGTATTCAAAAGCAAAGGAGACAAATGCATATTTCACACAATATTTACTCGAAAATGTACAAACAAAAAGAAAACAGAAATGAATATGTTTATATGTAGACCGGTTATCAGACCAACGCACTTAATGATAGAATTACAAGCGAATAAAAATAAATAATTAAATTTAATTGCAGGAGTATCTCAGTGGGTTTGAGCCACTGGTCTCGCGTTCCTGGCCGGAAATGATTTGCTCGAGAGCGGTCTAATCACTCTTTTAGCTTTCACGACGAGGCCGGAGAAATGTGGTTCAGTTAAAGATTCACTCAGTCCATTTCCTTCAAATCAATGATGTGGTGTCGCACCGCAGGTCATCTGTGCTCAGGATTATGAATGAGCTTTTAAAAATGACAAGAATTTTACATTCATCAATTTACATCCGCATGAGTAATGCACTATAACTAGAATAATATATTCTTTGTTGATCGACCACTGAATTATGCCTTGGCCGAATAACAGAAGTGCTAGTTTCAAGATGTACCGAAAAACCTTGGTTGTATATGGATAAAAACTTTATTTTTGTACATTTTGAGTTAATATTTTGCAAAACTAACAGGCATTTTGTGCATATCTGATGTTAAAAATGTCATTCTGTAGAGATCAGCCGTGCTGCACTGTTGACCGTACATCTGTATGATCGATCTGGCATTAGATGAAGTCTAATCTATGCAACTCTTGTCTGTCAGAGCCAATATTCCTGTAGATGTCACTGGGATTTACAGTGAGCTTTCATCCTATAGGACAAAGTGGACACACAGTCAAAGCAAAATGTATTCAGACATCTTCAACATTTCTCACATTATCACAGTTTATTTGCTGTCGGTTAGAAAATGGTATTGAAATATGAGCAGAACTCAGCTATTTGACTGGTTTTGTCCATCCTTCTGTTAGACTGTCTCACACATGAATTATGTTGAATATCTGTCAGCTGTTAAATTTAACTACACAATTAGATAATACCAGTTTAGCTCAACCAGTGACCAAGCAATGCTTCATTTTGTTCAGTCTGCGGTTAAGAAGAAAAAACACTTCAGCAGAACATGCTCAGCTCAAAGTGTCTGAATCATTTTTGGTCCCAATTTACAGGTAGTGTCTGTATGAAGAATTTTTGGGTATAATATGTTAATATTTTGCTATCCTCACTTACATAAATGAACTATAGTGTCCTGCACACACTAGTACAAAATATATGAAAAAATGATATCTGCTGTCAGAATAATTCTTGGTTTTGACTGTATATGCTCGATGACATGCAAAGAGAAAAAAAAAACAAGTGCATTTGAAGAATTAAACACATACCAACAAGGAAGTCGGAGATAGCCAAATTAAGGAAGAAGTAATTGCATTGATTTCTGAGGCTCTTGTCCACGATGAAAGCGAGAATAACCAGCGCGTTCCCGCCAACCACCACGAC
This sequence comes from Rutilus rutilus, assembly GCA_021464565.1. Lineage (NCBI taxonomy): Eukaryota > Metazoa > Chordata > Actinopteri > Cypriniformes > Leuciscidae > Rutilus > Rutilus rutilus. Next base: position 47,458,559 of record JAJAQA010000006.1, read on the forward strand.
CACCAGGATAGTCATCAGCATCGCCAGGATAACCATCGTGATCCCGGGAAAAGGAGCCACATCCGAGCTCACGGTCGAATTGGAGCTGGAAGAGTTGAAACAGGTAACCATCGTCAGATCGAGGGCATCTGGAGAGCCAGCAACAGGTCTGAAGACATCATGTGAGCCCGAGGACGAGTGAGTTTTCATCCCTTTAACTTCGGCAGAAAAGCATTCCCATTGGAGTCTCCAAACGCCTCATCTTTCAAGATTCCCGTGAAACGCGTGCCATGAAACGACTCTTTCCTGTGGGAAACTCCATGAAGATGTGAAGTCGAGTCCGTGTTCACTGAGACTGAGACTGAGTTTCTGCTCTGTGACTTTCTCATTCCCAACCGAACTGCGCGTTCCCGTCAGGCGCGCGCACTGTTGCTCACTCGCGCTTCCCTCCCGCGCGCAGATAAACGAGAACTTTACTTTTTTTGTTTTGTTGTTGTTGTGAGGATCTGATTGAAGTATTATAGCAACAATTGCATACATTGTGCATCTGTACGAGTACAAAGAATATTGATTTATTATTTTTATACCATCATACGGGTTATGGCAAAATTCAAAATGGTCGATTATTCCCTTGCAATTGCGATTATTAATTACGATTATCACAATTTACATTGAATGGTGTTTTGAATAGCTTTGTAACATTGTTTGAAGTGACTGCATGTCATATATTTATATAAAAATAAACAAGCTAAAAAAACACTCTTGCTTTTCTATAGCATTACGCCTCAAATGTCACCCTTTACATAAACTGTAGAAAGAAAAAATATATCTTAAGCCAAAGAATAATGTAAGTGAACTTTTTTTTTTTTTTGTAATTGCACCTTTAAACAATTGCATAATTGTGGCATCTGTAATTGTAATTGCAATTACAAATTTGATGAATTGTGCAGGCCTAGTGTACACTCACCTAAAGGATAATTAGGAACACCATACTAATACTGTGTTTGACCCCCTTTCGCCTTCAGAACTGCCTTAATTCTACGTGGCATTGATTCAACAAGGTGCTGAAAGCATTCTTTAGAAATGTTGGCCCATATTGATTGGATAGCATCTTGCAGTTGATGGAGATTTGTGGGATGCACATCCAGGGCACGAAGCTCCCGTTCCACCACATCCCAAAGATGCTCTATTGGGTTGAGATCTGGTGACTGTGGGGGCCATTTTAGTACAGTGAACTCATTGTCATGTTCAAGAAACCAATTTGAAATGATTAGAGCTTTGTGACATGGTGCATTATCCTGCTGGAAGTAGCCATCAGAGGATGGGTACATGGTGGTCATAAAGGGATGGACATGGTCAGAAACAATGCTCAGGTAGGCCGTGGCATTTAAACGATGCCCAATTGGCACTAAGGGGCCTAAAGTGTGCCAAGAAAACATCCCCCACACCATTACACCACCACCACCAGCCTGCACAGTGGTAATAAGGCATGATGGATCCATGTTCTCATTCTGTTTACGCCAAATTCTGACTCTACCATCTGAATGTCTCAACAGAAATCGAGACTCATCAGACCAGGCAACATTTTTCCAGTCTTCAACTGTCCAATTTTGATGAGCTCGTGCAAATTGTAGCCTCTTTTTCCTATTTGTAGTGGAGATGAGTGGTATCCGGTGGGGTCTTCTGCTGTTGTAGCCCATCCGCCTCAAGGTTGTGCGTGTTGTGGCTTCACAAATGCTTTGCTGCATACCTCGGTTGTAACGAGTGGTTATTTCAGTCAAAGTTGCTCTTCTATCAGCTTGAATCAGTCGGCCCATTCTCCTCTGACCTCTAGCATCAACAAGGCATTTTCGCCCACAGGACTGCCGCATACTGGATGTTTTTCCGTTTTCACACCATTCTTTGTAAACCCTAGAAATGGTTGTGCGTGAAAATCCCAGTAACTGAGCAGATTGTGAAATACTCAGACCGGCCCGTCTGGGACCAACAACCATGCCACGCTCAAAATTGCTTAAATCACCTTTCTTTCCCATTCTGACATTCAGTTTGGAGTTCAGGAGATTGTCTTGACCAGGACCACACCCCTAAATGCATTGAAGCAACTGCCATGTGATTGGTTGATTAGATAATTGCATTAATGAGAAATTGAACAGGTGTTCCTAATAATCCTTTAGGTGAGTGTATATGCTCTGCTTGAATAGTTGTTTTCCACTGTACGAGTGATCTGACCATTGGCATTTCCTCAAGAAGCAGAACTGCACAGGCATTAGTGCTTGTTTTCAGAGAGTCCATCTTGAATAGAGGCATTTTTGGTTCCATTGGCAGATTAAGCGTAAAATCAATTTAGATTCTTTTAGCAAATTATCTTGCTTTAAGAATGTTTAGACATTTTCAACAGAGAAAAGGACATTGATAAGTCAGTATTAAGTCATTATTTATTAAATAACTCTGCAGATCTGTGTGACTGTCTTTGGAACAAGACATTTTGAAAGAAATCTTTTTTTTTGTCATTCCTGTTTTAAAATATCAACTTTTTGTGTTATACTATGAGTAAATTCTCATTAAGACTGGCTTCGAGTGATGAAGAAAAGCTAGTGTACTGTGTGTGTACCTGTACTGTTCAGTGGTTTCAGGACCACGGACAGCAACTCATGCGATCCACCCATACTTTCTCCAAAACATCCCTATATCCAGTGTTCGTGCCTCACCTATACATTACAGACCACACCACATCATATACATTACAGACCACACCACATCATATACATTACAGACATTACAGACTACACCACATCATATACATTACATACTACACCACATCATATACATTACAGACTACACCACATCATATACATTACATACTACACCACATCATATACATTACAGACCACACCACATCATATACATTACAGACCACACCACATCATATACATTACATACCACACCACATCATATACATTACAGACTACACCACATCATATACATTACAGACTACACCACATCATATACATTACAGACTACACCACATCATATACATTACAGACTACACCACATCATGTACATTACATACTACACCACATCATGTACATTACATACTACACCACATCATATACATTACAGACTACACCACATCATGTACATTACAGACTACACCACATCATGTACATTACAGACTACACCACATCATATACATTACAGACTACACCACATCATATACATTACAGACTACACCACATCATATACATTACAGACTACACCACATCATGTACATTACAGACTACACCACATCATGTACATTACAGACTACACCACATCATATACATTACAGACTACACCACATCATATACATTACAGACTACACCACATCATATACATTACAGACTACATCACATCATATACAGACTACACCACATCATATACATTACAGACTACATCACATCATATACATTACAGACTACACCACATCATATACATTACATACTTAGTCTCCTTTTCCAAGGCGTGATTTTCTAGTCGCAAAAAGAAGCATTTAATCTGGAGCTCTTCACGTGTCGGTCAAAAATGACAGAAATAAAAAAAAATTATTTCAATGAAATTAATGTACTATATTTTAGTTCAATGATGTTTTTTTTATTTAATATTTTGTATTTTTAGGGGATTTTATGGCACTAAATTATATTTACTCTGTATTTATAATCCATTTATTCACTTTTTGAGCATAGACCTGAATATTACATTTCCAACTTAAACTGTGGTAAATCTTTAATGCTTTAGAGCGACAGACTGAAGTTTGATCTCTTTTCAAAGACGACACTTGGGAGATTATTGCTGAAGTGAAAAAGTTTTAAAAAGTGAACTTTAAAAACAGTTACAGAATTTTATATTTGTTATGAAAAATGTGCAAAAATACTATTTAAACTTTTTATATGAAAATATGTATTTTCAAAAACTGTTTTACTCTACAACTGTGGGAAATAAAAGCCATGAATCTAAACAAATTGTGTTCAAAATTTGAGCTTGATGTCTCAAATTCATCTTCCATTTATTTCCAATGCGCTCATTGACTGCGAGGAGCACAAGTGTGTCTATTTTTATTTTATTTTATTCTATTATTCTGTTTTTGTGTTTACACAGCAAGTGCCAAAACCTTTACCAAGTTTCGTACCATTCCAATAAAAAAAAATAATAAAATGTAAAAAAATGTCCGTTAAAACCCCATAATTACACTTAAGTTTTTAAATTGCACATCATGTACAGTACGCCTCCTCTCTCTAAACACACTCACCAAGGTTAGAAAAAATCCCTAATTACACTCGCTGTCAGAGATGTGGTCTTCTTTTCCTGCGTGAGTCATTTCCCCACTGACACAAAAGACAACTTTAGCCCTGAGCTGCTCCTCAGCTGTGCAGCAGACGAAAGCAGTTTCACACACACACACACACACACACACACACACACACACACACACACACACACACACACACACACACACACACACACACACACACACACACACACACACACACACACACACACACACACACACGTGCACAACACTGATACTGAAACAACGGTGCATCTGTGAAATACAGTTTAGCAGCACTGCATGGTGCAGCTCCTTCAGCTTCCATTAGTTCCAGCAGTTGTGCGGTTAAATTCCTCTAAAACCCTTTTAAATGTGCCATTTTTCTTTAATTATGGAGTGCAAATTAACCCTTGGGCTCTTAACCTGGGATTTCTAGTCTATAGTCTCCGACAGCGATACCAATTGCTTCCTAAGAGGGTCACCTGAAAGGCCGGGGAGCCATTCAAGTGTGGCTTTAAAAAAGTGGAGTGAAACAAATGTATAAATCATGTAAATGGGTATCGTTTATGGAGGAACTCTCTGATACAAGCATCCAAGAATAGCTTTGTCTTTTCAGTCTGTCATTACAGATGAATGTAAATGATCATTCTGTCAGCATTTACTCACCGTCGTGTCGTTCCAAGACTGTTTCCATAGAACATAACAGAAGATATTGTGAGAAATGTCTGTGTTTTTTATCCATACAATGAAAGTCAATGGTTCCTCTGCGTTATTTTGAAGAATGCTGGTAACCAAACCCATTTGGTCAGCCAAAACATGACGTTAAAGGCATTACATTACCTTTTTTTCCCCTTAAATGCTTCTCTTTTTGTGACTAGAAAATCAAGCTTCATAAAAGGAGACATAGTTTCATGTATATAGGTGAGGCACAAACGCTGGATATAGGGATGTTTTGGAGAAAATAAGGGTGGATTGATCAAAAATGAGCGCATTGGAAATAAATGGAAGATGAATTTCCTCTAGTGGAAGCGTTTGGTACTGCGGCCGAACAAAATCTCACTGAAAGCTCATTTTTTGAGATATCAAGCTCAAATTCTGAACACAATTTGTTTAGATTTATGGCTTTTATTTCCCACAGTTGTTGAGTAAAACATGTTTTTGAAAATATATATTTCATCTAAAAAATTTAAAGAGTATTTTTGCACATTTTTCATAACAATAAATATAAAATTCTGTAACTTTTTTTAAGTTCACTTTTTAAAACCTTTTCACTTCAGCAATAATCTCCCAAGTGTCGTCTTTGAAAGAGATCAAACTTCAGTCTGTCGCTCTAAAGCATTCAAGATTTACCACAGTTTAAGTTGGAAATTTAATATTCAGATATACGCTGAAAAAGGGAATAAATGGATTATAAATACAGTGTAAATATAATTTAGTGCCATAAAATCCCCTAAAAATAGGGGATGTGGTGTAGTCTGTAATGTACATGATGTGGTGTAGTCTGTAATGTACATGATGTGGTGTAGTCTGTAATGTACATGATGTGGTGTAGTCTGTAATGTATATGATGTGGTGTAGTCTGTAATGTACATGATGTGGTGTAGTCTGTAATGTATATGATGTGGTGTAGTCTGTAATGTACATGATGTGGTGTAGTCTGTAATGTACATGATGTGGTGTAGTCTGTAATGTACATGATGTGGTGTAGTCTGTAATGTACATGATGTGGTGTAGTCTGTAATGTATATGATGTGGTGTAGTCTGTAATGTATATGATGTGGTGTAGTCTGTAATGTACATGATGTGGTGTGGTCTGTAATGTATAGGTGAGCACGAACACTGGATATAGGGATGTTTTGGAGAAAGTATGGGTGGATCGCATGAGTTGCTGTCCGTGGTCCTGAAACCACTGAACAGTACAAGTACACACACAGTACACTAGCTTTTCTTCATCACTCGAAGCCAGTCTTAATGAGAATTTACTCACAGTATAACACAAAAAGTTGATATTTTAGAACAGAGGAATGGCTTATTTTAATCTGCGGTCCAAACGACCGAGATTGGATCCCATTGGCACAAACATTGCAACATTTTTCTAAATATCTTCTGTTCCAAAGACTTGCTGCGACGTGAGGGTTATTAAATATTGACAGAATTAAACATGTTGGGGCAAACTAGACTAAATACTGATTTATCAATGTCCTTTTAACCAAAAATACCTCTATTCAAGATGGATTCTCTGAAAACAAGCACTAATGCAGTTCTGCTTCTTAAGGAAATGTAAATTTGGTTAGCAACATTCTTCAAATTAACACATAGGAACCATGTCCAATAACGATGCTAGTGCCCCAACCCACAGCTTGTTTTGCTAGTGAGTTGTGGTATTGAAAGGGTTAAAGCCTTGATAGTCCTGTTTCAGGTTGTCATGTTGCTAATAAGCAGGGATTTCAGACATTAAAGCGTTTGGTCTTGCAGCACAGAAGCAGGTGCCGGAAGAAGATAACATGGAAAAGAAGCCGAGTGCCTTTTTTTAGCCATCAAGTTCTTTGTTGCTTTATTCTCGCAGTATTCGTGGTCTTCCTAAGGCCCAGAGCGAGAGCTACAGCTCATTTCATTGGGGATCTGCTCTCTCACCTTGTAAAGAAGTAGGAGAGACTCTTATAAAGCAAGCCTTCTGATGTTTGATCTCCAGAGATGAAGAGCCCTGACCCTCGTTTGAACAAACAACGACGTCCGTCTCCCAAAGCCACTTCAGACCAGAAAAAAACATGAATTTCTATTCTGCTCCGGTCTTCTCGCTCCTCGGGGTCTCGACGGAGAACAGCTAATGTGCTGATTTGATTTCTCCCACGATTAATATTATGCATTGATACTGTTGTCAGCCAGTACACAAAAGCGAAGAGTTTCTTATCCTCCATGCAAATTAGCCACTTTCATGCAATGCTAATGGCTCTCTCTCGCGGTTTGTGTTCGGAGGGATATTATCCGGTCAAGTCGAGTCCCAAAGTTCAATATTGCATTTACTCTCACATGTCGGTCGCATCAAACGGACGATTAGCATGTCGGAGATCAACTTAAAAACTACCAGAATAAACCATGCTGCTTTCTAGTGCATTACTTGTAGTCAAGCTTAGCTCAAATTCTAGCTTGAGATGTTATAAGCCGTAACGTGATGTACAGTCAAACCAAAAATGATTCAGACACTTTGACCTGAACAAAATGAAGCATTGCTTGGTAACTGGTTGAGCTAAACTGGTATTATCTAATTGTGTAGTTAAATTTAACAGCTGACAGATATTCAACATAATTCATGTGTGAGACAGTCTAACAGAAGGACGGACAAAACCAGTCAAATATCAACTGAGTTCTGCTCATATTTCAATACCGTTTTTTAACCGATAGCGAATAAACTGTGATAATGTGAGAAATGTTGAAGGCATCAGAATACATTTTGGTTTGACTGTAGGTATTCCCTTTGGGCAAACTATTCTTACAGTGGAGAAAATGAAAGACATTGGCGATTTGGAGCATTGATTGGAAGCTTTTTGCCGAAACAAAGCACTGCGTTTTCAAGTTATTTGTACCAAATATTGAATCCGCGGCAGAAATCCAAGTCGACCTAATCCTTGCATATCTCCATAAAGTATTTCTCCATCAAACTGGCAATTAGCATGTTACAGATCTGTGCCAAAGCACAGCATGCAGTTATTTCTAGCCAGATTTACTAACAGCTTCCAGCGCAAACCCTCTTCTGGCGTTAAAAACCTACAGTCCGGACTGACAAAAGACACGCAGTGAAAAATGAGGGTTGTTTTTGCGGCTGATCTTATTGCACATGCATTTGTAGGAGTTTCCCTTCCAGACGCAGTATTTATGTGAGGCGAGCGTTTAAATGAATCATGCATGGTGATTTACTAAGGTTTGCACTCGTTTACTCGTTTCGCCCAAAAAAAAGCACATCTTACAGGGATAGTTCACCCAAAAATTGTAATTACCCCATGATTTACTCACCCTGAAGTCCTCCTCGGTGTATATGACTTTCTTCTTTCAGACGAACACAATCAGAGTTATATTAAAACATGTCCTGGCTCTTCCAAGCTCTATAATGTCTTTGAAGTCTTTTGAAGTCCATAAAAGTGGCCATTCACTGCCATTATAAAGCCTGGAAGAGCCAGGACATGTTTTTAATATAACTCTGATTGTGTTCGTCTGAAAGAAGAAAGTCATATACACCTAGGAGGACTTGAGGGTGAGTAAATCATGGGGTAATTACAATTTTTGGGTGAACTATCCCTTTAAACCAGACCCTAACTGGTAGATTGCACCGGTGATTATGGAAATGATCTTGTGTTCTTTAATTTGCATGTCGTCAGTAGATCAAGCGCTGAACTTTCCACTCACATACTCGCTTTTATGGGATTATAGCGCTCTCACGCTAATTTGCCCCGTTTAGTAAATCTGGCCCTCAGGATGTTTAAATGTGTAACAGAACTGATGAATACAGATGAGACGCCCGAGCACGCAGCAAGTTGGTTTAGTCAATTTAAGAAGCATCAAAGCACAACATAGTGTTTTCTTGTGGGGTTATTTGGAGAGAAGCTCGATTCCTTGCCAGAAACTGAGTTGTCCTTTGTGGAAACAGTTTTCATATTCATTCTGGACCGAATAAAAGGCACTCGTTAATCAGGGCAAAGATGACGTGCCAAACAGGCCCTGAGCAAGATTCGCATTCAAGGCGGATTTATCCCTTGTACATAGAAAACATGTCACAGCAAAAGCCCACCAAAGCATTTAGCAATGCCCCTCGAGTCGAAGCAAGCAACTGAATCTGAAAGGGTAGGGGCTGACAGTCAGAAGTGCATTAATATTCATTGGAAGGAACACAGGGAGAGAGAGAGGGATGAAAGAATAGTCCAGAGAAAAGGGAATAGACACATGCATGAGCGTGAAAATGAGATGAGTACGACTAGTGCTGAGGCCGGGATGTCAAAGACCCAAAGGTATTCAAGAGGATGAAATGTGTGTGTGTGTGTGCCTTGGAGAAAGAGGCAAGACTTCAAAAATAAACTGAGTACCTTTTCTAAATGACTCATTCCCACAGAAGATTCACCGGTCGCAAACCATTCTTGAGTATATGGGGCTGTGCAACCGCATCACTGGCGGTGATCCACCAAAACACTTTTCTTTTTGTGTACGTGAATGCTCACTGTAAAAGACATTACGTTAAAGTTACGGTTAAAAAGTAGGAGTTTCGATGGGCAGCTACTCCTTAGAAACGAGTTAAGATACATGACAAGCTACACTAAAGCAATTCAGAATTCAATCAGAGCGGTATTTATCCGGCTCAAAAACAAGGGATTTGAATAAATGAATATTGATTAAAGTGACAGATGATTGTACACTGTAAAACAGTTTACGGTAAAAAGCTGTGATCGGTCAGAAATGTACTGTAAAAAATACGGTAGCAACATTTCAGGTTTTACAGACTTCACTTAAATTTACAGTAAAAAAAACGTATTTCATTTCCGATATGTTAATTTTCCCGATGTATTGAAGAACTAATATCTGTTTTGTACTGTTGTAATACACTGACAACCACCAATCACAGCAGTGATGAGAGTCACATGATGAATCAAAGCTCATCACAAGCAGCTTTTTCCACAATCTGAGAAAGTTAAACCTTATTTATAGAAGCTGCACAGTCTCATTCACACAAACACTGTAAACACCATCATGGTAACACACATGACATTTTAAAAATGCAATAAACAAGAGCATTACATGTAACATAAAGCCCTAATGTACATAACTGATTAGAAAAACTATGAAGAATACATCAAATGTGAAGTGTCACGCAGGGAATCGTGGTCAATTTACGGTTTTCACTGTAAATTATGCAATAATTTGTTCTTTTTCACTTCCAATAACTTGAATTTAACGGTATTTTGCTGTAAAATTACATTAAATGTACGGTTAGATCTATGACAGTTACTCACCGTATGTGGTACGGAAACTTTCTGTTAACCAATTAACAGTTTTTTACCGTTAAAATCCCAAAATTTTTTTTTACAGTTTTACGTAAATATAAAGAAACGAGTGAAGCAGAAAGCTTTGTTTACAAAATAAATAATAGGCTAGCAATTAAATATCACATCGCAGCCGTGGAAACATCTGGATTCGTGCCGAACAGAGGTACATAAATGAGGCCATAAAATTAAGCTTTGTCGGCTTTGTATTATGTTTAGCGATCTGGTCACGTGATCATCAGCGAATTTAACAATATTCCAGAAGTTATTCCAATGGACATGGAATCTCTTGTTTCTCTTCCCCATATCTTCACTCACGTCCTCATTTTCGCAGGGGATAATAAACATTTCCTCCTTTGGTTTGCTTTTAATTTGTCCTACAGCGTTTTTTCTCTACTTTACCACAGTATAAATGCGAATATAATAGGCCTGATACCGTTTCTATTTCTATTTAACACAGTTTGTGCTTGTTATTATGGTAAGGCACTTCAAGTTTATTTGTATAGCGCATTTCACACACGCTTGGGGTTTTAGTATTCGCTTTCTCCGGCAGCACAAAATCAAACATGGCCTAAATGTCTTGACACTGCGGAAGATAGCATTCTCTCTTCTGACCTTTTACAACAATAGTCCAGTCATTTTATGAAAAAAGGTTGAACAAATTGCAACAGAAGCAAACTCAACTGATTTTGTATCCTCAATATGTCCTGAGTAAGGGGAAAAAAAGCCCAGAAGAATCCCATTAGGGGAAGGTTTCGATAAAGACCCAAATATAGCCTATTCATTCTTTTACTGAATAGGGTAAAAATTTTAACCTTTAGATATCACCATGAAAATTACTGAGTTGATTACTTACAACAAGACAAATAAAAATTGTATTACAAGTTTTTTTAAAGTGTTTGTTAACACGGACAAACGGTGCATAATCTAGTTACGTATGTGCTAATTTGCATAAATACCACAACAGATCTAAACATTGGGTATAGCCAGAGGAAAATGTCTTGTTGAATCTTGTTGTTGACACATAACAGTAAAATATATGTGTCTGTTTATTAAATCTATAGTTTAATAAAGGCTGGTTTCTAAAGTACTTCTTCCTGCCTCTATGTATTAATGCTCATGGGTAGCCTGTTCCAGTCAGACCTTAACATCAAGTATTTTACTGTTATGTGTCAACAAGATTCAACACGACATTTTCACAAGGAAGAAAAAGAATGAATAGGCGTATTAATAGGCCATAGGCTATGTGGGTATTTTTCGAAACGTTCCCCTATTGGGATTCTTCTGGGCTTTTTTTTTTTCCTTGCTCAGGACATATTGAGGATACAAAATCAGTTGAGTTTGCTTCTGTTGCAATTTGTTCAAGGTTGACCCCCATTTTGGCTTAAAATGACTGGACTACAAGTGAACATCAGGAGAAAACATGAAGATATTAGAAAAGAGAATGACTTTTGTGTCCCACATCCCTCTATATGACGCATCTTCAGTGTTGTGTAACTCATTACAAGTAACTTGAGTTACGTAATCAGATTACTTTTTCAAGTAACTAGTAAAGTAACGCATTACTTTTAACATTTACAACAAAATATCCGAGTTACTTTTTCAAATAAGTAACGCAAGTTACTTTGTTTTCCCATTTATTGACTGACAGCTCTCTTGTCCTCATGTTGAGGCAAATCAAAGTGAAGAGGCATTGTGTGTGTGTGTGTGTGTGTGTGTGTGTGTGTGTGTGTGTGTGTAAACATGATGGTTATTGTAGTTCTAGATTAAATGTGAGTGTGCATTTACTCATCTCACTTGCACACACAAAAATATTCAATTATTCATAAAAATGAATAAAATCAGTGAAATGCAGGATCAGAATACTATGCAAACCTCCAATTACTAAATATGTTAAATAAAACATCCCTCTATATATGACGCATCTTCGTCGGGAAATATAAAACATGTTTTTTAAATAATATGTAACTTTCTTATATTATTTAGGTTACCAATATTTCCTGATATTTATGTCAATATTTAACAGGCGTAGTGTGGCGTTTCACTGGCAGAAGTGCTCAAATAAACACGCGCGTCTGTTACAAAATGGAGGTTTAAGACGTGAAATCATTCAGGGATGCTTGAACGCAAACCAACAAGTTTCTTTCCGAGACACGCCACCAAACCTCTCTGCAAGTGCCTCCGATTCCAACTCAGCCGTCATTCGGTTCTCCCGTGACCTAGCATCTGTTTATTAGGACACTGAGCGCCAAAGCCATCAAGTTATTCTCACATGAGCTCATTAAGGACAATTAGCATGCTAGTCGTAGCGTAGCAAACTCACCAGGTGGCGGTGGACTCTCGGCCTGCAAAGCTCGATTGGTCAAATAACGGGAGTTCAATATTCAAAAGGTTAAGCATGAGTGAAAACGCTAAATTAGAGAGCGTCAAGGGATTAAATAGACTGTCATATCGGACGTTTGACAATCAAACCACTTTCTGGGTGTTTTGCGTTGACATTTGGCGTAAAAAAAGAAAAAAAAAAGAGTCGATCTAAACCGGATATTCCGGGATTACGCTCACGGAAAAAGCTGAGATTGCTTTTGTCAGGCTTTATCAAATTACATTATTATAGCATCATTAAACTGGAGAAAAGTTCAAAGGTCGCTGATGAATGTCAGAGGTATTTATTACCCGTTTCACACTCGTTTGTCCTTGTGACTTCAGGTAATTCTCATTTGCAAATCAATTTGTGTTTCATAAAAATCTTTATTCATAAGACAAAAGCACAGAGCACTTAGTGTGACATGATTCGTAGCAACAGAACATTAAACTCGATTGCATACACAAACCAGTTCAGGACATCCAGGCTGTTTAATCCTCCACACATCACTATTATAGCAGTTTATCATGAGTCTGAAACTGGTTTCCAGTCTTCATCTGGTCCAGGTTGGGGTTTTTTCACTTTGCCTTCTTGCCCTTCGACCTTTTGTTCTTCCCTCCAGCTTTGGACGTTTCCTCCTGATAGAGAAAAATAAATAAAAAATCATAAAAGAGAAGTAATAAAACTTGTGTATAAAAGGAAATCTGAAATGATACTGAGAAATCTATAACATTATATATATATATACATATTTTTATAATAACGTCAAAAACATTAATTTGTTTTTAACCTTAAATTTCACTAAGATGCTAAAGTGTTAAAAAACACCCATGAATGTTCAGTATTAACAATTTAGCAACAAAAACTAGCTATGATGCCGAACAATATTTTTGCTATAGTTTATTTTTGGGGGCAAAAAATCAGCATATCTTTTATTTATTAGTAATTTACGTGATATTTCTTTATAATGTTGGTAACACTTTACAGTAAGGCTCATTAGTTAACATGAACTAAGAATGAACAATACTTCTACAGCATTTATTAATCTTAGTTATTAATTTCAACATTTACTAATGCATTATATTTGTTAACATTAGTTAATGCACTGTGAACTAACATGAACAGCTACATTTTTATTAACTAATACAGGGTGTCCGCGGGGTCTAAAAAAGTCTAAAATTTCAAAATCACAATTTAAGGCCTTAAAAAGTCTTACATTTGCTTAAGTATTGTGTTAAAGGTCTTAAATCATTTTAAACAGGTCTTAATTTTCCTTCGTCCATGTAAATCTCATTGAAACGCTCCCGCAGCGCTTTGGAATGTTTTTTTTTTAAATCTAATCCGTGGTGTTGTAGTTCCTTATTTCGCTAGTCCAAATATAATTTGCTGTATTACGACTACAAAATAGACCAATATGCAACAGCCAATCAGCTTTGAGCTTTCATGTTATTGGCGCGAGTCTCTCGGATACCACAGACAGACGTAAAACGGATTTTATTCAGCTATGGGGAAGTGCAAGTTTAGCGATACTTGGCTTGAAAAATCTGAATTTAGTGCTTGGTTAAAGTCAGTTGCAAATGCATGCATTTAATTAATGAACATTAAAATTAAAATTAACATTTTTTAACATTAACATTTCATTGCCAAATGCAATGCATCTAAGCTGTCTTCAGTACTATGTTCAGTTTGAATAAATTAATTTAGTTTGCAAGTAATTTTGAGACTCTGCGTTTCCTTTGCACGTTTTTTTTTATGTTGTGATATAGGTCTTAAATTTCATTCATAAGGGTCTTAAAAAGTCTTAAATTTGACTTTGTGAAACCTGCAGAAACCCTGCTAATATTAACAAAGATGAACTAATATAGTAACAAATGCTCAGTTCATGTTAGTTAATACATTAACCAATGTTAACTAATGAACCTTATTGTAAAGCGTTACCATATTGTTCATATATCACGTCATGTGGGAATCACATACAAAAAGTGTCAATGTAGATATCAAGCATCTGAGATTAGTTGTCATTGTTTCTGAAGCGAGTCTTGATGAACATCTATTTGATTAAATAATATCTAAATCATATAATCAAAAGTAATTAAATAATCAAACATTCGTGTTAAGAAGAATTAGCTTGATTAAACTGAAGGGTCTGACATAAAAACGTGAGCGTGTGTTTTAACATGGTGAAGGAGAACGCCTTCACAAAGGGTAAAAATGTACAATTTCCTTAATCAGATCCAGTGAACAACTGGTTTCTTACAGAAGTTTTCAAATTCATTCATTCGAGGTAGAAATTTGCGAGTACAAGGATTGCTGATGCAATATAAAGCAACTGTGCCACAAATCATGGCATTGTCATTTTTACCAATTCATCCTCAACATGTGCGAGTATAAAGCTTGTTAACTTGCTCCGAACTGTTTTCTTATTTAAATTGTGTCTCTAGGGACCCAATAGTGTCCAAATGAATAAGTCTATTTATATGAATCCAGGCGTGACGTCTCCGGCTATTCTGCTCAGCAATGCTGTTATTATGCATTGTATGTTAATGACTGTAGAGCCGCAGTGGACAGAACATAATGATCAGGCGGCTCAAACTGTGACGATAACACAACAGTCATCCTCACACTATCAGAACGGCGTGATGTATCCGCGCATGAGGCATGCACAGCGTCAGGAAATCAATGTCTATAATCATGTGTATTACTCAGGCTAAAACTACAACAGCAACAACAAAAAAAGAAAATCACAAAAAACTGATTCTGATTCTTTCTTGAAGACAAAATGTGCACGACGCAATCAAGTACTACAGTCTAACCAAAATTACACAGACACCTGATATAATTTTTGATTATTTTTTTTTTCTAGTGTGTGCAGGACACTACAGTTCATTTATGTAAGTGAGGAGAGCAAAATAATGTGACATATTATACAAACAAATTCTTCATACAGTGACTACCTGTAAATTGGGACCAAAAATGATTCCGACACTTTGACCTGATCATGTTCTGCTGAAGTGTGTTTTCTTCTTAACCGCAGACTGAACACAATGAAGCATTGCTTGGTGATTGGTTGAGCTAAACTGGTATTATCTAATTGTGTAGTTAAATTTAACAGCTGACAGATATTCAACATGTGTGAGAAGGATGGACAAAACCAGTCAAACATCAACTGAGTTCTGCTCATATTTCAATACCGTTTTCTAAACTATCGCGATTAAAACTGTGATAATGTGAGAAATGTTGACGGTACAAGATGCACGCAGTGAGAATGAGTTTTTGAGCTTTTACAGATGAACTGACATTACAGGGAAGATGCATTAATGCATTCTCTACGGTTAGTGTTGCATGGACAATTCCTCTCTTGGCTAATGCATTTTAAAGCAGTGGTTTGAGTCTACATTCACTTACTGTTATAGTTCTAGAGTGGAATAACAAAACAAATTAGCCAAAAGCTCAAATTACAGTGATTAAGATTTTATTTTACCAAAGACACACTATAATAGGCATGTTGGTCGTAATGGGCTCTCTGGTGGTGCACTGCAAAAAATGCTTTTCTTACTTTGGGCCCTATTTTAACGATCTGAAACGCAAGTAAATTTGTGGGCGGATCTCGGAAATCTAAAATGGGTTGGTCTGAAGTAGCGACATTATTCATAGGTGTGGTTTGGGCGTAACGTGAAATAAACCAATCAGAGCGACATCTCACATTCCCTTTAAGAGCAGGCGCGCTTGTTCCATGGCGGATTGCTATTATAACGGCGGATTTGCCAGACGCACGCCAGGAGCGGTTCACAGCCGAGGAGACCGACGTTCTCGTCAGGGCCGTAAAACACAGAGAAGTGACATTGGGGATGGAGAAACACACACAAATTAGCTTCGGCTAAACAGGCGTATAATAATTTGGGTAAATGTGTAAGCTAGATTTATGCCTATTTTTTCACATCTTCATGGACACCACAATAATTTCCCTCATGTGGTAATATTTTTCCTTGTAATAATGTATGATTTGCAAAAATGAAAACTGCTGCTTCTGTGTAGATGAGATCTTTAGATGAGAGAATCAAAGTGTATGTGTGTTGTGCACACGCTACATTATGGCCAAGCATGCGCCCTTAAAATAGCATATGAATAACATGCGCAACGCGCCACTGACTTTAGACTAGGTTTTTCCTGGTCTGTGGCGGAATTGTTTTCTAAACCTGCAAAATAGCACCAGGAACGTTTGCGCTGGAACACGCCTCCTCTTTTCGCTGAACCGCCCCCGGGAGCGCAGGTTCATTCCCTAATTTACCGACGTGCGTCTGTGGAGGGAAAAGTCCGCTGTGCGTCTGGAGCAAAACAGGAATTATACATGCGTCGGTGTCAAGTCAAGTCAATTGCCCTGGGTACAAGATAGGGCCCTTTGTGTTTTTGTCTAGTTTCCAGTCCGAATATCTAAATATTCTTAAATCAACAAACATTTACTAGATGAGTAAAATGACATAAGAAATTCTATCTTGTTTTCCGGGAAAAAAAAAGAAGAAAAAAAATCTAAATTAAGTGAGTTTTTGCTTAAAACAAGCTAAATGATCTGCCAAAAATAATAAGTTTTCCATTTGAATTAAGATTATTTTTCTTGTTTTCCATTTGAATTAAGATTATTTTCTTACCCCATTGGCAGATAATTTAGCTTGTTTTAAGCAAAAACTCACTTCATTTAGTTGTTTTTTTTCGGAAAACAAGATATAATTTATTATGTAATTTTACTCATCTAGTAAATACATCTTGATTTAAGAATGTTTAGATATTTGGACTGGAAACTAGACAAAAAAAATGTTGCGGTGTTGGTTTGATGGTTCAACTAAACAACTTCTGAGGCTGTCGAGTTCGGAAACAAACTCATCCAGTCCACAATCAAAGGAATCACAGAAATCCACGGCTTAAAATAGAAGCGGAAGAAGACAGGTGTGTTTTTAGCTGCTTCTAACGCCAATCACCGTAACGATGTGATACCAATTTCAAAATAGGATCTCGCGCTCATGAAACGTGACAGCTTTGTTTTCCTCAGCCATGTGATGCTGATTTAACTGAGTCGAGGTTTTTGAAATGAATTCTATCAAAATCTTAAACAATCATATCACACATGCGTGTAATTGTATGTCTGCATATAAACCGAAGCGCCCCTATTATGCGCGTAACCATAGCAGCCCCACAGCTGTGCGCGAGTCCTCATTTGCACAGAAATGAAAGAAAACAACAAACAAATGAATCCTCAGAAGAAGTCAGGCGCGTGCCGGCAAATCTCCTCAGAACTGGATTTTGTGTGACCTTATCACTGTGATTGTTGGACACTCAAGAAGAGAGCTTCTCTTCATATAAATTCACAGAAGTAAACAAAAAATTTGAATATTGAACATTTAGTGCTCAAAACCGGCCCCGAGACAAATCTCAGAAAGAAAACTATAAATGCGTCAACAGAAACCTTTGCAAGAGAGAAAGGTGGCAGAGCTGTTTCCAGTAAAAAGCATACTAGAACAGAATGATTTTCATGCTGATGTTTGGTTTTCTCTCATGATAACTCTCAGGGTGTTTGGCATGGTAATGTGTATGGCAATGTTGATATATTTGGTCTTGCGGGACCAAATACGGGATTTTCTACTGCCAATACACACACGACATGCTGTACAATATATCAGACATGCATTACAGATCTTTATTACACGGCTTGGTTGAATTCTAATGCAGAATGCGGTGTGTTATTTCTTGATAACCGCTGCTAAGTATAACACACTGTTGCCATGATAAACAGAGCGTTGCTATGGACGCAGGATTCTAACCGTCGAGACGGAATGGACTATTTTCTTTAGCGGAAGCAATGCAATCGTTTTAAAAGCAATAAACTCCTTTTTAAATCAATGTTTTGTGTCAAATTATTGATTTATTTGGTAGGTAGCCATATAATAAGCGGGATAATGTAGAGCGAGGCGGTTGTTATAGCGAATACAACCCCTTCAGGCTCCGCTTCGCGTTAGGATCGTGATCAGCCTGTCGGGGTTGTATTCGCTATAACAACCACCTCGCTCTACATTATCCCTTACATACAGGTGGAGCTGGGGAAGGCGGAGGGTTTTCTGAAAGCTGCACTGCTAACACAAATGCTGACCAAGTATATAAGGTTGAACATGCAAACTCATTGGCCACTGATTAGGCTTGCTACGATACAACACCGGTATCATCACTTGCCCACCGAGGCAACTCACCCCTCCGTCGATTTAAATAAAATCATTTAGTTCAGTTAGAGAACAGACACTACAATTTAATACTGAACGTGTCTGCTTAATAAACCGAGAGTCGCAGCACAGATCAGCAGCAGGAGTCAGACTTCATTAATCACGAGAGTGAGGAGCTGACTGACGAGATGATGGCGGAATATTTGGTGAAAAAGCGCCTTTTTAAAGGGGTGGTTGATTATGATTTGACTTTTCTAACGTTAGTTAGTGTGTAATGTTGCTGTTGTTTGAGCATAAACAACATCTGCAAAGTTACAAAGTTCAGAGCAAAGGGAGATATTTGCTTTTACAGAAATCGCTTTTTAAGGACTATAAACGGCTGGTAGAGTCTACACGACATTCCTCCCGGGTTAGTGACATCACAAACCCTGAAATTTACATAAACCCCGCCCCCTG
The DNA here is from genome assembly GCA_021464565.1 of Rutilus rutilus. Lineage (NCBI taxonomy): Eukaryota > Metazoa > Chordata > Actinopteri > Cypriniformes > Leuciscidae > Rutilus > Rutilus rutilus. The sequence continues at coordinate 47,477,894 of JAJAQA010000006.1, forward strand.
AACACGATTTATAGATTATCATGACAGAATATGCTAATCAATGACTAGAAGATAACTACACATAAGCTACATAACTTCATCAACTAACCATTCAGAAATGTCCTGTTGCTTCTACATGTTGTCACTTCTTCTTGAGTCTCTCCATCATTGTCTGACTCCGGTTTGAACATACACTTTCAGTGCGTGTCTGCGTGAGTGCAAGCTGTTGTAGCTCCGCCCCCTGTGCCGGGAGCAGCAGCTCATTTGCATTTAAACGAACACACACAATACGGTGCGTTTTTGCTCACCCTCAAAAATGGACAATTTTAACATGCTATATAAAAATATCTGTGGGGTATTTTGAGCTAAAACTTCACACACACACTCTGGGGACATTTACATCTTTGAAAAGGGCATTATACCACCCATTTAAGCGAATTTGTCATTGTACTGTTTTGTTGTTGTGTTTTTCATTAAGAATAATAGGCTATTGAACTCACAATTCAAGCAATCCGCCCCCAAACTGGCGCTAATTTGAAAGTGAAACTAAAATGCGCACGTGTCCACGTTCGTTCCTATGGAAAAACACTCGCTCTGCTCCGCACCATTATGAATGCACATGCGGAGTCTCGCGCATTTTACTTTCGCCTTTAAATTAGCGATTTAAAAGCCTCCGCCGGTGATATTACTGTTTAATATCCCTGATATCCCTGTTATCCTGAACCAGAGTTTCATGACAGAACTCTGTATTTCTGCATTGTACATGTTTGTACATTAGTCTTACTGAAGTGTCTGTGTAACCCTCCTGGATGAGGATGTTCCTGGCACAGTTGTTGATGTGTTTGAAGCGGTCGGGTCCCAGCAGAATCCCACCGTACCATCGAGAGACCACCACCAGCACGTTACGCACATCCAGGATCTGTGAGACAGAATGATCAGCAAATGTGAGCGGTGTTTGCCACAGTAAAAAACTACATTTAATGATGCATCACTGGCCACGTTTACATGCAACCAAATAATCCGTTAGTAATCGGATTTACGGCTCAATAGGACTGAAAAGCCTTGAAATATTCGTGCATGTCAAAATACCTATTCCGACTTGAAGCTTGTGACATATAAACATAATGTCACATGTTTAGCATTCATGTAAACACTAATCAGATTCATCAATCGGAAGGAATTCAGTCCGATTGAAACAGAAGTTGTGCATGAAAAGATTCACAAATGTTTCCTTCATGCCACATTTTCCCCAAGACGGCACGTAGCCTGTCAGTCCCCGTTTGGGAAAGGAGTCGCTTAAAGGCGCAGAAAAAACAAAATATGGCCTTTGAAAAGAATGACAGCTCTCAAGTGCATTTCCAGTCCTCGCTTGTTGTTTTTTTTCCCAGCGCCGCAGGGATGAGGCTGGGTGAACGCCGGAGAGAAGGGGAAAATCACTGCCATCTGCACATGCCACCTCTATTAATAGTCCTTTCTCTTTCAAACATGCCGTCACATTCGGAAAAACAGGAAATAGTGGGATGAACTCCAAAAGGCTGAATGATCGCATGTGAGCGGCTGTTCGTTTTCACTGGAATGTTTTCATTCATGCACAAAGAAAGAGGTCAATAAAGCTCCCGAACAGGCCATGCTTTATATCTTTATAGCATTTTTCGCATCGAATCCTTTCGAAATTTTGACGAGGCCTGAAAATTTATCAACATTTCTCACATTATCACAGTTTAATCGCTATAGTTTAGAAAACGGTAATAAAATATGAGCAGAACTCAGTTGATATTTGACTGGTTTTGTCCATCCTTCTGTTAGACTGTCTCACACATGAATTATGTTGAATATCTGTCAGCTGTTAAATTTAACTACACAATTAGATAATACCAGTTTAGCAACCAGTTACCAAGCAATGCTTCATTTTGTTCAGTCTGCGGTTAAGAAGAAGAAACACTTCAGCAGAACATGATCAGCTCAAAGTGTCTGAATCATTTTTGGTTTATAAATGTTACTGGTAGTCTCTGTATGAAGAATGTTTGGGTATAATATGTCACAGTTTACTTTATTTTGCTCTCCTCACTTACGTAGATGAACTATAGTGTCCTGCACACACTAGTAAAAATATATCAAAATTTAAATCTGCTGTCTGAATCATTTTTGGTTTGACTATATAAAGCATAAACAACAATAAATGAAATCGTTTCACTCGGATGCGGAAAGTCGCTGGAGTACCTGTGCAAAACTAGATATGACGTGTCCGTCAACCGAAACTCATAATACATGATGTTCCAATCAAAACCACCTGCGACAAACTAAACCTCACTTCACTGAAGATCATTTGAAAAACGCCACCACAGATGCTCCGTTTGCGCCTGAGGTTATTGACGGAAACGCTGTATCGAGATCACAGTGTCATGTCGTATTTCACACTGGAGGGTTTTGATGCCTTTAATCAGAGAAGGGGAGATAAGAGGAAAGATTACGGATGAATGACATATCCGTGTGCAAATATCTGACATCGCAAGAATGGAATTGGGATCAAGACAGGAGGAGTGCATGGATAATCCCACAGCATATCAACAAGCCTGCTAAAATGATCCATTGACTTTGAATACGTGCACAGCTTGAAGAACGCTTCAAGATCATGTGCTTTAATAAACCACTGCTTCCAGGCAATGCTGCCTTCACTGAGTCCTGCAGGCACTGAGTTTAGGTGACATACACTCACTACTGCTCAAACGTTTAGAATAATTATGATTTTTTAAAATAGTTTTGAGAGAAGTCTCTTGTGTTCACCAAGGCTGCATTTATTTGATGAAAAATACAGTAAAAATGGTGCAATAATATTACATTTTGAGATAACTTTTCTATTTCAATATATTGAAAAATTTAATTTATTATATCACAGGAATACATTACATTTCACAATATAAATTAAAAATAGAAAACCACTCTTTTCGATTGTAAAAAATATTATTTCACAATATTACTGTTTTTACTGTATTTGTCCTCAAATAAATGCAGCCTTGGTGAGCATTTTATATACACTACCAGTCAAAAGAGTTTTAATGTTTTTTTTTAAAAAGTCTCCAAGGCTGCATTTATTTGATAAAAATTACTCCAGTCTTCAGTGTCACATGATCCTCCAGAAATCACTCTAATATGACGATTCATTCCTGTGAAAATTCAGCTTTGCATCACAGGAATAAATTTCATTTCACAATATATTTAAATAGAAAACCACTCTTTTAAATAGTAAAAATATTTAACAATATTACCGTTTTTACTGTATTTTTCATCAAATAAATGCAGCCTTGGTAAGCATTTTTATATATTGTAAAATATATATTTGAACTGGACATTTCATGTTCTTTGGTTGTATACTGGTTCTTACTGTGCGTTCACACCGCCGCCGGCGAGAGCGTCAAAGTGGCAATGAGAGGCGGCGGCGAGCTCCGGCGAGGGTCAGGTCGAGAGCTGAAGTCATGTCAACTTTATGGTAATAAGCTCTGACGCGGTTCGGCGGCAACCAATCAGAATGTAGAAGTCCTCCGCCTGAGAGGATTCCAGAGAATGCAATCCTGTAAACATTGGTCTACTTCGATCTACGTCAGAGCGTCCCCGAATCTTTCTCCGGCGTCCTTGGCAGGGCGGCGAGAGCGAATTTTGCCGCTCTCGCCGGCGGCGGTGTGAACGTACAGTTAGGCTCTGGCTGTATGGAAAATACGGCTTGAACATCGTTTAAACATTCTCCTTTTGAAAGACATGTACATTTTGGGGTGAAACACTTAAAAAAATTAAAGAACTGAACAAAGAAAACCCAACAGAACTCATAATATCTTGATCAACATCCACTAGCCAATCTGTCACCTGACGCAAACACACATTTACCTGCAAGAGATGCAGCAATCGCCCCCCCGCAGCGGTTTCTCCATCATCCTCGCAGTCCTGCAGGAAAGAGCTTTTATCCTCCAAGTAGATCCTGATGAAAACATGAGGGGGATTGTGAAATAAATGTTGGAAAAACTTGGCGAGAATCACGCGAACCCTCGGTGGCCACTTTCCTCAAAAACAGCCCCATTATAAATGTGTTCGAGGCGTCTGGGGTTTTGTGGGTGTATTTCAGAGCGAAATAGGACGAGGATTTGGATGAGGAATAATATCAGGCACAGGGAGGAGTGTGGGAAATTAGGACGCCCCGCTGAGGTTATTCGGCTCGACATTGAGACCTTAAGGTCCATCATTTGGGGAATAGTTGTGTGGAGTGAATGACAGCCAGTGTTGACAGTCAGTTCGCGGACACATCGCTGCCCAGAGAGACCTTTCACCACATACGGCTCATCGTGTGTGTCGTAGACGGGAATGGAGAATCCCATGGGAATAAAGTGGCCAATCGGTGTGAAGTCACAGTGGAAATCAAGTCTCCTGTTAACCCTCTGGTGCTCTTCGTGTGTCGTCAGAAATGACAGATTTGTTTTTCTCAATGAAATGAATGTACTATATTTTAGTTTGAGAATGTTTTTTATTTAATGTGTTGTATTTTTAGGGGATTTTATGGCACTAAATTATGTTTACGCTGTATTTATAATCCATCTATTCACTTTTTGAGACCTGAAAATAAATTTCAGTCTAAAGTGCAGTCTCACTGTACGTACTTAATATGGTGGTACCAAACTTTAACTTTCAAGGGCCCGATAGAGCGATAGACTCTAAATTCAAGATAAAATCAAGCTTTTAATGTTGTTTATGTGTCTATGTGGTGTTTTTAATATGCTTTAAGACAAACCATGTGTAAGTTCATAAGTCGACACCATTGCTGAGTGTTTTCTCCTTAAAACTGCAGTGAACCAAAGACAGTCTCAAAAACACACTTTGAAATCGCTGGTGTTTCTGACGTCACAAACTACCTTGTAACCAATCAGATCAACGTGTGATCGTCAACCAGTGGATCTCTGAGCTGAGTGAGTGAGTGGAGGCGGGGCTCATTTGCATATTCATAGAACTGCGTATATATAGAGTATATATATATATAGAGAGAGAGAGAGTTTTTGTCCTAACTACACACGACGGCGACACGCGACGATTCTATTTTAGAAACGGTTTCTATTTTTCTGCGACGTCACGCTGGAACAACAAACACAAAGTGTGGCGATGATGATCTCAGGTACTGTTTGTGTGCTTTATTTAATGTTAAAAGCGTGTAATGTGACTCTGAACATCATTTAGTGCTCCAGCTTTGTAGCTGTAAAAGCAACAATGGATAATTCACCTCAGATCCTGAAATTAAACAAATATGAACAAGAATGTTCAAACTGTGAACAAGCAAGTGTATTCTTTGACAAAGATTGTTTTAGTAACTCAGTAGCCTAAGTATTTGAATAATGTTTAAATGGTGTGATTTTGTGAATTTGATTATGTAGCGACTTATCCATTTTCTTGCGAGTGCCGTTGAGATTACTCTCTGCTGCTGCAAGGCTCCGCCCACATGCTGTTCTGATCGGCTGACTCCGCCCACACGCTGTTCTGATTGGCTGTGGGTTTTGATTGATTTTTAAGCATCACGCAGTCGCGTTGCGTCTAGTGTGGACAGACACATTATTTGTCGCTAGAATCTCATCGCATCGCGTCTGGTTAGGACACGGTGTTAAATGGAAACCTACAGACGCAAATAGATAAAGTGCAATAAAATAAACACTTAAATGCGTTTTTGGATCTTTCCACTACATTATGAAAAGCCAAACAGCCCAAAAACTTAAAATGGACCAGTGCATGAAAAAACGTAACACTAGCAACAAAAACCAGCAAAAAATACAAAAAATGTTTTTTTCAAAATATTACTTACAAATGTGTTTTACAATCTGCATTTGAACATTTATTTGACCATTTTTTGTCTCCTGAGTCTCCTGTTTTAGCAAATTTAGCTAAAGAAAAGCCTTACATTTTAGCCTTAAAGTCTCAAGCTGTTAATAAACAACAATCCAATCTTTCTGAAGTTAATGACAGACAGCAGTCAATATTTAATCACCAATGATCTTGTAACTTGTAATTAAAACATCAGCTTTACTTTGAGGTTTTGGGCGGCTCCAGGCTTCACCTTCCCAAACAGGGTTGAGAACGGAAAACCCTTGTGTCCTCATACGCCGGGGGCTTCGGGAACATGCTGAATGTCAATATCACCTGCGGTTTAATCTCACACACACACACACTCCTCCAATACTGTATGTCACTGCTCATGTCCTGAGGAACCGCCCGGGGCTACGCTCGCGTAACACACACGTCACGCACAAACATCACATTTCTTATCTCGAAATGCATAAATAATTCAAATACTTCCTGCAATTGAATAACAAACTAAGAAAAAAGATGCTCTAAAAGAATCTCTGATTTTGATCTTGTTCTAACAATGTTTTTGAGGCAAAAACATCTCAACTTCCTTAAAGTCTTGAAAATGAAGACTGAAGTCAATCATTTTTTCCCTTAAAACTCATCTTTGATCACCAAAATATTTAAAGATATTTAAAAAAGAAAAGAAAAAATGCCTTAAAATATCTTGAGTGCCTCATTTAGTATGCGCAATTCTATGAATATGCAAATGAGCCCCGCCTCCACTCACTCACTCAGCTCAGAGATCCACTGGTTGACGATCACACGTTGATCTGATTGGTTACAAGGTAGTTTGTGACGTCAGAAACACCAGCGATTTCAAAGTGTGTTTTTGAGACTGTCTTTGGTTCACTGCAGTTTTAAGGAGGAAATACTCAGCAATGGTGTCGACTTATGAATTTACACATGCTTTGTCTTAAAGCACATTATAAACACCACATAGACACATAAACAACATTAAAAGCTGGATTTTCACCACAGGGGGACTTTAAAACAAGATACATTTACTTGATAAGCAAAATTGCTTTGCAATGTATTAAAATATTTCATTAATTTATCTTGAATTACATTTATTTTACTTACGAAATTGGATTTTTTAAACTGTAAACGTAAAAATTTACAACATACAAAAACGTGCTTGGCATGTACATAAACTGCACAAACGACTAAACGGAGTATGTAAAGTTAGGGTTGAACTAATTTGTCAAAAAGAAAAAAAATATTTGCTTAGCAACGGCAAAGGATTTTTTTAATTGAATTAAAAACAGAAATACCTGTATGCATAGATATTGTGAGTGGCGCTTGCAATCTTCTTGTTTTCATATAAATTATTCAGAACCCCCTGAACCTGTAGGAAAATAAATATGAAAACATGTCCAAAAAACATATGTGCACTGTTCCAACATAACTGGAGTCAGAATATAAAAATATTCACACATCGACTGAAAGAGGAAAGAGGCTGCAAGCAACAGAACATTTCTCAGTGATGCAACACCGACCGCTGATACACACACACACACACACACACACACACCGGCACAGGCTTATTTTCCAGTCTCTGCTCATCTTTAAAGGACTGCAGGATTGTTCCATAAACAGGAGATGACATTATGACGAGAATGTATGTGTTAGATGAGTGTGTGCACAACATATTGACGCTCATAAAACACTATTTCAAAAAAACACGAGTGGACTTGAAGCGCAACTTATTACTGCGCCGTTGACCAATTCCTGCCGCAACAGGTCTGAGCATACGGTACGACTACAAAACATTCAATTAAATACAGCAGAGTAAAACAAACTCACAACCTGGAGTTATATTTAATACAAGAGCGTTTCAATAAGCCAGATAACCAATACATTTATTCATGTATGGATATAACTGAAAGCAGGTTCATTTGGAAGCAAAATGCACAACTGTTTATGTGAATGTTTGCCAGTGTTGGGGGCAACGCCATGCAATCAGATTACCTTTCAAAGTAATGAAAACATTAACATAAAAATGTGCCCGGTATATTAAAGCCAATCAATAATGGATTATTTCCTTCAGCTGAGACACTTCAGATTCGCACTGTTCACCATAATGGTTTTAAATAGCTTGAAATATGAAATATGAAAGAAAAATACAGTTCAGCACAAGTCTGTCATATCGGCTACATACAATTACAATGAGAACATTATTGTTAATGCGTGTTTGGGTCATGGCTTTTCATGGTGAGCCTTTTGTTTTTATAATCAGGCTCTCAAAATTATATAAAACTTTGGATTTAGATTTATCGGGCAATATATTGGTTATCGGCTTTCAAATATTAAGAATTATCGGTATCGGCGAAAATGTTAATATCGGTGCATCCCTAAAATAAATGTATTTTGGTATAGGTTTTTTTTACCAGTGTAGTGGGCAGTGTGAAACTGGGACATTGTCACGTCTGAATAGAACAAATCTTCTACAAAATGCCTCTTAAATCTAACACTATACTAAGCGATGAGCTGAACAAGTAAAGAGGAATAAATTCATTCTACAGTATGTCAGGTGCATGTACAACAACTTTGCGTATAAATCTGGGAGCTTATGAAAGAAGCAACACATCCCTGACGCAACACACGATAATAAGCACACAAATTCAACTCCTGAATGCCGATAACTATTTTTATTTGAAAGCCGATAACCGATAATTCTTTATATTTGAAAACCGATAACCGATAATTCTCTATATTTGAAAGCCGATAACCGATAATTCCTTATATTTGAAAACTGATAACAGATAATTCCTTATATTTGAAAGCCGATAACCGATAATTCCTTATATTTGAAAACTGATAACAGATAATTCCTTATATTTGAAAACCGATAACCGATAATTCCTTATATTTGAAAAACGATAACCGATAATTCCTTATATTTGAAGGCTGATAACCGATAATTCTTTATATTTGAAAACTGATAACAGATAATTCCTTATATTTGAAAACCGATAACCGATAATTCCTTATATTTGATAACCGATAACCGATAATTCTTTATATTTAAAGGCAGATAAACGATAATTCTTTATATTTGAAAGCCGATAACTGATAATTTCTTATATTTGAAAACCGATAACCGATAATTTCTTATATTTGAAGGCCGATAACCGATAATTCTTTATATTTAAAGGCCGATAAACGATAATTCTTTATATTTGAAGGCCGATAACCGATAATTCTTTATATTTGAAAGCCGATAACGATAATTCCTTATATTTGAAAACCGATAACCGATAATTCCTTATATTTGAAAAACGATAACCGATAATTCCTTATATTTGAAAGCTGATAACCGTTAATTCTTTATATTTGAAAGCCGATAACCGATCATTTCTTATATTTGAAAGCTGATAACCGATAATTCTTTATATTTGAAAACTGATAACAGATAATTCCTTATATTTGAAAACCGATAACCGATAATTCCTTATATTTGATAACCGATAACTCCTTATATTTGAAGGCCGATAAACGATAATTCTTTATATTTGAAAGCCGATAACTGATACTTTCTTATATTTGAAAACCGATAACCGATAATTTCTTATATTTGAAGGCCGATAACCGATAATTCTTTATATTTAAAGGCCGATAAACGATAATTCTTTAAATTTGAAGGCCGATAACCGATAATTCTTTATATTTGAAAGCCGATAACCGATAATTCCTTATATTTGAAAGCCGATAACCGATAATTCTCTATATTTGAAAGCCGATAACCGATAATTCTTTATATTTGAAAACCGATAACTCTTTATATTTGAAGGCCGATAACCGATATATATTGGTCGATAAATCTAAATCCAAAGGTTTATATAATTTTAAGAGCCTGATTACAAAATCAAAAAGTCTCACCAGTAAAAGCCATGTCTCAAGCTTCGCTAAAAGAACCAGCTGGGCGAGAGTGACCAGATTTTGAGTGTAAATTGTCCACAACACCAAGGACTTCAGATATTGATGTGAGAACCTTGGGAAGGCCTTTCTGTCCACCAAAATGGGTTTCAGCCTATTTGTGCTGAGTGTGCCTCCCTTATTGACCAAGAAAGAGAGTCAAAAATGATCCAGAGTGCTTTTCCGTACAGCCGGTCTGAAGCCACAGCACAAAAGGACGACAGCATCATGACAGCAGTTTCATTCACAAATCAAGAACACACCAAGCCCAATGCTAATGAATATTTAAGACGGCGCACTTCCCCAAAGATTGAAGCCCCTATCAGCACGATTCATCTGTTTTCTCTCTGGCTAATACTCTCTCTGTGAACACCTGTGTCAGGCGGAGGATAATGAGATATCTTTTGAATGCAATGTGCAAATCTTAAACCAAATCGCAGAAAACACATCCTTTAAAGTAAAAACCCCATTGATAGTTCCTCTGAGGTTGTGCTCGTCTATTGTGGAAACGTCTTAGTGTGGAACGGAAATCTAATTAAATGTTTTGAGATCTGTAGCTTGTGAAGATCCTTGAGTTTTTTCCCCCTGAACAAACAGGTGTGTGTTGTTCCCCGGCGTCTTCGGTTCATAGACAAACTCATTTACCAAACTTCTGTCAACAATAACCTTTTATGAAAATTAGAGCACAGCCAAACTTTGAAGTTCCTGCTATTAACACAATATCAAGCAAGCAAAGATCAAAAAGGCCTCTGAAATCCCAACAGAACTACAAAGTGAATGAGAGAAATGCCTTGCGAATGCTTTCTCGTGGCCTTGTTTGTGTGGAACGAGTGCGTCTGAAGCACTCAGACAAACCCTCTCAGCTGTTCGCCTCAACTCAACTTATACATTGATTTTATATCAAGCTTGTCTGGCTAATTTCAGTGTGATAAGGTTGTCGGGTCCGCTTCAGGGCGTCTGTATGGCACTGCACCATAACACTGATGACTGTCCAGCAAGAATCCATAGGACTCATTCAGAGAAAAATACCATATACTACACCTTTACATGTTCTCTCATGCGAAAGGAGAGATTCTGCTCATCAGAAGTGGTTCAAACATGGATAAAATCACCTTTAACCTGTTTAACTAAACATAATAACCTTTATACAACACTTATAGACAAAAAAATAAATGATCAATGTGTATTTTCCCACCGGCCACTATTGTTGCCATCAACATCTTTACTCATTCTATGACCAAATTCAACAAAACTGAATAATTGTGAATTCATATATTAATACCAGACACCTTAAAGACATTACAAAGATTTTTGGTACACATTATCTTACTTTACTAACATTTTGTGAACAAACAAGAATTAAACTGCTCTGGTCATGTGACATTTTGCACTAACCGTGTGAAACAACACAAATGTAACGGAGACCCTTTTATTCTCTGCATATTTGCTGGAAATGCACTAAAACAGCAGTCGAAAACATTTTCATATCTTCATAAATGAACACTTTCTTTACGGTCACGATTGTGTCCGCTGGGATTAAATGGGTTAAAGCTCCCAGAATAACATCACATCTCAAACCCAATCAGAAAAACTCAACGAGGAACTAAAAAAAAGAAGAAAAGGAAAAATAATAGCGAACACTAATGGGTCTTCAATCCAAACGAATTATAAAGAGTAATATATATATATATATATATATATATATATATATATATATATATATATATATATATATATATAAGACATGTAGAGCAGATGACGTTAATCAAGCGCTCTGTCTGTGTGAAACATCATCTACCGTCTCATTTCACAGAAAGATCTGTAATTTAAGTCCTCGCTTGTCTGGGGGATTTCAAAGCAGTTTTTATATAAAGCTCCTCATTTGCATTTAGCCGTATTATATTGAAAATCATCTCACATTTGCATGCTTTAAACACACCTGTGCATAAACACACAGCATTAAAGAAGAGAACAAGATCTGCGCTCAGCACACTTACAATGTGAACAAAACACACTGTGACAGATTAACTGGATACTGAGACATGATTATGCCTCACGCCACTCCATTCAGCAAAATGATGCGTCTCATCTCTGTCTTAACCCTTTCCACACCAGCGTTTCGGATCATTTGCACAAAAATGGTAACGGCCATCAGAATAGTTTGTTTGTATGAATATCTGAACGTGCAGTTTATCAAAAGAAAGAACTGTGCTTTAAAAAATAAAATAAAAATGATTCTAGCTTCATGCATTCTTTTTTTATCAACACTTGAATGCAGGTTTCGTTTAAAAAAGCAACATTTTGAACAAAAAGCGGAGAAAATTTTGTCTACAACGTGCATCAATTCAATGCTTTTATGGCTTATTTCAGCTTCTTTTCCTCCTGTGATTCTGTGCTCTTTCTGAAGATGTGTAATAGCGCCACCTACAGTATGACAGTGGGAACGGAAAATTACGCCAATTGCGGGAAAGGCCATTTTTACGTTAAAACACTTTTCTTATCCCAGCTTTATGCAATCGTTGGTTGGTTTCCTTGAAAAGTGTAAAAAAGTGTTGATTTTTTTTTTTTTATGTTTTATTAATTACCTAAAACTAGGGCTGCACGATTATGACAAAAATCATAATTGTCGATTATTCCCTTGAAATTGTAATTACGATTTTCACAATTTACATTGAATGATGTTTTGAATAGCTTTATAACACTGTTTAAAGTGACTGCATCAAAATAAACAAGCTGAAAACACTCTTCCTTAAAAACGTATATTGCTTTTCTACAGCATTAAGCCTCAAATGTCAAATATGCATTTTTTTTTATTTAAAGAAACCAAATCAAAGTAAAAAATATGCATGGTATTATAATGCTATACTAAAATAAATTACGAAAAAAAACCTTGAGATAAACTGTAGAAAGAAAAACACAGAATAATGTAAGAGGACTTTATGTGATTGCGCCTTTGAACGATTTACATAATTGTGGCATTCGTAATTGCGATTACAAATTCGCTTAATTGTGCAGCCCTACCTAAACCACAAGACAATAAATATTCATTTAAATATTTTATTACTGGTAAAAAGTATTAATAATTATTATTATTTAAGCAAAGTTGTTAAGTGATCTAAATGCAAGAATGGAGTGAGTTTCGTGAGTACAAAAGAAATATTGACTAGCTAAACAGCACTGAGGGAAACCTGTTCGAAAACAGTTTTCGCTGTAAAATATCTCATATCTCAGAAAGAAAGTTATCAATGCACCATTTGTGCTATGATCATGAATAAAAGCTCGAATTCTGCATTACAGCATCTTCAAATCAGCAGCTGTACGAGTTCATAAACCCACTGAGTGTTTCACCAATGCACTTCTACTCCTCTTCTCATATTAATCTGCGGGACGAATGAAGATGTAAACAGTCAGCGCTTGGCTTCAGGCTGTCAATCACATGAAGGAAAGTGGAACAAGTGTCGGAAATGTCAACGTCTTGCTTGAGGGCAGGGTGTCATTCATCTACTCAATAACAAGCGCCCACGCTCACACACACACACACACACGCTCACACACACACTGCCAACACCTGTGCAGCCAGTTTCTGAAGAACAACTGTCAAGATCTCACACGAGCGTTGACGTAGAACACAATACAGTTTGCAGGGGTTTAACCAGCCTGTAATAATGAGAGCCGTGGAGTCAGGAGCAGGTGTGAGTGAGTCATCCCTCCATCATCTATCCCTCCATCATCTATCCCTCCATCCATCCCTCTATCATCTATCCCTCCGTCATCTATCACTCCAACATCTATCCCTCCATCACCTATTCCTCTGTCACCTATCCCTCCATCATCTATCCCTCCGTCATCTATCCCTCCGTCATCTATCACTCTGTCATCCATCCCTCCATCATCTATCCCTCCATCATCTATCCCTCCGTCATCTATCACTCCAACATCTATCCCTCCATCACCTATTCCTCTGTCACCTATCCCTCCATCATCTATCCCTCCATCATCTATCCCTCCGTCATCTATCACTCTGTCATCCATCCCTCCATCATCTATCCCTCCATCATCTATCCCTCCGTCATCTATCCCTCCATCATCTATCACTCCGTCATCCATCCCTTCATCATCTATCCCTCCATCATCTATCACTCCGTCATCCATCCCTTCATCATCTATCCCTCCGTCATCTATCCCTCCATCATCTATCCCTCCATCATCTATCCCTCCATCATCTATCACTCCGTCATCCATCCCTTCATCATCTATCCCTCCATCACCTATTCCTCTGTCACCTATCCCTCCATCATCTATCCCTCCATCATCTATCCCTCCGTCATCTATCCCTCCGTCATCTATCACTCTGTCATCCATCCCTCCATCATCTATCCCTCCGTCATCTATCCCTCCGTCATCTATCCCTCCATCATCTATCCCTCCATCATCTATCCCTCCATCATCTATCACTCCGTCATCCATCCCTTCATCATCTATCCCTCCATCATCTATCATCCATCCCTCTATCATCTATCCCTCCATCATCTATCATCCATCCCTCTATCATCTATCCCTCTATCATCTATCCCTCCATCATCTATCCCTCTATCCATCCCTCTATCATCTATCCCTCCGTCATCTATCCCTCCGTCATCTATACCTCCATCATCTATACCTCCGTCATCTATCACTCCGTCATCCATCCCTCCATCATCTATCCCTCCATCATCTATCATCCATCCCTCTATCATCTATCCCTCTATCATCTATCCCTCCATCATCTATCCCTCTAACCATCCCTCTATCATCTATCCCTCCGTCATCTATCCCTCTATCCATCCCTCTAACATCTATCCCTCCGTCATCTATCCCTCCATCATCTATCCCTCCATCATCTATCCCTCTATCCATCCCTCTATCATCTATCCCTCCATCCATCCCTCTAACATCTATCCCTCTATCATCTATCCCTCTATCATCTATCCCTCTATCCATCCCTCTATCGTCTATCCCTCTATCGTCTATCCCTCTATCATCTATCCCTCTGTCATCTATCCCTCCGTCATCTATCCCTCCAGCACTTCATCCATCCATCCATCCATCACTCCATCCATCATGAATTGCAGAAGAGCTGAGAGCGAGCGCTGAGGACTCTAGAGACCGCACTGATATTGAGACGGCTGTTGTCAAACACAGACTCTACGGGACTGATATCTTTGGCAAGAAAAAAGTTTATTTGGAACGTGTCGTGTGATAAAGTGGGTAATAATGAGTCACACCTGTTTAGGAGTCACCACTGGGGCCAAATGAGGCTGGAACGTGCTCCGTCTATCTGTGATTGTCTCTCCGTGTTTAATCAGCGGCAGCTCTTCATCTACAACAAAAACAAACAACAAAACCAAATAAAATCCGTCCTTTGAATGACTGGTCAGCTGCTAATTACTAATTAACTGGGATTGCTTTACAGAAGACAAGTGGTGCTTTGAAGGGACTTTGAAAGTCAAAAGCGTCAAAGCGTGCAGAATTTCCAACTTTTCACTAACAAAATTCCCCAACAACGTACTAAGATTCATTGAATCATTCAAGAGATTTGTTCAAAAATGCTGATTAATCCAGTAATGAAACAAGTGAAGTATTGAAGTATTTATGAGTGAGTCATTGAATCCTTCAAGATATTCGTTCAAAAGCGCTGATTCGTTCAGTAATGAAACAAGTGAAGTATTTATGAGTGAGTCATTGAATCATTCAAGATATTCGTTCAAAAGCGCTGATTCGTTAAGTAATGAAACTATTGAAGTATTTATGAGTGACTCATTGAATCCTTCAAGATATTCGTTCAAAAGCGCTGATTCGTTCAGTAATGAAACAAGTGACGTATTTATGAGTGAGTCATTGAATCATTCAAGATATTCATTCAAAAGCGCTGATTCGTTCAGTAATGAAACAAGTGAAGTATTTATGAGTGACTCATTGAATCATTCAAGATATTCGTTCAAAAGCGCTGATTCATTCAGTAATGAATCAACTGCGCTGATTCGTTCAGTAATGAATCAAGTGAAGTATTTATGAGTGAGTCATTGAATCCTTCAAGATATTCGTTCAAAAGCGCTGATTCGTTCAGTAATGAAACAAGTGAAGTATTTATGAGTGAGTCATTGAATCATTCAAGATATTCGTTCAAAAGCGCTGATTCGTTAAGTAATGAAACAAGTGACGTATTTATGAGGGAGTCATTGAATCATTCGAGATATTCGTTCAAAAGCGCTGATTCGTTCAGTAATGAAACAAGTGAAGTATTTATGAGTGAGTCATTGAATCATTCAAGATATTCGTTCAAAAGCGCTGATTCGTTCAGTAATGAAACAAGTGAAGTGAATCATTGAATCATTCATTCAAACCAATTTTTAAAAATTTTTTTTATATAATTCAGATTAATTAAAATATTTAAATAGACAGCAGCAATTGAGATTTTGTCAGAACCTCTAATAAAATCACGTTAATTTGTTTAGAATAGTGGGAGAATCGTGATCTTTGTTTGAAACAAAAAAAAAATCCTGATTCTCAATTTATCCAGAATCGTGCAGCTCTAGCACACGTACACAAGAATCACTGTGAGTGGCCTTATAAGTGTGAGAACATTACATTTCATACAGAGATATTTCATCTTACATATATTTCATCACTGACAGTGAAAGAGCTGCTGCTTTTAATTATAGCTCGAGCTGCGAGGCTTCTCTGTATGACAATGCAACTGTGTGTATGTACAAGAGGTCTGCAACTGTGCTTGAACAGGTTTTGAGAATGGCACGCTTGGCATTGATCAAGGATGTCTTTAGAGAGATTCATATGTTTGCTGAGACTGATGAAAGGATTTATGCAAATGTCTAACCTTGGGCAAACAGTCTCTCATACAATACTCAAATTCATTAAAATCAGAACTAGGCTAAGAACATATACAAGTGCATATGCACATGTTGTAAATTAGGCAGACAATTATTATGAATGAGAACCAGTGTTTAATGTCAGATTCTCATTATGAATTGCACTGGAATAGTGAATGAACAGTGGAAAACTGGGACGCACCGTCGGCAGCGTCGGAGAAGTGCTGAGCTGACTGGTTGGTCAGTTTTAAAACACTGTAGTCTGGAAGATCGTCCTCGTCGTAGTCGTGCCCTTCTTCCTCCGTCGTCATCGTCTTCCCCGTTTCTGGTCTTTCTAAAAACAGAGACAAGCGTAGACGGATGGAGAGCGGCGTAACCTAACAATTTAACAAACCATTGCACATTTCAATCAATTACACAAGGACACGCGCTGAAGCATGCAAGACATGAGTCTAAGAAAACCACGTTTAATGATTAAAATAAGATGTTTCGAGATGAGTGTAAATAATGAAAGGTCAGTGACATCCCTCCACAAGTTTCCTTTATTAATCAGCAAACATACTTAAATGGAAATAATCCTCAACGTCTCTTTTGATACGGCACGCACTTCTAAAGGGTCAAAAGGGCACGTTCAAGCACTTCCATCAAGAGCAAAATAGATAATAACATAAACATTGCGTTTGCATGGAAACATCCCAATGAGCCTCTTTCATGAAACACGAGCAGAATATCTGTTTAAGCTGAATATAAATACATTAATGTGTAAAATGTTGAATGCAACAATCTAGACTCTAAAAAAATAAAGGTTCTTTATTGGTATATATGTGGTTTCATCCATGGAACATTTCCATTGGTTCTTTAGATTGTTAAAATGTTCTTCACATTAAGAAAAATGGTTGTTTTATTGTCCGTGTCAACGTCACTTTATTTTTTATAGCACAGTTAAAACAACACGTTGACCATTGTGCTTTACATCATTTGTTAAATAACATACATCACACCACAATAAGACACATAAAACAGTCAGTCAATGAGTTTTAAGCTGTGATTTAAATTAATATGCAATAATGATATAATGAGTTTAGGCGCAGCTACAGCAAAAGCACGACCCCCTCTTTGCTTCTGTTTAGACCTGGGAATGTTTAGTGGGTTTAGGGTCGCTGGTCTCAACGTTCTTCCAGACTGATATTTAGTCAGGAGATGCAAAAGATAGGATTTTGCGAGTGGATTTGTATACTAATAAAAGGAGTTTAAAATCAACTCCGGAACGTACCAGATAGTCCCGGTGATATGTGAAAACGATGTTCGCTTTTTCATAAAAGCATGAAACTTGGTGCACGCTCAAGCGCTTGCGATAGTAAAGTAAGAGTACATGAAATAAGCTTAATTTCATTCTGCATCTTCTCAGATGCTGCGATTTCATTGTAATCCTTTTCACAATGTCATTGAATTCAACATTAACTAGTCACCGGAACGGTTTATGATGTTGTACATGGTATCATTGTAATCACTGACCATCAAAACACAGGGGTAGACCTCACCTTTTCCATGTTATCATGTTTGGCTCAGGAGATATGATGCAAAATGTGGTTATGGCAGAAAGTAAAATGGCCGCCACGAGGCATTTTTGCAATGGCTCCATTTCCGAAAATGTTCAGGGCCTCAAACTGTACAAGTGTACCAAGTTTCATGCGTTTATGAAAACGTGAACAACATACTGTATCACCTAAAATTTTGCATATATCACCTGGACTAAGAAGCCAGTGCAATGAAACCAAGGTGTGCGTGAAATGTTCTCGTTTTTTAATACCCATCCAGAGTCTAGCATTTTGAACTTTTTGCAATGGAGAAATAAATGTATGATTGACTCATTTCCTTGTAGAGCGTGCACTGTCTTGAGGAGATCAAAGCAGGGATAGCAATTTCAAGACTTTTAAGCGTCAAACACGATTTCATCTTGGATAAATGACATAAGTGGTGGAAAAAACGGGATTCTACCATGGAATTAATCTTTTTATCCAACTTAAGGGAGCTGTCAATATGCAGTTAAGTTCAGTTCGTTTTTATTTGATAGGGACAAAGCATGTTAATGAACATTTGCACAAACTACACAAGACGGATTATAGCCATTGCTAATTTATGTCCGCAGTCCCTAGGCAGGTACACACAAAAACAAATACTCAGCACACAACACTACAAAAAAACACACACGCACACATGACAAGGGCCCAAAATCTATATCCGATATACCCCTGGCTTCACTAAGGTAAAAAACAATAATCTCTGTCTTACTTTCATTTAGAAATTTGAAGCCATCCAGGATCCAAGCCATTTTTATGCGTCAGCAGCAAATAAAGCTCTATATCGTCCACAAAACAGTGAAACACAATGTTGTTCTCCTTTAAAATAGAGTCCAGTGGGAGCATATAAAGTGAGAACAAAATAGGGCCAAGGATCGAGCCTTGAGGCACACCACAAGTAAGAGGTGCTGATCTAGAGGAACAGACAGTCAGATAAAACTTAAACCACTTCAGGGCCTTTCCCAGGATCCCCACATACTGCTCCAACAGCAAGATCAGAACAGCGTGATCCATTGTGTCAAAAGCAGAAGTTAAATCCAATAAAATTGGATCTTCGGTCAATAGCAAGTCATTAAAAACATTCACGCGGGCTATCACAGTCAAATGGGGTAAAACCAGACTGGTAAGTTTCGAAAATCGTACTTCCTTCTAAAGAATTTGTGTAATCGATAGGCAAGGCAAGGCAAGTTTATTTATTTAGCACATTTCATACACTATGGTAATTTAAAGTGCTTTACATAGAAAGGAATTAAAATAATCACAAAATAACAGCAAGGGAAATTAAAACAGTTATAAAAGGAATTAAAAGAGTAAAAAGACGATACATAGATACATTTCTCATCTGGAAAAACTGTTTTTTTTAGCTGCTTGTTTTACTGTGAGATTTTCCCATGTTGATTGTACTCTGTGTCTGTGGTGGTCTTTCGGTGTGCCTAAGTAATCAATGGATAGAAAACTACCTTTTTCTAAAGAATTTGACACAAATGATGAAAGATGGGAAACCGTTCTGAAATTAGCCACTTTTATTTATAATCTAAAGTACACTAAGACTCAAATCACTGGCAGCCATTTTGGCAATTTGAAACGAGAAACTAAATGAGAACTAAATGAAATCGCAATCAGCCGTTCCAGCTGTTCTGAAGTACAGCATTAAGATTCAGTGACAAAAACAGCTTTCCCACACATTTCGTCCAAGGAATTAATTTCTATTACATATGCTTATTGTCTATACTGGATGAAGATGTTTCAAAATCCCTTTGTATTTTCATTTGCATGCCGTCAGGTATCAGGTCTTGGCATCAGGGGCATTGGAACAAGTGGGAGGAAGGCATTATAAATCTCACAGTGCCTTCAGTGCCTCTCTTCAGAAGCACAACATGGTTTTAAACACCTAGTTGACATTTACAAGACACTATTTGAAAGCTTAAACACCAAAGTTCATTGATCAGCTCTAAAGCTTTATGAATATAAAAATGCATAATTTGCAGAAGACTTTTCTTCACATCTGTTGTTCACATTCTCTGTCCTCGGGAAGTTTGTTCAGTGCCAGATGTGTCTCGGATAATGAATATTAATCGCATTCTGTGACGGTTGGCAGAGGTTTCTGCTTGATCATAAACTTGACGTTTTACATCAAGCCAAGCCAACCTCTTTAAAATATCATTGCAATATCCCCAAAAGTGTGAGGGAGACCAGTTTCTGAACTGAAGTGGTTGCGATTAAATGCCAACGTGCAAATGTCAAAGATATCCTGAGATCTGAATGAACTCTAAAAGGGGGTTCCCAAGCACCTTGACATTTACATGATTTTAAGGATTTCAATCACTTTTACATCACAAATCACAAAATTGTCCATGACTGTGGAAATCTTGAAAAACATGGGAATGTTAGGAATAAAGTGCAACAGTTATTCTGTGTGTTAGTTTGTCTGTATGAGACTAGCAGTGAGCTAGATCAACATTAGAATAACATACTGATCACATTCTAACATCATGTTGAGCTGTATAACATTGATTAGTTTTATGTACATTTGCTCATTTGTTTAATAAAGCTCATGCAAGAGCGGCGTCTCTGTCGAGTCGAAGTTAGTCGCGGACGCTAGCTCTCGGCATCTCGAAAACGCCACGCTGATATTGATCCTCGTTTTAGTTCTCCTTTTGTCCCAAAGTCTGCTTGAACGAAACAACAACAGCGTGAGCGCGCCGCTAGACGTAACGCAGTTGTCCACGTCTGTCGCCATGGTTACTATGGCAGATCGAGCGGAAACCAGGGATAACGCGGATATTACGTCACTGACAGACGACACTGACAAGGGACGAGCCATTATTTAAAATGGGAATTTCTCTGAAATGAACAATCTTTGGGAACATTTGGGATATTGCCAGTACACAACTACAGGAAATATATCACACTGTGCAAGTGATTTTTGGATATTTTATTACAAAATTCTTACATATTGTACCTTTAAGCACATATTACCGCCTCTGCCCTGTTGACCGCTAAATTAACCATATTTAAACAACAAGTAAGGGAGCTCATCAGAAAATACCTCTGAAACCGGTGAGGCGCGCTTGGCTTTTCATCCCCGTTTTCGTTTAGCAAAACTGAGGCAAATCAATTTGGGAATTTAATTATAGCTTGTCTAAAAATTAAACTGGTTCCAAAGCTTTAACGACCTTCGACTGCTTTCCATTTCTCCCCAACGCCCCCACATCTCAGTGTCAGACGTGAATATTCATGCCCAACGGAAATATATACAAAAAAACAACCTTTTGATCTCTCTGAGGGGCCTTCACCACACAACCTGCTGTAACTAGCATCTCATCTACATAATTACTGTAGAAACAGAGCTGATGTTTGCAGAGTATGAAGGGAGGCGGCACTTTTCATGACACCGTCAAGTATTAGGCCTGTAATCATTTCGTTGATGAGGGAAGACGCTAATTACATTCCCTCTGAAGTTTGATATTAGATTAAGTTACTTCTTCCGAAGTGACGTCACCGACAAGCACGGGAGCCGTGTGTATTTAGGCCTGTTTTGTTTACTAAAATGTGTGGGGGGAACAAATTAGCATCGCTAATGTAATATTCGCAGTACAAAAAAGAAACGACTGCACGCATACTGAGCACATCACCGTGAAACAATGGGGGTTGCGGAAACACACACAGAGTCGTCGAATCCAAAACGTTCATTTGAAAACAAAGGAAATCAAGTTGGAACGAAACAGATGTTCAAAACAGGTAATCAGGGCCGTCCGTGTCTTCAAAACACTAATGAATCATTCAAAAGACTGATTCTCTGTAGGGCACGAGCAACCTGTCGAAGTCGTGATCCCGAGATTGAGAGTTAAACAACCGATGTTGTAAAACAACACAAGGGTCGTTGGCGTCAATTGCTTTCAATTAACTCGAGAAACTGAATGCAGGTTCTTTGCCAAACCTTTTTAATCCGCACACACTGGTTTCAGCAGAACTTGAGTTCATGGGACTTGATTTCCTGCATAAAATCCCTTCCAAAGACCAGTTTAAACCGTAGTTTTCTACGGTTTAAGAGGGTTTTTGGGCACTTGTCAGCTGGTTACTGTGGAAGACCAGCTAATCTCACTTAAAGTCCCCCGGTAGTCAATCATTTTATCCTTTAAAACAGGATATTTTATTTCCTTGAAAAAAAAATTCTTCATGCCTTAAAATATCTTGAATGTAACTCGACACCCTTGCCTCATTTAGTATTTGTGGTTCTATGAATATGCAAATGAGCCCCGCCTCCACTCACTCACTCAGCTCAGAGATCCACTGGTTGACGATCACACGTTGATCTGATTGGTTACAAGGTAGTTTGTGACGTCAGAAACACCAGCGATTTCAAAGCGTGTTTTTGAGACTGTCTTTGGTTCACTGCAGTTTTAAGGAGGAAATACTCAGCAATGGTGTCGACTTATGAACTTACACATGCTTTGTCTTAAAGCATATTAAAAACACCACATAGACACATAAACAACATGAAAGCTGCCGTTGGCAAAAAAATTTTGATCATATTCAGTGAAATCGACACTATAATCCGACAGAACAACATAAATAAGGTGGTTTTAGAAAAAAAAACCCGAGCTTCTACTCCACCTGGAGCGTGTTATTGGTTTTGCAAAAATCCACCGCTACCGGATCATCGGGTCCAATCAGCGCAGGGGGGTGTGAGATCTGACTGTCAATCACAGGTCGTGCACACGCCACAGATCCCACTCCCCCTCGCGCACGTTACAATCCCATGCACACGCCTGAAGTTCGCGCAGTAACGAAGAGTGATGGCGGAAAAAGATTCCAATTCCTCGGTTAACCTCAAGAGCTAGGAGGTCAGAGCTTGCAACATTTCTTCTCGACAGGTAATTGTGCTTTATCAACCATTTACTTTATGAGTACTCCATGGTGTTGATCGATGCTGATGAGACGGGCGCGTTCACAGAAAATCTGGTGCACACGCACTGACCCTCACGAACTCGATGGGAGGGTATTAGTTGATAGTGGGGGAGGGGCATGAGAGTTGTAAACATTCAAAATTTTGGCTAAGTCCACTCAATCTTCCAGGGTTGCCGACGGCAGCTTTAAAAGCTGAATTTTAATGGGGGGACTTTAAGCCTTGTTCATACTACGAATTGGGCAACGATTTTGCTGCCTGAGAACAACTAAGCCAATATGTGAAGTCTTTGATCAATTAGTTTGACCTTTGCAACGAATCTTACAACAAAGCTTAGTGTCATGAAATTGTGCCCTGCGGCAGCCTAATAAAGAATCAAAAGGAGCATAGCAAATCATGATAAGTGTGATAAACAGAGAGAATCTCATTATTTAGCAACATTACATCCCTTTATTTAACGTTTCTCTTCAAATTTAAAGGGGTCATTCACAATGGGCTCTTAATAAAAACTGGCTGTCTATGCAAACAATTTCTGAAATATATGCAAAAAAAAAAAAACTGCAAACAATGTATGAAATTGGTGTTACATGACTAGACATTTTTTAGACAAAGAGATGTGTCGTTCCCTTTTGCCAAAAAAACGTCAACACCCATAATGCACTTTGGATTTTGGACCCCCATCTCCTTTTTAGCTATTGTAACAACACAAAGGTGCTTAAAAATCGGTAAACTTATCCTTTAAAGTCCCCCTGTGGTGAAAATCTAGCTTTTAATGTTGTTCATATGTCTATGTGGTGTTCTTAATACGCTTTAAGACAAACCATGTGTAAATTCATAAGTCGACACCATTGCTGAGTATTTCCTCCTTAAAACTGCAGTGAACCAAAGACAGTCTCAAAAACACACTTTGAAATCGCTGGTGTTTCTGACGTCACAAACTACCTTGTAACCAATCAGATCAACGTGTGATCGTCAACCAGTGGATCTCTGAGCTGAGTGAGTGAGTGGAGGCGGGGCTCATTTGCATATTCATAGAACCGCGCATACTAAATGAGGCAAGGGTGTCGAGTTACATTCAAGCTATTTTAAGGCACAAAGAAAGGAAAAAACGTTTAAATATGTCATTTTGTTGATCGAAGATGAGTTGGAAAGGGATCATCGGATGCCCATTTTCCACAAGTTGGTATGATTCATTAGGATGTTCATGTAAAGTTTGTAATATACTTTGGTTAAAATTTCTCAATGGTTGTGTAAAACAACACCCTTTTACCTCCTCAAAAACGGCTCTGTTCACAGCGACCCGTTTCAGTGCATGTCTCTTTAAATAATAATGAGGTGCATGTCTCTTTAAATAATAATGAGCAACTGCTCTTCCGTGAGGCGTGTCGACACAAGACATGTAAAGTGATGCCTTGGCGGACAGGGCGGGAATATGCTAATATGGGACAGTCCGTCAGCGGCCGTGGGCGGAGCATGAGCATTATGACATCATGGATTGTTTTCATAGTATGGTGGTTGTGTCCACACACTGCAAAGGCACATTTATATGCAAACGCCATTTAAAAGTAAATTTTGCATGGATAAAAGGATTGACTAAAGGGGGACTTTAAACCAAAACAATCAAATTGCAAGGAAAAAAGTGTGTTTAGTCCAGCAGCAAACCTCCATCATTCTGCCTGAGGACACAGAGTTTCAGTCCTGATGGTTTCTCATCGCCGCTCATGCAGGGGATTACCGTCTGCACCGCACCTTCAGATTGATTCTGCCAGCAGGGAAGAGTCTTGTAGGTGAAGGTGTCAAGACTCGACGTACAGAACGGTTACAGATGGGTGAGGGTCAAATCAGAAGGTCTATTTAAGCCCACGATCACTGTGATTATGTCCTGATTACCGTCCTTTAATTCTGTCACCTTGAACAGTTGACAGTACGGCTTAGAAAGACTGATCAATCGAACTTCAGTCTGTAATTTGGTTTCTATTAAAAGCTTGTAATGAAGCGCGCTCGGGTACGTTCCCCAACCCACACGCCCGTAATTGAGTGTCATTCTCGAGCCACATCTGAGTTTATGGAGTGTGGCACCTTACGAAAGGCTCGTGCGAGACTTAAAATAATTAATGGGACTTGGCTAATGAACAGGACGGCTAGTCACGCGCCCATTTCCATTTTTTTTTTTTTTTTTGCATTCAGTTGGAGATCCATTTCCCTCTCAAGTGCGCCATTCATGGAAATGCATTTGCATATTAAAACCGTTGACATACATACATAATTCAAATCGCAATTATCCCATTCAGCAAAAGGCGTGGGAGAGCTGTCCTTCAAACACAATAGCTTTTAAAAGATTTATACGGCCGCGTTTGGAAGTGGACTTTAGTCTGGCGGTGTAAATTACACACTGTAAACAAGTACTAATTAAAATTGATAACCAATTGACGTTATTTGTAGATTGCAAGATCATCGATGGGTAATTTCTATCGAAGCATGTTACTGGGAGACAGAACTACAAATCAAAGACTTAAACTTTGCCATTATGGGCTGATTATGGGATGCTAACGGGAATTTACCTATCGGCAAGCCCCGCCCCCCATTAGTTACTGTTGCTAACTCGGACAAACAAACAGAGTTAGTTGCTAACTGTCTTACAATGACAGCTGTCGGTGTGAAAACCTCTTCCCAAGATATTTTTGATTATTTTTGGACACAGAAGGACCACCTCTCGTCGAGGAGCATTCATGTGGGACTTACATGGAGGGATATATAACATATTTTAAAATAAATATAGTGGGTAACAAAGTTAATTCGGATAAGGGTAAGATTAAATGAATGTACATTTAACCAGTTTAATATGGAGAGGCACTGAAGTGTAGACCTTCGTTAATGTGTTTTTGACCTACACTGTACATGACGTGAGAACAGTTAGCTATTTAGGTTTGTACGTTAGCATGGACTTTAATAGTAACTTAATGAGAGACAAATTAACGTTTTCATTGGGATTGGGGTCGAATCCTTAGGGAACCAGATTACTGTCTCACATCATTGGATTAATACACAGCTTAATCCAAAGCAGACATTTTGCTCTGTCTTGTTTGGGAAATGGAATAAAATAAATGGCATTGCTCATCCTCTCAGGACACCTGGAATCAGTGTTGCACATCGTTTTACCAAGTTTTGGAGCATAAACACCATCAAAACGATGAGAGCTTCGGATCTTCCCATGTTTCTCTATGGCGCTGAAACCTAAAGATGTCAGAGTTCCCCGTGCAACTGATACTCGACTGCCATTGGCTCATCTGCGTTCGAGGGGAGGGGCTTACCGATAGGTCAGTTATAAATGAACTTTTTCACTCATCGGCCAATTTGGCTCCTACATTTTTAAGTTACCGGCCATTCAGGACTTCAACTAGCCAAAAAAATGTTAAAGGGAAATAAAACACTACGTAACAGCGTTTATATATATATATATATATATATATATATATTTTGTTATATTGTTATGTCATATTCTTATATGTCAAATAAGCTGTGACATAATCTGGTTTAATGCCTTTTTTTCTTATATATATATATATATGTTTGGATTTAATAGCCAACATTAATTTCTTATTCAAACAAAATCCTGTCATCTAGTATCTCCTCTTCCTCTTTCATCCTCATCCTTTTCACAAAAATTTTGTTTCATGTGGACAGATCAATATAGGACAGAGAACATCAGAAAAATGTAGAAGTTGATAAATAACAATGTCTTTTCTGTTCACCAAATGCTTTTTAATCTTCGCTATTGCTTCAGTGCAAATGAACAAGCGCTGTTAATTGTTGTGTAGTGACGAGTGTGTTCAAGTAAGCCAGATATGAGCAGATTCTGCACAATACGCCGTATTTAATATATCATGATGACTCACGAGTATTTGCGCTAAATCTGCACAGATTTGTCTTACACGAACTTCCCCATGAAGTGAGTAAACATGATAAGTAACACGACAAATTGGCTCGTGATCTGACAGCGTAACACACCACAGTTGATTTTTACACGCATTTGGTGGGTGTTCATTTCTAACCCTGGTTTGCACTGAGAAACAACAGAAAAAGACAATTCTCCGCTTGCCAACTTTTTGGACCATCCTCCTTCCAGAACACGACAGCCAATCCTCAACGCGCAAAAATGACTGACAGGCCGACACCGCCTACACAATTTTTGGATTGAGCCAGAAATAAACCAGCACAACCAGCACTCAGAGTCTTCACAGAGTCGAGGGCTATCATGGAGACGAGAGTGATCTCTCAGGACGCCGTGTGATATCAGTTAATAGGGACATTTTAAGTGCCAAAAACGGCAAATTCCTTTCAGAATAAGACTTTCTCCACCTTCTGAAAAGAGTCGAGTGCCAAAACCCATCAGGGTCAATGCTGGACTTGGCACTGACCTCACAGGGCCTTTTAGAGGAAAAGATTAACAGCTTCTGTCAAGGCAGCGCGAGTCTTTTCATCGATTACGATTAGATCTCTGTGTGACGGCGAGAGAGAAGGAGCGCTCTTAAAAACACATCTACCTCTGCCTGCGACAGCTCATTTTATCCAGACAATTCGACTTTATCCAGACGCTACATCAAAGGCATGGATCCAATATCCGGCGCGCAATAATTTTGGCAAACATTATGTTCAAAGGCAAGAGAGATTAGAGGCGGATAACCAGGAGAAATGACTCTGAGACGGAGCTACTCGTGTGAAAAGCAGCACAACTTTTTACCAGCATGCGACGATTCGCAAGATTTTCAATATGCCGGAAAGCGCAGGAACTAGTAGTCCAGAGAGGATAGAGATCGGACTCTAATATTATTAATATTGTTATTAGGTGTGGAGGTCCTGTCAAGCGTCACTCGGTATATCCAGGGTTATTTCCATCGTGGCGTCAGTAAACAGGTGTTACCCACAAGCACATCAGTTTAACAAACCTGTATGACGCTCGAAGACATTTTGTAGAACGTTGGGAACAGAGCGATTTTTGGACCCCATTGACTTTCACTGTATTGACGAAATAAACATTTTTCAAGATACATTGCTTGGGATGTTCCTATTTTGAAGCTGCTTTTGATAAAAGCATCAGCAAAATAAATAAACGTCGCTCCAAAACCAGTATGACGTTCTTCTGCGGAAACACAAAAGAAGACATTTTGTAGAACGTTGGGAACCGAACGACTTTGGACCCCATTGACTTTCATTGTATGGATGAAATAAACATTGGTGACACTTTATAATAACTGCACGCTATTAATCATTAGTTAAGCATTAGTAAACAGTTAGTTTGTCATTTATAAAGCATTAATAGATATTAATAAGCAGTTTATAAATGCTTTGTTCTTGATTTTAAAGCATATCTATAATGTGTTTAATAATTGTATTTTCATACTTTATTAGTGATCAAATTTATAATTTCTAAATGAAGTATAGCATTATTTACAAACCGGTTATTCAGGAGTTGTCAGTGGTTCATAAGATCACTTAGAAAGTGTAAGTAAATGATTAATAAACTGTTTAAATACATATTATTCAGACATATAGTAATAGTTACTTAGTGTGTTAATAAATGCTGTATTAACATGTATTTCTACTGTAATTCAGGCAGTTATAAAGCATTTAGTAGTGGTCAGTTCACTATGTGTGTGAGCTCATCTAAAGTGAGGACTAGTTATGCCTTGTAAAGCATTTATAAAGGAGATTTAAAGGTTCAGTTAAATATGTCTATGTTCTGTATCAGTGTGTGTGTTTCCTTTTTCTGTTTAGAAGAAAACTGAGCCTTTAAATCTCCTTTATAAACGCTTTACAAGGCATAACTAGTCCTCACTTTAGATGAGCTCACACACATAGTGAACTGACCACTACTAAATGCTTTATAACTCCCTGAATCTACTACATTTACTTACACTTTCTAACTGATCTTATGAATCAACGACAACACCTAGTTTGTAAATAATGGTAAATAATGTAACTGGTTTGTAAATAATGCAATACTTCATTTAGAAATGATAAATTGATCATTAATAAAGTATGAAAATACAATTATTAAACACATAGATATGCTTATAAATCAAGAATACCGCATTCATAACTGTATTTATAAACTGTCTATTAATGCTTTATAAATGATGAATTAGCTGTTTAGTAATGCTTAACTAATGATTAATAGTGTGCAGTTATTATAAAGTGTTACCTAAACGGGTTTCAAAAATATCTTCCTTTGTGATATATATATAAATATATGATAAATGGCTTGGGATGATCCAATCTGGAAGCTACTGTCGATAAAAGCTCCAGCTAAATGAATAAATGTGTGAATATTTTTTTTAATCCCATCTTTTTTCCCACGCGCAGCAACTACACACCCCAATCCTCTCGACTCCGCCAGCACTTACAGCGCGATTACACTGCAGAAAATGCTTTTCTTACTCGTTTCCAGTCCAAATATCTAAAAACTCTTAAATCAAGATGCATTTACTAGACGAGTAAAATGACATAAGAATATTAAGTCTTGTTTTCTGGGGAAATAAATAAAAATGAAGTGAGTTTGTGCTTAAAACAAGCGAAATGATCTGCCACTGGGGTCAGAAAATTAATGTTGCTTCTGTCTGAATTAAGATTATTGTTCTGACCCCATTGGCAGATCATTTCGCTTGTTTTAAGCATCAACTCACTTCATTTTGATTAATTCCCCTGGAAAACAGGACATAATATCTTATGTCATTTTACTCATCTAGTAAAGTTTTTAGATATTTGGACTGGAAACAAGACAAAAACACTAAGTAAGAAAAGTTTTTGAGCATTGAGATGCTTCTTCCAGCTTTGAACAATCAAAAGCGGCCTCTTTCCTCAAGCTGAAGGGTCTATTACGTCTAGGTTAATGGCAGGCCGTGTACCTGATTACCGGCAGGCCTCGTGCACCTGTTTCAGTCGTGCCTCTTTCTGTGTATTTCCGCAGAGAACGCAGTGTGCCTGCTATTCTTCTCAAAGGGCGGATGAAACAACAGACCTGAATGTTTGCTTGATTCCTCGACGTCGCCGAGGCTTTGTTTCTGGGAACAAAAATGGTCGTGTGTAATTTCCGTCTGCCGGTGGAACGCTGTGTTCCTTAAAAGCTGGAGGGAATAAAGGACAGCATGAAACCCTTCCTGACTCTAATTCCCCTCATTCCAGAGTTCGCTTTATACACAAATTATTGTGTGTTTTTTCCAGTGAGGCATCAGCTCAAAACAAAAAAGCCCAGGACAAACACAACAAAACCCAAGTGGGGCTTTAACACAACGGGCAATTAGTCCAGAGAAGGAGCGGCGGGTACCGAGACGAAATCCAAAAGCTGAAACACTCTCAGTCTGTGACTTTAATGGGAGAACGGCTTGTACCGTCCGGAAAAAAGACTAAATCAACACTTGGTTTAAGAACCAATCGCGTTCACAAACCATGTTAAAAAATTAAGAGCGTAGAGGAAAATTGACGAATAGTTTGTCATGTCGTTCCAAACTTCCAAAACAACACTTGTAGAACGTTACTTTGGACCCCATTGACTTTCATTGTGTGTGGACGAAATCAACACATCTTTCAAGATATCTTCTTTTGTGGTATATGATAAACTGCCTGGGATGTATCATGTGCAACAGGTAAGTTTAATACTCCAGGTATATTCCTGACTTTACCGTCTAATTTCTAACCCAAGACATAGACTTATTTGTACAGACTTTAGATATGCATCAGTTTTGCATAATAAAGACTGATTTTGAACATCCTCATAAAACATTTGAGATGAGACAATTGGTGTGTCCATTTACTGCCCCCTAGTGTAAAACCACATATGATCACAGACATGAAACAGTCCATCAGGCTCCTTCAACTCACAATTATGACAATTGTGTACATACATTATGTATATAAACCAGCTAGCTAGGTAAAAAAAGGGTTTATGTGTCAAACATCAATCCCACACTTCTGGATGCTGAATGATCATTATTAAAAATACAATAAACGACAAATTGACGTTAAAGTTTATGTATAAATATAATGGTGACACTTCAGTTTAGGATCCAATTCTCACTATTAACTAGTTGCTTATTATTATCATGCATATTACTTATAAAGCACATATTAATGACTTATTCCTGCATGATCATATTCTACATCCTAAACTTAACCACTACCTTACTAATTATCAATAAGCAATAATTAGGAGTTAATTGAGGCAAAAGTCGTAGTTAATAGTGAGAATTGGACCCTAATCTAAAGTGTGACCAATATAATTTATGAAATACTGTAAATCAAATGTAATAAATAAAAAATTTTGTGCAAAATCAATACTTCAATACTTTTATTCATCAGGGATGCATTACTTGATCAAAAGTGACAGTAAAGACAATTTATAATTTTACAAAGGGTTTCGATTTCAAATAAATTCTGTGATTTTTAACTCTCAAAACAATACAAAACAAACAGTACAAATTGTGAAATATTATCACAATTTAAAAAGCTGAATTTTCATGTCACATGATCCTCCAGAAATCACTCTAATATGATGATTTGATGCTCAAGGTAGTATATACACACACACACACACACACACATATATATATATAGTTAATATCTAGACAGATTCTCCAATCTTACCTGCACTTTGTGATTTTTCTGCGAGGAATTCCCTTATTTTCTCCACCCAGAGGTACAGAATATTCTCACCAGTATTCTCCCTAAACAAGACAATCACATTTCATATTTCATATCCACACAGATACACTGATCTGAGAGTGAACTGACACACACACTCACACATACAGCTCCTCTAAACTGTTGGACAGGGTTCTTCTGTCGGGTCCCCGGAGCCAGGCCGCGCTGTCAGGAGAAATACACACCAATCACTGCACATTTACTTCACGTTTCTTTATTATCTGCACTGAAAGCAGTATACATACTTGATTTGATATATGGGAGGCGCTGAGCTCGGATAATCTGGAGGAAGTATGATCTTCAAACAAAAATTAACATGCATTTAATATTTGTGCTGGGCAACGATTAATCGCATCCAAAATAAAAGTTTGTGTTTACATAATATATGTGTGTGTACTGTGTATAATTATTTTGTATAATACACACACACATAGAAATATCTGCATGTATATATTGTATATTTATATTATATATAAATATTTTATATATAAATAACACATTTTCTTAAATATATACATGCATGTGTGTGTATTTATATATACAAAATAATTATACACAGTACACACACATATATATTATGTAAACACAAACTTTTATTTTGAATGCGACTGATCGCTGCACATCCCTATTTAATATTCATGAGCGCGTTTTGCATATTCATGAGTTCGATCTATGTTTCGTATACCTGTAAACAGACCGTCCATGTGGGCTTCTGGGTGTCATCTGATATTCTGATGCAGAAAACTCTCGAAGCTTCATCAATCACACACCATTCTTCACCATAGATGGAGGAAAGCGCCTCAATCTCCTCTATCTGTGAGATAAACATGAGCTCAGCTCATCACATCATCATAAGACAGAGTAACACGAGGCATATATACCTGAGACTGCAGGTCAGCATCACTACTCTCTTCTGATGAGTCCATCGAGTTCAACACATGACTAAAAACAACACAAAAATCAACACATGACTGCTGAGGAAAAGTTCCTGTTGCGCACAGATTTCACTGTTAAAGTCGGACTTGTTAATATGTATACGCCTTATTAATATGTATATGAATATAATGTACCGTGAGACAGTGAGAAGTACATTAATATATTAAAAGTGACAGGTAAAACGCACGTGGTCTTGAAGTGGGAAAGTCTCAAAACAACACACGCACAGTGCTTCCGGGTTAGAGCGTGGAGTCACGTGGGCATCTGATAATTATTGTATGTTTGCATAATGTGTTATTGTTCATATGTGTTTACGTATTTGGATGTGAAACATACAGAGTAAAAGGTTCATATTATAATGAATAAATATTACGTTGATAGTGTATTCAAGTTATTAATATTTTATTTTAAAAAAATTTAATTACTGATATTAATGTAAATTAAATGGATATATTAAATATAATATTTGACTGCTACATTACATTATTGACGTATTCTAAAAAATAAATAATTTAATAAAATATTATGTATACTTTTGACATTGTATTTGATTATTAATATGATGGAATATTAATAGAAAGATCCATATTATATGGAATAAGTATTATATTAATAATATTTATTTTAATCATGTATGCGAATTATTTATTAATATTTAACCTTTTTTATTTTTTATTATTTTTATTTTACATTTTTTAATGTCAATGTAGATTACATTTATATATTAAATATAATATTTCACTGCTACGTTAAATTATTGAAGTTCTAAAAAACAGTTTATTTGATTAGTAATATAATATACGTTTGATATATATTTGTGTTCGATTATTAATATGACAGAATAAAAAGTCCATATTATTTGGAATAAATATAATATTAATAATATTTCTTTAAAAGCTCTTATATTACTAATATACATGTGTTATCACCATTTCGTTATTATATATTGGATAGTATTATATTATTGATTCTAAATCATTAAAATGTAAAAAGAATAAATAAAATACTATATTTGATTATTAATTGTATGTATTGTATGTTTTTTATTGAATGTTATTACAATTAATTATAATAATGTTTTTTATTGTTATCTGTTATATTGTTATTTTATCTGCCAGTCTGTTTTCTCTAGAATTAGATGGAGTAAAAAAAGAAAAAGAAAAAAGATCTAGATGGAGTGGCGTCGAAAGAGCACTAATGAGCCAAGCCCCATCGCCAACCAATCAAACCACGGCATTCAAAAACGTCGCCTGTCAGCCAGTAGCAGAGAACTGCCTCATTAATTATTCATGACATGCCAATGTTGTTCCACCTCACGCGGGCTGGCGGAGGAGAAAAACATACTGGAAACGAGTGAAGATCGTCACCATGGCGACAGCGATTTATCTCGAACATTATCTCGATAGTGAGTATAATTCACTTCCGAACAAATACAGCGGATTTAACGGGTTTTTTTTTTTACGCGGGATCAAGGTGTTTTAAGAGGTCCAGTTTGAGGATGTTTTGATGGCTAATGTCAGATTAGCATTAGCGAGCTTCAGCTAGTAAGCCAACAGGTTGATTAGCTTATTTTCTACTGTACAACACTGCGTAAATCTACGTGATTCTTTTATTTTGTTGTTTAAGTGGCTTTATATACATCTATTGTGAAACCAAAGCAAGTTGTAAATGCATAACAGAAAGTAGTTAGCCAGCATGCTAACAACATGCTAAGTCAACAAAGTCATGTTATGTGAGATTTTATGTGTGTATATGTATTTGTTCTCAGGTATCTGTCTAGATAGATAAAAGATGGTGGTCTAGAACGTTCCTCTTGTATGTAAACAGTACTTTTTTTTTTTTAAATTGAGATATTTTTATGATCCTAGGCATTGAAAACCTGCCCTGTGAGCTCCAGAGAAACTTCACACTTATGCGGGAACTGGACAACAGAGCGGAGGGTGAGATGACATCTTAAATCATACTGTGCCGTCTACCTAGGGAGCATCTTTGGGTATTATAGGGTCATTCAGTATCATGACCCAGTCCCGGAGAAGTGACATGAAAATGGATGAAATTGATGGATGTGTTTTTGGTCCCCCCTCTTCTTTTGCAGAAAAGAAATGCGAGATCGATAAGCTGGCAGAGGAATACATCACTAACGTCCGAAATCTGGCCCCCGACCAGAGAGTGGAGCACCTGCAAAAGATTCAGAACGGATTCAGCAAATGCAAAGAATACAGCGACGACAAAGTGCAGCTCGCCATGCAGACGTACGAGATGGTCAGTGCCGGCGCTCCCAGACCGGGTGGAAACCTGGAAATATGGGAATTTCAAATGTGTGATTTACACGGAAATTTCTATTCTCAGTTTGTCAGAAAAGATGGAAGTTTGTTTTTATAGTAAATATAATTTTCTGTATTTTAATTGAATTATTGAGGAGTTTTCGCAATTTGCAAACGCAATATGATTTAAAAGTTGAAATTAATTTTACAGTGTGGGAACCTCAAACGTCTTTATTTAAATTTTTCTGCGTTTATCTTCCCATGTCTGTCAAAAATGGCCTGATTTTGTTTTGTTTTTTATTTAAATTAAATTAATGTACTATAATTTAGTTTGATAATGTTTTTTATTTCATATTTTGTATTTTTAGGGGATTTTATGGTGCTAAATTACTTTTATGGTGCTCACTTTTTGAGCATAGACCCCGAAATGAAATGTCGAACTCAAACTCATAAATCTTGAATGCTTTGGAGCAACGGACTGAAGTTTGGTCTCTTTTTAAAGACGACACTTGGCTGAAGTGTAAAAAAGTGAACTTGACAAAAGTTATACAATTTGACATTTATTGTTAAGAAAAATGCACTAAAAACAGCTTTCAATTCTTATGTGAAATGCATATTTTCCAAAACACATTTTTCTCTGAAACTGTGAGAAAATCAAAGCCATAAATCTGAACAAGTCGTGTTCCACAGTTGAGTTTGATATCTTAAAAAAAAATTACATCTAGTTTCAGAAAATCACCAGAGGGTGTGTATAATGAGGTTATATAATAATAAGGTTGTTTTATTATACTTTTATTAATATTTAGAATTTTATTTGGTTATGATATTTTTTGTATAATTTTGAGTAATTTCCTTATGAGCTTTTGTCATTGCATTTATTTATTTTTATATTGCTATTTAGGTTTAATTTATTTTTATTTCAGTTTTAGATCCAAGCAGTTTTTCAACTAATATTTACATTTTTTCAGCTTTATTTAAATGAACAGAAATGTTTTAATAGTTTTAGTTAACGATAGTAACCCTGTCCAGTCAATCACGGCGGTGTTGTTTTGAATAGTTTACATATTGTTTTGTGTCTTTTTTAAGTATTATCTTTTTTTTTTTTGGTATTATTATTAAAAATCACCCCGAGCTTCTTCTCACTAGGTGGACAAACACATCCGAAGGCTGGATGCTGACCTCGCTCGCTTCGAGAACGAGCTGAAGGAGAAGTTGGACGTCAGCGGTTACGAAAGTCCAGACAACAGAACGCCCAAGAGTAAGACCCAGCGTGGCTCGTTTTGGACAAACACACTGTGTCATACTGTACCCGATCAAATGAATATGACCTGTTGTCCTCTGTAGAGGTGAGTGGCAGAGGAAGCCTGAAGGAAAAACGACGACCCAAAGGAAGAGGACGGAAATCTTCAGACGACGACTCGCCACGGAAAAAGAAAATGAAAAACGGGTAAGAGTCGACTTTAGGAAATGCTTCGCCTAAAAATGGCACTCATACGAGTAAGAAGCAGCATCAGCTTTGTTTCCATCCATTTTTATGCAAATTTTGGGATACCTCATAAAACAACGCTGGATTAAAATCCAAGATGCACATAAAGTCTAAAAAAACGCATGCGCTCAATTGGAAACACTCAATAAATCCTCACAACATAAACCTCACATGTCTTTGCCTCAGCAGAGGCTGTGATTGGATAACTGGAGTAACCAGCGGACCAATCACATCGCAGCATCTCAAATGTTGGTTGAGTCAAAGTCTGTCATCAGAAGGATTTTGTTCGCTTGACCACATGGGATGGAAACGCTGCTTTATTCGCAGATTTTAATGCAATATTCCAATTTTCCACGTAATGTTTGATTGACACGTAACTATTTCCGCTTTGTTTTCCGCAGCCCTGAGTTCTCTGAATCCGTCTTACCAGTTCACCCATCAGACGTCTTAGACATGCCTGTGGATCCCAACGAACCCACGTACTGCCTGTGTCACCAAGTGTCATATGGAGAAATGATCGGATGCGACAACATGGATGTACGAGCGGACGTCACGTCCATTCACTTTAAACTGTTGTTTTTGAGTGCCTTTCCTCATGTATTTCTTTAACAAACAAACAAAACTGCTTTTCTTCACAGTGTCCCATTGAGTGGTTTCACTTCGCCTGTGTTGATCTGACAACAAAACCCAAAGGGAAATGGTACGTCGGTCTGTTTACAGTTGCTCAATGAGGAACCGTCGATATATCTTTGTTTTTGAAGATCACCAAACAGCTTTTCTTTTCTTTCTTCCAGGTTCTGTCCACGATGCACCCAGGATCGAAAGAAAAAATGAGATGTTGAGATTACATTTCTATATGAATATACATATGCATATATATGTATTTTGTCTAAGTGGTAAAATAGGATAATATATACTCCTTTATATGGCCATGATGAAATATATGAGGGTCACGAGAAAAAAACAAAGTTTTTATTTTTCAAAGTACTTGAAATGTTTCCATTTGTTTGAGTTTCATTCTGTGTTGTCAAATTGTCTTTTTAGGCAGTTTCGGATATATTATATATGATATAGGCTATCTATATATATATTTTCCTCTCTTTACTTACTGATTATTTTTATGAAGCTTCAAGCATCCAAACTCTCGTGCTTTGCTCATGAAATGTTTTTAGCGCGGCAACAAGTCGTTCGGCACGATTTCACTTTTAAGACGCTGAATTCGGCAGCCAACGTACGATTGTATTTCCCGCTCTTGCACTTAAAGTCCAATACGACTACTGTTCCTGAAACTACCCATTTGCTTTGAAACTCTCTCTGTTGTTAGAGAGAAGTGAAACTTTAAAGTGCAAGTAAAGTGTTTAATTATAGAAGCTTGTTTCCGCCATGGAATAAAACCATTTAAAAGATAATTGCGAGATATAATGTCAGAATTGGGATGTATAAACTCGCAATTACAAGAAAAAGTCTGAATTGTGAGATATAAACTTGCAATTGCAAGAAATAAAGTCAGAATTGGTGTGTATAAACTCGCAATTCTGACTTTTTTTCTCTCGCAATTCGGACTTTTTTTCTCGCAATTCTGACTTTTTTTCTCGCAATTCTGACCTTTTCTTGCAATTGCGAGATATAAACTTTTGCACGATTAGGAACGATTAAAAATGGAAGCTTGTCTCCGGCGCATAATAAAAAATTTAAAAAAAAAAGTTAATTGCGAAATTTTATCCCACATTTTGTACTTTTTTTTCTCGCAATTGCGTGATATAAACTTGCAATTAATTATTTTTTTTATTCTGTAGCGGAGACAAGATTTCGTATTTTATCGTTCCTAATCGCGCAATTGCAGATAATAACCCAAAATCTCAAGGTATAACTGCCGTCATTTGAGGCTTTTCTTTGCTTCATTCTTCGCTTTATTTCCGAGAATCTTTTGCCGAACTCAAAGCGATTAACTACTGCATTTCAAAGCGACAGTACACGTGCGACGTCTCGTTGTTGAATGTTTTAAACGTGTGATTTTGGCAGTATCTGCCGTCTTTTCTCCAGCAGCTTTGATGCACTTTTTAATCGACGGGACTCGGCACTTGTGGCTTGTCGCTTTCCGATTCAAAGCCGTTTTTAATGCGCAAACAAAATGTCAAGAGGATCTACCAAAGTGAGATTAAGCGGTGTTAACGCTGCTCTTGTGTTATTTTACGATTCTATATGTGATCCAAATATAAAACATGAAATATTACTTCTATCATATTGACGTGAGACTACCTTATTGAACACACGTACCTGTACGTCTTTATATCGTGTCATCAGTAGTGGGTAGAGAATCCACAGGGTTGAAAGTGTGACAATCAAGTAGCGTTTTATTTTTTCATGTTTAACTTTCCCTGGATATATGTTCCGTACAGCTTTTCGTAAAAACAAATAAATATTTACCATTAAAAGTCGTCTTGTCGTTTAAAATGTATGTCAAGTATTGTGATGTTTTAGGATCATTATCAGTGTTGGGGAAAGTTACTTTAAAAAAGTAATGTATTACAATATTGCGTTATTCCCTTAAAAAGTAACTAATTGCGTTACCTAGTTACTTTTTAGAAAAGTAATGCGTTACGTTACTTTTGCGTTACTTTTTTTTCACATGGGGTGGAC
Organism: Rutilus rutilus; assembly: GCA_021464565.1. Lineage (NCBI taxonomy): Eukaryota > Metazoa > Chordata > Actinopteri > Cypriniformes > Leuciscidae > Rutilus > Rutilus rutilus. The sequence goes on from JAJAQA010000006.1 coordinate 47,517,040, forward strand.
TTGTAACAAAAAAGTTCTATTTTTGGGCAAATGTAAAGACCCTTTCACACCAAAAGTGAAATAATAAGCCTCAGGCTGAAGGGAATGCAGATTCACGTGTGTACAGTAGAGATTAGGTACAGTAGAGGTAGTGTACAGTAGAGATAGAGTACAGTAGAGATAGAGTACAGTAGTGTACAGTAGAGAGAGTACAGTAGAGGTAGTGTACAGTAGATATAGCGTACAGTAGTGTACAGTAGAGGTGGAGTACAGTAGAGATAGAGTACAGTAGTGTACAGTAGAGAGAGTACAGTAGAGGTAGAGTACAGCAGCGATAGTGTACAGTAGAGTACAGTAGAGGTAGAGTACAGTAGTGTACAGTAGAGGTGGAGTACAGTAGAGGTAGTGTACAGTAGAGGTAGAGTACAGTAGAGATAGAGTACAGCAGTGTACAGTAGAGGTGGAGTACAGTAGAGGTAGAGTACAGTAGAGGTGGAGTACAGTAGTGTACAGTAGAGATAGAGTACAGTAGAGGTTGAGTACAGTAGAGAGAGTACAGTAGAGGTAGAGTACAGTAGTGTACAGTAGAGACAGAGTGCAGTAGAGGCAGAGTACAGTAGAGGCAGAGTACAGTAGTGTACAGTAGATGTAGAGTACAGTAGTGTACAGTAGAGACAGAGTGCCGTAGAGATAGAGTACAGTAGTGTACAGTAGAGGTAGAGTACAGTGGTGTACAGTAGAGACAGTGCAGTAGAGATAGTGTACAGTAGAGATAGAGTGCAGTAGAGGTAGAGTACAGTAGTGTACAGTAGAGGTAGAGTACAGTGGTGTACAGTAGAGACAGTGCAGTAGAGATAGTGTACAGTAGAGATAGAGTGCAGTAGAGGTAGAGTACAGTAGTGTACAGTAGATGTAGAGTACAGTAGTGTACAGTAGAGACAGAGTGCCGTAGAGATAGAGTACAGTAGTGTACAGTAGAGGTAGAGTACAGTGGTGTACAGTAGAGACAGTGCAGTAGAGATAGTGTACAGTAGAGATAGAGTGCAGTAGAGATAGAGTACAGTAGTGTACAGTAGAGGTAGAGTACAGTGGTGTACAGTAGAGACAGTGCAGTAGAGATAGTGTACAGTAGAGATAGAGTGCAGTAGAGGCAGAGTACAGTAGTGTACAGTAGATGTAGAGTACAGTAGTGTACAGTAGAGACAGAGTGCAGTAGAGAGTACAGTAGTGTACAGTAGAGATAGTGTACAGTAGAGATAGAGTGCTGTAGAGGTAGAGTACAGTAGTGTACAGTAGAGATAGAGTACAGTAGAGAGAGTACAGTAGTGTACAGTAGAGAGAGTACAGTAGTGTACAGTAGAGATAGAGTACAGTAGAGGTAGAGTACAGTAGAGGTAGAGTACAGTAGAGATAGAGTACAGTAGAGGTAGAGTACAGTAGTGTACAGTAGAGGTAGAGTACAGTAGAGAGAGTACAGTAGAGAGAGTACAGTAGAGATAGAGTACAGTAGAGATAGAGTACAGTAGAGGTAGAGTACAGTAGTGTACAGTAGAGGAACAGCTCAAACAAACCTTTCAGCTGCTGTTATTCTGGATAACAGAATAATAGGATGCAGGAGAAGAAAGTTTAACACTTACTTTACCAATAAAAACAAAGAAATCTATAGTCATTTTGCTTATGGTTTAACTGAATCAGCGAAGCTCAGAAGCAAGTATATCGGTCAATAAAGTTAGATTAAATGCATAAAAATGAATGTTTTATTTAACATATTTAGTTACTGGAGGTTTGCATAGTATTCTGATCCTGCATTTCACTGATTTGATTAATTTCGAGGAATACTGAATCTTTTTTGTGTGCAAGTGAGATGAGTAAATGCACACTCACATTTAGTCTAGAACTGCAATAACCATCACGTTTACACACACACACACACACACACACACACACACACACACACACCTCTGGACAAGAGAGCTGTCAGTCAATAAATGGGAAAACAAAGTAACTTTCATTACTTGTTTGAAAAAGTAACTCGGATATTTTGTTGTAAATTTTAAAAGTAATGCGTTACTGTACTAGTTACTTGAAAAAGTAATTGATTACGTAACTCAAGTTACTTGTAATGAGTTACCCTCAACACTGATCATTACTATACTATTTTAGGATTTATTTAGTAGAGGTAATCCATGTTTTTGTAGGCTGATAATAGATCATATTTTTTAAACATTCATAGGTGTAAAAAAACTTTGAGGTTTAGACTTTTCATGTCCTCCATTTTTTGTTTATTGAATTAAATATTTACAATTTTGTGATGTCAAAGAACCAAAAGGGTAAAACTATAACAGTGGCCTTAAAACGATATGCACCATGGGAAATGCATAGACCAAACAAACAGCATGTTCATCACCAGACCCCCATAATGCACCATGTCTGAATCACTTCTTCTAAAGTGTCCGTGATCTTCTAAAACTCGTCATCGGACTGCTCCCCGTCCCAGCTACACGTCTCTCGCACGCTGATCTCTGGAAACTCCACTTCCAGATCGTACACGAAGTCCGGATCCTCTTTGCGTCTGCGGTTGCGCTCGAACAGCTCGTCCATCTGGGCCTTCCTGCGGTTGAGCTCTTTATCGCTCAGTTTGTTCAGGTCCTCGTCGTTGAGGTCGGGCCCCCGTTGGGCAGCGAGACTCTGGTCCAGGCTGAGGCCCCGCAGATGATCCCGGAGGATGAGGTGCAGTCTCTCAAGCTGGACCAAAGACACGGACTCCAGATAGACGCTGTGACGGACATGATGCTTCATCCTTTCTGCTGCTCGACTGCAGTCTGGAAAGATGGAAGCAACACTTTATGAAAGTACATTAAAGGGTTAGTTCACCCAAAACTGAAAATTAGCACATGATTTACTCACCCTCAAGTCATCCTAGGTGTATATGACATTCTTCTTTCAGACGAATACAATCTGAGTTATATAAAAAAATGTCCTGGCTCTTCCAAGCTTTATAATGGAAGTCAATGGCCGTTTCTGTTTTTAAGTCCATAAAAGTGCATCTATCTATCCATCATAAAATTGCTCCACAGGCTCCAGGGGGTTAATAAAGGCTTTCTGAAGCGAAGCGATGCGTTTTTATGATGGATAGATGCACTTTTATATGATGGATAGATGCACTTTTATGATGGATGGATGCACTTTTATCATGGATAGATGCACTTTTATTATGGATGGATGCACTTTTATATGATGGATAGATGCACTTTTATGATGGATAGATGCACTTTTATATGATGGATAGATGCACTTTTATGATGGACAGATGCACTTTTATATGATGGATAGATGCACTTTTATGATGGATGGATGCACTTTTATCATGGATAGATGCACTTTTATTATGGATGGATGCACTTTTATTATGGATGGATGCACTTTTATATGATGGATAGATGCACTTTTATGATGGATAGATGCACTTTTATATGATGGATAGATGCACTTTTATGATGGATAGATGCACTTTTATATGATGGATAGATGCACTTTTATGATGGATGGATGCACTTTTATCATGGATAGATGCACTTTTATTATGGATGGATGCACTTTTATATGATGGATAGATGCACTTTTATGATGGATAGATGCACTTTTATATGATGGATAGATGCACTTTTATGATGGACAGATGCACTTTTATATGATGGATAGATGCACTTTTATGATGGATGGATGCACTTTTATCATGGATAGATGCACTTTTATTATGGATGGATGCACTTTTATATGATGGATAGATGCACTTTTATGATGGATAGATGCACTTTTATATGATGGATAGATGCACTTTTATGATGGATAGATGCACTTTTATATGATGGATAGATGCACTTTTATGATGGATAGATGCACTTTTATATGATGGATAGATGCACTTTTATGATGGATAGATGTACTTTTATGATGGATAGATGCACTTTTATGATGGATAGATGTACTTTTATGATGGATAGATGCACTTTTATATGATGGATAGATGTACTTTTATGATGGATAGATGTACTTTTATGATGGATAGATGCACTTTTATATGATGGATAGATGCACTTTTATGATGGATAGATGTACTTTTATGATGGATAGATGCACTTTTATTATGGATGGATAGATGCACTTTTATGATGGATAGATGCACTTTTATATGATGGATAGATGCACTTTTATGATGGATAGATGTACTTTTATGATGGATAGATGCACTTTTATGATGGATAGATGTACTTTTATGATGGATAGATGCACTTTTATATGATGGATAGATGCACTTTTATGATGGATGGATGCACTTTTATCATGGATAGATGCAATTTTATTATGGATGGATGCACTTTTATATGATGGATAGATGCACTTTTATGATGGATAGATGCACTTTTATATGATGGATAGATGCACTTTTATGATGGATAGATGTACTTTTATGATGGATAGATGCACTTTTATATGATGGATAGATGCACTTTTATGATGGATGGATGCACTTTTATCATGGATAGATGCACTTTTATTATGGATGGATGCACTTTTATTATGGATAGATGCACTTTTATGATGGATAGATGCACTTTTATCATGGATAGATGCACTTTTATGATGCACTTTTATGATGGATAGATGCACTTTTATGATGGATAGATGCACTTTTATTATTGATAGATGCACTTTTATGATGCACTTTTATATGATGGATAGATGCACTTTTATGATGGATAGATGCACTTTTATTATTGATAGATGCACTTTTATAATGGATAGATGCACTTTTATGATGCACTTTTATGATGGACAGATGCACTATTATGATGCACTTTTATGATGGATAGATGCACTTTTATGATGCACTTTTATGATGGATAGATGCACTTTTATGATGGATAGATGCACTTTTATTATTGATAGATGCACTTTTATAATGGATAGATGCACTTTTATGATGCACTTTTATGATGGACAGATGCACTATTATGATGCACTTTTATGATGGATAGATGCACTTTTATGATGCACTTTTATCATGGATAGATGCACTTTTATGATGCACTTTTATGATGGATAGATGCACTTTTATGATGGATAGATGCACTTTTATTATTGATAGATGCACTTTTATCATGGATAGATGCACTTTTATTATTGATAGATGCACTTTTATCATGGATAGATGCACTTTTATGGACTTCAAAACAGAAACAGCCATTCACTGCCATTATAAAGCTTGGAAGAGCCAGGACTTTTTTTTTTTTTTTTATAACTCAGATTGTATTCGTCTGAAAGAAGAATGTCATATACACCAAGGATGACTTGAGTTTGAGTAAATCATGGGCTTATTTTCATTTTTGGGTGAACTATCCCTTTAAGTCAGTATTTCATATGCATGCAAGTATAATGGTTTGTTGATTACAATCTCAAAACCTGCTTTGATAGTCTCTCTGACACAGATAAATTGGTTTGCCTACATCTTTCTTCTTGTTTTTAGAGAAATGTATGTGGGCGAATCTCACAAAACCCCCTGAATAAAATGTCTTGGTCATATTTCGAACTTAATTTATTTGGGGCGTCCCTCAGGGTTATAGATGAGGACCACTTTCGTTATTGTTCTGAGAGAGATGTATTTGGGTGAATCTCACAAAACTTGTCAAGAACAAGTTTATGTCATATTTCAAACAGACTTACCTGAATACTGAGAGAAGTTCCTGACAGGTATGATTCTTTTTCGCATCTTGCTGGTGTTCTTGTTCTCATATACGAGGATGATTGAAGGTGGAACAAATTTCACTCCACATTGCTTTGCTACTATGGACATTTTCACTCACGCTTGCATGTCCAGCTGCAGAATCAAAAGAGAAATATTGTCCACAAAGAGTCAACCAATAGTTATAGTTCTCCATAAATAGTTATTATATAATAATAAAATATCACTGCACATAGTTAAAAAAATATCTTCAAACTGTATATGCACACAAATCCATCTTATAGATAGTAGAATATAGTACATATTATGTTAATATTTATTTGAAAGATGTTTTAAAATGATTCATATTTGATTTACTAAATAAATAAAATAAATTGTTGCAGCTATATTAAACTTATTGCTGTGCTAAATAAATAATTTATTTGCTCATTAATATTAGTGTGTGTGTGTTAGTAAAACAAATATGATTACAGTTAGTTTTATCCATCTATCTATCTATCTAATATTTCTATCTATCTATCTATCTATCTATCTATCTATCTATCTATCTATCTATCTATCTATCTATCTATCTATCTATCTAATATTTCTAATCTATCTATCTATCTATCTATCTATCTATCTATCTATCTATCTATCTATCTATCTATCTATCTATCTATCTATCTATCTATCTAATATTAGTATTAGTAACCATAGTAACAGTGAGATGTGTTGCACAAAGACCATCAGAATCACAATATTTATCGCTTAATTCACGTTAATTCTATCGAGACGGTTTTTTTCTTAAAGGCACAGGCTCACATTTAATACACAATACATGAGCTTGTAAATAAGGCAAAACCATACTCTTGTTGTGGTTATTTGATTGAGGTTTCCATGCTTCCTCGTCGCCCCTGTATCCTTTTCTTCTGACGAGGAAGTCTCTCGCACGAGACGCTCATTAGCGCCACCTGTCGGACGGATGTTATCAAACCCGGAAGCAAATGGAGCCACTAATCGGGATTAAAGCATGAGCGCTGATCGAACATGCATATTTTTTTATTTATTATCAACTGTGTTGTATTTTATCCACAATGGAAACTCGCAAGAAGGTATTTATATTGCAAAACGTACTGGTAAATAAGGATCAATAAGGAAAAAAAAAAAACACCAATATAACACTGACATAAACCTAAACTTCTGCATCTCCCATTCAGCAGATCGTTGTTTTCCATCTGAATTCCTCGAGTCATTGTCGATGTCTATGAAGATTACCAAAGCAGGATTTCACAGGTCTCCTCTTACTTTTGAGATTTTTTATTTATTTATTCGTTCATGTTCATGACTTTGTCATTGACAATGTTGTTTTGTTTTACAGGGATCTCCTATACAGTGTTGAATGGGGGGAAGCAGATCATGATGTAAAAGCTCTACTGGTCCAGAAGCTGCCGAGTGGAGTTTACATGGATGAATATCAGCTGGAAACCCTAAAACGCGACACGGGTTTGGAGGTGAGCGCTTTCAATAGTGTTAAAATTATACATAAATGTACATTTTCAGGTCAGAAGCCACTGTTTTATGTCTTTTGCTTGCTGAAGTACAACATTACTTTGGGACTATCTCTTTTTTCTTTGATTTGTAATCTTTTCTGATTAGTTATGTCTTGTACCTATTTTTGTTTTGTTTTCCTTTTTTTTTTACATGGTGTCGGTTTCCTTCTTTGTTTATACAAAGAATAAAACATGTTCTCAAGAATAATATTCTCAAGAAACCATCAATAAATGTTCTCAATAAACAAATAAAATAATAATAATAGTGTTGAAATTATGCATGTGAATGTGTTATTGGCTATACACTTTAAGTGAGATGAAGCTGAACATGTTTTGTAGGTTCTTCTGGACTCAAAGGTTGATCTGGAAGCTCCTGAATATTTGTCTTCTGGTTTCACCGCACTGGTTTTCCTCTCCGGAAAACACGAGGCGACGGTTCCCGTTCACGGCCGATATCACAGACCCTCAAACTCCAGCCAGAAGTGGGTGACCGTAGAGATCGAGCCGCCCAGGCTGTTCCTCAGATCAGATCAGTGTACGTCAGCTGGAGAAGTGCAGATAGACACGGTGAGATAGTGAACTCGACCTCATGTGTTCTCCCATTACAGGTGTTTTACCTCATCATGAAGCGACTGAAGCTCCATGTACCGTCAGAAACCACAGCATCTGCTCCTGGCTGGAGATCCTGCGTCTGGAGGTACAACAGTCTAATAACATAGTATAGAATATCATATTTATAAGCATTATCTGAATACCATGTAATATGTACCGGTACACAATAATGCTGGCTTAAAAATAACCCAACGAGTAACCCAACTATGGGCTGGTATACTAGCACCTTCCCAACTGTGGGTTATTTTAACACAATGCATTGGGTTAAGAGTAACCCAACAGTTAGGTTAACTATTTATTTTTGATTGTTTATTTGTATAAAACAATAAATATGTCTCAACAAATATATTTTTAAATCACAATCTAAATATTGGAGAGTCTAGAATTTATTGTAATAGTATCATATTAATAAGTAATATCTGAATACCATGTTATAATTATGATTATAATAATAATAAATAAACATTAAATATAATAATAATGATAATAATACTAATAGTAAATCATGTTTTATTATAATGTAATAATAACAATAATAGTAAATAGTATTTAATTGTAATATATATTTATATCATGTAATATTTATACTAATAAATAAGTTAGTAATAATAATTATAATATTAAATTATATTTTAATATCATGTAATACTTATAATATTATAAAATATATAATGTAATTTTAATAAAAGTAGTAAAAAATAAATAAAATGTTAACATTATGTAATATATAATTATAAGAAAGAAAAAAATGTAAATATTTAATTTGATATTTATAAGGTTATATTCATAATATAATCATATTTTAATATCGGAATATTTATAGTAATATTTAATGTAATAAGAACAATATTATTAAATCATATTTGCAGATAATGTATTTATAATATTATATATTTATAATTACAATAGTAAATATTATAAAATATGTAATGTAATTATTTTAATAATAGTATATAAGTAATATTTTAATTATAATAATAGTCAATAATAAATGCAATTTTAATATAATACTGCTAATATAATGTAATATAATTATAATAGTAAATATTACATATAATGAGATATTCATAACAATATTATATATATATATATATATAACAAGAATAACAATATGAAATAATTTTAACAATGTAATATTTATAACATAATGTAACTATAGTAATAATAGCAAATAGTAATATTTTAATATATGTACATTTTAACAATGTAATGACAATAATAGTAAATAATACATTATATTTAATGTAATGTAATATTTATAATGATATATAACTAATAATATTTTACTGTAGTGTGATATTTATAGTAATATTGGTGTTCCACATGTATTATATTGAGGTGTCTCTCCATCAGGACACTGGCCCGGTGAGTCTGGAGATCCCAGTGGGAGATTCCTCCATGATCCTCAGTGTGTGTGTCGGGACGGTCCTGACCGCGGCTCTCAGCTGTGTGTTCCTGCTCCGCTCCATCTGGAGACACGGCACCTTTTAACCTTTAACCCCTGCAGACGAGACTCACGGCGTCATGTGACCCGCTGATGATGTTCTCTGTGTTTCCTGTTGATGTACTGTCCGATATCTTAGGGGAATGTTCATGTCAGCATAGTAGATTAATAATGACACGTTACTGCAAAACGTCTTATTGCATTTGTGAATAAAACTGATTATTACTTTGTTTATTACAAAATTTTGTCTGTTATTACATCAATACTTTGTGAATAAATCTATAATTATTAGTATATATATGTATAATGTATATTAGTATATATATATATATATATATAAATATATATATTTTTTTTTTTGTGGTGAAAATCAAGTTTTTAATGATGTTTATGTGTCTATGTGGTGTTTTTAATATGCTTTAAGACAAAGCATGTGTAAATTCATAAGTCGACAGCATTGCTGAGTATTTTCTCCTTAAAACTGCAGTGAACCAAAGACAGTCTCAAAAACACGCTTTGAAATCGCTGGTGTTTCTGACGTCACAAACTACCTTGTAACCAATCAGATCAACGTGTGATCGTCAACCAGTGGATCTCTGAGCTGAGTGAGTGAGTGAGTGGAGGCGGGGCTCATTTGCATATTCATAGAAGCGCGTATACCAAAATGAGGCAAGGGTGTCGATTTTAAGGCTATTTTAAGGCATGAAGATTTTTTTTTCAAGGAAAACAAACGCTTAAATATAGAATTTTGTTGATCAAAGATGAGTTTAAAAAGCCTACAATTATTGGCTACAGGGGGACTTCGATTATTTGAAATATAAAAATGTATGAACCTTTAAAAATTAAATTAACGTATTAATGTATTTGATCTGATAAATCAATTATTGTAATACACGTAATTGTTAATAGCAATATATTAATTACGTAATATTAAAAAGTAATTTATTTTAATTCGCCAGACTCTTATTTTGTCGGTCGTTCCCCCACAATGCACTCGCACCGGAAACGGTCCCTGGCTGTTTGCTGCAGGCGAGGGCAGAAAGAGACGCTGCTGGGCGCCTCCCCTTCCCCAAACCAACACAAAAAAACTATAGAAAATAAACCCGTGGACAGCAGAAAACAGCCTAGAAAGCGCCAGACGGGGCTTTCGCGTCACCTCGGGCCTCTACGCGGACAAACCCGCTCCTGTTGAACCCGTTCCAGCGGTTTAAAGTGGAGTTTGACTTCAGTTTCACAGGTGAGTCGCGACAAAACCCGAGATTCTCTGGCCGCGTCTCGAAGCTAGTGTGCCGCCTATCCAGACAGCTCGTTTGAGCCTCGATATGAGTGTGTAAGAGGTGTCCTGCAGTGCTGTCTAGGTAGGACGCTCAGTAGGGATTGAGAAGCCTCTGTTGTTATAGTCTGCATATGTCTGTGTGTTTAATGCAGTTGCTGCTTCTGTATCAGGTTTCTCTCTGCCTGTGTGTTGTGCTTCAGCTTCACTGGGTTCAGTCCTGGCTGGTCATGGCAAGGAATAATACAGACAAAAAATCTCTTTAAATATGATCATTAAACAGTGCTAATGAGTAAAGCGTGTAATGAGTGGAAGACTGAGTTAGACAGAAGGTCTGATGAGTTCTGGCCAGGCTTCATGTCAGTAGATTTTACTTCAGGATTTAAAATAAAAATGGACAAAAAGAGAATTAGTTTAATTTGGAAGATTATTATTTTTATTATTATTTATTTGTACTAGGACAAGAATTGTTCATTTTTTTTCTTTTCTTTTTTTTTAAATATAAATATCAAGCATAAAATAGGTCCTAAAAATTGTCTGAATATTTGTATTAATAAATAATATAATTTATTTTATTTTCCCCCATATACACATTATTATTATTATTATTATTATTTAATAGTAATAATCATTAAGTTTAAGAACAATTATTAATTTATTTTGCCATTTTTTTTTCATGATAAATAATAAGCATAAAATGATCATCTGAAAATTATTTACCAAACATTTTTTTTCCTTTAATATTTATTTATTATTTTCATTATAATTAAGCAAACTGGTGAAAGAAACAAGACATTTTATTTTGCATAAATTAAACCTTTTTTTAAAAAGTCGGTTTACATATTATTATTATTATTAGATATTATTACATAGTACTAATTAATTATTGTTAATTTTAAGAACAACAATTGTTAATTTTTCCTCACTTTTCTTTTATAAATATCAAGCATAAAATGGTTCTGATGATCCTAAAAAATGTCTGAATATTTGTATGCAAAATATTAATTTGTTTTATTTTTCCCCATTTATGGTCATTTATACATTTTTAACAGTAATAATTATTGTTCATTTTTACCACAGTTACTAATTTATTGTGACATTATTTTCATGATATTAAAAATAAAATGGATCTGATGGTCCTAAAAAATAATCTGAAAATTCTTTATGCAAAATATAATTTATTTTCCATTTTTCCATTAATATGAATTTGTAATTACTATTTAATATTAATTAAATATTGTTAATTTTATGACAATTATATTATTATTAGTTTATTGTGACATTATTTTCACGATAAGTAAAGGAACTCCCGCACACTATCAGTCCTTGCAAATCAAAATGTTATTGTTTTTTTATTATTTATATTTATAAAATGGTCCTAAAATTAATCAGAATTTTTTTTAAAGCAAAAAATATAGCTTTAATGTCTAATTCCTTTATGTATTATTTTCGTGCAAGTATATGTGCAGAATGTGTTTGTGTGCTGCTGTCGAGTGTGTGTTGCGTGTGCGTCGCTCATCTCTCCGTTGTGCTTCCCTCTGCTCTTCCAGCTCTAACTCCTCCTTTTCTTTATCTCCACCTGCAAACGTTCCCACTCTTCCTTTCTTTCCTCTTCTCCTCCTCTCCTCTCGTCCTGGACCATGTGTGATAATGGGGATCTGGAGGACAAGCCGCCCGCTCCGCCCGTGAGGATGAGCAGCACGATCTTCAGCGGCGGCGGGAAGGACCACGCGCTCGCAGCCAATCACAGCTCAAAGCCTCTTCCCTCAGTGCCGGAGGAGCGCAAGCGCAACAAGATCATCTCCATCTTCTCCGGAGCCGAGAAGGGTGCGTATCAAAATTAACTTTTTCACTCACCGGCCAATTTGGATACAACATTTTTTAGGTTACCGCCCATTCAGAACTTCTACTAGCCCCAAAAAATGATTAACTACGACACAGCTTATATATATATGTATTATAAAATTTGGATTTCATACATTCATTTCTTATTCAAACTAAATCCTGTCATCCAGCATCTCCTCCTCTTCCTCTTTCATCCTCATCACAAAACATGTGTTTTAGGTGGACAGATCAATACAGGACAGAGAACATTAAAAATGTTTTGGATGTTTGAAAATATTGATGTCTTTTCTGTTCACCAAATGCTTTTTAATCTTCGCTATTGCTTCAATGCAAATGAACAAGCGCTGTTATTTGTTGTGTAGTGACGAGTGTGTTCAAGTAAGCCAGATATGAGCAGATTCTGTGCAATACGCCGTATTTAATATATCATGATGACTCGAGAACTTCCCCATGAAGTGAGTAAACATAATTTCTTCTTAATATTATTCCTCCAAGCGGCAACCTTAAATCCAACACTGAAGTGACTTAAACTGGCCATCGACTGGCCACTAGAGACAGGCTGCAAAACAGAGTCAGTCCCATAAACCCCCATACATTTTTTTTATAACTCATCCGTTTAAATTATATTAAGCCTTAAAGTTCTGCATAATTAAGGGCGTGGCCACTTGAGTGACAGGTGGATTGCCGCTGATGTCACTACTAGCCGTTTGTCTGCTGTTAGCGTCACGTCACCTCAGCTAATCCGCCTCGCCGCACATTTTCGGTTATCCGGGAGTGATGCGCTGCCAAGATGGCGACGGCCGGCTCCGCCCACTTTGGGCTTCAGAAACGCTCTTCAGAAACACTACGGGTGACGTCACACACACTACGAACATATTTTTTTTTACAGTCTATGGTATCAAAGCATAAACGCTAACACTTCCAAGTCATACCGCATATGATATGATGCACGGCGTAATTAATTGCTGTTAATCGCATCTAACGTTAAAGTTTTTCATACATTTTTAAATTGCAATCATTTCACATTTAATCTCGAAATTAATGTCAACATTATATATTTAAATATTTGATCTAACAGGAAGGAAATATCCATAAGTTATCAAACACTTCAGATTCTTCACTGCATAATTTATAAATTAAATAAAAATTAAAGTTACAAAACTTATTCAGTCAAGAGCATTGAGTTGTTTTCTTTTGTTCCTTGATTAACATTAAAGGCATGCAGCAGCAGGTTTATGAGGCTGCTGTCACTTTAGGACCTGACGCACATGACGCATTTTAATAATAATCAGCATTATTGTTTGTCGTGATATTATACATGCAGTTTTTAGGAACTGATTTTAATTTCAGAGGCTAACTAGTTCATTTGTACTTTTAAAAATGCAGAAGTCACAAAAATATGATTGAAAAACGTGACAGTGCACCTAAACTGCAACTAAATTACTCAATATTTTAACCTAAAATGTGGTTATGTTGAAAATAAGTTTAAGTGTGTTTATTTTTTAGTGTCTCCTCTTAAATAAACCATTATACACATTTGCATTAAGACATTTCTAAGTGCCTTTTAACCCCGTCGTCACATTCTCAGGGCTCATCAAACCCACAGACACGCTTTGGCTTTGACTTTCATATCTTACTGTACGTATCGTGGTCTCTGGAGATGCATCACCTCGATTCACGCCTCACTTTCATTAGCGTCGCATCTCAGAGACGTGTCATGTTTTCTGGGTCAAAGTAAATCTGAGTTCTGATGCTCATGAGACGCTGTGTGTGTGTGTGTGTGTGTGTGTGTGTGTGTGTGTGTGTGGGGATTTACAGGTGGCCGGAGGAAAGACCGAGATAAAGAGCGGCCGGAGATCTCGCCGCCCTCAGATTTCGAGCACACCATCCACGTGGGATTCGACGCGGTTACTGGCGAGTTTACGGTTAGTATACGTATTAAATCAGAAAATATAGCCTGAATAATGAGTTATATTAATTGATATTTAATTACTTTCTTATTGATTATACATTATTCCTGCTTTAAAGGTGCACTGTGTGATTTTTAGCGGCATCTAGTGGTGAGGTTGCGAATTGCACCCAACAGAAGTTACGGTGGCCGACAGGAAGTGATGTCGTCGTCTGAGACGGCAGAGAGTAGCCAGTTAAACAATGAGGTTTCTTTACAAAGATAAATTAAGAAACTAGGTTTACTTAATTATTCAATAAAACAATATGTAATTGCTTCTTGTTCATCATTGTGTCAGTGTTTTATTCGCTGACTTAGCTTCCTCCTTTACACGGAGAACAACACAGTGATGAAACGCACCGTGAGAAGTTTGTCCGCTCAGGGCCACTGTAGAAACATGTCGATGTAAGCGGACCCGCGGTGTGTGTAGAGAGAAATGCTCATTCTAAGCTAATAAAAACATAACGGTTCATCATGTAAGGTCTTTATACACCACTGAAAACATAGTTATGTGTATGATATTGCATTTCTGTCAACAGATCCTCCTAAATATTACACAATGCACCTTTATTACTAGCTAACATTTTAATTCAGAAATTTCAATAATCAATGATTTAAAGGTTTCAATGTGGAAATTCTTGGTATTGATTTTTAACATGAATTTGAAGGACTTTATGTAGTTGTTATTGTAATCTTGTAAGATGCTTAGTTGTATGTTTTTTATTTTTTTATTTTATTATTTTCTTTATTTTAGCTTAAAGCTGCTTTTTTTGGGTTAAAAATTATCCAAAATAAATTTGAGCAAGTACATAACCAGCCAGTGTTCAACACTCTCTGCTTGCCTTAGCTCGATTCAAAACGGTAAACTTGTAATAATGTTTTTAATTCCAGTGGTACTGGTGGATTTCCGCGGGAAATTCAAGCATGTCTTTGTGTCATTACGTCACATCTGTCCACATAAAGAAGAGTCTCGGCTAGTAGGCTATATTGCGAGTGAGGATGTTGGAGGTGGAGATTTATAGCCTTTTCTCACAGCACTTGGTATAATTAAACTTATCAATTCGATAGCGGATCCAGAAAGGTTCAAACGACAATCACCAGGAGATTCACCCGCTGTAAAACGTGAAAGACTTCGGAGACTGCAACCGGGCCATGCGAAAACAAGGATAATATCGGAAGGGCATTAAATGTAGTCACGCAATGCTGATGTTGTTAACATTAACAATTTGAGAACAAAGTATAATTTGCACGGTTTAACATGATATGATAAGCGATCGTTAGATTTAATCGGCGCGATTTACTGCAATGCTTTTTTTCCCCTTAGTTGGGCAGAACAAAATTGGATGTTACTTGTTCAGACGACATTTTCCGGTGAAAACTCTTATGTTGGTCAAACTTCCAGAAAGTAGAATCTGTGATTGCGAAATGGTTGCTAGGGCGTGGCTAGACAGTTTCCCTGCTGAAACTAATAGACTGGGTGTGTATTTGGATATTTAAAGACTACTTGCCAGTCTGAGTCAAAAGAGGTTCTGATCCGGAGATATCCCTCACACCTTTTTTCAATGGAAGTCTATGGGGTGGGTGCTGTAACTGGTTGCTAGGGCGTGGCTATGTCGTTGTTACATCACTGCTTATTGGCTGCTTGCTTGGCCAGTCAAATGAGCTCACCCGTAAGTCTCTATGCCATTCTCATACGAAGATATGATCCCACAAAGTTCGTGCCGATGTTAATTGTCCCGAGAGATCCCGGACGAGCCCCCGTTTGTTTGCTCCATCGCACTTTACGAACCCGGGACTTTTTCGCCCAGCATTTACTCACGTTCACCAAAAAGTGTACAACAGTTGCTTAACAAAGCTGTTAGTAGATTTTGAAACTGACACAAAGGGTGCATTGCACTTTTTGGCCAGATATTGTAATCATAAGATTTTATTGTACAGTAGAAACGATGCATAACCTAAACCAGGTGCACTGTTTGAAGTGGCTGAAAAACTAAAGGCTGATAATATTTCCTGCTTCCGGAGGTGCAAGTTGAATTTTTAAGGCCAGACAAGTAATTTGTAGAGGTCAATTTGTAAAGAGAGACTACACACCAGCGCACATACACTACCGTTCAAAAGTTTGGGGTCAGTAAGATTTTTAATGTATTTAAAAGAAGTCTCTTCTGCTCACCAAGGCTGCATTTATTTGATTAAAAATACAAACAAAAACAGTAATATTGTGAAATATTATGACAATTTAAAATGACTGTTTTCTATTTTAATATATTTTAAAATGTAATTTATTCCTGTGATCAAAGCATCATTACTCCAATCTTTAGTGTCACATGATCCTTCAGAAATCACTCTAATATGATGATTTGATGCTCAAGAAACATTTATGATTATTATCAGTGTTGAAAACAGTTTTTTACATTTTTATTTCAGGATTCTTTGATGAACAGAAAGTTCAAAAGACCAGCATTTATCTGAAATAGAAGCTTTTGTAACATTAAACACGACCGTTCAAAAGTTTGGGGTCAGTAAGAATTTTATTTTTATTTTTGGGGGAAATAAATAAAATAAATCAATACTTTTATTCATCAAGGATGAGTTAAACTGATCAAAAGTTACAGTAAAGACATTTATAATGTTAGAAAATATTCTATTTTAAATAAATGCTGTTCTTTTGAACTTTCTATTCATCAAAGAATTTTGAAAAAAAAAAGATTAATAAATGTTTTCAACACTGATAATAATCATAAATGTTTCTTGAGCATCAAATCATAATATTAGAATGATTTCTGAAGGATCATGTGACACTGAAGACTGGAGTAATGATACTTTGATCACAGGAATAAATTACACTTTAAAATATATTAAAATGGAAAACAGTCATTTTAAATTGTCATAATATTTCACAATATTACTGTTTTTTTTGTATTGTTTTTATCAAATAAATGCAGCCTTGAGCAGAAGAGACTTCTTTTAAAAACGTTAAAAAATCTTACTGACCCCAAACTTTTGAACGGCAGTGTATATTCAAACGCACATTCCTATAGACTAAAGACGTAATACGCATGTGCGTCAGTGTTTCTGCAGATTCACGTTTTTGAAGTTTATGCGGAGATGATAAAGTTTTTGTGAAGGTATGGGTGATACTGTCAGGCTGATGGGATCATTTGAATGACACTGTTATGCTGATGAGATCAGGAAGTCTCTGTAAACGAGCTGACTCATGTAGGCTACTTCATTTACATGTCCCCGCCCTTTATGTAAATCCCTCCCCCTTGGAATGTATATAAACTACAATGTTTACTGTTTGAGTTAGACTTGACTTCATGACTACAGCAATGCACAGCGAGTTCTCAATAAAGAGCAGCTTCTGTTGAAAGATATCCCAAACGTCTCCTGGTCTCTGCTTTGACGAAGGAAAAGTTTCCAACAAAGCGCTGTGTAAATGGTGAGTTAAGTGTGGTTTCTCCGTGTCCCGCAGGGAATGCCGGAGCAGTGGGCCAGATTACTGCAGACCTCCAACATCACCAAGTCCGAGCAGAAGAAGAACCCGCAAGCCGTTCTGGACGTCCTGAAGTTCTACGACTCCACGGGCAACGGCCGGCAGAAGTACCTCAGCTTCTCCTCAGGTCTGCGGAGCGCCGGTGTTTGTGCTGATATGAGCTCCAGTGTCACGGCATGTCGTACTGACCGCTTTTCTCCTCTTGTTTATGTGTAGAGAAGGATGGATTTCCCTCTGGTGAACAATCGGTATGTTATTTTACACTCATTGAGATGCTGTTATTGTTGACCCTGGACCACAAAACCAGTCACATGGGTCAATTTTTTTGAAATTGAGATTTATACATCATCTAAAAGCTGAATAAATACGCTTTCCAGTGATGTGTGGTTTGTTAGGATAGGACAATATTTGGCCGAGATACAGCTATTGAAGATCTGGAATCTGAGGGTGCAAAAAAATCGAAACATTGAGAAAATCTCCTTTAAAGTTGTTCATTTATGTTCACGATTTTGCTGCATTCACTCACAAAAATATATATTTTTAAATATTTTTACTGTAGGAAATTTACAAAATATCTTCATGGAACATGATCTTTACTTAATATCCTAATCGATAATTTTGACCCATACAATGTATTGTTGCCTATTGCCACAAATATACCCGTGCGACATGTGACTGGTTTTGTGATCCAGGGTTACAATTAGTTTTTAGTTTTGGATTCTCTTTTTTCATTTAAATTTTAAAGGTTTAGTAACAAAAACTTTTTATAATAAAAAAATTTAGTTTTATTATTATTTCATTTTTCTTTTTGCACATCAAGTTAAACTAAATGATAAGGTGAAATGTTGCTTTGGCTGAAATATAAACCAGTGTTATTTTAGTATCTTATTATAGTTTTTATTAATATTTTGAATTGGTTTTTATTTTTATATTTTCCGTTTTCATTTTAATTTTGATTAGTTTATTTTGTTGTCAAAGTTTTTGTTTTTTTACAAATTTATATAGTTTTCATTTCATTTTTATTTCAGTTTTTGTTATTTTAGTACATCAAGTTAAACGAAGTAATGAAAAATGTTGGCAACTAGCTGATATAAATTAAGTTTTTTTTAATATTTAATAAAATTTTATTTCAGTTAATGTTTATTTTATTTAAAGCAACAACAAAAAAAATCTTATTCATTTTACGTTAATGTTTATTTTATTTCAAGTAATGTGTAGTAATTTTGTGGTGTTTTTGTTTTTAAATTGTCTATAGTTTTTATTAATTTTTTATTTTATTTTTAATTATTTTAGTACATCGTTAAGCTAAATAATGAAAAATGTTGGCAACTAGCTGAAATAAAGTAAGTTTTATTATTATTATTATTATTATTATTATTATTTTTATTTATTTTTTATTTTTTGGGGGGGGGGGTTAACATTTATTGGGTTAACTTTATTTTAATTCAGGTAACATTTATTTTATTTACTGCAACAATGTTTTTTGTTTTTTTTTTACGATTTTGTTTTAGTTAACAATAATAACCCTTAAACTTTTAATTTAACTTATCAACTTAAATTTAATTTAAAAATAAATAAATAAAAACTAGGTTTATTAAATAAATAATTATAAAATTATAAATAAAATAAAATCATTTTAATGTAATGTTTATTTCAAGCAACAAAAATGTTTTTACAGGTTTTTTGACTAAACCTGATCCTTTCCGAATATAATTGCACTGCTTTCCTTCCCTAAAACCTAAGCCTGTCAAAAAAACACCAGAGCCTTCGTCCCCCATCAAAACGGTGGATGATGATGATGAAGATGACGATGAGGAGGCGCCACCACCTGTTGTCGCACCTCGACCAGAACACACTAAGAGCGTGAGAAGCCATTAGAGGAATAGTTCACCTAAAAATACAAGTATAGTCTATAGGGGCTTTCGCACCGGATAGTTATAGGAACTAGCCACCAGGGTGGTTCCCCGAGAACCTTTCCTGATTGCATTCGCAGCGCCAGTAGGAACCGGTAGGAACTCTGAAGTGACGTAAGACACCCTTATAGTTGTGACTTTTATTTTGAGCTCACAGTGCTCACATTCTCCGTGTTCATTAGTTTACGATCTGTCTAACAGTCCTGTCTAATACGTTATTAGAACGTTTATACATAGAAAGTAGACCGTAATGAAAAGTTATTAGCGTATGATGTGTGTTTGATGTCCAGTGTTGATGAGCAGAAATACATAATCATGTTTCGCTTGGTCCCCTCAAAGTTGCGTTAGATTTTCTCCTCAGCGTAAAGGTTATGAGCTTCATCTATCACTGTTTTGTTCATAGAGTTAGTTTCTGGAGTAAATATATATGCTATAATCTGTGTGTTTAGATTTTTTTTTAAATGGCGGGTGCTGGTGTTTCGCGTGCGTTCGGCCAATCAGCGAACACTAACGTCACGGATAGTTCCTATAGTGCTGGTTTAGACCGACTCTGAAGTAGGAGTAAATTAGTTTCTCCAAAAGGAGTTCCTAGAAATAAAATAATTCCTAGTTCCTGCGGCGCGAACACGCCAAAATCCAGGAACTTCCGCCAATAGTTCTAGGAGCTATGAAAAGGTTCCTCCAGTGCAAAAGCCCCTAATAATATAAATTAGTGCGTCACTAAAATACTATTCTAGTTTTGATTAATATTTATGATTTCAGGTATACACTCGACCATCGGTCATCGACCCCCTCCCTCCCCCCGTGACGTCTCCAGAAAGTGAGGTCGCGTCGAAGGCCACCGACCGACAGAGACCCAAAAAGGGCAAGATGACCGACGAGGAGATCATGGACAAGCTCAGTACGTCACTTTATACGTAGTTCTTTGCGCAGTTTCACTTTTTTAGCGAGACTCAAATCACGTGTCCTCTGTTTGTTCTCCGACAGGAACCATCGTCAGTATTGGAGATCCAAAAAAGAAATATACACGATACGAGAAGATCGGACAAGGGTAGGTCTGATAATTTTGCACAGCATGTTTATGTTCATTGAATTGAGATTAATCATAGTTTCTGTCCGCAGAGCTTCGGGAACCGTGTTCACCGCCATCGACGTCGCCACTGGACAGGAGGTAATGCAAAAGAAACGGATTTGTTTTTCTTCGTTTTTCCACATTCTCATCATTGCAATGCGTGTCTTGTCTCTCAGGTGGCCATCAAACAGATCAACCTGCAGAAGCAGCCCAAGAAAGAGCTAATCATCAATGAAATCCTTGTGATGAAGGAGCTGAAAAACCCAAACATTGTCAACTTCTTAGACAGGTAAACGTTCTTCAAGTAACATCAACTTGACCTTGGCCTCCAGACCTCATCAATTGGAAACTCCTTTTGAACAATAGCTAATGTTTCCTGATTATACATAATTATCTTATGTACATCACGGATTATGACACATGCCTGCAGAGGGCGCCGGCGGCCATGATTGTTACGCTTTACAGCAGATCTAATCCTTGTTTAATATTGGCCAAACAACATTTAAATCAAGTGTTAACTTAATCTTTAATATTTGGCTGCCACTTTACGATAGAAATGCTGCAGCCACTGTAATTTCTTGAACGTGTGGATATTAAAACGTGCAAACTTAGAGCAAGAATTTAAACTTTTATTTTGAAATCGCGATGAACAACAATTTGCATATTTAGAAACACATATTGATGTGTTGCCGTAGGTTTATAAATGATTTATCTTACAAATCTGGTGAAATGGCACACATTCTGCATTCCCAGATCAACGTTATATAAGTTTGTAGTTTGAGACGCTCCAACCATGAAAATGATAACTATGAAACACAAAAGCGTGTTTTGCTGTTTGTTTGGGTTTCAAATAACATGCATCTGGAAACTCATATACAGTCAATATGAGTTCCCAAATGCATGTTATTTGAAACCCAAACACACAGCAAATGCAGAGACTTGAGTTTGTGTGGAGAAGCATTTACTGTGAATGGGATGCTGGAAGAAACGCGTAACATGTAGGCATGTAAATAAAGCGCCGCGCTTCACTCTGAAACCTGCAGCGCATATACCGTATTTTCCGGACTATAAGTCGCATCAGTCAAAAAATGCGTCATGAAGAGGAAAAAAACATATATAAGTCGCACTGGACTATAAGTCGCATTTATTTAGAAATTTATTTCACAAAATCCAAGACCAAGAACAGACATTTAATATGGAAAGGCAAGCTATTCAACTACACAGTAGCACACAGAACAACAGGCTGAAGAGGTGTCCGGTATGTTAACGCAACACATTAACAGTTATTCAGCTACACAATAGCATAAAGAACATATACCTGGGAGGCTGAATAGTCTAAATTAACATAAGCCAGCGAGTCCAACAAGCAAGTTACCAGTAAACAAGTTCACCGAGCACCCGCGATCTCATTCCACATCACTGAATCCATTGAATTTTCTTCATCCTTGGTGTCGCTTCTGAACAGCTCCGCCATAGAGCGCCCTCTCGCGGCTGTAGACGGTAATGTTTTCATCTCAGTCTGAATTAATTTTGATATATAAGTCGCACCTGACTATAAGTCGCAGGACCAGCCCAAACTATGAAAAAAAGTGCGACTTATAGTCCGGAAAATACGGTATTTATTTGTCATATGCAGTAAAAGACAGAACAATATAATACAAGCACTGTAAAATGTTTTGCCACAAACTCAATGAGAAATATCGCCACCTTTTAATATTGCGAGATCCCCCTGTTTTAAACAAACACTCATGTGTCTTTTACCTCAACGCCATCTTTGATTGGATAACTCTGTTTCTTGTTGCGTAATTTATTATGTAAGAATAAAACGTTATTGCGTAATTTATGTAGGAAAGCATTGTTATTGTGTACTTTATAACGTGCTTAAAAAAGAGCTACAGAAACTTCCATTTTTAATACTTCGCACCAGTTTTCCAAGAAGTGAGCATTTTGTTCTCTTGAACACATGGGATGGGAACAGTGCTTTATTCACGAATGTTTTATGCGATTTAGCACAAATTCAATTCGTAACTTTGGATGTAAACAGCTAATGATGCCGTGAAGTTTTAAGAGTGTTTATTGTGTGTGTGTGCTCCAGTTTTCTGGTAGGTGAGGAGCTGTTTGTAGTGATGGAGTACTTGGCTGGCGGCTCGCTCACGGATGTCGTCACAGAAACATGCATGGACGAGGCTCAGATCGCCGCTGTGTGCCGAGAGGTGCGTTGAAGTCTTACTACTGACGGTTTAGGGGGAAACCCTGATGATTAAAGCACAACTGAACTGTGTTCAGGAAGTAGCCGAGGCGCTTAACTAATGACCTTCCTCTTGTCTGTTATCTCACAGTGTTTGCAAGCACTGGAGTTTCTGCACGCTAATCAGGTCATTCATCGAGACATCAAGAGTGACAACGTGCTTCTGGGAATGGACGGTTCTGTCAAGCTCAGTATGTTCTCGGTTTTTACGACTTTGCGTTAAGCGTGAAGTTCAGAACACCGAACAAAGATGTTGATTGTGGTTAGGCACACTCTCACTGAAAGGTGCCTTCACACATGGCTCTCTTAGACGCATGAAGTGTCATGTTTGGTTTGGCTTGGTTTAGCAGCTCGCTCTGAACAGTAGAGCTCTTGTGAGCCAAAACTAGGTGACTAAAGAAAAGGCAAAGAAGGCTGTTAACTAGAGATGTACAAACAGACTAATGACAGTTATTCAAGTGAAAAAAGTACCCAACAGCACTTAAAATGCATGTGAAGAGATGTTAGAATTTTGATGTATTTGGCCTCAATCATGAAACAAGCAAAACAAACTTCTAAGTTGGTTATGAAACAAATTTTTTTGGTCAATTGTTCCATTTAATTGACGTAATTCAGGTTTAAGAGCAATTTGCTCATGTTTCATAAATGGGGCCGATAACTGTATTTCTTCAAGGATTAGTTCACTTCAGAATTAAAATTTCCTGATAGTTTACTCTCCCCCCACGTCATCCAAGGTGAAAAAGAAATGAAGGTTTTTGAGTAAAACATTCCAGGGTTTTTCTCCATATAGAGACTTCAATGGGGTCCAACGGGTTTGAAGGTCCAAATGTGAGTTTCAGTGCAGCTTCAAAGTCTCGACACGATCCAGCCGAGGAATAAGAGTCTTATCTAGACAAACCACCAATTTTTGAAAAAATATCTATTTTTATATTAAAAATATAATCGTCTTATTTTAATCGTCTTGCACTGGCTGTGATGCGCCACACATTACGTAATCACGTTGAAAAGTCACGTGTGTTCTGGTTCAGAAATGTAGGGTAGGGTGAAAATCTCCATCTCATTTTCTCCTCCAACTTTAAAATTGTCCGAAATCGTTGCTATACCTTTTATTTATTTTTTATAAATAACATTTGACTTAGTCTTTGCACGTTCGCTTTGTATACACTAGGTCGGCGTGACCTTTCAATGTGATTACGTAATGTGTGTCGCATCACCGCTAGTGCAAGACTAGCATTTGTGGTTAAAAAGTGTATATAAATGTTTTTGTTTTTTTAGAAAATGAGTGATTGTTTCGATAGATAAGACTCTTATTCCTCGGCTGGGATCGTGTCGAGACTTTGAAGCTGCACTGAAACTCACATTTGGACCTTCAACCCGTTGGACCCCATTGAAGTAACTATATGGAGAAAGATCCTGGAACGTTTTCCTCAAAAACCATTTCTTTTCGACTGAAGAAAGAAAGACAGGAAATTTTAATTCTGAAGTGAACTAATCCTTTAAGTTTTTGGGTCGCATCTAGTTCCCATAAGGTTTTATCCCCCCCAAAGTCCATTGGAACTGTTTTGGAATGATGTATTTTTGGTGTTGCACCATCTTGATCAACGACACCAAAGTATGCAACCGTATGACCTACTAAACTAGCTGTTCTTCAATCCATCCCATTCTTGTTGTCATTGGCTTCAAATATGGCATCTACTGATACTAAGGTCTATAGGTTCCATCTAAAGGTGCATTAGTGACATTTAGCATGTAAAAAAGGTCCATTGTCAAAATCGTAAACCAAGCAGCTTTCTGTTGATTAGCGAACCAACTTGAACATGAACAAAATTCGCCCTCACATGACACTCCCGAATGCAAGGGTTCCTATAGGAATTAATGGATTTTACTCACGAAATTGAAATCCTCAAGACAATGAAATTACACAAACCAGGTCTAGAAATGTCTCTAAACTTTCTGTTGTCTCCTTCGCAGCGGACTTTGGGTTTTGTGCCCAGATCACTCCTGAACAGAGTAAGAGGAGCACTATGGTAGGCACGCCATATTGGATGGCTCCGGAGGTCGTGACGCGCAAAGCCTACGGACCCAAAGTCGACATCTGGTCCCTGGGCATCATGGCCATCGAGATGGTGGAGGGAGAACCGCCGTACCTCAACGAGAACCCACTGAGGGTATGTTGGCGTCATTGATTCCCCAACAACTTGTTTGAGGTTCGATTTGAATTGCCGATTTAAGTCCAGTGACAATGCGACTAGACTCTAGGGCTGCCTTCGACTAAAGATCTTTCTTGTCGACTATTAGACGTTCATTTAAGCCACTAGTCGACTAATCGCGCGTTCATATTAATAAGCCATAAATCAAAATAATGCACCTTTAGTTGCCTATATAAAATACGTATAGCCTAATCAGCGCACAAATTCAAACATAAAGCTTGCCACAGCGCACCGGCAAATTGAATGATTATGAATGTGTTGTGAAAAAAAGTCTCATTCTGTCTAAACATTTTAATAATTTATTGGTAATGTTTTCTGTTTTCGGCTGCAGAGATTAAGTCGACGATCCTGCCTCGTCATCTCCACAGTGGTGGACGCGCCTATATGCACGTTTCATACGGATTACATAATCGTAGAATATTTATGTTCATTCAAATGTAAAAATGTCAAGCTTTCTATAGATTTATTTCTCATGCCTGTGAGGCAAGTATACGCTGAGTTTCAGTTCATTTATGGGATGTGCTCAAGATCAAGACCGAATCGACAGAAAGCACCATTATTTGACAAAAACAACGTTTTATGAGTTTACAAAAATAAAAGTAAACCCTTCACACTTTGCATTACTTTAGCTGTAGTAGAGTATTTTAAGTTAAACTCAAGTGATGGCGCCGGCGCCTGTGTGTCATGCAGTAAACACACTCTCCACACAAATACTTAGATATCCACCTAATAATAGCGCACATTTATCTAGATTAACATTTGAGCGAGCGGACTTATAAAGTTGCTGCTACTTGCATGTTTCAGGTGATAAGCCGTATTTGAGGTCGATAAATGAATTTTTGGATTTCCTACCGTTAACGATCTGTCTGTTACAGCCTGCGTGATTTCGCCACTTTTTCTGTTTGTTTTCTGCGACTAAACGACTAATAAACTTTTGGTCGACTAAAGGCCTCATTATACTTCTGCGTCGGACCTACGCCGGAGCCTATACGCCGTAGGCAACGTGTTGGTTTTAATTTATACTTCTGTGTCGTTGTCCGCGTTGACGCGTACCTAGGGAGCGTGTGAAACCCCGAGGGAGGGGTTCTGGCAGACCAATCACAGCGCTTGTGTCCGCGTAGAATTGACGCGTTGTTACATTTTTGGAGAGGTGCACGTCAGGGTACGCCGTAGGGTACGCGCGCTACACACAGCCTACGACGTAGCTACGGCGGCAGTTCGACGCAGAAGCATAAAACAGGCTTAAGCCTCTTCTAGTCGACTATTAGGGGGCAGCCCTACTAAAGTCTCGAACTCTTTCTTCCTCAGGCGCTCTATCTGATTGCCACCAATGGGACTCCAGAGTTGCAGAGTCCTGAAAAGTTATCGCCCATCTTCAGAGACTTCCTGAGTCGCTGTCTGGAAATGGACGTGGAGAAGAGGGGTGGAAGCAAAGAGCTTTTGCAGGTAAACCAGCCCGCAACTAGTACTAGCGATTAGGTTTGGGAATCCAGAATTGAGGTCAGGAATCGGATACTTGTTATAAAATTAAAATTTCTATTCCTCTTATCGATTCCTTTGTGAGCATTTCAAAAGCACTTTTAACAATTCAAGGGCGAGACGTTTTCTGTGCTCACACACGTCCAGAGCGTGCTCACAGAAAATGTGATTTTAAACCGTTCAAGCGCGAGACGATTCGGGTGTTGTTTTCAGTTCTGCAGGCGTGTGTAACCATGGGCAACTCTTAAAGTGACAGTAGCCTAATATTCCTGCTGCCGTCTCTATAATAACACTAGTCAAACAACAAAAGACAAAGAGAAAATTCACTCGTTTTTGACTGAATAACTTCTGTAACTATATATTTGTAATGTATATTTTACTTATAAAAGTGCAGTGTTATTTTACATTTGATTACAGTTTCTGTACCTGAATAACTGAAAATCTTAAAACACTTTATTTCAATCGTATCGTTGTTCAGTTGTAACTTTTTTTGCGATTTGCTCTTTTTTTTTTTACTTGTTCTTTTTTGATTACTGAGTGTTTACTTGAATTTAATAATGCTGGAAATTTATATTAGTTCGGCTAGTTGTTTTTCTATTGTATTTTTAAACCATAGGCAAAATTCCTTGTGTAAGTGTTCTTTAGCCTGTTGATTTTTGTTCATGATATTCAGCTGCAATGTGAATGATATCTTTGTTGTTGTTGTTTTTTTACCTTATTGGAATCGAAATTGATAAGCAGAATCAGAATCGTTACCCAATTCAAATGATACCCAACCCTACTAGCGATTTAAGGAATAGCATGACTTGTGTTAACTTGTTAATTGATCAAACCTTCTGTCTCCTCAGCATCCCTTCCTGAAGTTGGCCAAACCTCTCTCAAGTCTCACTCCTCTCATTTTGGCTGCCAAGGACGCCATGAAGAACAACCGCTAGCCTCCCGCTACGAACGAGCTGTGCCCGAAAGCACCGCGAACTGCTGAACACTCTCGAAATCTGTGCCAGGTGTTTTTACCAGTGTCAACAACATATCCATGTTGCCAAAACAAAACTCCAAGCATTTAATTTGGGTCTTTGCCTGTTTTTAAACCGCTGTGGTATTGGGGGGTATTAGATGTCCTCCTGCTCTCATTAGATTCTTGTTGGACTTTATCTGTTTTATGTGTGAACTCTTCCAATCTTTGGCTTCTGTAGACCTCATATGCTCCATAATTGATGACATAAATCAATTATGGTGATTTCTTATCCAGCTGGAGACCTTTTGTTAGACTTTCTGTAGCCAGAATCATGACTGAAAACTGTGTAAGCCTACTCCTGTTCTTGACCCGAAGGGAAGAGCACCTTACTAATACACACCAACTGCGAGCAGTGAATGATTTTTGTAGTCACTTGTGCCTTTGTTGTTATTCCAGCAAACACCTTTATACTTTGTCTAAAGAGGCAGATTTTTGCCATTGAACGTCCTCTAACCTGAGACGAAACTTTCATGTGATGAAATGTGTATATGACGTACTTCGAAGAAGCGTAGCATTTCAGTTGATGTAGTTAACCGAAAGCAGGACACGTAGATTAGATGTGTATGTTTGTGTACATGAACACTTTCTTGTTTGTTTTAGTAACTAACAGTTTATTATGAAGTAAATGCAGTTGTCGATAAGTCATGATGTAAGAATTGATAACTATTTTTATGCTTTTCAGTCACTTGTTTTGCAAGTAAAAGCCGGATTCCTGCAAATTCTGTGAACAATACAGTCATTGCAACATTGTGTACATCTCTTGTTCTTCATTAAAAGAGGACTTGAAACTTGAGATTAGAATAAACTCTCTCTAGGGCTCTTTTGTAGTCTGTTGAAACCTTCTCATGAGTTAATGGGGTCATTCTTGTCATACAGCAACATTTAAGCCCTTTGACTTGTACAACTAAATGAATATGTTGCATGTGTTGAAATCTAAGGATTTTTTTTCTTTAAAAGGGTTTAGTAGCCTTTCAGAAATATGTTAATCAAGCTATAATTAAGTTTAAGTGCTTAAGCTTAGTGAGTGATTTTCATAGTTAAATTGAATGTCAACTTGAAGCTATTTTGAACCTTTAATATTTTTATTATTTGTCTTTTACCCTTTTTACTTTTCTTTGAATTTGATATCTTGACATATGTAATTTCATCTAACAGGGTGTGGACTGTTTTAGAGTGGGACAAAAAACTCACAAATCATAAGGAAATTCATTAAATCAGTACTTGTTTTTCCATCAAAAATGATTCGAATTTCTGGCTTACCTAGCTTTTGTTAAAAACATCTGCTCAAACCAAAGCAATCCCTTGTGTTTTTGATTAAAGAAAAGTAAAATTATTTCCAAGTTTATAAATATTTAAATATATTTTTACCCCAATTTATTAAAACAGGATCATGAAAAGGTACTAAGTAGTTGAAATGAGCTAATAATCAATTCCTTAATTAAGTCACGTGTTTCCTTTAAGTTTTACAATATATAAAATAAAAATAAAAACACACACAGACAAGCAGTATTATAAGCAAATCTGCGCAATTGTGTACATTTTGGGGGCGCTATTTTCTTTCCCGCCGCAAAAATACAAACCTCAACGGTCGCGCAAGCAGTCATAGCACGAGCATCATCACGAAGACCAGCGAAGATCGAAGGCATCGATTATTTCTGTTTAAAGTTGTCCATTCTTATCTGGAATTCACTCCAGAAGGAAACATTAAAGTTATTTAAGTAATTTGGCGTTAAAAACAGCTTTTGGGTGGAGATGAACTACATGAATATTATGGGCGCTTCTTGTCGGTGAGTACGTAACGTTACATTTTTACATTTGTTCGAAGACTAAGTGGCAAAATGTTATTAGTTAAAGGGTTTTCTGTCATACAAAGGCTTTCATCCGTAAGATTTTCATCTTCTTTTTATAAAAACGAAATTCAATTTAGGCTCAAGCTGTGGTGGGTATATGCTACGCAAAAAGGTTTAGGCCTATTTGTCGTGACCTTTTTTTAAGTTTGAGTTTTAACGATTTAGTCATCTGTAGTAACTCTTAATGTAAACGTTCTTTATTTTATTAAGATAAGTTTCTTGACTGCTCGTGCTCGATAGATCGGATTGCATCGACTATGTTACTTGTTCTTGATCAAGATGTCGAATAATAGCTAGCTCAATCTCAAGGTAAGTTATCCCAAGTCCCACAACTGTGAAATAACAAACCAAAAATATTTTATTTATTCTATTTATTTTTTTGTAAATTGATGAGTTAACTTGGATGTCAGTATTATCCTGTCAGATCAGCCGAAGTGCAGTTTACAGCACACAAACATCTTTCAACTTTAATTTAACGTAAATTAGGCCTACGTGTTTTATTTTACTATATATATAGGCTATATATTGTTATTACAGCAGACTTTCTTGGATATTAGCATTGATAACTTACATCTTTAAGTAAAGCTTATTTTGCTCAATAGATCAAATTGCAACCTTTGATCTCAGGTAAGGTTAATATTGAGTGAAAAATTAACCACCGTTGCAAAATCAAAGTAAAAAAAAATACCTTAATCCAATAGAACTATTGGTGCAACAAGCATTAGAAGTATAACATAGGCTATCAATCTTTGGGTTGTTGCGCCACCTAGTGGTTGTTTAATACCAAACTCAGTCCAAAAACGTTTCTCTGTAAAGATAGCTTGACTTGTTCTTTACAGTTTTTAACAACTGTCTATAGGTCTGGGACTCCAGTGTTTTTTTTTTATATAGTAATGGACAAATGGATATACAGTGAACATGTTTTCAGTAATGCAGTACTGATGCTGGTGCAACACAAAATGTCCGGAGCAAAAGAGATCATCATGCGAGCATTGGTGGTTCAGTGGTAGAATTCTCGCCTGCCACGCGGGAGGCCCGGGTTCGATTCCCGGCCAATGCAGTAGATCTTTTTGAAGATCTTTCACACACTTAAAAACAAATGTTTTTTTTAAATTTGTGTTCGAGTGTGTGGTGTTGAGACATAAACAGTGATCAATGTTCTGACCGCTCATTAATCCATAAATCACGTCACTGTATGGGACTTTCTATTGAGATCCCATTACATTTACTGTTCCAACAACAAAAATTTGATCAAATTGCATATTTAGTTTGATATTGTGCTAATTTCTATTTCAGACTCTGCTTAGAAATAACGAGTGCTTCAACGTAAGAGATTCAGATCAGGAGCCCTCAACATGAGAAGTGCCGCAATACATCCTTGAGGTAAGATTTGAGTTAAAACAGTATTATGTTGTCACTACAACACTGCAAAACTTGCTCTGCCTATTTTTTTTTTATATCACAACAAAATCTTTAAACAAGTTAAAAGTAGACATTGAATACAGTAACCCTAGTGTTGAAACAAATGGGCTCTGTGAGATGTGTAAGATCACTCCTCGTTAGTATAGTGGTAAGTATCCCCGCCTGTCACGCGGGAGACCGGGGTTCGATTCCCCGACGGGGAGATTAGACTTTTTCTCCATGTGTATTCATAGGAGAACTCTCATTTTTAGACTCCTCTTTGTATATATAAACCTACGATCACTGAAAAATAACAAATTGTTTTATTTTTAAATTAAAGATAAAATCTCACTAGTAGATCATTCTACTTAAGAAAAGAAAAAGATACTTGCTACTCTTTTACTTGACTTGCTAAAGAAGTAACTTTAAAAGTACTTGGGAGACAAAAAAAAGTACTTGGACATAGGGGTGGGCGATCTTCCCATAATTTCATATCACAATCTTATAAGAAACAATCACGATCCACGATTTGAAACGCGTTCTTCCCAATTATGCAAATTTGGCAGTTCTGCTACCATTTTGTGGCTGAGTTGCTGTTGTTCCCAATTGCTTCCACTTTGTTATGATACCACTAACAGTTGAGCGTGGAATATTTAGTAGTGTGGAAATTTCACGAATGGACTTATATTGCGCTTATATATATATATATATATATGAATTCATATTTAAATAATATGAAAACAAATTAAATCTTTAAACTAAGACTTTTTCAGATTTTAGATTGTAACTTCTTGATTTTGTAATTGTATTATAGTATCTTTCACAAATAATAATAATAATTTTTTTAAATATGAATAAAAAGAAAGTGTAGCCAACTGGGCACTCAGTAAGTCTGAGCGCACTGGGAATCATATTTTTTCAAATAAAGACAAGGTAACTCTAATTTTACATTCAGCACAGGGAAAATTACACGAATATGACAATGGGCAACTAAATATAGCGCAGCATAGTTTAAAATCAAGGGTTTAAAGTTTGTCCATCATGCGTTCCACAGAGTAACACGTTCATGCGTGCTACAAATTCAGAATATCTGATGCAAGATGTGTAAAATTAAATGTTTATTAGATATTCAAAGATTTGTTTAAATTATATAAATGCGGTTTTGCTGAATGCTGATGGTAAATGAGAAAGTATTATAGCGTTTGCCTTTCTGTTACTAATAATATAAAAGAAATACTTTTTTCGTATATAGTTTACTTTCTTTGTTTAACAGTTCTATCCAGTAATGTATTAGACAAAACTGTTAAACAGAGACCATAAACTAATGAAGACGGAGATAGGGAGCGCTGTGTGCTCAGCAACGTCAAAATAAAAGTCAGACGTGCCGCCAAAATAAAAGTCCTGCTATTACGATGACATATCAGATCGTGATCTCTACGATTCGCTTGAAAAGTAGATCGTGGGCGTCTTCAAGATCCATCACCATATAATATCGTCAGATCGCCCACCCCCACTTGGACATCAGTAGTTTAAAACAACACTACTGTGTTATTTTTGAGCACTGATTTTTGTGTTTGCTCTCCCAGGCCGGTTAGCTCAGTTGGTTAGAGCGTGGTGCTAATAACGCCAAGGTCGCGGGTTCGATCCCCGTACTGGCCAGTGTTTTTGTCTCTGCGACTGTTTCGTTGATATTTTAGCTTTGAAATTCTCATTTATAATAATACGAGGTAGAATTGAACAGGTCATGTGTGAATTTTTTTTTTGCTTACTGGCTAAAAATGAAAACTCAGGAACGCTTTACAAGGTTTTATTTGTTAACATTAGCTAATGCAGCAAACTAATAATGAGAAATATTTTTTTACATCATTTATTAATCTTGTTTTATTTTTAATTTTCTGCTTTCTGTTTTCGTTTTAATTTATTTTGAGTTAGGTAATTTTGTTGTGTTTTTGTCATTTTTGTTTTTTGATATCGTTAGCCTCATAGCATAATTGCCTAAGTAATATTAAAAAATTATGCTATGAGGCTAACGATATGTCTGTATAGCTTTTATTATTTTTATTTCAATTTTAGCTATTTTAGTATTATCAAATACTATAAATATACTTTAGTTAATTTCACGTTTCTTTATTTTCGAGAAATAATTTGTATTTTTGAGATATGTGTCTTGGCAGTTAGCTGAAATAAAATAAGTTTTATATTATATTTTTTTATATATTTTATTGGTAACAATTTACAATAAGGTTCATTAGAAAACATTAGTTAACTACCTTAGTTTACATGAACTAAGAATAAACAATACTTCTACGGCATTTATTAATCTTAGTTAATATTAATTTCAACATTTACTAATGCATTATTAAAATCAAAGGTTGTATTTGTTAACATTAGTTAATGCACTGTGAACTAACATGAAACAAACTATGAAGAGCTGTATTTTTATTAATAAATATTAATAAATACTGTAACAAATGTATTGCTCGTTGTTAATTAATGTTAATTAATGTTAACTAATTAACCTTATTGTAAAGTGTTAGGCCTACCATTTTATTTTTATTTCAAGTAACAGAAATGTGTTTTTTTAATGGTTTTAGTTAAGAGACCCACTAGGTGGCAGTGTTTATCTGTAAACCTGACATAAAACAATGCCAAATGCTTAAGGAGAAATGTCAGAATTTTGCTCTGATCATTTTCCACAGACCGGAACATCAGACAACATAAGCGAATCTCATTGATTCTGCAAAACAAAAAATCTTGCCCCGTGTGAGGCTCGAACTCACGACCTTCAGATTATGAGACTGACGCGCTGCCTACTGCGCCAACGAGGCCTGGTGTTTAAGTAAGCAGTCTCCCCTCATGTTACACGAGCTGCTGATTTTTCAACTAAATCAGGTAAGGCTGAATTTTCAATTTCAGCTACAGTTATACTTCACAGATTTATGTGCACATCTACTACAATCCCAAAAGCTAGTTTGTGCAAAAATATTTGAGAAACAATTTAAACAATGAGATCCACGCGCTTCCACTAGAGGGAGCCAAAGCGAACGGCCTCTTTTCAAAGGTGGCCTTGAACAGGTCAGTGTGTTTTTCCAAAACTAAGGTTTGTGTCAAAAAACCCCTTTTGATAAGAACACGGCGTCTCCGTGTGCCACGTTATCACATGCTGTAAGCAAATACAGTGTTAGTGAGCTCGTGTCTTTCTCTCTGTTCAGCACAGCTAGCTGTGCACTACACCGTTTGAAACATCATGTCAGGGCTTAATGCCTCGCTGGGCTACTTCTTAACTGTAGTAGGTGTGAGTGCGGTGGGAAGGGTGATGCTTGCACGATCGAGGCTGCGATGGGCTTTCCTGACCGAGTTTATCGCCGCATTCGCGCTCGCCGCATGTCGACTTGAAGTGGACACCATTGCGGAGGTCGGTCAGTGGGCCGGGGCGCTTGGGCCTGACGTGGCCATCACTATGCTTTTCCTATCCATCACTATCCATGGCATCATCATGCAAGGCGTAAGCGGAAATCCATCGGTGACGTTAATGGGAGTCCTCCAGAAAGACATCGGTGCAGTGGCAGGCGTCCTCAGCGTCGCGGCGCAGTTACTCGGCGCGCACTTCGCACTCGTAGTCGCCGGAAAGTACTGGGAAATGGAGCTGACTGACATGCACATGATCAAGAATCTGATGATGTCCGAGTGCAGTACGTCTCTGCGGGTCTCGGCGCTACAGGGAGCGCTAGCCGAAGCCCTCGGCGCCGTGACCTTTCACCTGGTTTACCTCGTCCTGAAGAGCCGCTCGCAGCTGCTGAGGATTCCCATATTCGCTGTGCTGCTGACGTTCATCGCATACGCAGGTGGGTTTGCTGTCGGACAGTTGTGGTCTGAATGATTACATTTAAAATGCATATATCAAATATTGTACATTTAAATGCGTGTATTAAATAGAAATTGTCGATTTAAAATGCATATATAAAAAATTAATTTTGCAATTTGAAATTTGTCTATTAAATACAAATACACATGTGACCCTGGACCACAAAACCAGTCTTATGGGTACATTTTTTAAAATTGAGATTTATACATCATCTGAAAGCTGAATAAATAAGCTTTCCAGTGATGTATGGTTTGCCGAGATACAACTATTTGAAAATCTGGAATCTGAGGGTGCAAAAAAAATCGAAATATTGAGAAAATCACCTATAAAGTTGTGCATTTCTGTTGGTAATTGTGCTGCATTCACTCACAAAATTATTTTTTTTATATATATATTTACAAAATATCTTCATGGAACATGATCTTTACATAATATCCTAATGATTTTTGGCATAAAAGAAAAATCGATAATTTTGACCCATAACAATGTTTTGTTGGCTATTGCCACAGATATACCAGTGCGACTTCTGACTGGTTTTGTGGTCCAGGGTCACATATTTGTAGATTAAAAATGCATATATTAAATAAAGATTGTAGAATTTTGAAATGCACATTAAATAAAAAATTGTGGATTAAAAATGCATATATAAAATAATGACTGCAATTAAAATGCATATTTTACACAAGGATTGTACATTTAAAATACAGATATTGAATAAGGATTGTAGATGTAAAAAAAATTTGATTGTAGATTTCTAAAAATTTAGATTTCAAATGCACATATTAAATAAAGATTGTAGATTTAAAATATATTAAATAAGGATTATGTATTTAAAATGCATATGTTACATAAATATTGTAGATTTAAATACATATTAAAAAAGGATTATGTATTTAAAATGCATTTATTGAATATGGACTAAATTCCAAATGCATATATTAAATGAAAGATTGAGATTGCAAATTCACATATTTAATTAAAGTTTGTAGATATAAAATAATGACTGCAATTAAAATGCATATTTTACACAAGGATTGTAAATTTAAAATACAGATATTAAATAAGGATTATGTATTTAAAATGAATATATTGAATAAGGATTGTAGATTTAAAATGAATGTATTAAATAAAAAATGTAGATTTTAAATGCATATATTACAATTATATACATTTAGATTTCAAATGCATATTTTAAATAAGGATTGCATTTTAAATTTAAACATTGAAGATTACAAATGCATATATTACATTAAAAATTGTCATTTCAAATGCATAAATCAAATAATGACAGCAATTAAAATGCAAATATTAAATAAGGATTGTAGCTTTCAAATGCATCTATTAAATACAGATTTAGAGTGCATATGTAAAATAGTAACTGCAATTTAACTGCATAGTTTACAAAAGTATGAAGATAAGGATTGTAGATTTCAAATGCATTTATTTAGGGGGAGGCTAGCACAAAATAAATTGCATATTTTATAATACACACTAAAGTTTTGTGTTACTCTGGAGAACATCTCGAGGCACAATGGCAATGATTTGTTGAAGTGTTATTTTTAATGCCTTCATCCTCACAAACTTCTCTCTCACACTAGGAAACAACTACACGTCTGGATATGTGAATCCGTCCCTCGCTTATGCGTTAACATTCACCTGTCCTGGACACTCTTTCTTAGCGTATTCTCTCGTTTACTGGCTCGGGCCTCTGATTGGTAAGTCAATCTTCTGTACATTTCAGAAATATTCATAAAATACCAAGTATTCAAATAATGCATTCAAACTTTTTAGTCAATGTGTGATGAATTTTACTGTTTAAATACCTTACACCATGTATTTTCCAGGCATGAGTCTTGCGCTCTTCCTGTATTTGGGAAACATCCCACTGCTGTTTAGCAGGAATCTACTTTACTCCAAGAAGGCACGTTTCCGGGTGCCCAAAGGAAAAACTTCTGAAGACTGACAGACATAAAAAACAGCACTGATATATGGTCTCTTTGTAAACCATACTTTACCGTCACAAAACATATTATGGTTGAACGTTAAATCTGTTCGACTGGTTTAAGTTGCAACAAACCCCTAATGTTACGAAAAACACTGTTCATCACATCAGACGTCTACTGTAATTTATCCTGTTACACTGAGTAAAAATGTTGAGTTTGTTCTGCTGTTGTCAGATGTGAATTTTCTTCTAACACCTGTGAGCCAAAGAACAGTCAAGCCTGCTTAAGTAATATATTATTTAATAGATAGCAAAAATATTTAATGAGCAGGTGGCACCAGGGCTGTGCAATTAATTGAATTTCGATTTCGATTTTTTGAAGAAGGGGGATCGGAGGGTGTTCCCTCTCCCTGGGAAAGTCTATGCCAGGGTACTGGAGAGGAGAATCCGGACGATAGTAGAACCTCGGATTCAGGAGGAACAGTGTGGTTTTCGTCCCGGTCGTGGAACACTGGACCAGCTCTATACCCTCTACAGGGTGCTGGAGGGCTCATGGGAGTTTGCCCAACCAATCCACATGTGCTTTGTGGATTTGGAGAAGGCATTCGACTGTGTCCCTCGCGGCGGCCTGTGGAGGGTGCTCCGGGAGTATGGGGTCCGGGGCCCTTTGCTAAGGGCTATCCGGTCCCTGTACGACCGGAGCAGGAGCTTGGTTCGTATTGCCAGCAGTAAGTCAGACTTGTTCCCGGTGCGTGTTGGACTCCGGCAGGGCTGCCCTTTGTCGCCGGTTCTGTTCATAATTTTTATGGACAGAATTTCTAGGCGCAGCCAGGGGCCGGAGGGGGTCAGGTTTGGGGACCACACGATTTCATCTCTGCTCTTTGCGGATGATGTTGTCGTGTTGGCCTCATCAAGCCAGGACCTCCAGCATGCACTGGGACGGTTTGCAGCCGAGTG
The DNA here is from genome assembly GCA_021464565.1 of Rutilus rutilus. Taxonomy (NCBI): domain Eukaryota; kingdom Metazoa; phylum Chordata; class Actinopteri; order Cypriniformes; family Leuciscidae; genus Rutilus; species Rutilus rutilus. Next base: position 47,554,861 of record JAJAQA010000006.1, read on the forward strand.
TGAAGCGGCTGGGATGAAAATCAGCACCTCCAAATCCGAGGCCATGGTTCTCAGTCGGAAAAGGGTGGTTTGCCCGCTTCAGGTTGGTGGAGAGCTCCTGCCTCAAGTGGAGGAGTTCAAGTATCTTGGGGTCTTGTTCACGAGTGAGGGAAGGATGGAACGGGAGATTGACAGGCGGATCGGTGCAGCTTCTGCAGTAATGCGGTCCCTGTATCGGTCTGTCGTGGTGAAGAAGGAGCTGAGCCGCAAGGCGAAGCTCTCGATTTACCAGTCAATCTACGTTCCTACTCTCACCTATGGCCATGAGCTGTGAGTCATGACCGAAAGGACAAGATCCCGGATACAAGCGGCCGAAATGAGCTTTCTCCGCAGGGTGGCTGGGCGATCCCTTAGAGATAGGGTGAGAAGCTCGGTCACTCGGGAGGAGCTCAGAGTAGAGCCGCTGCTCCTCCACATCGAGAGGGGTCAGTTGAGGTGGCTCGGGCATCTTTTCCGGATGCCTCCTGGACGCCTTCCCGGGAAGGCGTTCCGGGCATGTCCCACCGGGAGGAGACCCCGGGGAAGACCTAGGACACGCTGGAGAGACTATGTCTCCCGGCTGGCCTGGGAACGCCTCGGTGTCCCCCCGGAAGAGCTGGAGGAAGTGTCTAGGGAGAGGGAAGTCTGGGCATCCTGGGAAGTCTGAGTTAACTTAAATATTGCATTTTGGCTCCCAACCAACATAGTACAGTCAAATAAAAAAGATTATTTTGCCATGTTCTGTTTTGCACGAACGCTCTTATTTTGTCTTGTGTTTTGAATGACACACGCACGCGCACATCTGCTCTCAGCTTGAATGTTTAAAATAACAAGACTTAAAAAGAAGTAAAAATGATGAACTTTAGTTACGATGCAATGCTGGCCCGATTGTGCAAGTGACAATTCCGTCATGTCCCGACTCCTAAACGCGAGAGTGTAGTTTCAACGCTTGCCTCGTCCAACCCAGTTTGAGCGACCGAGAGAGAGAAGATGCAGCACCGCTGAACACTCACTGAAGCAATTCTTGGAGAAAGTTTTAAAATGATTGATTTGATTTTATAATCTGTGTGGATTAATTTAGGCTACTCGAACAATCTACTTGCTGAAGTGAATCAATGTTTGCGGGGGAATTTCCCGCATTATAAGTGGTAGACCTGCGGGAATTATTCAAATACTTATTGAAGTATTATCTGTTATATTATTTATTTTAATAGTTCAAAAAGTACAATATATGTTAAAATTTAGATTTTTTTTTAAAGTGTAAATTGCAGGTTAACCACCACAACCAATTAATGTGTAAATTAAAGTGCTCAATATGTATATATGTAAAAATATCTCTTAAAATGCGTTAAAATAACATTTATTGGGGTTTCTTCAAAGGTAGCGTGTTTTTTACAGTGACTGGGTGATGACGTCATAAGAGGCACTCGCAACCCATACTCTGCTAGATTCCTACTGTTTGTGGCTTGACTATGGAGAACGACTGGGAGACTGATAACATTAGGGAACAAGCCAAAGTCTTTTCAAAATCTTGCCGTCATGTAGAATAGCAAGGAGGGACAACGACTGAAGACATTATTTACTTACATGGTGTCAGTAGTCCTAATCAGAGCTGTAGAGTTGGCACAGGCACAAGAGTTGGCACAGGCACAATGGCACTTTGCCGGCATCTGCTGACAGAACGCGATATTGTCAGTGCTAAAACGCAACTTAAAAAGTACCAACTTTTCATATTATATTATATAAAAAACATACAAAACAATGGTGGGCGGTTCTTATCTTTATGTTTAATAAGCACATTGCATTATCTTCGTGAAAAATGTAACCTGCAATTTACACTTTAAAGAATTGTTGAAAGGTGTCTTTTCAATAAATGCAACATGTTCCCAAAAGACATGTGAAATAATCGTGTTACATAATCGTGATTTCAATTCTGACCAAAATGATCGTGATTATGATTTTTCCCATAATCGAGCAGCCCTAGGTGGCACTATACTTTAGGACCTGTTTGCTAATGAAAAAGAGAGGTAAAGACTAAGGGAAAATGATAATTGCAAATAAAAGTACAAGGTTGAGTATAAAAGGCACTTTCACAAAACATTGCAACTATGCCACATTGTTATAATAGCTACAATAAAAAAAATGTTAGTCTTCCAAAACTGCTGATCTTCTTCATTCCGGCCTGTTTAGAGAATATAGAATAAACCACATCTCATCAATTTGAAAATGCACTTGCAAAACACGATTAAGTGCTGATGAATAAAAAATATTTAACGTTTTAACATGACATTTGCCGAAAAAAGCTTTTCTACACTTCAAAGCCGTTACCACTGTTTTGCAAACTCTTGATTTATGTAGTTTAGATTCCTAAAAGAATTGCAAAAAAAAAAAAAAAAACGTTTTTGTACAGTTTTACAGATTATTGTCTAACTCAAGTAATTTTGAACCAAACATTATATATATATATATATATATATATATATATATATATACAGGGGTTAAATTGGGATTTATTATGTGGGGGGGCTCTCCCTAGGGGGGTCCGGGGGTATGCCCCCCCGTGATTTTTTTTTGAAAAATAAACTATTAAATGGTATTTTCTGGAGAGTTTTGTGCAAAGAAATGGAGAAATTGAGTCTTACATGATATGTGAAAAACTGCACGGTTAAGAGCATATTTGCATTGTTGTAGTATCAACAGGTATTAGGACATTTAGCATTTACATTACTGTTAATCAGCAGTGGTGGAATGTAACGAAGTACAAATACTTCGTTTCTGTAGGCTTTACTTAAGTAGAATCAATAGTGCATACGTTTGACTTTTACTTCGTTACATTTTGCAGCAATTATTATACTTTCTACTCCACTACATTTCTACAACGTTTCGTTACATTTTCTGATCAGTTTTCCCCCTGCCAAAACAGGGATTGAAAAAAATGTCCTGTTTTCGGTGCTGATGCGGTGGTGACGCGTTCATGTAGCCTAAGGGTGGCGCTGCCAATAAAGCACCTAAAAGCTGTCACAAAGAACCATCAAAAGTAATGATTATGAATATGTAAAATATAGCAAGGAGACATTTTAATTGTTTATTAATAAACAAGTGTTTTCTGTGTCAGTGCCCTGCATAGATGAAGTTGACGATGCAATCTTCGCAGTAGTAAACTCGCCAGAGAGAAATGCACATTTCATACGGATTAGGCTACACAAGCAGCGGTCTGTTTTCTTTCGTTTTGAAAAGAAGACCTTCCAAGCTTTCTATAGATATATTTATCAGGTCTGTCAGGCAAGTAGGCTCCCTTATACGCTGAGTTTCGGTTCATTTATGAGACGAGAGTCCAGTTCACTCGCCGGTGCGTCCGTGTCGTGATTAGGCTATCTATTGTCTATACTATATTTACTTCTTATTTTTGAAATGAAACATTGATTAAAATTAAGATACAATTAATACAAAACGAAAGTTGAGCTTGAAAGTTTCAAACAGTCTTTTAGTGCCACATTCAGAGCGGTCCCGTCCGTGACATGGTTTTTTCCTCATAAATGCGAACATGAAAAATAAAATAAAATGAATATGTTATGTTCTGTGGAGAGCCAACCCTTCTTCATCCGGTGGGTAGTACTTTGGTTTGCAGTGTAATTCACAGAATTACAAAAAAATATTTTGCCACCTAAAAGTTAAAGATTTTTTGTGTCACGTCCACGGCATGTGTAGCCTATTTCCCTCATATTAAATATAAAACGCTTGATTACACATTGTATTACCTTGTTATGATATAGTGACCCATACAATGTGCCAAACATTTTTTCCTTACCTTGTTATTCAAGGCCAGGGCACTTTTTGTACAACCAACGTTGTGCCGAACTTGACAAAACTGATCTGTTGCTGCAGCGGCGGTCAGTAGCTCGGGTTTCTTTTTTTTTTTTTTTTAAGGCAGTAGAAGGTTCTGGAACTTTTGCGCGCTTCCACATCCCGCGCAACTACGGATCTCCCAGGAACATTCATTATTGCTGTGTACATTTATCCATGTCGGAGTTCTGAGTAGTAGCCTACCTAGATGCGCATGGCATGCGCGAGCGGTGCGCGATCATGGTCGACTGACAACGAGATTAAGCAGCTGAACAAGAGTAGGCTACGGCCGTGTTCCGATTGTTCTCATCTCAGCTCCGCCGAGACAAAATAGACATGCCATTTCAAAATCTTTCATTTATAATCAGAAATATGTTTTCAAAAGCATCACTTTTATCAAATTTTATGTGACATAATTTCCTATAGGCAACTGACTGCAAACGAGCAGGCTTATGTGCCGGGGCTGAGCCCCGGAGAGCCCCGGCCCAATTTAACCACTGTATATATATATATATTTTTTTTTTTTTTTAAGTTATGCTTGTGAATGAATTATCTATTGGTAGTTTTATCTTAAAGCCCAAAGTATACTTTGTTTTTTATGCGTACGCTAAGGACAAACGCTATCAAATGGAATATACTTTGAAAAGCCGTGCGTTCGACCATACGCATATGCTAGGGTACGCATAAAAACAAAGTATACTTTGAGCTTCATTCTTTCTAATAACATAATTTTGTAAGTTTTAGTTATAGTTTCAGTTAACTACGAAAACCTGCTCAAGTGATGAAGTGTAAAGTGGCATCAGAAATAATTTCTTTCCCATCCAGCTTGGTGAGCACTAGTAAATAATTTGTATTGTTCGTAGACTATTTTTAATCAATATGCAGTTTGAAATCTCTATTTCAATGTAATTATTTAAAGGTGCAGTACAGGATTTCTGAGTCGCTCAGACCTGCCAACCTGTACGCATTTCGCGTAGTGGATACGCATTTTGACCTCAAAGTACGCTGGTACGATTTGTCACTCTAATCTACGCAAAAACCTGGTGACGCCTCTGTGTACGCAAATCAAACAACAACAAAAGAAGAAGAGTTCGACCAATCATAGCGCTGGGTTCATTCCCCAAATAGCAAGCGGGGATGATTGACAGATGCGTAAGGCCTATCATTAAAGAGAGACTGAAAATCGACACCAATAAAGAATCCCGCTCGATCCCCCTTCCACTCCCGCCGTCGGACGGATTTAAGCGAGGACAGTACAGTACTTCTGTACTTCGCGGTACTTCTGACTCCTGAAGGTAAACGGCCTGGGGTGGATGTGGAAAGTTGAAATATTGTACTGAGTTAACTTAATCCTCTGGATTCGATGATCACATGGAGTGATCGCATAGATTATCTTAAAATACTCTGTTATTCGTGGTCACTCAGATAAGAAGAAGACATCATTCAGCCATGCAAATTATAAAATGCTCAAGTAATGCTGAACAATAAATCTAAGTAAATTTGAAATCGCTATGGCTTGCGCGAGCTCTCTCACAAACACGGATGCCAGCACACAGAGAGAGAAGATGTGTTGCTTGTGTTTGTTTTTTTCTGTCAAAATGTCAGAAAGCATTTTGTATTATCCATCCGGGTTTTTAAAATTCGTTAAATGACGGACGTTTTACTATTAACCCTCTAAGGTGTTTTTGGGGTCCTTGAGATGTTCTGACATGCTCTTACATTTGTGCTTTTTTCAGTTGCTTATAAACATATTAATGGCAAAGTTATAATTACACTCTATTTAGCACAAACAGGGCTACCATAATATGTGAGCAACATGTACGTACATGTTTGTATTTTTGAGAAAAGAATGTTTATGCATGGTTATTGAAAAAACTAAAAATGAAAATGTCTGAAATAAGGCCACAAAACACATACTAAATATGTGTCCACAAGACTTCTGAATAATGCATTTTGTCGCCTAGAGTTTTTTCTTCAAAATGATGTGAAAATCATCCTGCCTAACCGTTCACATAAAACAATACATTGATTTAAATTTTGTAAGACACTTTTTGTTTGGAAAGGCAATATGCGGGTGGGCGTGATTCACACCTGAGGAGACAATGGGCCCCCGCATAATGAGGCTGCATACTTAATGAGCCTTTCATTTTGGTGTGTGACTGAGCCACAAGAAAGAATGGAAAGAAGGACAATATATATATATATATATATATATATATATATTAGGGCTGTCAACGAATATTCTAAATTCGAATATATATTTCGAATAGTTTTAAAAAACAGAATTTTGAATGTGAAAATTAATATTTGAATGTGGAAAAACGGCCGCGGTAGCAGAGGCGCGGCTGTCTGCTTTGCGAGTGGGGACAGGTCACAGGAAGAAGGCGTTAACGTTAAATATTATTACAGTATTACTTTGACTGAATATATACGTACATGTTAAAATGCTGATAATGCGGTTCTACAATTATTATTATTACTACATACTTGGTTCTACTGAAGCTGTGATCCGATTGGTCGTCTCTGCTCTGGTGGGTGTGGCTACTGTCACTGCAGTGGTTTATGACAGCAGATCTGAAGGAGTTAAATAAGACGGGAACGCACCGACACCAGGAGGTTTCTAATTGAGCCTGCAGATCATAAGATCAGTGATTTGGCATTATTATTCAGTCCCTCCAGGAAAACACGATTATGCGATCGCATAATTCAATGCATAATCAGCCAAAGTCTGCATATTTATGCGGGGGCCACATTTTTTCAAATACGCCGACACCTTTTCCGCATAAATTGCCGATTTCCGCGCGCAAAATATGCGGGGCTTGCATGATTTCATAAACAAAAAAGTCACATATATCTTAGCAGAAAGTTGAAAAAATTTGCATTTACTTCACACAAGTGCAGCCATTTTCCCCTGTTGCCATGGGAACGTTATGAAGTGATGCAATTACGTGACGTGAACATCATTAATTTATTCATTTTTACAGAAGTTGTATCTTTTACAGAAGTTGTAAGTTGCATATTCCTTTTGTAAAGCCACAGAACTTGTTTGACTCATCAATGTTTTGTAAGTTTGAGCCATGTGTTTATTAAGGTCTGAAATAAAACAAGATGAGAACTTAAATATTCCCAGCACTTTCTGTGATGTAGTATGCTTGCTTATCATAGGAAGTAATAAGAAATGACTCTACATTAAGGTAGTAGCCTAGTGAGAACAGGGTGTTGGGGGAATCACTCTTTTTCTCTTTTTCATCAAACCACAGTATTTGCAAGTTCCCGCAATTTCACCGCATAAAATTGCATAAATATCCCGCATATTCCATCGCATGTTTTAAGAAAACGAGCCGCATAATCAAGGATTTTGCCCGCAACAATCACAAAAAAAACTTTTTATGGAGGGGCTGATTATTATTACTACATATTTTCTTGGTTCTGGGTTAGGTCAAATTTCTGGGTTAGTGTGAACAGCAGTAGCACACAGTTAAACTAGGATATAAAGTCACACTTGGGCCTCAGTAACTACTAGTTAGTGTGTAACTTTTGTTTATCTGTATACTTCAAACCACATGTATAAGTATTCATTAGTATCAGTTTTTACCATCAGAGAGACGTTAGAGTTCCAGTGTGTAAAAAGCTAATCCTTTGCATCAGAATCAGTTTGTAGATTTGTATCATTGTGGCTGCTGATATTTCTTTTACATTATTTCTAGAAAAACTTGGAAATATGAGGAAGCCTAATTTTGGCTTTGGAGTAATAAAGGTTGAGAACCACTGACTCAACTACAAGAACTTTAACTAAAAGAATATATATGCATTGGAGCTCATTAGAGACTATTTTTAATAGACTAAACAAGTGTGCAAAAAGTAAGGCAAAGTTACTTTAACGTTTTTATAATGTGAAGCTCTATATGTGGCACACTGCCATTTGTTTAATTAACTGCCTTTTGAAATTGTTTAAATATACATAAAGTTATTTTTCCTCCAGGAGTCGCTCGACATAATACATGTAATAAAACATGGAGAGACTCTTGAACCTCAGAGTGAGAAAACTTTATTGATAAAGGCAAGCAAATACATACGACAAATAGATGGCTGTAGTAATAAAGTATAAACAACAAAGCCTTTTAAATGAATTTTTTTTTAATTCTGATACTGAAGGAGAAAGAGCAAGCAAATAATAATCAGTATTTGTTACGACAAACACACTTGAAGCACCATTAAAGTTCAGCATTCTGCTTTAGATTTAAGCACTTCCTGAAAAAGATGAACATATAGAGGGATACATTTATAAATCTCACAAATATTAATACACGAAAAATCTGTTTGTGAGAAATGACATCATGTACCTGATGTGTGAATATGTGCTTGATCTCGTTCAGCTCTTCTGGATCTGATCTCATAAACCACAAGAATTAAAGTAGCCACGCCCACCAGAGCAGAGAGGACCAATCGGATCACAGCTTCAGTAGGACCACAAAAGTGGACAGAGTCTGAGGAATAAACACATCAAACTGAGATCAGATCAGTCAAAAAACACTAATATTAGTGCCGACATCAACTAATATCAGCGCTGGCGTACCTGCACATGTGTGACAGAGTTGAGTGATGTCCAGATGTGTGGTCTGGTGGCTGATGGGATTGTTCAGCACACAGCTGTAGGTGTTTTTATCCTGATATTCCACTTCCAGAGGGAGAGAGAGACTGATGCTGAGATCAGACGCACTGATGCTGGACAATACACTGATTCCTTTGTACCAGGAGAGAGTCACATGACTCACATTCACCACTGATGAACACACCAATGAACATGATGATGATGAAGAACAGTGTGAAGAGTTGATGACAGGAACAGGCAGACGAGCTGAAAACATCAGAGAATAAAGATAAATGAGGATGAATGAAGATATTCAAGCAGAGGAAGAAACATCGAGAGGAACTGAGATGATCAAAAGTAGAGCATTTAAAACAGTTGAATAGAAAGTTAAATATAAACCTGCTGTTAATGTAAAAGAAGAGTAAAGGAATTAGTCTAATTAAGTCACGATAAGATACTTCTTTAGATCTAGCTGTAAAAAATAAAACCTGTGAAACTGATATTTAACTCACCGTAGACAGTGACACCAACAGAATAAAAAACAAAGCCAGGAACTCTGTTGATCAGTAGATAATAACGTCCAGTATCTTCAGGTCTGGTGTTTGTGATGGTCAGAGATCCAGTTTGTTTGTCCAGCTTCAGTCTGTCTCTGAATCTCTCATCAAGAACATCATCATATACAGTGATTCTGTCGGCCTTTACATTGATTACAGCTATTACAGTGTTTTCAAACTTCCACTCAATCAGATCCGCTTCCTTCATTTCAGGGTTTAGAGAGACTGAATCTCCCTCCGTCACTGACACTGAATCATCAAACACACAGAACAAACAGAAACAGGGTTTGTCACAGATAAACAGATTATAATAACCATATCATAAAACAGCAAAAATAAACAAAATGGTGTATGAATTCATTTCAATTTTGTCATTACAAAAACGGTGTAAATGTTTATGAACTCACCAATGACAGTGAGAGAGAAATAAACCATCACATATTGAGTCTGTAGTTCATATTCTCCAGCATGTTTAATTGTGAAGTTTGTGATGGTCAGAGATCCGGTTTGTTTGTCCAGCTTCAGTCTGTCTCTGAATCTCCCATCAAGAACATCATCATATACAGCGATGCTGTCGGCCTTTACATTGATTTCTGCTATTACAGTGTTTTCAAACTTCCACTCAATCAGATCCTCATCCTTCATTTCAGGGTTTAGAGTGACTGAATCTCCCTCCGTCACTGATATTTCAGCTGTATCATCAAACACACACATAAAGAACAAACAGAATTGGGGTTCAACACAGATTAAGACAGTAATTTACAAAAGTAAATGGTTTAAAATTGACATTTGAAATGTATATTATCATCAAACAACAGAAGCAAAATTGACTGAATTAACAGTTGAATATTTGTGCTGATTAAAATCTAAAACAGGTGCAACTGAAATTAAACTCACCGTAGACATTGAGACTGAATCTCTTTCTCACACTGTTGATCTGTAGTTCATAAACTCCAGCATGTTTAATTGTGGTGTTTGTGATGTTCAGAGATCCAGTTTGTTTGTCCAGCTTCAGTCTGTCTCTGAATCTCCCATCAAGAACATCATCATATACAGCGATTCTGTCGTCCTTTACATTGATTTCAGCTATTAAAGTGTTTTTAGCCAGAAACCTCCACTGAATCACGTCATCATCCTTCATTTCAGTAAGATCAGGGTTTAGAGTGACTGGCTTTCCCTCCCACACTAATATCGTCACCACTTCATCATCACCAAACACTCCTGAAGAACAGAGTTTTTCACAGATTAAAGCTTTAAAATCACTTGATGTTTGATGAATCTTCACTAAAATACTTTCATTTAAAGGTAGGGTAGGTAATCCTGTTCAGAAACACTTTTTTTTATACTGGGTGAAATGGTCCTTCCATCCTGATAGTAGTCAATACATTATGTGTTTAGAAAAAGGAATGAAAAAAATCAGACCTCTGTAGCAGCTGCAGGACAGTAAAAACTCTGACCAATCACTGCCATTCGGTGCGAATGTAAAGAACCAATCAGATGCCTTCATGTCTCGTGCCCGCCCTGAGCCCCACTGCGCGCGCTGCCCTGCGTGCACTCATCACATGTCACCGTTCCCGGAAATATTCAGCTCAAAGCACCTGCATGCAGTCAGCGAAGGCAAACAAGGCAAAAACTACTTCCTCGGACCCTGCCTGCACTCTTGATCGACCTCCTCTGCTTCGCCCTCAACCCCGGACCTGTCCTCGAACCGACGATGCGGTACTTGTCTCCGGACTCGGAGTGTACGTTAGTCTTCATTAGAGTCAACAATGTTTTCATCATGGAAACTCTTACATGCAAAACACCGTATATGTTATGAATCTTACACGAAATTCACCTTCATCACAGTGTAACTGATGGTAATGGAAAAACGTGTATCAATGCAACCTGTTTTTAGTTTTGCCTTATAAATATAGCTCGTTACCGAATGAAACTTTACCATTATCGATATGCTAGCTTGATAGTGAGTACTAAAAGAAACCGTATTTGTTTATATTCATAGTGATAAAGTTAGGTATTTTATTACATGTGATTCTGACATGATGTCACTGTATGTACTGCGCTCCTTCCTCTCCACTCGTCTCAGGTAATAAATGCGTCTTCCAGCTGAGCCTGAGCGTTTGGCGTCGCGCGTTCATGTGTTTTGGGGGCGTGGCTTTGGAAGGAGCTCAGAAGGGAGGGGGTGGGAGTGAATGGAAATAATGAGCTGTGTTTATTGCAGATTAAAAGGTCTACAGTCACTCGATTTTTATATTTTCTTTTTCAGAGTACTTACATTTTAATTATGTATTGGTATATAAAGACAGTTTAAACAAATTTGGAATGTTTTTTTTTTTGAAAAAAGATGACCTACCCTACCTTTAAATGTGAAGTTAATAATATTTTGCAGCAGTAAAGAAAAAAGATGAATGAAAAGATAAATAGATTTATATATGGAACAATAACAAAAAAAATAAACTTTTACTTTAATGTTTAATGTCACACTAAAACTAATGCTGTTGAGTATCTGAGCTTCAGATTTATAAAATTTTATATATATATATATATATATATATATATATATATATATATATATATATATATATATATATATATATAAAAAAGTTGGCACACAAAGCCTACACAAATGAAATATGCATTAAAAATTAATCATTCCCCCCAGGATTTAGCAGGACTTGTTTCAGATTTTTGTGGCCTACAATGACTGATTTTGCGGCGGCTTTTCTCAAAATTTGTGGCAATTCTTGTGTAGTTTTTCAGGAAGAATCTTAAATTTGTATTACTTTTCTGACCTTAAGAACCATTGGACTCTGTAATTTCTAAAAGGAGAACACTGATAATAATTTACAAATATTATCTATTGTCCTGTAGCCCATCCCAGCCTTGTGCAGGTCTACAATTTTATCCCTGATGTCCTCACACAGCTCTCTGGTCTTGGCCATTGTGGAGAGGTTGGAGTCTGTTTGATTGAGTGTGTGGACAGGTGTCTTTTATACAGGTAACGAGTTCAAACAGGTGCAGTTAATACAGGTAATGAGTGGAGAACAGGAGGGCTTCTTAAAGAAAAACTAACAGGTCTGTAAGAGCCGGAATTCTTACTGATTGGTAGGTGATCAAATACTTATGTCATGCAATAAAATGCAAATTAATTACTTAAAAATCATACAATGTGATTTTCTGGATTTTTGTTTTAGATTCTGTCACTCACAGTTGAAGTGTACCTATGATAAAAATGACAGACTTCTACATGTTTTGTATGTGGGAAAACCTGCAAAATCGGCAGTGTATCAAATACTTGTTCTCCCCACTGTATCTCTCAGTCATCATTGTAGGCCAGTTGCCAATGATAGAGCTTTCATCTTAAAACTAAGCATTTAAATATCATCTTACCAAGACATATTACTTGGAGATACAGAGGGACAAATGATATTTATATGCATTTTATGTAAGTAGTCTGCTATACTGTTATAAAGATCTCATTGATTTACATTTTTGGTCATATAACAACTGCACCAAATTGCTATTTTTTTCTCAGTTTGGGTTTGAGCTGTTTTTCTTCTCCATATTCTCACTATATCATATATGGGCCATTAAAGCTTGGTGTATCAAATATGACAAAACAAAAGCAAACTTTTTACTTTTATATTTTGTCTGAAAGTTTTTTTTTTTTTTAACTGTTCCATTAAAAATTATTTTCTGATATTATTTAACTATTTCATTTATAAAGTAGTAGCAGTTGTGTTTACAGGGGTAACCCTGGAAACCACAATATTACTGAACTTACATACGTCACTAGTTGCATCTTGCTCTTCGTCCATTTTGGTGTTGTTTACAAAGTGCGCGAGCCTCATTTATGTAGCATACAGACACTGAGTGACATCATTTCAATCAATCGGTTTAGTTTATCAACAGAGCGTGCACGGTCGTGTGTGTGTGTGTGTGCAGTAGTAGTGTGTGCGATATACAGTGGTTACATACTGTAAAAACGAATCGTGGTATTGATATATTAAGACTGCCGACTCTATAGAACAGTTGCAAGGAAAACTAACTTTACCGCGCTCCGAGAGCCCTCTAGTGGTCGGGTGCATTTTTGTTGTGTTTCGGCTTTATTTCGTTGTGTTGTACATTTTCCGTTGTGTTGTGGATTCATTTCTGTTGTGTTGCGGCTTTATTTCGTTGTGTTGTACATTTTCCGTTGTGTTGTGGATTCATTTCGTTGTGTTGTGGCTCATTTCTGTTGTGTTGCGGCTTTATTTCGTTGTGTTGTACATTTTCCGTTGTGTTGTGGCTCATTTCTGTTGTGTTGCGGCTTTATTTCGTTGTGTTGTACATTTTCCGTTGTGTTGTGGATTCATTTCGTTGTGTTGTGAACTTATGTTTGCTTTTTAAATTTCGTCGTGTTGTGCACTACTGGGCCACCGTAGTTATGGCAAGCCAAGAGGTTCAGAATTACGCTATAGATTAATCGCGTTTACACTAGGGGATGCACGATATATCGACCACATATTGATATCGGCAGATAAATGGTCATTTTTGATGTTATCGTTATCGATCCGATAAGAAAATAAGGCCGATATATCAAAGCCGATAGATAATAGATTGTATACTTCAGTTGAGAGATGCGCGCTGTTCGCCATTATGGTTTTGTATGATTGGAATCACTTCGAAAACGAAGATACAGTTCAGTGCAACATGTGCAGCACAAATCTGTCACATAGGCTTGATAACACGCCTGTAAAAGAATGTTGTGAATTCGTGTTCGCCAGTTTCAGCGCGACGAGCGCATTGTGGCGGAAAGAGCGCGTATATGGAGTTAAGCCTTCATGACAAACACAGCCAAGTTCGCTTGAGCATTCGCAGCATTTTGTGCCATTGTAAGTTGTAATATGTTAATTATGTGTGTATATATCTGATTAATCTAATATAGGATGCGTTTGGTTGAGTTAATGAACCAAAGTGACAACAATGTAAGTGCTTAATTGTAGCCTACCGGTGATCATCTTTTACTTTAGCGCGCGCTGTTCAAACAGCAATGCACATTTATAACTATAATTGGGACTGTCACATTGCCATTATAATGAGAACACTATTGTAATAAAACGTTGTGAATTCCCTGGGTTTAGTTGCCGTGTTTCAGCGCGTTGTTGTGGGAATAGCGCATCCAGAACAGGGATTACACGTTCTGACCAGCACAGTTAAAGGTTGTATCAGTGATTTCAGGTCCAACAAGGAAAAGAATCCAGGTCGCTTTAAGATGGCACAGGCGAGGTGGTTTGAAGCATTTTCAAGGTGCATTTTTAAGCTTTTCCAGCACCTTACAGATGTGGTATATTACATATTTACATACATATGTACTTCTACAGTCATTCAATAAAATGTAATCAAAACATTGTGCAAATCAAAACAAATCAATTTGAGTTGACCTAAAGTTCCTTCATATCCTTAAAAAAAACGATCTTTTTCTCACAGCTTGAATAATACGCTGGGCAATCAACGAATCATCTTTGAAAATCAAAATATCAGTAACTTGAGTTGTAGATGTCCTTTATTTGCTTGAGTAGAAAAAAACTGCAATAAACAACACAAAATAGTGCAGAAATGATAATTGGTCTATCCAAGGTTAGGCCAAACAAGCCCTCTAATATGGAGTGTCCTAAAGTTCCGTCAATTTATTAGCGGTGCCGCGATTAGTCGACGTAATCGACCATGAAAATTAGTCAACGGCAATTATTTTAGGCAACATGTCGTTTTATTATTGACCGCCTATTTATTTTTGGTCTCCCGTCTCAAACGGCTCACTGTAATTGACCTCCACACACCAGCCTGTGCGCGCCCTGCTGGTTAATCCGCTATCCTCTTTCTTCCCCCTCCCCCTGCCTTGAAAAGGAAAAGACAACGTAAGTATATGATTATTAATGAAACGGCGAGCTAGTCTGTACTGTTTATTAAGTACAACGACTGTCTTTGGATGTTAAACAGGCTACTTAGACTTTGGCAGTAATGTTTATGTTTTAAACCCCGCCATGCGAGTGTAAACGCGAGCAGCATAGCAGCGTGCCTGCCTGCCTTCAGCGCGATTCATTATTACGCCGGTTTCACACTGCACGCATTAGCAGAGCGTAAGCAGCGCATATATTCAATCAAATGACCTTCAGCAATTTAAATAAAAAACAAATCTCCAAAAACAAAGATGAACCAAAAGTTATATAAACAAAATGAATAAAATTAGCTTCTTGACAAGTCTTTTCTCTTAAATGTATTTGAAAAAAATATATATATATATTATGTTTTGGCCCTTCTGTTGAGTTCAAAATAAAATGGACACAACGAAATAAACACTTGATTTTTTTATTTTTTATTAGTCGTTTAGATTAGTCGACTACTCGAAAAATTCACATCATCCTTCATTATTTTCTTTTTGGCTTTCATCTCTGTTATCTCCACCATTAGTCCTTTCCTCTTCTGTGCCTGCTGCTCATCTTGCTTTAGGCGTCTTTGGTCATCAAGATGCATGTGATACTTTCTGCCCTCCAACACATGGTCCTGAATAACCCGCTGGTCAATCAATCAATGCTCTTTGAGGTTCTCCACCATCACCTCCCGGTTGATAGAAAACCCTCTCTCAATAGAGGCTTGACCATCTGAAAGGGTCAGGACGAGTTTTACTGCCTCCCATAGATGGCGACACAGTTTGGGAACATCCATGTGGTTGACTGGGTCAGCACACTCAACTTGCAGGAACTTTACAGTGGTAGTTTCATTCTTCATGACACCAGGCTTGATTAAGTGTCAATAAAGGCTGCTACTACTACGTTCTGTGCCGAGGCTTCTGATCGTGTGTCGAGAAATCCCAGGAGCTTTCAGTGAAGCGCGTATCGAGGCTTGTGTCGCTTTAGACCAATGACGTTATTGATGACGTCCGAAGCCTGGCTTCGGCCTGACTGGTTCAGGAAGCGGTTCGAAAAATGCAACATTTTGACAGATATATAAACCCATGGTTTAAACCCAGCCACTTTTCAGTTTTAAATAATAATATTGCCCCTTCTGCCTATTATGACCAAAGAATTGATTTACACACATTTGATGCCCCATTCATTTCATGTCAAATACGTTTATTAAACAGCTATGTTATACAACCATTATATACCACCAGAAAATACACATTATATTCATGTCTATGTGGAAATTGTTTTTTTTTCTTCACCGTTACAGGGTTTTTCCTGGGTCAAAATTGGTCTTCGGTGGTGGCTGACCGACATGGTCATCCACACACAGCAAAGAGTACTCTAGTACCCACATGATCCGCAAGCCCAATATTGACAATAAATGTTAAATTTAAAATAAATACAAAGAAACAGTTTGTGATTTTTTTCTTAAAAAAAAGAAAGTAATTGAACAAATATGAAAATAAAACAAAACATAGACTTAACTGTATAAATTATACATTGATACTCATTAAATCTAAAGTTATCAGTGAAGAGCAGTGAGTGATTTTCTCTTTGCATTTTGTTGTCTTATTAGGGATAGTTCTCCTAAAAATTCAAATTATCATAATTTACTCTCTCAAGTTGTTTAAACTCGAATAAGTTTCTTTCTTCTGTTGAAAATAAAAGTTATTTGGAAGATTGTGGGTAACCAAACAGCTGATGAACCCCAGTGACTTCCATAGTATATTCTCCTATGAAAGTCAATGGGGATCAGCTACTGTTTGGATAGCCACATTCTTCAAAATATTAATATTAGAAAAATATTAGAAAATATTAGAAGGAAATTAATAGAGGATTGGAACAACATTAGAGTGCATTAATGATGAGATCATTTTTATTTTTGGGTGAACTATCCCTTTAAGGACAAGCGGCAGCGTGTTTACTATAACTACTGTCTCTTTAAGAGCTGCGCGCGACGCGTCTAATATACACGCATTTGACAAGCAGATTTTCTCTAAATTTTCTCAAGTTTTCTTTCACTTTAGACATAACCGACTTTGTTTATATAAACCTTGTGTGTATTTAACAGTATAAGCACAATAAGACTCGAAAGATAACTTAGTCCAGTATCCAGGCGCTGGTAGACAGGCTTTTAGTGCATGTGAGCTTCACAGCACACGTCAGAACAGCGCATCAGCACGCGAATTAAATGTTTAACCGACAAGGCATTAAAGCACATGCAAATTATGAACTGCAGTGTCCCGTTCCGCTGCGTTAACATTTATGTGAACATATGGCGCGTTGTTTAGTATGTTGGGAGGCGCCAGAACAGATATATCTAATGCACGATTCTACGATATTTCTTCAAAAGCAGATCGTGGAGACATTTTAATCGTCCACGATCAAAAATCGTCATTTCGCACACCCCTAAAAAACCACTTCAAACTGGATAGATTTTTTTTTTTGCGTTTATTTAAAGTTATGTCAGCTGCATGTGCGGAATGCTTGTCACAAGCTGTAAGAGAAGATAAGGCAACTTTTTTTGACTGCAATTCACACCCAGCGCTAATTCAGCAAAAATATTCTCCGAATGCACCACGTGAAACATGAATTCGGTCTTCCGATCTTTCTGATCAGTTGATTTTGATGCGAGGGAGAGAGCAAAGACAGAACTGAAGATGGAGAGTGCACGCGCGGGGGTGGGGCGCTGTAGTCTAGTCCCAAAATAGATAAATAGCCCTGGATAAGATGCAGTAGGCATTTTTGAGGAAAAGTACTTCAAGTGTTGTTTCTATATGATTTTTAGGTGCTGAATCCATTTCTGCCGTATAACAAGTTGTAAACATCACTGTTTTGGCATAAACAATAAAAACAAAATGGCTGCCAAAAAAAAAAAAAAAAAAACGTTTTAATGCATTTATTGCAGTTTAAACATTAAACATTATAACTAAACTATGCATTCTCAGAATATTTAAACATGTAAACAATGAAAAAACAACATTAACATGAAAGGGACAGTTTTTAATGGCTGCTGGAATTATGCCAAGGTACCAAGGTACACTGGGAAGCATATATCAATGCATAGTGGAAATATGCAATTATGCCCAGCCCGAAGGGGGGAACTTGGAATACACATGACCCCAGGGGGCTGCATATTGAGAATCACTGGGGTGTCCAGCCGCAGGTGGAATATTTCAAACCCAGGGGTGGCAAGGTGGCTTGCCGAGGGAAAGACTCAGAGAGGCTTACAGTGGACTACACACGTGGGGGGTCGCCCAGAGGCCGTGTTAGGTGTCGCCCAGCCTGCAGCTCTACAGATGTCTGTTAGCAAGGCGCCATGTGCTAGAGCCCAAGAGGATGCCACACTCCGGGTGGAGTGGGCCGTCACACCAAGGGGGCATGGTCGACCTTGCTGCTGGTAAGCCAAAGCAATGGCGTCCACTATCCAGTGAGACAACCTTTGCTTGGAGAGAGCCTTTCCCTTCAGCTTCCCACCATGACAGACAAAGAGCTGGTCTGAAGTCCTGAAACACTGCGTTCTGTCTACGTAAGCATGGAGGGTGCATACTGGACAGAGCAGTGCCAAGGCTGGGTCTGCCTCCTCCGAGGGCAGCGCTTGCAGGTTCACCACCTGGTCTTGAAAGGGTGTGGTGGTAACCTTGGGCACATATCCAGGCCGGGGTCTCAGGATCACGTAAGAGTTAGCCGGTTCAAATTCCAGGCACGCTTTGTCAACCGAAAATGCCTGCAGGTCCCCTACCCTCTTGATAGAGGCCAATGCAACCAGGAGCACTGTCTTCATTGACAGGGACTTAAGCTCCACTGATTGCAGAGGCTCAAAGGGAGCACTCTGTAGAGCAGTTAAAATCACTGAGAGGTCCCAAGAGGGAACGAGAGGAGGGCGAGGAGGATTCAGTCTCCTCACTCCTCTCAGGAAACTGATGATCAGGTCGTGCTTTCTAATGGACTTACCATCAACTGCATCATGATGTGTGGCAATGGCGGCACCATACACTTTCAGGGCGGAGGGAGACAGCCTTCGCTCCAACCCTTCTTGCAGGAAGGAAAGCACGACACTGATCGGGCCTTTCGTGGGTTCTTGAAGTTTAGAAGAACACCAGTTGATGAAGAGGTTCCACTTCAACGCATAGGCATGTCTCGTGGACGATGCTCTAGCGGAAGTGATGGTAGCCACCACCGCTGGTGGTAGGGTACTCAAACCTGCCTTGTCCCATCCAGGAACCACACATGGAGATTTCAAAGATCGGGACGAGGGTGCCATAGGGTGCCCCGTCCCTGAGAAAGCAGGTTCTTTCTCAGAAGAATTGGCCAGGGAGGTGCTGTCGCGAGGAGTACTAGTTCTTGGAACCAGGTGCGGTTGTGCCAATACGGGGCAACCAAAATTACCTGCTCCTCGTCCTCCCTGATCTTGCGCAAAGTCTGCGCAAGAGGGCTCACTGGGGGAAACGCATACTTGCAGAGGCCCTGCGGCCAGCTGTGCACCAGTGCATCCGTGCCGAGCGTGCCCTCGGTCAGAGAATAAAACAGGTCGCAGTGGGACGAGTTGTGGGAGGCAAACAGATCTACCTGTGCGTCCCCGAACTGATCCCAAATCAGCTGAACCGACTGGGGATGGAGTCTCCATTCTCCAACGAGTGGCCGAAACCGAGACAGATCGGCTGCACGGTTCAGGTCTCCCGGGATATATATGGCTTGAAGCGACCTCAGATGCTTCTGACTCCATATGAGGAGGTGGCGGGCGAGTTGCGACATACGACGGGAGCGCAGACCACCTTGTCGGTTGATGTACGCTACTGTGGCGGTATTGTCTGATCGGACTAATACGTGCTGACCCCTGAGCAACGCACAGAAGCGGTGCAGGGCGAGACGTACAGCCTGCAACTCAAGGCAATTGACATGCCAAAGGCGCTGGGGTCTTGTCCAGGAGCCCGCGGCAGCATGTCCATTGCACATGGCGCACCAGCCCATTGTGGAGGCATTTGTTGATATAACAACATGCCAGGAAACTCGTTCTATGGGCACTCCAGCCCATAGAAAACTGAGGTTCGTCCACGGGGTGAAGGTCTGACGGCAGGTCGAAGTCACTGGGACTCGGAGCGTGCCGTGTTGCCATGCCCACCTCGGGACTTGATCGCGAAGCGGTCTCATATGAAGCAAACCGAGCGACGTTACTGCGGCTGCGGATGCCATATGCCCCAGGAGCCTCTGAAATAGTTTCAGTGGAACCACACTCTTGCCCTCGAACTGACGAAGGCAAGTTAGCAGTGACTGCGCGCGCTCGCTTGTAAGCTGCGCGCACATGGCGACCGAGTCGATTTCCATACCGAGAAAAGAGATCCTCTGCACGGAGCAGAGTTTGCTCTTCTCCCAGTTGACCCGAAGGCCCAGACAAGCTAGGTGCCGGAGCACTAGGTCCCTGTGTTCGCAAACCTTGTCTCGAGAGTGAGCTAGGATCAGCCAGTCGTCGAGAGGAACAAGGGCTGCCTCGACAACCTTCATGAAGACGCGAGGAGACAGGGCTAGCCCGAAAGGGAGAACCGCGTACTGGTATGCCTGCCCCTCGAATTATATATATATACAGTATATACTGGTATGCCTCATTTGCATATGTAAACATGACATTTCAGAAAACTTGTAATACAAAAAATGTCTGTCTCTATGTAAGTGAAAAACTGGAAAGGTTTTATGGTGATATCTATAACTTAAAATTTTTACCCTATCCACCTGTAGTGTTTCGGCTGTGAATAATGCACCTATTGTTTCAATAACAATTACAAGAAAATGGGACCCTTATTTCAATGTTATACGGTGGATCCTTATTCAGGAGACATTAAACTTTCTAAAAATGTGGTATATCAACTTTTCCTCAAAAATGCCTACAGGGTTACACAATCTTGAAGATTCGGACCTGACTACTGTGATCGTTCTCTCTGTCACTCCGTCAGTAGCCTGCTTCACTCACAAAACCCAATTACTGATCAAATAAGGCTTTGGCGGGACAAAAAATCGTTTTGGCGGCCGCCCAAAAATTTTCAATGTGGGAAAAACCCTGCGTTATTTCTAAGCCTTTACTGGCGCAGAATACAGTGTTTCACAGATCACATCAGGTCATCTGTAATGTATATGCTAGCTTTACACTCTTTGACCACCAGGTGGTATTGTGAGCAAATGAAGCCTCGAGAAATGAACCACTTGGCTGAAAAGCCTTCATGAGGCTTCATCTCACCATCATTAATTAGTTAGTATAATTCAGACCTGTTTCTGTTCCTCTGACTGCTATGGAGTTGCTGGTTGACTGGTGTGGATTAGATAAACCTGGGGATGGTAGAGGAGCAGTTTCTGTCGCTGCTTGATGCATTGCTTGTCGGCTGAAAAAATCCCCCAATGCAGGACCTGAATTAACAAGTCTTCTCATCAGATCTCGATGCTTCTTCCCTGAATAATTACTCCAAAAAAAGAAGGAAAGTGTTATTAAAAAAAAAAAAAAAATCAATTTGATTATCAGTAAAATGCTAAAATGATATTAGTCAATCAGCCAGGTCACTGTATGTGTTATTGTGTAGTCCTTAAAAAATGCAATGCAGTCAATAATATGAAGAACAGCATCTGGGGTTCAGACTGTTGGGACTGATGAATAAACTGGGGTTCAGACTGTTGGGACTGATGAATAATCTGGGGTTCAGACTGTTGGGACTGATGAATAATCTGGGGTTCAGACTGTTGGGACTGATGAATAAACTGGGGTTCAGACTGTTGGGACTGATGAATAATCTGGGGTTCAGACTGTTGGGACTGATGAATAATCTGGGGTTCAGACTGTTGGGACTGATGAATAATCTGGGGTTCAGACTGTTGGGACTGATGAATAAACTGGGGTTCAGACTGTTGGGACTGATGAATAATCTGGGGTTCAGACTGTTGGGACTGATGAATAATCTGGGGTTCAGACTGTTGGGACTGATGAATAAGAGGTTTTTGAACAGGTCAATGTTGCCTCTGGATTCCCCTATTTTTCTTCTCTTTCTTTTTTAACCCTTGCCTGTACCAACCGCATATGAGAAGTTTTATTTATTTAATATGACTTCATAATTTACATACATATATATATATATATATTATTATTATTTTTTTTTTTTTAATATGTTATATTCTATTAAATAATATATTAAACGTAATTTATTAAAATATAAAATATTCTTTCATTACAGCCGAGCTGCATCAAGCGTCAGATCTGTAAAGTTTAGGTGTAATTCTGCGGCTGTCCAGCTGGTGTCCTTCACGAGTCTTACTTACTACTTATGATGCACATGGATATAATATTATCATCATCAAATCATACTTCACTGCGCTTAGGTTTTTACATCTATTACTAATATCTATAAGAGTTAAGGGTTTAGATTTTAATATGGAAAGGAACACATCATGGACTACAGTATTACTACTACCACTATTATTTGCAAGCTAGCTTAAACAAACTTAAAGTGTAATGAAAATTCCCCAAGGCTTACCTTTTACGTGGCTCGAAAGCGCCGACTCCCCCATGGTGAAAAGTTGAATGTCTTTTTTGTAGACTTTGCAGGAGGCTACTCGAAGATTCGGTCCTCGTTTCAGCCTTAATTTGTATGTATTGTTTTCTTCATCTGTAGCCGCGGAAGAGAGGCTCGGGCAGAATGGGTTTCTTTTATCCGAAAGGCAAAAGCAATTAGGCCTTTTTTTCCCCCGACTTATTTTATCTAAAAAGCGAACTCTTGTCACAAAGTGAATTATTAAAAATTCAACCAGTTTTAAGCACTTTATCCAAAATTCAAGCACTTTTCAAACCTTGAAAACACCACATTAAAAATCAAGCACCCTGTCTATCATTAGTTAATTAATCCCAGAACTGTTAATTATCTACCAGTAATTTAATCCCTGATTTGTGTTCAGTTCATTGTTCGGTATTGTCTACGTTACTTGGTTGTGTTTCTCCCATGATTATCCTGTATATTGTGTGGATTGTTATATTAAAGACTGTTCCTTGAGTTATTTCCTGAGTCGTGCGCCGACACTAAAAGTGAATGTTAATCTTCTCTAATTAATTCAACCAATAATTTATCACATGGTATCAGAACAGAAACAACTGAAGCCAAAAAACAACAACACACATTTAAAACTCACCAACCAGACGCCACAAACAGAGCAAGAATAATTTGAGAAACATTTTCATCGGTTCACTGAAAGGTCCACGATAGTGACTCTTAAAATGTCTGAAAACCCTCCGATTGACTTGAACCATGACCGAACTGAGATATTTATCTGTTAGTGTGTAAATCCTCCCCCAACCTCAGTTAAGTTTCCTCTCACACATCCTCTTTAACATCACGAAAATCAACAAGCTTTTGCTGATCTTACATTTTCAAATTAATTTTCAATTCTGGCCCTGAATGAAAATTAGGGAGATTAAAGTTTTTTATCTAAATAATTACATGATGTGATGATTCATTACAACATTCTTCAAAATACCTTCTTTTATGTTCTGCAAAAGAAAGCCATACAGGTTTGAAAGGAAATGGGGGTGATTAAATGTAAATAAACAGAATTTTCATTTTTGGTCAAAATTTCCCCGAAATATGAAGTTATTTTGTTTTATAACATGATACTCTTAATAAGAAACTAAAACTGATATTAGGTAGTGGTAAATAAGTAAGTCATAGGGCCCTATTTTAACGATCTAAGCGCACGATATATAGCGCACGGCGCAAGAGCACTTGGGGCATCCAAATCCACTTTTACTAGTTTAACGACGGGAAAAATGGTCGGCGCTCCCGGCACATGGTCTAAAAGGGTTGTCTCTATTCTCTTAATGAGTAATGGGTGTGTTTTGGGGTAACGTGCAATAAACCAATCAGTCTCATCTCCCAGTCCCTTTAAAAAACAGTTGCGCTCGCGCTATGTCGGATTCGCTATTTACATGGAGGAATTTGCAAGCGGAAAAACTGAAATGCTGTGGTTAAAGCTGTGTGTGTGTGTGTGTGTGTGTGTGTGTGTGTGTGTGTGTGTGTGTGTGTGAGGTTAAAGCGCAAGCAGACCATCTATGGCAGTGGTTCTCAAACTTTTAAGCCAGCGACCCCTAAACTAACATCGACCAGAACTTGCAACCCCCACTACCACAGCATACACAAACAAAAAAAGTTGTTTTAAATGTTGCATCCACTTCCTATGGAAGCTTGTTTCCACCACAGAATAAAAAATAAAAAAGGTAATTGTGACTTTATATCACGCAATTCTGATCTTATAACTCGCACTGGAAGTTTATATCTCACAATTCGGAAAAAAGAAAAGTCAGAATTCAGGCAGTGTGGAACTGGAAAATAAAGTTTTTAATGTTCGATCACTGGACAGCTCCAGCAAAGCATCTTCCAGTTTTGTGGGGAGATTAGTCCTAGTTTCAGTGAATGGTTGCCGTTAGGGATCGACCGATATGGATTTTTTAGTGCCGATACCGATTTTTTTTTCATCAGCCTTAGCCGATGACCGATACGGGCTGCCGATTTTCTTGGGCCGATATTTGGAGCCGATACTGCTTTTGCTCACTCAATTTACATCATAAAAATGACACAATGATGATAACAAATGTTACAAGTCTCAATTTAAAAAAAGGAACATTTACTGAACTTAAAAAAAACTATATTTGACAAATATTGAAAACATGTGAGGTAGAACAAGTTTTTTAAAAAAAGTTCAGTGCTGAAAATACTGAAAATAAATATTTAAGCATAATTAAAATAATTACACTATTGCACACAGTAGCAACAAGCAAGCAGCATAATAAAGTGCAAACTGTACTATACTTAATTTTAAAAGTAACCAACTATTTACAACCTAGTCATTTAATGCTTATTGCTTAGGCCTAAATTTTAGTGCACTTAACTTAATCTCTTGTAGAGCAAATGGCTTTCCTAAGAAAATGGCTTTTCCTCCATTTTAAACAAAACAAAAACGATTTTAAACCAAATAGATTCTCAGTTTATTACGAATTAGGGACTGTTCACATATCGCGTCTAAAAATGTGTGGAAAGCACGGCCGCGCCGCTTTCTCCTTTCTACAAGCGCTTGTGCTCCTGTGGAGTCTGTCGTTACTATGCAACCATGAATTGCGCTCTCCATGATGACGAGGAAGTAAGGGTTTAATTTATTTCCATCCCTTTACGACTACATATATTTATGGAGATGAGAAATAAAAACCCGCCCTGTCCAGCTATGATCAGCTGTTCGGCCGAGCTTTCGATGTTGTCATGGAAAGGTCAGTTGTGTTTTGTCACATGACCTGCGTGCGCTTGCGGCATTCTGAAAAGTTTAGATGTTTTCATCTCACCACGGCATAGGAGCGCCTGGTCAAACGAGCGCGTTGCATCGCATGCGTGTCGCAACCGCGTCGCTTCTTTTATGAGCACACGTCCAAACCTCAGCCAGGTGGTCTCTGAATAAAACTCCCACAAATATCACGGAACAACGTCGGCATTATTTAATCCTATGACCAGTGTTCGTAACAGCTTCCGTATGCATATGGATAGCCTCAAACTTAGCTATTTGCAGCTCCCTAAATACAGTGACAAGCAGTTTTATAGATGAGGCATTCGCGTTTTCCATTTGGACCCACAAACTTGCTTAGCTATAGTTGCACGCACAGATAGAGCAACGTGTTTCCACTTTCAAAGTGTATGGCAATATTTCAGCTAAGTCAAACAGTTAAAAGATGCTTTGAAAGTTTAAAACTGGCGTTGTCTTGAAGAGGCTTCCAGCACTCTGCTAGTGTGGGAGGGGCAGTGCATGGGCTGCACGTGAACTGCAGCGTCTCCAGCAACACAGAGCTGCCTGCAGACGCCTGTCTGTAAATAATGCCGGGAAAAAACTATCGGCAAACACAGCAGCCGCGTATCGATATATCGGTCGATCACTAGTTGCCGTATCCAGTCATACAGTTCTGGTTGCGTCTCTTTTGGAAAATACTTATGGAATTGTTCTAAAAGGCCGTGGAGATGACCAGAGATGTGTGTTTTCAGGTTGCCGAGACTCAGTCCACTCTCCTCCAGATGTTCATCCAGCTCAGGAAACATCTCAACATTACGTTGTTCAACTCGCTCAGCCCATCTTTCCAGCTTCTGGAGCATGATGCGCAAATTCAGATTTCGATTTTTTCAACAACGAGTGCACTTCCTCACGCAGTTCATAAAGCCGACTGAGTGCCTTCCCGCGAGATAACCACCGGACTTCTGAAGATTTTATCACGTAGCCTAGAATATTTGCTTCAAAACTATGTGAAAATCCTGCGTACTCAATCAGATATTAAAACAATACATTGATTTAAAATTTGTAAGACATGTTTTGTGTGAGAAAGCTTTATGCGTGGATGCTTTTACGTAGGCCTCACTAAAAGGAGACTAAGAGATACGGTAGCTGAACATAGGTATGCCATCCGGACTGGAAATATGAATTATCCAAAGGCCAAACATTATATAGAAGCAAAACATGGGAGGAATTCGACCTTACGAGTAGTGGGCATTGAGGCTATTCGCCTTGATGCCAGGGGTGGGGATATAATCAAACGCCTTAAACAGAGGGAGACATAATGGATCTATTCCTTGAGGGCCACTAGTTATCCAGGTCTCAATAGCCACGTTTCCACTGTCGGGCCAGGGCCGGGCCGTGCTAGTGCGTGCCAGGGCCAGTCGCGTTTCCACTGTCACTTCCGGGGCTTGATCGGGGCTTACTCGGGGCCAACGGCCAGGATTTCTGGCCCGTCGAATACCTTGGTCCAAAGCGGGCCAGCTCGGGCTAGAGGAGTGGTAACGAACAGAGGCGGAGTTCACCTGAGTCGGGAGACGGCAGCGCCGGATGATTCTGTCAGTATTAAAGACTTTTAAAATAATTTAACTCGCGTTCATGTTTGAATTCTGTTTGTGATGCAAAAGACTATGCGCGCTAACCGTTACCATAGTACACACAGTAAACGCTTGAAGATACGCATAGTAAAAAAAAACAGTGAACGCTTGAAGAAATCAGACCAATATTAAAGGCTATCACATTCATGTTTTTATTTTATCTGTCAGTAGCCTACGTCTCGTCTCTTTATACCGGACTATCATAAAATAAAGTAACTTTTTTTTTCGGGAGCTTCCTCTGTTTCTCTGACTGAAAATATCTGTATGGGAGTCGAGAGAGTGCTAAAGCTCCTCAGGTCGTATGGCATATATTTGTAGAAATTATCATTCTTTCTAAATGTGATGTATGTCGATCCTGTGATAAAGAAACAGACGCGACTGAAGAAGTAAGTGTGTCCTCTACCTCCTCTTTCTTTTGTGAAATAGACCGTAATTTATTTCTGAGTGACTAATGTGCAATTTTGACAAATTAATTCATTATGATCAATGTATCACTTTTTATTGTAAACCTGTGGTAAAACATCGATGCTTGGGTTTTAAATATTCAAGTAAACAAACAAAACAAAAAATGCCAGCAAACGGCCGCTTTTATCATGTTTGTTTTCAACGCTGTTTCCTGTGATTTTTTTTATTAGTTTTCTGATAAAACTTCCATTTGTTGGTGAAATGATGGGTTAGTGTGACGTTGTTCCAGAGAGGCGTGTTACGGGCGTGTTTTAGTGGAGCGCTGTGGAGCTTCTGGCCCGACAGTGGAAACGCAGGCCCGGTGCTATTAGCCCGAGGCTATTAGCCCGGCACGGCCCGTTTAAAGCCCTGGCCCGACAGTGGAAACGCGGCTAATGAAGATTTTGACCTTTCACCCTTTTTATAATTTATGTGTCTCTATAGGGACAGTATATTGCTGTTCGTAAATGATGACTAGTTTTTGAATGCAATAGACCCAATTGCCATTTTTGTACACTATTCATGTTGTATTAGAACCATCTTGACTATGAATTAAGAATTATGATGTGTAACTGGTTTATTGACTTTTGGTGCATATTGTGTGGAGTACATTGGATGTTTGCAGTGGTGTCACTCCTGTTTTTCCACTTGGAGATGTCTCATTAGGTCTTGTTTGGTTTAACCTCTGGTATTAGACATGACCTGAACTACTGCCTCTAGTGGCAAAGAAATTGTGTTGCAAGTGCAAGAGTGGCACACCTGAAATCAATATAGCTTGATTCTGTTTGTTTGTTACCAACACCCTGATGAAGAGTTCAGATGTAAAAGCCTCTAAGTGCCATCTGAAATTTTCTTCTAGAATGATAATTTTTATCAAGCTCGTATATTTAAGTTCAGTAATTTCACTTAAATGGCAATTAAACCTACCTGTTAATTGTCATTTAAGTGAAATTTCTCACAATCAAATCCGAGGTAAATCCAAAGTAAACAGCACAGCACAAACACAGTCTCCCAAACTCAATGAAAAGCAGAGGAATACTGAAGTCTCTGATTCTTTGTTTTTGAGGTAATGGGCGTTTACAGGTCTGCGTTCCTCCACGTGGACCATTTGCATGTCAATCGCTCGTGCGTGCGTGGGTGTGGTCACATTAGAGCTAATGAGCTCGGGCTGGAGAAACTGTGCATGTCTTTGCTTTCATATGGATTAGTTAAACAGAGAATATTTGTTTTTGATATGATTTACATCATTTAAAAAAAGACACCTCAAGCTAGGGCTGGGCGATATGACGAAATATATCGTCTGGACGATAGAAAATGTCTATCGTTTTATATAAGGCTCTATC
This sequence comes from Rutilus rutilus, assembly GCA_021464565.1. NCBI lineage: Eukaryota > Metazoa > Chordata > Actinopteri > Cypriniformes > Leuciscidae > Rutilus > Rutilus rutilus. Next base: position 47,583,523 of record JAJAQA010000006.1, read on the forward strand.
GTTTACGCCACGATAAGGCGTTTTACGGCAGAATTAACCTCACGGCATGCCCATGCACGCTGCAAATACATAAACAAACATGGAGGAAGAGACGCGGTTCAGACCAGGGTAAGTTAATTCTCAACTAGATGACCAGCCAACCCAACCCGTTAGTAGCTCCACAACAGCGCGCATCTGTGCATTCATTCATTCATTCACACACACACACACACACACACACACACACAGAGAGAGAGAGAGAGAGCAACGCGATTCATATTTAAACAGTCTTTTTGCGTGTACAGACACTATTGCGATTAGAACAAAGCAAATATAGAACTGACCTATTCCTCAACCGGATCCGTTGCTCCTCGAAATGAAACCGAGGTGAACCTGAAAGTGAACATATCCAACTGATTTGTGGGTGTTCACAGGTTTGCGTGGATCGCCTCAGATTATTTGCGTTTGAATAGCGCGCGCTCTCCGTAATTAAGATCAAAGTCAACAGAATATTTTGAATCTCTTTTGCACTTATAAGAAAAAAAACCTATCGCGCCGGCGCGATTGTCGAACCCAGGGGGTTAAAAAATAGATTTTCGCCAAAAAATAAAATCCTCTTTGGCTCCGCGGCTGCCATGGTAAACAACGTTAGCCTACCGGTGACTGAAGTCTCACGTCACGTGCGAGTCAAGAGCGAAGTGATTGACATGACCAGGCTACCGTAGCTATGGCTTGGATTCGTTAGCAAACATTGCCCCCCTGTGGTATTTGCATGTTACTATCACAAGCATAATGTTGTGGCCTGCCCAGAAAAACGTTGGTTCTAATAATTATTTACCTCCGCCAACAGCGAGACCGGACCCGGCCGGTAATGGAATACAGGCCAATATTAGAGGATTTACGGTAGACTATTCATGAAATGAATTAACAGAAAAATTGCTATATCGTTATGTATATCGTTATCGGGATATCAAATGAGCTATATCGGGATATGAAATTTTGGCCATATCGCCCAGCCCTACCTCAAGCTTTGTAAAGACGTTTCATGTATGTGTGGCAAGCATTCGCTGAGTTACAGATCAGTTTCTGTCGCGTTTCAGAATGAACTTCACATTGAGAGAAACGGCAGAACGCGCATCATGTTTATTTTCTTTATTTGACGAAAAACACAACATTTTGTTTTTATTATTAGTGTACACAAATAAAATAAGACATTTAACAGTTTTGAATGATGTATAACACTTGCCTGTATGACAAAAATCAACTGAGTTATTTGAGCGCGACAGCCGACCCCAGAGGGTTAAACAACGTGGTGAAATGATAACTGCATCAGGCTGAAACTAGCAAAAGACACTCGCTGCACTGCGCTGGGTGTATGATAGGGCCCATAGAGTCATTAATTCATTCAAACAGATGATTCATTCCGGAATGAAGTAAATGGCTCTCATTATGAATGGGCCATTGAATCATTGGTTCATCATTGCTTCAACATGTCTTTTGAGCTGTTGTATAAAATCAATATCACATGTGCAATTTTGTTGATATTGGGCAAAAACAGCACTTTTGCACATGTAATATAAATATATAACAAGCCATTCAGATCCCCCCGCCCCCAAATCTTGAATTATGAGGGCATTTTAACCACATTCTTATAGGCCACATCATGCAGTGAAAACCCTCACAAAACTGCTGACATAAACAGCAACCACATATACCCAGCAAAAGCTGATTATCCCCTTAACAGATCAAACCACATTTCTAAAGAGATAAAACAAACAGGAAAAACATTGCAGGGTTCAAAAACCATTTTGCATTAAAAACCACTGAATCACATATATGTTTGCCTGTGTTGCTACAGCAAAATGAGTAAAAGCTAATGAAAACATACATAAACTTATAAATGTAATTGTTCATTTAGAGAAGTTTGCATTTGGTTACATCTGAGATTGGGTCTTGTCAAATTTATTGAGAAACACTTGAGTTCAAAATGGACCTCTTGCTTTTGATTGCGGACTTATTTTTTGTATTTTGCAAGACTTTTGTATCTGAGCAAAGTTGAAACATGTGAGTTTATCTCTGTCTTTTCTTCTGAAGAAACTGAAAAGAGAAGAGGCCTGGATCAATATTTTCTGTTATTCAAGTCACAATGTAATACCCATTGTAATCTTAACTGTAATAACAGTATTTAACACAAACAAGGGGAAGAAAAAATAAACTTAAAAGACTCTTCTCCAATAAGAAAAAAAAAACTTTGATGCACCAAGCGCCTCCTGGTGGATGAACCATTGAAAGGAGAAACATTTACTGACTGTGATGATGCACATCCACAGTTATTAACATTGCACATATTTTTAGATTTTAAATTGTACATTGTTGTTACCATGGATTTACATTATGAAATAACTAGTAAACACTGCTGCGAGTGAGTGACGATTAATTTGCCATCTTTCTCTCTTCTGACTGTAGTAATCAATCACTTTATATTTCTTCCGATAAATGGAAACGCTATCATGGATTTTTTTTTCTGTTGCATCAAATGAAAAAAAAACTAAAACGATACTTGCTGTTGTCTCCAGTGTAGAAGATTACCAGTCTATGACGAATTACGCTTCTGAAAGCCATGTGCTAAAATTTACATTTATTCATTTAGCAGATGCTTTTATCCAAAGCAACTTACAGATATAGGAATAATGCGAGCCTAGGCAAAGGAATATTTAAAGATTGAAATTGTTCAGCAGGATGCAATTAAGTACTCACGGAAGAGATGAGTTTTCAGCTGTTTCTTGAAAATTGTGAGGGATTCGGCTGTCCGGATGGGGCTGGATTGATCATTCCATCTGCAAAGAATACAGAAAGAAAACATCCTTGAGAGATTTTTTGCCTCTCTCCAATCGAACCACGAGGTGCTGCTCACTTACCGATTGCAGGATTCTGGAGGGGATGTAGGAGGGGAAGAGCTTTTCTGTAGGCTAGCACCAATGACTTGAACTTGATGCGAGCCTCAAATAGGGCTGAAACGATTAGTCGACAAATATTTTTGTTGTCGAGTAGTCGTTTGATCTCACGTGACCTAATGTAAGGGCCTGCAATATTGAAAACACAGCGCGAATTATGACGGAGTGCAAACGAATCCGAACTAGCGAGGTGTGTGAAAGTTTCACAAAACTTCAAACCAAGAATGCTGTCGTGTGCAATACATGCAACTTGCTTTTCACGGGAGCACAACATGCATGCTAAAGCACTTAAAGGAGAACTCCGGTCAATTTGAACATTGAGCTAATTTTTTTGTACATTTGGAGTGCTGTCAATACAGAGAACAACGACAAAAATCGGTGTTGCCTACACCGAGTTATTCTATTTTTAAAATTTGCACCCTATTGACTTCAATGGGGCAAGTAGTAAGCCTGCTTTTTAGCCTCTTAACATCCTTTAAGTGTCATTACAAGTGCACAGAAAATGTGAGTGATTCCTTCCGAGTGAACACGGGTGGATCTGACTGCAGTAGATGTTAGAGATATTAATAAAAAATGAAGTTAATTCAGCCAGCGCTCATACCTTTGTTTACATCCTGTTTTCGGTGGAAGGCCATAGTAATCAATTGTCGAGTTCACGCGCGTGATCATAGGTACTAAACCTATGCGCGTGAACTCGACAATTGATTACTATGGCCTTCCACCGAAAACAGGATGTAAACAAAGGTATGAGCGCTGGCTGAATTAACTTCATTTTTTATTAATATCTCTAACATCTACTGCAGTCAGATCCACCCGTGTTCACTCGGAAGGAATCACTCACATTTTCTGTGCACTTGTAATGACACTTAAAGGATGTTAAGAGGCTAAAAAGCAGGCTTACTACTTGCCCCATTGAAGTCAATAGGGTGCAAATTTTAAAAATAGAATAACTCGGTGTAGGCAACACCGATTTTTGTCGTTGTTCTCTGTATTGACAGCACTCCAAATGTACAAAAAAATGAGCTCAATGTTAAAATTGACCGGAGTTCTCCTTTAAAGAGGAAACAAGACGAGCCGGTGAGAGGTGAATGTTCTCCAGCTGGAGCTAAATATCTAGCAGTAAATCTCTTTATTAGAGAATGCAATACTACTAATAATAGCAATAATATTAACAATAATAATATAATTACAGTAATGTGATGATTTATTTTTGCATATAATAAAGCTTGATCGAGCTTAGGAGTCGGGGCTGTTTTTATTATTGTAACACTATTAGGTATTACAGTCTTATCACTTGCCTGTATTTTGTTCCATATTCATGAAGACTTACAAAAGGAGATGTTATGAAGAATATCATGTCAGTTACTTTTTCATACTGTAAATTAAAAGGTTGTAATGGTTCACGATTAATACCGTTCCCAATTCTAAAATCCTCCTCAGAGTTTATAGAAATAATCTCGCGGTAACTAAAGAGCCTATCCTTTAGTCGTGACCTTAAGAAGTTAGACGATCAGTCTATACAAGTAAATATTCTACTATAAAAATAATAGCGATATCACAAGTATTATAAGTCTGTCTTTTAAGGTACTCCTTAAACCTTTTTTGCATTATAACATCACCCTGTTACATGCTGCCTCTTTGGCTAGGCTTTATGATCAAATCAACATACATGGCAACAATTCTCTTAACCCTTGTGTTATGTTGCGGGCCGTTTTGATTTTCTAGTTGTTGGAAATACTGGTTAACCTATGTTTTTTTTCTTGATATTTTGTGACTTTTTCTCATTTATCATCATGAACATGCATGCAAAGTTTCAACATGCTGGTGTTTTTTGACATATACAAACAAAATTACTGTTCCTTTCGTGATGTTCGCGGGTCAATTTGACCCGCATATTTTAACGCTCTAAGGCAACTGTACGGACCCAAAATAATAACATTTCTTGGTTATATTTTGTTATTTTATTTTTTTACTACCTTATGAAGCTAAAAAAAATTGTTTTCCACACTTATTTCAATGCAGAAAAATATTTTGTCAGCCACAGATGGTAAAAATTACCTATCATTTATTTTTTCAAGCTACCTGAAATAACATTAAACCTTTTTTTTTTTTTTATATTTTGTGACTTTTTCTCATTTACCATCATGAACATGCATGCAAAGTTTCAACATGCTGGTGTTTTTTGACATATACAAACAAAATAAATGTTCCTTTCGTGATGTTCGCGGGTCAATTTGACCCGCATATTTTAACGCTCTAAGGCAACTGTACGGACCCAAAATAATAACATTTCTTGGTTATATTTTGTTATTTTATTTTTTTCTACATTATGAAGCTAAAAAAATAGGTTTTCCACACTTATTTCAATACAGAAAAATATTTTGTCAGCCACAGATGGTAAAAATTACCTATCATTTATTTTTTCAAGCTACTGAAATAATATTAAACATTTTTTCTTGATATTTTGTGACTTTTTCTCATTTATCATCATGAACATGCATGCAAAGTTTCAACATACTGGTGTTGTTGGTTTTTTTTGACAAATACAAACAAAATGACTATTACGTTTGTGATGTCCATCATAGGCAGCTATTCAAAAGCAACTGTACAGACACAAAATAAAAACATTTATTTTATGTATGTCAGGGCATCAACTCCAGTTCTAAAGTGTAAGTGTATCTAAAAGTGATCTAACCCAAACCAAACACACTTGAAAAAGCTAAATCATGGTGTTCAGAATTAATTGCAAATTACAAATGATAGAAGACAGATAGAAGATTTTGATAGAAGACACAGATAGTAAAATAAGCTCTCATTTATATATTCAAGATATCTGAAATATCTTGAGACTTCGACATAGACAGCAGGAAAAATGAGCTCAGATTAATTGATTAATTGTTCAGTTATGATGTTCTAAGCAAAAAAAAAAAAGTTAAAAAAATGTATATGCAAATATATATAAATATAACGTATATTCAAATTTTAAATAGTTTTAAAAAATGGTTAAAAAACATTTTCATTAAATCATAACTTCAGATATATATTTTTTGGAATATTTGACAAATGCTGATATTAAAAGTTTACAGTTTGAACCTGAATCTTTGATGTTTTTCATAGTGTGATTTTTGAGGAATTGTATTGAATCCAATGCGGGTCAATTTGACCCGGACCATAAGGGGAGTGCACAGAATTCCAACATAACACGAGGGTTAACAAAAAGAATGCTCACCCCACGTGCGTGTCTCCTTCACAAAGGATTTCCTGTTCCAGGCAGGAGAAAACGGTACTCAAAAAGTCCAAGGTCCAGTCAGATGATTATAAAAAAATGTTTAACAAACTTTATTAAAAATAATCAAATGATAAGGATACTTGTTACAGATTATAAATGAGTACTAACTAACAGATGTAAAAAATAGCTAAAGATAGCATGCTTCTTGCACCTAGTAAAGCTGGCGTACTAGGTTGTTGGTTGCAAGGAAGAGCAATAAATCTTCCTTTGTTTGCCGACCTAGAGATTGGCATGGTTTTATTTCAGTTAGCCTAATAGCTGGTTTGATTTGCATTGAGAGATGATCTTATGGAAAGTACCCCATGCCAATCTCTAGGTATGGTGAAGGCTGTGTGATGATGTGGGGCTATTTTAATTACAAAGGCCAAGGGAACTTTATCAGGATGCATAGTATCCTGGATCCATGAAGTAACTGGCCTTTAAAAATAAAAATCTGCCTGCCTCTATGGGAATTTAACATTGGGGTGTCCAGACTTATGCACCCTGTACTTTAAGGAAGAACATTTATTTATTTACGATACATTATTCATTCACAAAGAAAATTGGTGTCCTTAAAGGATGGATTTCTCCTAATTTTTTTAATTAAGGCATTAAGTTAAATTTCCAAAAGATGATTTTTTATTCCTCTTTTTAGTCAACTTTAGCATGGGTGTCTAAACTTATGCATAGCACTGTATATATATATATATATATATACATATATCCCTAATATATATATATATATATATATATATATATATTAGGGATGGGACGATTACCGGTTTCACGATAAAATGTACTGACGGTTAGTATTATCGTTTAAAATTTAATAATCATTAAAACCATGTTTGATTATCGCGATTTTAATAACTCACTGTAAATCCTGTCCTGCCAGTAACAGTCTGACGCAGGCACAGCGCGCAATGTTGGTTATTTTTTATTGGAGAAGGAATGGCGGAAGGCAGTGACCGTGCTCGGGATATTTTTCAGCCTTTTAAGAGGACCAAATCTGAGGTGTGGTCATAGTTTTACTTTTACAAAAGTCCTGAGTGAAACTTAATCGAGGATGGTCACTACAATGGGGGGGAAACACTTCAAATCAGACGAGTCGTCTTGTGTGACCATCACCCACTGTTTATAGCGAACGCAAGGCAAGTTAACTTTGACCTCAATAACAAAACTACGTCTGGGAAATAATTGGAATAAGTGGATGTGCGCTGTGTTATAATGCGTTGCTATTGACGACGGTCATTATAAGGAGGGAAATGCCACAGAATATAATCTTGCTTAAAAAATTGCATAGAGCTGCTTGTTTTATTTGTTGTTTGTTGTTTGTTGTTTTCAGTGTGAGCATAGGGGTGTAAGAAAAAATCGATACACATGAGTATCGCGATATTTTATTTTGCAATACTGTATCGATTTTCAAAAACGCAATATCGATTTTTTTTTTTTTTACGTCCAAAAATATTCATGGTAAGACGGTGGTTCACGTTTATGTTGTTTAAAAGGCTCGCCGAACGGTGCGTGTCCACTGGCACGGAGCGAGCGGAGCAAGCGTTTTCAATTCATTCCATGGAAGTCGAGCTTCACGCTCAGCAGTGCATTTTGGGATTGATAGCGGACCGGAGAAAGCGTTGAGAGCGACTGAGAGCGTCAAAAGGTTGGGCAGGCAAGGTTCATTTTGTTTACAAATTAGACGCTTTGCAGTTGTTTATATATGTTAAAGATTTTATTTTTGATGTGTTTATTGTTATTATATTGGCTGGGTTTATAAAATTGAAAGGATCTTTGCTTGGTGCATTTGGAAACAAAGCTTGTCTATTTCTAAATGTAATCGCGTGCATGATGATTATACTGTCCGTGTGTTGAAAAAAACAAACACACTCGTAACAGACACACCCCAAAGCGGAGACGTTACAGCGTTGCCAGCGGCACCGAGCGTAGTTTTGCCGCTGTAGTGGACGCGCACCGTGAAGCTGCGTTCACACCAAACGCGAATAGAGTGTCTGGCGCGAGTGATTTCAATGTTAAGTTAATGCAAAGACGCGTTTACGCGCGTCTGGATGTCCTGTGGCGCGAATGAGGCGTTTAGCGCGGCATACGTTAATTTGCCTCATTCGCGCGTCCAGTTCTTTTAAAATCTTTTATCACATAAAAACTTGATTTCAATAGGCCTATATGACACATTCATTTTGTTCACTTTCATTCATTTTCGTCCAGTTCACGTTGTTGTTTTGTATTGTGACAGGGGCTATGTATTTTCTTTTATTATGGCCTACTTGAGAAATATACAAATTTGCTCACTAAGAACCTGTGAACCACAATACCAAACTGGCAATCTGATTTTCTGTGAACTGAATTGTTAACCTAAAGTAAACTTCTTTGACTTTTATGCACATCATGTCTTTTTTTAAATATTTTTTCTAAAATTATAGTCCTACTTTAAAAAAATCCCAATATATCGCCTTATGCACAGTATCGAAATATATTGCAATATATTGAATCGTGACCCATGTATCGTGATAGGTATCGTATCGCCAGATTCTTGCCAATACACAGCCCTATGTGAGCATCAGTTCTTTTTGAACACTTTCATCTCGTTTTAACAAAACCGTGATAATTTTGGTCACTATAATTGTGATATGAAATTTTCATACCGTCCCATCCCTAATATATATATATATATAAAACATGGTTTATCACTGGTTAATTAAATAAACGCTGTTTAATAAGGGTAAGTGTAAAACAGTTGCTGATGTAGACAGACAGCGATCTCAGTCATGTGTGGGGTGAAATATTTTATTAGGCATTTAAAAGCTTTATAGAGACATTTTAAAAAAGCCCCAAAAGAAATTATAATACATGGATTTTAGATTTAGATTGACAACAAAAGTTTAATACTTGGTGAAGCAAATACAAAAAGTAAAAGTGGATACAAACGACACAGATATCTATTGACTAACACGATAGCATAGCATCTCAAGAGAATAAAGGTGAAGACGGCCAGTTTCAAACCCACATGACAGTATTTCTTACATCTGTGTTTTCTAAATACACTAACAGGAAGAATAACTAGTTGGTTTACAATCGATGAACAACAAGTTAAAAATAAATCAGCCTCTTCTTGAGCAAGAACAGTTTGAACCTGTAAAAACCTTCTACTTTCATTTACATTTAGCAGACGCCTTTATCCAAAGCGACTTACAAATGAGGAATGGAGTCATCATGAAAAGGCAAACAAGTAAAGTGTTCAAAATACAAAGTTTCAGACCTTGCTTTGAGTAGCATAAGCCAGACAATGGAGGGAATGAGGGATTCATTCATTTTCCTATGAGGTAACGGAAGAGATTTATAAAAGTGTAAACGAAGAATAATACACAAAAATAAATCTTTGAGTTGATCTGAATCTCAGAGTTGAAACTGCTGGTCTTGAATTTGAACTTTATTCACCTGTCGATCATTGTGGCTGGTTAGGGCAGATTAAGGGGTCATTTACCCGACACGTTTCAACTTAACACTTTTAATGCGTTTTAGCCGTTCATTTACATGACAACAGTGTTTTGGGGGCATGAAACAAACTTTTTTTTTTTTTTTTAAGTGCAAGTTTGTTACGTGAACCTGTGAAAAACGGTAGCGTCATGCGCATGCGTATTACGTGTTCAGTCTATAGATACATAGTGTTTCTTTACAAAGTGACATCGCCAACTACTGGCCTGGCAGCAGAATACAGCGTTTTTAGTCATTTTCGAGGATTCGCGTGAACGGGAATCATTTTGACAACATTTTTGTCTGTATGTGCAAAAACACAGAAAAATGTTTCAGTTTAAGTACATTGTAGTTGTGTAAACATACCCTGATTCTGAAGAGATCTTTTTGCTCAGAGGTGTTACTGTGTCATGGTTGGTGAGGATGAAGCTTCACACTTCAGAGTGCTGGATCTGAAGATGATCTTCTTGCTGTGATTGTTTTTTGTGTGACTGTGTAGAGCAGATGATTGGCTGAAGCTCTTCCCACATGCAGTGCAGTGATACGGTTTCTCTCCAGTGTGGATCCTCTCGTGTGATTTCAGGGTTCCTGACTGATTGAATCTCTTGTCGCAGTGTGAACACTTGTAAGGTTTCTCTCCAGTGTGGATCCTCTGATGCAGTTTCAAATGTCCAGCTCTAACAAAACTCTTCCCACACTCAAAGCACACATATGTTTTTTCACCAGTGTGTGTTTTCTGATGTAGTTTTAAACAGTGCAGAAGTGAAAAACTCTTTCCACACAAAGAACATGAATGTGGTTTCTCCTGTGAATGAACAGTCAGGTGGATCTTCAGGCCTGAAGCCCTCAAAAATGTTTTGCCACATTGATCACATTGATGCGGTTTCTCTCCAGTGTGGATCCTCATGTGTTCCTTAAGTGTCCCTTGTTGTGTAAAACTCATTCCGCACTGATCACATGAGAACGGTTTCTCTCCGGTGTGGATCCTCATGTGAATCTCGAGACTCGGTTTCCACGTGAAACTCTTTCCGCACTGACGGCAGGTGTAACATTTCTTGTCTCTTTGTAAAGAAATACTTTCATTCTGCGAGTGAATGTTATCATTAATTTTGACATGATGTTTCTCCTCCTCTTCACTCTCCTCATTCTCCAGCATCACGTCTGAGATTAAAGGAAGAAAGTTACATTTTAATAAATCCTTAAAAAGTGAAAGCAGACAATATCTACATTAAATCATGATAATTGATGCATTTTTATAAATCTCTTTCCATGCATTCATCTTCCAGTTATTACTTTTAAAACTTAAAGGGATACTCCACCGTTTTTTCATATTAAACTATGTTATTCCCTTATCTAAGACGAGTTGATACATACCTCTCTCATCTCAGTGCGTGCACTTAATCGCTCTAGCGCGCGGTGACACTTTGAAAGCACTTAGCTTACCCCAGTATATTCAGTGGTATCTAACAGCAATGAATTTAGAAGTGACCAAACACATCAACGTTTTCCCTATTTAAAAACAGTTACACGAGTAGTTATACGACCAAGTATGGTGACACAAAATAAAACGTGGCGCTTTTCTAAGCGGGTTAATTAAAAATTATTAATTAAAGTTTAGGGAGGAATGTCGTGTAGTCCCTACCAGCCGTTTGTTGTAGTCCTTAAAAAGCAATTTCTTTAAAAGAAAATGTCTCATAGCAGCTACCGAGTGAACGCACAGAGTAACGACATAAGTTTCAACATACTCAAATGTATTTAGTATGATTGTTTTAACCATGTAAAACAGCACTGTTACCCAACACATGCATGAACGAAAGGAACAATTAGCCTAATCTAATAATAAAAGCTCCGCTGTTGTAAATGGAACGCAAGGCCCAGTGTGTCGCGCAGGTGTCTCTGATTAGCAATCGCTCCAGCTGCCTCGGCTCTCGGTCCGTAATGTTAATAAAACTTTAATACATTAGCTCATTTACATGATTTCTGCGTGAGTCCCGTCGGATTGTTTTACATCGGCTGTGGAAGTGAAAACAACACCTCCAATGATTCCACGCTCATTCACGGCATCATCAAGCTATGCCTTTGTTTTGAATAAGCGACTTCTAGTGGCGAAACTTACATACTGTGGCTTTAATGAAGAATCAGGAATAAACACCAACCTCTTTGTTCTTCAGTATGTTTCATTCTGCAGTGTTCTGGATCTCTCATGTTCTCACTGTCCTTCAATAAACTCTGTCTTTGCAGATTTCAGCTCTTCCTGATGGTTTGATGCTCGTCTTCACTTGTAGCTGATGGGAATATTCCAGCATTTACTAGTGGATTGCAGTGGGAGGAGCTTCACTGAAGGAGGAGGGGCTTACCTGAAGGAGGAGGGGCAGAACAATAAATCACTTACTGAGTTTTTCTTCATACTAATTCACAGATTTTACATTTATATGTTCACCTATCCATCTAGTAAAGTAACTTAAGTAAATTAATCTCAAAGGTCCGGTTTCACAGACAGGGCTTAGATTAAGCCAGGAATAGGCCTCTGTTCAATTAGGGCATTTAAGAAGCTTTTGGGCTAGGGGTGTAATGATTCAATATATCATGATACTGAACTCACATATGATATTATTGTGATACTCCAAGACACATGGTAAAAGGTTAACAAAAAAATTACTGCTGAGTGTGAAAATGCTAAATTTGGTATTACATTGGCAGTGGAAATGAAAAGGTTTGGACTTGGTGCTGCAAACCTAAAGCACAGGACAATAAAGACACCAGAATAAAAAAAATATTCATGATTCTGAAGCTGAAAATACAGAATTGTTTTAGATGAATATGCTTGCAATTTTATTGGTAACCGGACATATGGCATTATCAGGACTGAAAAATATTCCCCCAATGCATTATTATAGTAGTTAAATGTAGTACTGACACTAAAACTTTGTAAACTTGAATTTTTTCTCAGACAGTAATTTTGGGTGAACTACACTCAGAACAGATTGGCACTATCCACGATACATATGGTTTCATTTTTGTATTGCACTATATTGTGACAAAAAGCGCAGTGCCCTGAACACACACTAAATGCAAACTATCTTGAATACCGCATCAGAGCGGTATTTTAGGCTAAGCGTATCCCATCATGCGTTCGGTGATGACGAGGAATCAGAAGATGACGAGGAAAACATTCCACTTTAAGTTAAATTAATTAAATATTACATGTAATTTGGTAGAAAAACTAATTGTTGGTAATCAAAAGTTCTAGGCTACACACAGTCTTCACGCCTACTTGAACACTTGGGCCAAAAAGAGGAAATACCTACATTGTGCAAGTGGTCAAGTGCAAAGACTGCAAGTGTGGGTATTTGTAAAGGCCCTTTAAAAACATTTCTTAGAAGAAGAAGAAAAAAAAACATTACTGATGTGCATCTTGAAACAAAACAATGGCACTGACATATTTTATGATGTCAGTTCAAGCTGCTTTCAGTTAAAACAGCTAAAAAATGTATTTTAATCTTGGACTAGGCTTATGCTATTTCTGTGAAACCAGGGGAAAGTGTTTACCTTTCAGTTTTTAAGAATTTCATCCTTTATTCATACTTTATTCCTAGGATCTTACGTCTCATTAACATATTGGCAAAGTATTATAGAAAAAATAAGTACAACAAAGAACAGAATACATACCAAATATAAATAAGATTTTTTTTTTAAATGAAGAAGAAAAAAAACAGAAAAACAAATGTGAAAGAAACAAACGACCCACCAACTGAGTCTGACTTAACTTGTTTTTATATGGAACATGGTTTATCACAGATTAATGAAATAAATGAAACTTACCTATATCTTGTAGATGTCACAATAGCTGATCGTGTCGTTTGCTCAAATCTGTTGACAATAAAATGAGCTTAATGTGTGAATTTACAGATCTGAAGATATCAGCATAATGAATGAGGAGAAAACAGGATCTATTGACATGAAATAAAGAGGCTTTTCAGCTGCTCTGATAATAGTGATGAGCCATAGACTATCAATACTCATTAAACAAGCCATTCAGAATCAGCACATCATCTCACTTTATTATAAGTATTTGCTGCTACAAATTGTTTCAGTCAGAATAAATGCTAAAAGTGCTCTAATATTAAACTATTATTTCTCAAATGCTACCGTAAAATTGCAGGAACATAAAGACAGACACCACTGACACCCATCTTTATCAAACATTGTAATTCGCCGATATGAATCTAAATATAGCTCGATTTCCTAATAACTACATTCATAACAAACCCGTTCGCTAGCATTACCGTTTTGTATGTGAGAAACATATCTTCATCTTCTTCTTCAAGTGTTTTAGTTAGCAGACACACGAAGAGCGTTGAACATGATAGAAGCCATTCAGAAATGACCGTGTAAAATGTTATTTAAACTGTGTAAAGAGTATTTAACAATTACTTGATAGCGTGAACTGTTTACCTCAGAAGAATCGAGTGCAGGGAGCGCGCGAAAGATGACGTCATCGCCGCGAGACGAGATCAACGGCACAAACCAAAAACTATAAAACATCTATGTATAAAAAATCTAAAAAAAAAAAAAAAGGATACAACAGTTACTGGTATAGACAGACAGCCGTCTCATCCAATCTCAGTCATATGTGGGGCGAAAGATGTTATAGGCATTTAAGCTTTATCGAGAAATGTAAAGCCCAAAGCAATCACAATATATTTTAATGACTTTTAAATGTATCTAAAATGATTAAATTATCTATTCTTGATGCAAGAATAAGTAGACAATAGATAAATGGATAGTAAAAGTTAACTGGTGGAGCAAATACAAAATGTAATTAAACTAGATGGATCTACACAACAACAAAAACACAAACAGTTTAATAAAACAGTTTGGACCTGCAAAAAAAAATATTTTCCTTCATAAAAGTACGAAAAACTACAAGTGATTAACAAAATTTACATAATATTGAACTTATAATAAAGTATAATGATATTTATTTATACCACGAAGCAAAATGATATTCAAGAATAAAAAGTCTAGATGTTCTTTGGGGGGGAACTCCATCTTTGAGTTGATGTGAATCTCACAGTTGAAATCACTGGTCTTGAAAATGATCTTTATTCACTGTGACAAATTTAGATGTTTCTTTGTCCTGTCGCTCGTCGTGGCTGGTTAGGACAGATTTTGAAGAGATGCTTGATGGTATTATTGTGTCACGTTTGGTGGGGATGCGGCATTAGACCTGAAAGTGCTGGATCTGAAGATGATCTACTTTCTGTGATTGTATTTATTGTGACTGCGTAGAGAAGATAACTGAGTGAAGCTCTTCCCACATGCAGTGCAGTGATACGGTTTCTCTCCAGTGTGGATCCTCTCGTGTGTTTTCACATGTCCTGACCGACGGAATCTCTTGTCGCAGTGTGAACACTTGTAAGGTTTCTCTCCAGTGTGAGTCATCCAGTGTTGTTTCAAACGTTCAGTTGTAATAAAACTCTTCCCACACTCAAAGCACTCGTGAGCTTTTTCACCAGTATGTGTTTTCAGATGAAGTCTTAAATTGTGCGGATGTGAAAAACTCTTTCCACACAAAGAACATGAATGTGGTTTCTCCTGTGAATGAACTAACATGTGGCTCTTCAGGCCTGAAGCCCTGGAAAATATTCTCCCACATTGATCACATTCGTGCAGCTTTTCTCCAGTGTGGATGTTCATGTGTTCCTGAAGGTTTGATGATTGTCTAAAACTCTTCCCACACTGATCACATGTGAACGGTTTCTCTCCAGTGTGGATCCTCATGTGAAGCTCGAGACTCTGTTTGTATTTTAAACTCTTTCCACACAAAGAACATAAATGTGGTTTCTCCTGTGAATGAACTCTCAGGTGGCTCTTTAGGGCTGAAGCCCACAAAAATGTTTTACCACATTGATCACATTCATGCAGTTTCTCACCAGTGTGGATGATCATGTGATTCTTAAGGCTTCCTTGTTGTGTGAAACTCTTCCCACACTGATGGCAGATGAAATATTTCTTGTCTCTTCTTTTCAGTGAAGAAATACTCTCTGTCTGTGAGGGAGTTTCTTCTTCAGTTTTGACATGATGATGCTTCTCTTCACTCTCCTCGTTTTCCTCCATCAGGCCTGAAATGAAAATAAAAATCCTAATTTTAATGCACTTTTATAAAATAATTTATACAAATGAGGTATATTGTATGCTTATGGGAATATTCCAGCATTTAATTGTGAACTGATGTGAGCATTATACTCATTCTGTAGTCATTTTGGGATCTGTGGTAAAAATACCTCTCGATGGAGTCAGAATATACCCTTAAATATTATAAATCATCTATATTTAAAAGATTATAGTATTACTTTTCACATCTGACACATACAAACTACAACAATATAACACCCATTTTAGAATTTGTTTTTTTCTGATTCCTGTCATTAACATTACATATCTAATTATGTCATTCATTAATTTATTGCTACATTATACCAAGATAGCAATTAATGTTTCTATCCCCATGAAATTTCCTCACAGATCAAAACTTACAAAACTTTGAGATTATACATTCAATAACACTACATTATCACTCTCAAAATGAAACATGACAAAATCGTTCATGTTCAACATTTTCCTCAGATGTTCGTTTCGTGCTGAACTAAATCAGTCTACAGACGCCAGAAAAGACGCACATTTAGCGCTTTATCCGATGAAAACAGTTCAGAAATAACCCTGTAAATGTTGCTGAAACAAACTGTGTAAAGTGTATTTTATGGGTGTGTAAATACGCGAAATATCTGAACTGCAGAACTCACCTCAGAAGACACAACAAACGCGCCGAACGAGGAAGGAAACGACTGATGACGTCAGCGCGGTGATGCCATATAAACGCGCCAAATATTGCTAACAAATTTATACAAAATAACATACACTAAAATAACGCTTACAGTTTATGTAAACAATAATTCAATCTCAGTCACGTGTAGGTTGAAAAATAAATTATTAGACAGTTCAAAGATTTATTTAAAGGTTTTAATCATCATTACATTTAAAACATGGAAAGACCAATAGCAATCATAATAGTTAATGGCTTTCAGAGTTACCCAAAATTATGAATTGATCATTTCTTAACACAAGTAGAATCAACAGACAATAAAACATTTCTGAGTGTCCAACTTTTGGAGCTATACGCATTGTACAATTAAGAGTCATTATGAAAATACAAATATTATTTTTGTAGTATAAAAATAATGAGCTTAATTATCAGGCATGACAACTGCAGGGGTAAAAAAGGTGAGAAGGATACAGCAGCAAAAAATCCAATCCAATCAACTTTATATATAGCACATTTAAAAAAACAAGATTACCAAAGTGCTGCACTAAGAATAAATAGAAAATATAATAACACATAAAACATATAAAATATGGGGGCCATTTTAAAGTGCAACTGAAATCAAAATTGACCCTATTTACTTTGTTAGCGCATATTACTAGTCTTGTGGTGAACAATTAATCCGTGCAAGTTAATACACAGAAAAAAATTGTTTGCCGTCGTAATCTTTAATCAAAGTCTGAAAAGTTACTTCCGGTCTGGAATGGCGTTCCTTCTCTGATGATGTAGGTTTGACGGCTTGGTTTGGGAAACGCTTAACCACTCCCCTCAAATCGTTAGTCTGTAACAAGCGGCAACATTCTGATCTGAAAAATGAAGCCTACCCGGAAGTGCGAAAAACTGCAATACATCGAAAATCCGCTAGGGCGAGGTCCCAAAAGGGAGCAAATGTCCATAGCCCCCATGTTAAAATGTCCGTTTTCACAGCATAAATTCATGTTTTTACAGGTTGGTCCCATGGACTTTTATTGTATTTTTCGATAGGTTCCGAGTGCCTGACAACCATGAGGGCTGTGAATTTTTTTCTAACTCGTTAGTTTAGATCGTATTTAGATATAAAATGTATGACAATAAGGGCGTGGTTAACTTTGATTGACAGCTGATAACGAGCATAGGCTGCGCCAAGGAGAATGACAACATAAGAAGCGCCATTTTTTAATACAGTTGACATATAATACTACTGTTTTTGTATCATGAAATGTAGTTTTAAGAGTTTTTCAGACGAGAATGTAGTTGTTTAAAGCTCAAATCTGTGGTTTATTTATAAAGATTTATGAAAATTGTATCCAGTTGTGAGATCCAGCGATGAACGGGCGCTCGGCGCTCATGTACCCCGCCTGGAACAGCCTTTCCTCGGCTAGTCCTTCTGACGTTTGCCGCTGACTCTGGCGTCTCTGTAGTGGTTAAAGTCCACATGAATTCAAAATTGACCATATTTACTTTGTTTGCCTAAATTGTTAGTTTTGTGGTGAACAATTCATCCGTGCAAGTCAATCCACACAAAAAAATTTTTTGGCTTTGTAATCTTTAATCAAAATCTGAAAATGTCCCTCCCCTCTGCCTTGGAGGACCTTCCCTGATGACGTATGTTTGACGGCTTGGGTTGAGAAACGCTTAACCACTCCCCTCAAATCGTTAGTCTGTAATTAGCGAGAGATGGAGAGGAGGAGCGCTAGAGTAAAACCCTGCCCTCTGTTCAATATGCCTTTTCACTGGGAAATACGTCACAGCACTGGAGAAAAGTCGTTTGCAACTTCCGGTTCACGCGGACTTTAAACATGAGATATAATTCGTCTTGTGTATATCTAACGGGCGATTTTTGGTCTCGTAAATCTATAATTTGTATAGATAAATATAATTTGACTGAATTGTTTGCTTTATTTGTATAGTTTCTTGTAACTTTACCTTTTACTTATAATTTTATAATAGCTACTATTGATCAAACTGAAATTTAACAAAAAGAGACTGGGTTGAGTTTTGTCATTTTAAATTGTAATACAACGAATATGATCTGTAATGTTGTTTACTGCAACGTCTGTTGTTTAGTACAAATGCACATATTGCCTGGACCATATTAAAATGTTTAATATTTTTATGTTATATTTAAAACGAAAAGAGGCAGGGTTGTGTTTTGAATTTTGTTTGTTTTATAAATAGGCAAACGTTATGTGCAGTGAATATAATCAATACGCGTTGCCTGAACCACATTTGTGTGGCTATAATGTTTAAGATTTCTTTAAATGAAAACGAAAAGAGTTAGTATGGTGTTTTATAACATATTTCGTTGCCTAAAATATACACAGAGATAACCGAAGTAGCAGAGCGAGCTGAGAGACGCGCGCTGCGTCAGAAGGTGGGCGGGGTTAGGATTTCCCAAGATTTTCCAAGATGGCGCCGCCCATACCCCCCATAAACGGCTTCAAACCCGTTCTTCAGAAAGTCTATGGGTGACGTCACAGACGCTTTGTCCATATTTTTTACAGTCTATGGTCTGTAATGAGCGAGAGATGGAGAGGAGGAGCACTAGAGTAAAACCCTGCCCTCTGTTCAATATTCCTTTTCACTGGGAAATACGTCACAACACTGGAGAAAAGTCGTTTGCAACTGCTGGTTCACGCAGACTTTAATGTGTGGAGGCAAGTATTTACACAAAACACACAGCATGAGATAATTTTTAAGTACCATAATAGCGCACATACAAATCAGGTGCGTGTACGTAATACGAGTGCACAGAACCGTATCCACGGGCGTAAAACGTCTCGGTTCCCTGAGATGAGGGAACGAGTAGTGCTGAAGTAGCTTACGGTATGGGAAAACTCCTTTTCTCGAGAATACTGAAGCATTTTTGTAAAACGCAGTGCAGCTGTGCTGCGGCAACTGCACAAACCTATGACGGGGCCCTGACACGTCAGAGCCCGCCAGGATGGGCGTGGCCAGAGGCTATAAATTGAGCCCATCGTCTGTCAGTCTTAGGTTAAATTGATTGAAGCGATTCCCTGACCAAAGCACAAGCACGGCAAATCATCTCAGGGAACCGAGGTTACTTTAGTAACGAGACGTTCCCTTTCGAGAGGTCTCTCCTATTGCGTAAGTAGCTTACGCTATGGGAACCCCCTTCAAAACGCTGTGCGTGCTTAACTTCGCTCTAATATTAGCCTGAGGCAAGATGCCTGAACGTGGAGACGTGGAGAGCACCTTAGGAATATAACCATGCCTTGGCTTAAGGATGGCTCTGCAGTCGTTAGGTCCAAACTCAAGACAGGACGTGCTCGAAGACAGCGCATGTAAATCGCCCACTCTTTTGATGGAGGCGAGCACCAGTAAAAGAGTGGTTTTGAGCGAGAGGTGCTTCAAGTCGGCAGACTGAAGTGGCTCAAACGGGGCTCCCTTTAGTGCTTCCAGGACCGTGGAGAGGTCCCAGATAGGCACAGAGGGAGGTCGTGGAGGGTTTAGCCTCCTTGCCCCTTTAAGGAAGCGGACAATGAGGTTGTTTCTTCCTAGTGATTGTCCGGCCACAGGAGCGTGAGATGCTGTTATGGCCACCACATATACTTTGAGCGTGGAGGGGGTGCGACCCGCGTCCAAAAGCTCTTGTAAAAAGGCGAGTACACTCGGTATCTCGCAAGAGTGGGGGTTCAGGCTCCTAGCAGCGCACCATAAGTCGGGACGGAGATGCCAGATCTTCCCGTTCGCCTGCCTGAGGAGATCTCGTGTCAGTTGTGTCAACTCGGAGAACCAGAGCTGGGTCTTCCAGAGAGGGGCTATAAGAAGCACTGCACATTTGCTTTCCCTGATCCGTTTGATGACCTGAGGTAGCATCACGACCGGGGGGAAAGCATACAGCGGACGATTGGGCCATTCGAGTGCGTCCGTGTTCTTTGAGAAAAATAATCGGCAATAAAACGGCCGCTCTCATCTCCAGACAGTTTATGTGTAGGCGCTTCTCTGGGCTTGACCAAAGGCCATAGACGGGCCTGCCCTCATAGAGGGCTCCCCAACCTAGGTTGGAGGCGTCTGTCGTGATCACCTTTCTCCTCGAAATCACAACTAAACTCATGCCAGACTGGTACCAGTCGATAGCTTTCCAGGGAGTCAGGGCTTTGATGCAGCCGCGATTCGCTCTGATCAGTATGTGGCCGGAGCGCCACGAGTAAGCTGGGACACGGCTCTTTAGC
The DNA here is from genome assembly GCA_021464565.1 of Rutilus rutilus. NCBI lineage: Eukaryota > Metazoa > Chordata > Actinopteri > Cypriniformes > Leuciscidae > Rutilus > Rutilus rutilus. The sequence goes on from JAJAQA010000006.1 coordinate 47,604,268, forward strand.
TAGCATTGGAGAGGGCGCATGTGCAGTAATCCGAGCTGGAGCACTGCTGATGCTGCCATGAGACACAACATCCTCTGGAATCTTCTGAGGGGGGCGCGGGCGCCCGCTCTGAAAGATGCCGCCAGGCACCGAATAGAGAGCGTGCGCTCTGAAGAGAGGCGCGCTTTCAATTGTGTAGAGTCTATTACTATACCAAGAAAGGAGATATTCTGGATGGGAGATAGTGTGCTCTTAGAAAAGTTGATCTTTAGACCCAGACATTCTAGATGGCTGAGGATCCAAGATCTGTGCGTTATTAGCTATGCCTCTGATTGTGCTATAACCAGCCAATCGCCGAGGTAGTTCAGCATTCGCACTCCCCGCTGTCTCAGGGGGGAAAGTGCTGCATCCATACACTTTGTGAATGTACAGGGAGCCAACAATAGGCCGGACGGTAGTACTGTGTACTGGCAAGCTTGTCCCTCGAAAGTGAATCTCAGAAATGGCTGTGATGAGGCGATATTTGGATATGAAAGTAAGTGTCTTTCAGATCCACTGATAAAAAACAATCTCCCGGGCGAAGATTTGTTTGGTCGTCAGCATTCTGAACGGGCGCCTCATCAGCGCTTTGTTCAGATGTCTGATATCTAGGATGGGTCGGAGACCACCATCCTTCTTCGGTACAAGGAAATAGCGGCTGTAGAAACCCGACACGCTATGCGAGTTTGAGCACCTTGGTGCGGAGAATATGTGAAACGTCTTTTCTCACTCTCGTCTCGACAATGGCTGAAAAGCGAGCAAACTGTAGCGAGTAGCCTCGATTTATCATGTTCAACACCCATTCTGATATACCAGGGATAGCCTCCCAGGCCTTGGCCCGTATAGCTAGGGGTTGAATAAAGGCTGGAGACAGGCCGCTGTGAGATAGGGACCCAGTCGTCCGGCCGTCTTGAGCTTTTAATGCCGTGTGAACAGCGCTCATGAGCGGGGGCACGCACATATAAAGGGCACACCCATTATCACGTGACCAGCGTGAGCTAGAGGGAAAGCTGATGTAGAAACAGTTTTTATGTGTAGAAGTGCATACTTTACAGTGGGCACACAATTTACGTTTACGGTCTCTCCCACGCTGGCTGGGGGGAGAGTTAATACAGTGTTGGCAGTGTTTGTGTGTAGGGGTGCATGTTGAACAGCAGGCACACACGCTACTTTTATTAAACTTCCAGCGTGAACAGGGGAAAAGTTTGAGACTGTGGAAACAGTGTTTGTGTAGGGGTGCATACATCACAGTAAGCACACACGCTACATTTATTAAACTTCCAGTGTGAGCTGGAGGAAAGTTTGAGACTGTGGAAACAGTGCTTGTGTAGGGGTGTGTACTTTGTAGTGGGCACGTAACCATATGACACAGACAGAAAAGAGCTATTTTTTGGCTTTATTTGCGTCACCGTAAAACCGGTGTCTGTTTGCAGGTGAGCATGTTTTGGAACAGGCCAATTGACTGCAACATTGACATTTCCAGCCACCTGAGTAGAGGGGACTGGGGAATGTGGACCAGCTCATATTTGCAGGGGAGCATATATTGCTGGGATTACATGGGAGGCGGGGTCAAAGTTGAGCCCGATCAACCCCATCTTCGGACGCTGCCAAAGAGAGTTAGTCACACGGGGGCGGGTCTCGGGCGCCAAAGTCTCAGATTCCACCACTGAGCCACAGAAGGGGTGTGGATAAGAACAGGAAAATAAAGTCTGTCTCTGTAAAAAGTGAGTCACACGGGGGCAGGGCCAGAGTGGGCTCTTATGTTTAAACGCTCATAAATACTCGAGCCCCGCCATGTGAACACGAGGGCGCGAGGGGCAGGTTCGCTTTCTGTACGTAAGAAAGCTGGCCGCGAGTGCAGCATAATTCTTTATCAGCCACCAGAGGCAGGATTCGAACACGGGTCTCTGGCGCGAAAGCTTTAGATTTCGCCACTGAGCCACAGGGGGAAAAGACATAAGCTTTCAGTTAGCGTGAGCAGATAATAGAGCGTCATCATGTTTTGTGTCGGCATTTGTTTGCAGGCATGCATGTTTTATAACAGGCTCATTTGCTGCAATCTTGACATTTCCAGCCGCCCGAACTTAAGAGGGGACTGAGAAATGTGTGAGAAATGGAGGTTGGTCCGGCCTTGGCGGGACTAAAACACTCTCTTTCCTCCTTTCGCCGGTGAGTGACGCACGCGAACGGGGCGCGAGGGCGGGGTAGCTTTCTTGAACCATCCGCTCTGACATCCTTTGTGCGCGGTGCAGTTTGCACGACTCAAGCAAAGGGAGAGAGAGCGGGAAGTGGGGTCGTCATAGGTTAAATCAGCCAGTCGGGCCCGCAGGGTGGGGAGATCCATCTCGTCCATCTCGCCCTTAGCGAGTGCAGCTTCCGCGTGGTAACGGCCCAGACAGGAAGTGCAGAGTATATGACAGAAATTTCTCTTTTAGAATGTGTCGCGACGGCGAACACACAGCAAGAAAGGATACTGCGCGCCGGATTGGCTCAGCAGAACAGCGGGTTGAAGGCGGTGAAGGAAGGCGGCGTCCTCAGACTAGTTCCGCTGGATGCTTGTTGACAGCGCCGAAGGCTTCTTAATCCAGGGTTTCAGCGAAGTGGAGGTTCAACGAAGGAGATTTTAATCTAAGACTCTGACGGACGATGGGCTCAATTTATAGCCTCTGGCCACGCCCATCCTGGCGGGCTCTGACGTGTCTGAGCCGCCCCGTCATAGGTTCGTGCAGTTGCCGCAGCACAGCCAATGACCGTGCTCGCTGCTCATCTGTGTACATACTGTGCAGCTACACTGCGTTTAAAAAAAATGGCTTCAATATTCTCGAGAAAAGGAGTTTTCCCATAGCGTAAGCTACTTATGCAATGGAGAGACCTCTCGAAAGGGAACCGTCCTCGCAAGGGAATATTTCTGCTCCGGGCACGCACACAACAGTATCTGCTCGGTGTGCACACGGCTGTGATGAGTGCCATTTCAGACAAATTATGGGGAAAAAGTCTTATATTCGGACCAATATGGTACAATACAATTATTAAATTCAAATCTGCATCTTTCTGGTCATGACCATTTCAAACGTTTTTATTAGCATCGTATGTAAAACATCGTATGTCAGACTCATTTCTATAAAAGCTAGCAGATAGGAGCTTGCTCCTGTTTGCTTTAGCATTGTATAATGTGCAACAAGAGAAAGATACCGACACGTTATCATGTTGTTGACGTTAGCCTAGATTACATCCAGTTTGCTGCCACTCGTCTCCATAAATGAACAATTAACATAGGTAACATTATTGGTTAATAACAGTGGGTTAAATAATGGCATGGACACTAGCACTAGCATGGACACTTTTGGCCTATAATCGGATTGACGGCTCAATCGGACTAAAAAAACCTTCATGGAAACACCTTAATCGATCCGATTGAGCTCGATCCGAATGAAATTTCGATCCGATTGAAAGGGGTGGTTTATTCTTTTTATAATCCGATCGAGAGAAAATGTAAACACTTGATCGGATTGAAAACCGAAACTGAAAGGACTGCACATGACGTTAAATAACATAATGACGTATGATGCGTGGAACGAGCTGTTCTTCCTGTTGAATAAAAGTGTCATATAAATAAGTGTCCCGTCATTCTAAAATTCTCATTTCACTCGGCGCCTGTGAAGTGAAGCAGGACAACGTCCCACCAGTCCTTGTTTTGGATTCTCATCCTCAGCAGACGACTGGTTTTGGCCGCGGGGAGGGGCATTTTTACTGCATGATAAATATAAGCAGCACGGCAAAACGCTTAATATGCTCATGGTCTCCAAAGACCAGAGACAGATTAATATCAAAAAATCTATTCCGATTTTAAACTTGTGACAAATAAACGCGCACATCAAACCGATTACTTTATTTAACGTTCATGTAAACACCGTGTTCAGATTCATCAATCGTATTGATTTCATTCCGATTGAACCAAAAGGTGTCCATGTAAACATAGCTATTGTAAGCTAACTTACCTCAGGCTTGCTTTCCGACGTGCAGTTCTTTGTCCCCGGGGTGAGGAGTTTTCATGCCTGAATTATCATGTAAACATTTACAAATGATGTTTAAAAAAATGTTTTAGTAATTAATTAAACTATTAATGAAGTCTGTATTCCTCCAGGAGGCGCTCAACATAATAACTGTAATAAAACATGGAGAGACTCTTGAACCTAAAAGTGAGAAAACTTTATTGATCAAATGTACAGACGTCCAACAATCAAAGAACACACAATCTCTTACACCAGTATCTTCTGATATACAGATATAAAAACACTTTGATGTCATTTGCTCAGCTTCTTTCTAGAGTGGATTTTCATGTGTCGGTTTATCTTTGATTTTTGTGTGAAACTCTTCCCGTACTGATCACATGAGTACGGTTTCTCTCCAGTGTGGATCCTCATGTGCAGTTTTAAATATTCAGCTGTAATAAAAATCTTCCCACACTCAAAGCACATGTGATTTCTTGTGTATTTTCTGATGTGCTTTTAAACTCGGCAGACGTGAAAAACTCTTTCCACACAAAGAACATGGATGTGGTTTCTCCTGTGAATGAACTGTCATGTGTCTCTTCAGGCCTGAAGCCCTCAAAAATTTTTTGCCACATTGATCACATTCGTGCAGTTTCTCTCCAGTGTGGATGTTCCTGTGTCTCTTTAAGGAACCTTTTAGTGTGAAACTCTTCCCACACTGATCACATGAGAACGGTTTCTCTCCAGTGTGGATCATCATGTGCATCTTAAGGTGGTATTGTCGTGTGAAACTCTTCCCGCACTGATCACAAGAGTACGGTTTCTCTCCAGTGTGGATCCTCTCGTGCAGTTTTAAATATTCAGCTCTAATAAAAGTCTTCCCACACTCAAAGCACATGTGATTTATTACACCAGTGTGTATTTTCTGATGTGCTTTTAAACTCTGCAGACGTGAAAAACTCTTTCCACACAAAGAACATGAATGTGGTTTCTCCTGTGAATGAACAGTCAGGTGGATCTTCAGGGCTGAAGCCCTCAAAAATGTTTTACCACATTGATCACATTGATGCGGTTTCTCTCCAGTGTGGATGTTCATGTGAGACTTAAGGTGTCCTTTATATGCAAAACTCTTCCCACACTGATCACATGTGAACGGTTTCTCTCCAGTGTGGATCCTCATGTGAACCTTGAGACTGTGTTTGCGTGAGAAACTCTTTCCACACTGACGGCAAGTGAAACATTTCTTGTCTCTTCTTTTCAGTAAAGAAATACTTTCAGTCTGTGAGCGAGTTTTAGCTCCAGTTTTGACCTGATGATGTTCCTCCTCCTCTTCACTCTCCTCATTCTCCAGCATCATGTCTGAAATTAAAGTAAGAAAGTTACATTTTAATAAATCTTAAAAAAGTGCAATGTAGACAATGGCTTCATGAAAATAATCTCAATCCAGTGTAATGTTGACTGCATTCATCAGCCCAGATACCAAAGTAAAAAAAAAAAGTTTATCAGAAACTATAAAAGAGATTTTGATTGATTTATGCTAAAAATCTGCCATTCTCAATATTGTTTAATTTGGGTGTTTTTAAAGTTTATTGATAAAAAATAAATATGTAAAATATAAGACCTTAAGATCATATTCAGTTTGTTCTCCTGATGTTGACAATCAATGTGAATGTTTATCAAATCTTGTTTCACTGACCATTTGATCAAAACAAGAAAATTAAAGACATTTGAATTTCAGGCCCTAATTTGTACCCTGCACATAGAGAGCGTCCGCAATACTATTTATCGATTAAACTGTTTCTTTTCTGTTTCCGTAAATCTGATGAACTGCTTTATTGTTCTTTATTGTTCTTCAGCCTCATTAAAGGTGTTTTATATTTTGTTGACTTGTGTATTAACATTATCCATAAATGGGACAGGGGACAATACTTGACAAATGCATTCACAGCCCCACTATGTTATTGAACTTTAGTACATAAAGTAATACATCCTTTCCATTCAACTTTTGGCCCACAACAATAGAATAACAACAACCAAATAAAAAAATTGTTTAGCTTTTAACACCTTTTACATGATACTGTTTCTTTCATGGCCACAGGTTAAAATAAAATCAGTTGCCATAAAAAAAAAACACAATTTCAGTAAAAAATAATTTCAGTCCTCCTGATGTTCTCCTGTGTTCTTTCCTTATGTGGTCTTCTAGATCGCTACACCTTTATTTGACACTGACACGTATGTGCCACAGCTTTGCAGGTCATGCATTCTGCTTTACACGGATCCCGACCAAGACGAAAACAGGAATTTTCTCTGTAAATCATCTGTGAATTTACATTTGGGCTTTTTTTGATGTTTTTCATGAGCCATGTGCCACTGTTGACCAGCAAGCGCTGCTCTGTCTCTGGTGCTCTCCTGGTGCTGAGGGGAAAGATTGAGATGCAGTTTGACCAATGTTTGCGTTAATCACATGACCAATGATGGCGTGCGAGAAGGCGGGACCTAAAGCAATGCAAAAATGGCGACTGTAGAGAGCAAAAGTCAAATCCCGGACATTTTGGGCGATCTAGAAATCCCGGCCGGACGCATTTTTTAAGCTCCAAAAAGAGGACATATGGTCACCCTACCTTATCGACAGAAAATTATTCATTGTTATGTAAGGCAGCATATTGTGTTGTCCACAAGGTGGACACTTGTAACTCTTGTATTAGGACAAATTAAAGTGCCTTTAGCGCTGTTTGAGCCTCTTGATGTACCGTAGTGTTGATACGTGCAAGTTTATTTATATAGCACATTTCATACACAATGGCAATTCAAACTGCTTTACATAGAAGAAATTAAAATAATTAAAAGAAATAAGAATAATTAAAACAGTTTAGAAAAATAAATTAAAATACAGTACAGTACAAACAGTCGGACGAACAGCGGCACAGTGCTCATTCAGTAAATGCATAGCTAAACAGATGTGTTTTGAGTCTGGATTTGAATGTGACTACAGTAGGAGCACATCTGATCTCCTCTGGAAGCTGGTTCCAGCTGCGGCTGGCATAATAGCTAAAAGCGGACTCGCCATGCTTAGAGTGAATCCTTGGTATTTCTAGCTGATATGATCCTAATGATCTGAGTGATCTGTTGGGTTTATATTCAGTGAGCATATCTGCAATGTATTGAGGTCCTAGGCCATTGAATGATTTATATACCAGTAATAATACTTTAAAATCAATCCTAAATCTAACTGGGAGCCAGTGTAAAGACCTGAGGACTGGTGTGATATGTTCATATTTTCTGGTTCTGCTCAGAATCCTGGCGGCAGCGTTCTGTATGAGCTGCAACTGTCTAATGGTCTTTTTGGGAAGGCCAGTGAGGAGTCCATTACAATAATCCACCCTGCTGGTGATGAAAGCATGAACAAGTTTCTCTAAGTCTTGTCTGGAAACAAAGCATCTTATTCTTGCAAAGATGATAGTATGCTGATTTAGTTATTGCTTTGACATGACTACTGAAACTAAGGTCTGACTCTAGTGTCACACCAAGATTCCTGACTTGATTTTTAGTTGTTTGACCCCTAGAGTGAAGGTATGCGTTCACCTTGAGAACTTCATCTTTGTTTCCAAACGCAATGACTTCAGTTTTGTCTTTGTTTAACTGAAGAAAGTTTTGACACATCCAACTGTTGACTTCATCAATGCATTGGCACAGGGAGTCAATGGGGCTGTAATCGTTAGGCGATAGGGCTAAGTAGATCTGTGTGTCGTCTGCATAGCTGTGGTCAGCAATTTGGTTCTTTCTCATTATTTGGCTCATTGGGAGCATATACAGGTTGAACAGGAGTGGCGCAAGAATTGAGCCTTGAGGGACTCCGCATGTCATGGATGTCCACTCAGACGTATGGTCTCTTATACTCACATAATAACCTCTCCCATCTAAGTATGACCTGAACCATTTTAGGACTATCCCAGAAAGGACTATCCCCACCCAGTTTTCCAGCCTGTCAAGAAGTATGTTATGATCGTCAGTGTCAAATGCAGCACTGAGGTCGAGTAGCACCAGCACTGATAATTTGCCTGAATCAGTATTTAAGCGAATATCGTTTATTATCTTTATGAGCGCTGTCTCTGTGCTGTGGTGCGGTCGGAAACCAGATTGAAAATTGTCAAAGGATCCATTCAAGCTCAAGAATTTGTTCAGCTGATTGAATCAATCAATCAACTTTTATTTGTTAAGCACATTTAAAAACAACACAAGTTGGCCAAAGTGCTGTACAAATTAAAAATTACTCAAACACTCAACAAACAGTACTCACACAAAACACTGGGTTAATATACAACCCCGAGCAGTAACCTGAACCTAGGGGCAATTGTAAGCCACAGCGTAGAGGTGTGTTTTTAGCATAGATTTAAAACATTCTAACGAATCACAGGATCTGATATGCAGAGGAAGAGTATTCCAAAGACGCGGGGCTGCCACAGAAAATGCACGATCTCCTTTGGTTTTTAATCGTGATTTGGGAACATGTAGGAGCAAACTCTGGGATGATCTAAGGGGTCGAGCAGAATAGTGATGCTGTCTCTGTATCAGACGTGCTACATACTCCGGAGCCAGACCATGCAGACCTTTAAAAACCATGGACAGAACTTTATATTGGACTCTAAATTCAACCGGAAGCCAGCGCAAAGAGGCCAGTACCGGAGAAATCCTAGACCATTTCCGTGTGCCTGTCTGCATTTTGCACCAGCTGCAACCTTGATAGCAATTTTCTAGACAATCCTAAGTATAACGAGTTGCAGTAATCCAATCTGGATGAGATAAAAGCATGAATGACAGTTTCCATGTCCTTAAACGATAAAATGCTCTTTAATTTGGCGATGCTCCGCAATTGATAAAAGTTACTTTTAACCACAGCATTGACTTTTGTCAAATTTCAGCTCTGAGTCAAAAATTACACCAAGGTTCCTTGCTTGGGTGTTAACATTAATGGCTAAGGGGTCCAGATGTAAAGTAAGCTGTTTAGCTAACTTAGGTGGACCAAAAATCAGCACTTCCGATTTTGACTCATTGAGCTGCAGAAAATTATCAGCCAACCATGCTCTTATCTCATTCAAACACTCAAACGTAGTAGTAATGTTGGAGTCATCATTGCATTTCATGGGCACATACAACTGGATATCATCAGCGTAACAATAAGATACATTATATTTTTGGCAGATTGATCCCAGGGGGAGCATATACAGGGAAAATAAAACTGGACCAAGACATGAGCCTTGAGGAACGCCTGAGGAAACCGGCTGAGAAGACGATATAGAGTTTCCAAGCTCCACTGCAAAAGATCTTCCATCAAAATAGGATGTGAACCACTTCAATGCAAGCCCCCTAATCCCACCCCTCTCCCTCAAACGGTCAAGAAGAACTCCATGATCCACAGTATCAAAAGCCGCGCTAAGGTCAAGAAGAACTAACACTGCACAGTTCCCAGAATCTACAGACCACAACAAATCATTTATCACTTTAAGTAGCGCAGTCTCTGTGCTGTGTTGAGACCTAAAACCGGATTGAAATATATCAAAAAATTTATTTTATTTTTAAAAAGCTGAAAGTTGATTAAGAACAACCTTCTCCAATAACTTAGCCAGAAAGGGCAATTTAGAAATTGGACGGTAATTGTTTAATACTGACGGGTCTAAACTAGTGCTGCACGATTAATCGTATCGCAATCGCAATCGCGATGTCAAGCCTACGCTATTATATGACGCAAAATGCTGCGATTTTATATTAAATAAACAAATTAGCGCTGTTAACGCAATTAACGCAGCATCTGTTAATTTTTGGCATCCTTTGGTTAGTGTTATATGATCCCGCTCTTATTCATGCAAATGCATTTAAACCATTCATGTGCGATAAGACAAATAATAATGCGCTGTCAGTGAATGTCCTCCTGTCTCACACACAGACACACACACACACGACCCACAGATAGACGCGCGCCAGTATCAAGTTCTCTTTCGCTGTAGAACGAACAACACACATGTATGCCTAAATGAACGCGCTGCCTGTGAAAGTCCTGACTGTGACACACAGAAAGACTCGCGCTAATATCGTGCGTGCGCACAAAACAGCATGCCAGAATACAGCTCTCTTTCGACCTTAACCGAACAATAACACACACAATTATGCCAAAATGTCTTTTTGTCGAGTATCTTCATAACATAAGAGTAGTCTTATGATGAACGTGAAGAGTTGTGATAGAATGAGGCGCGTGTGAGATCCGCGTCTCTGACAGCAGCGGCTGCTCTTAAAGGGACAGTACACAGTAGCCACTAATTATATCTGTCGTTAAAGTTAATCAAAGAACAAAGGGAACGGAGAAAAACACTCACTGCTCTTGACTAAATAACTTTTTTCTTTAGGCAGATTATCACTAATCTGTGTGTGCATTTATTTTCCTTGAGAACCAAGCAAGTTGACTCATGAAACCATTTGTTTATTATATCGCAATATTGACCTCTATTATCGCAATATGACTTTTTCCCCAAATCGTGCAGCCCTAGTCTAAACTTTTTTTTTTTTAAAGAGGCTGCACCAAAGCATGCTTAAAATAAGATGGGACCACACCTTCTACAAGGCTCTGGTTCACTATAGACATGATCGTAGACCCCACCTCATCCCAGACCTGAATTAACAAACGTGGTGGGACTACATCAAGCGAGCAATAAGATGGCTTAAGATGTTTCATGACTTCTAGCAGATTAGATAGTGACACAGGCTCAAACATCCATAACTGAGCAGTAGTACAGGAGTCTGGCTGGACCAGAGGAGAAGCTGGATTTAAAACCGAACTATATATATTTCCACAAAAAATTTCGAAAAACTTTCACAAGCTCTCATAGTGTTATCAACAACAACTGGGCTTGCCGTATTCAGGACTGTATTTATTACTCTAAATAACACTCTTGGACAATGGAGATTTTGTGAGATTAAAACTGAAAAGTATTGTGATTTAGCGGATTTAACAAACTGTTGATAGGTGATCATACAGTCCCTAAGTATCTCAAATGAGACTTGGAGTTTGTCTTTTTTCCATCTTCTTTCAGCCTGTCTCCTGATAACAACTTATCACAACTTGCCTTGATTGAAGACAACTTTTTCAATGATCTTGCCTATGAAAGGAAGATTTGAGATCGGTCTATAGTTGCTTAATATGGTCTTATCCAGATTGTTCTTTTTCAGGAGGGGCTTGACAACTGCAGTTTTCAGGGAGTTTGGAAAACTCCCAGAGAGAAGTGAGACATTTACCACTTCTAGAAGATCTGCTTCTAAACTGTTTAACACACTTTTGAAAAAAGATGTGGGAAGTGTGTCAAGAGCGCAGGTTGATGTTTTAAGGTGCTGTACGGTTTCTTCCAAAATTTTGCCATCAATTTCTTTGAAATCAGACATAGTAACTACTTTCTCAGGTGGTCTGATCTGTCTGACCCCAGTGCAACTCAAGGATGTGCTGATCACCTTTCTGATATTATTGATTTTCTCAGAGAAGAAAGAAGCAAACTCACTGCACTTGTTGTCTGAGAGCATTTCACTGGGAATCTGGCTTGGGGGGTTTGTCAGTCTCTCTACAGTAGCAAAAAGAGTGCGTGTGTTGTTTAAATTACTGTTTATAATATTTGAGAAGAAGGTCTATCTAGCTTTGCCTAGTTCCATATTGAAAGCATGAAGGCTGTCTTTGTAGATGTTATAATGGACTACAAGTTTAGTCTTCCGCCACATGCGCTCTGCTTTTCTGCATTGTCTTTTCATATTTTGCACTGTTGTTGAGTTTCTCCAAGGTGCTTTTTGTTTGCCAGTCTTCTTCCTGACTTTCACAGGAGCAATATCATCAATTACACTTTTAACTTTTGAGTTAAAAGAATCAAGGAGAAAATCAACAGAGTCCGCAGATATGCTTGGTGTTAAGGATATAGCCTTCATAAATAGTACACTAGTGTTCTCATTTAAGCATCTCTTATTGACAGACACAGATCTAGCTTCAGTGGCAGGAGAGATCAATCAAAGAAAATACAGAAATGATCAGACAGTGCTACATCCTTAATAACAATCAGTGAAATGTTTAGACCCTTACTGATAAGTAAATCTAGAATGTGTCCACAATTGTGTGTGGGTCCATGTATATGCTGAGTCAGATCAAAAGTTTTTAAAACAGTTTTGATTTCTTTTGCCATATTGTTTTCTGCATTATCTATGTGAATGTTAAAATCTCCAGCAATGGCAAAACAGTCAAACTCTGAGGAAAGTGTTGATAACAGTTCTGTAAAGTCCTCAGCAAAGGCTGGAGAGTTTTTTGGAGGCCTGTAAATAATGATAAGTAAAATGCGTGGAGCACCTTTTAAAACAATACCCAGATATTCGAAAGAAGGGTAATTCCCAAATGATAACCAAAACCTGGTTCAATGGCCATGGTATCACTGTGTAATTACTCTGTGATTTCATGTAATATTCAAATTTTTTGAAACCCTTTTTTCGTGGGTTTTATGAGCTGGAAGCCCAAATTATGTACAAATAAACAACTAAATACTTGAAATCGTTTAAGTTGTGGGCCCTGAATCTATAATATATGGAAGTTTAACGTTTTGAATGGAATTATGGAAATAAATAAACTTGTCCATGATATTCAAATTTTTTGGAAAGGGTCTGTATCTAACAAATACATACTACATGCATGTAGTTTTGGTTATTTCATGACTTAATTGACGACAGAACTCAGTTTCTTTTGCGCTTTATGTGAAGTGCGCCGTATTTGTGCGTGATATTGAAGAGTGCGAGCACAGTACAATGCCTGACACGACAGGAAAGTTCATATTAAGCCCCTTTCACACAGAGATTCCAGAAAATACACGGATAAAATGACCCGGGATTTGACCCGGGTTCGTTTGATTTTGGTTCATTCACAGTGCCAGTGATTTTCCGGAATCATAGAGTGCGTTCACACACAACCCGTACAAATCCCGTAAAGACACGTGACATCGATGTGACTTGTAATGTCTCAGCAGCGTCTTAAGTTTGCTTATGAGCTGCGATTTCTCTCTCGAGAAACCACGCTTGTGCATTTTTTTTCTCTGATTCGATTATAAACTTGCGCATTACGTACCGTTTAACAGCTGGAGAACGATACCAGCTTCTGCATCATCACTACGACACGGCATTATTACAGCTTTTGTTCACACAGCGCGCATTCCAGGACTGAACATGCCAATGTTACTCGTTCCCCAACCTGGCATCAATCCCGGGTCGTGTTTGCGTTCACACAGAAGGCGTTCTGGCAATTTCCCGGCAATTTGCCGGGATCATCGCGCTGTGTGAAAGGGGCTCTAGTGACATATATCCTGACAACATCTCATCTGATTTTCTCTCTTTTTTTTTAGGACAAAAGTTTTTTCCATGTGCAGATTATTAAAGGGGTGGTATAATTCCCTTTTCACAAGATGTAAAATAAGTCTCTGATGTCCCCAGAGTGTGTTTGTGAAGTTTTAGCTCAAAATACCCCACAGATATTTTTATATAGCATGTTAAAAGCACTCTCTGTAAAGCTGCTTTGAAACAATATGTATTGTGAAAAGCGCTATACAAATAAATTTGAATTGAATTGAATGTTAAAATTGTCATTTTTTGAGGGTGAGCAAAAACACACAGTTTTTGTGTCTGTCGCTTTAAATGCAAATGAGCTGATGCTCCCAGCACCGGGGGGCGGAGCTTCAAGAGCTCATTCTTAGCAGACTCAAGACCAAGCGGCAACATTCTAATCTGAAAAATGAAGCCTACCCGGAAGTGCGAAAAACTGCAGTACATCGAAAATCCGCAAGGGGCAGGTCCCAAAAGGGAGCAAATGTGAATTTTTTTCTAACTCGTTAGTTTAGATCTTATTTAGATATAGAATGTATGACAAATAAGGGCGTGGTTAACTTTGATTGACAGCTTGATTGACAGCTGATAACGAGCATAGGCTGCGCCAAGGAGAATGACAACATAAGAAGCGCCATTTTTTAATATACAGTTGAAATATAATACTACTGTTTTTGTATCATGAAATGTAGTTTTAAGAGTTTTTCAGGCGAGAATGTAGTTGTTTAAAGCTCAAATCTGTGGTTTATTTATAAAGATTTATGAAAATTTTATCCAGGTTGAGAGATCCAGATGATCAGCGGACGCTCGGCGCTCATGTACCCCGCCTGGTACAGCCTTTCCTCGGCTAGTTGTTCTGACGTTTGCCGCTGACTCTGGTGTCTCTGTAGTGGTTAAACATGAGATATAATTCGTCTTGTGTAGATCTAACGGGCGATTTTTGGTCTCATGAATCTATAATTTGGTCCCTGGGCAATCGTTTTGGCTGAGGGCTAAGTGAAGTTTCATAACTTTATAAGGTATTTAACTTTACCGTTGTATGGTTAGACTAGAGCGCTGACTTTGTATGTTTGACTGAATTGTTTGCTTTATTTGTATAGCTTCTAGTACCTTTTACTTATACTTTTATAATGGCTAATATTGATAAAACTGAAATTTAACAAAAAGAGACTGGGTTGAGTTTTGTCATTTTAAATTTTAATACAACGAAGATGATCTGTAATGTTGTTTACTGCAACATCTGTTGTTTAGTACAAATGCACATATTGCCTGCCCTGGACCATATTAAAATGTTTAATATTTTTATATTATATTTAAAAGAAAAGAGGCAGGGTTGTGTTTTATATTTCGTTTTGTTATAAATAGGCTAACGTTATATGCAGTGAATATAATCAATACGCGTTGCCTGAACCACATTTGTGTGGCTATAATGTTTAAGATTTCTTTAAATGAAAACGAAAAGAGTTAGTGTGGTGTTTTATAACATATTTCGTTTAATTGTTGCCTAAAATATACATACAGAGATAACCGGAGTAGCAGAGCAAGCTGAGTGATGCGCGGCCTGTCAGAATATTTAAAACTTACGAAAGGGTTAAAGAAAAGATCGAAAATAAATATTTGTGTCCTAACCTAACCCAAACTCAATGAAAAATCGGAATCGGCCTAGAAAATTGTAATCGGTGCATCTCTACCCTTAAATATTATAAATCTATATTTAAAAGATTATAGTACTACTTTTCACATCTGACACAAACATACAAACTACCTATATAACACCCATTTTTAGAGTTTGTTTTTTTCTGATTCCTGTCATTAACATAACTGATTATGTCCATCATTAAAATTATTGCAAAACATTAAAGACCAAGACAGCAATTAATGTTTCTATCCCCATGAAATTTCCTCACAGATCAAAACTTACAAAAGCTTGAGATTATACATTCAATAACACTACATTATCACTCTCAAAATGAAACATGACAAGATCGTCCATGTATGAATGATTTCAACATTTTCCTCAGATGTTCGTTTCGTGTTGAACTAAATCAGTCTACAGACGCCAGAAAAGACGCACATTTAGCGCTTTATCCGATGAAAACAGTTCAGAAATAACCCTGTAAAATGTTGCTGAAACAATCTGTGTAAAGTGTATTTTATAGGTGTGTAAATACGCGAAATATCTGAACTGCAGAACTCACCTCAGAAGACACAACAAACGCGCCGAACGAGGAAGGACATTACTGATGACGTCAGCGCGGTGATGCCAAATAAACGCGCCAAATATTTATACAAAATAACATACACTAAAATAACGCTTAAAGTTCATGTAAACAATAATTCAATCTCAGTCATGTGTAGGTTGAAAAATAATTTATTAGACAGTTCAAGGATTTATTTAAAGGTTTTAATTATCATTACATTTAAAACACAGAAAGACCAATTGCAATCATATTTAGTTATTAATGGCTTTCAGAGTTACCCAAAATTATGAATTGATCATTTCTTAACACAAGTAGAATCAACAGACAATAAAAAGTTTCTAAGGGTCTAACTTTTGGAGCTATACGCATTTTGAAAATAAAAGTCATTATGAAACTGTTGTCCTGAAAATGATTTTTGATCTTACTTGAACACTGATAATATAGTATTATTTCTCACTATGTGACACTGATAAAACATACAAAATACAACAAAACAAATGTTTAAGTAATTGATTAAACTATTAAAGGGGAACTGAAACGAGATAGGAAGTGAAGGTGATATGACAGATGTGTTATCATTGTTGTTTGTGGTAGGACACTTAAAACTGCTGAAGGAGTTACAAGGGGGTAAAACAGTGATGTTAGTTTGTTGTTTTGTTACTAGGGCGCCGCCATCTTGAGCTTCAACGGTCCATGACGTCACTGGCATGATAGGCTACCTTGACAGCTCCAGCAAAATGGCATATCAAGAGCATAACAGATCGGGAGGGGGGTCTTATTGCATTGTGATCTGTCCAACAAGCGAATATAACACCTTCCACTCACATATACAAGTTCCACTCACCCCTTAGTTGTTATCGTGATGTTCACCTTCACCGTAGATCACCTTGCTAAATTAATCCGACATCCAGGATGCTATCCAATATAAGAATCAGTATAGGTGTCATTCATACTGTGAAAAATATGCAGTTTTATTATTTCATTTGAGGATTCATTTCTTACTTAAATGCTGTTTTTAGTGTTAACTTGTACAGTTAATCTGTATTACCATACTGTCAAAATCAGTCAGTTCAGTCAGAGTAGCCTGACATAATGTTAGTAGCATAGACCCCTTTTGCGCCGACATCACAGTTACGTCACGGCGCTAGCTGGAGGCAAAACAAACGGAAAACTGGAGGCGGCCAATACAAACCAGCACAGATTCGGCTACATAATAAGGAGCTTAAATTATTTTTATTATTAAATGTCATGTTGTTGGGTGCAAGAATAGATTAAAAAGGAGTATGCTGTATCTGGACTTTTTATTTCTAGAAAATACTCATATCATTAAAATTTCACCGTAGTGTCACTCTTTACATTGTCGTCGTCTTCTTGGTGCTGGCTAGGCAGAACTGCGGATCGTACCACACAAGTCTTTACATGACCATTCAGCACATAGTTATAGGCATCTAAATATATATATATGCCGTCGGTTTCTCTATCGGGTAGGTGTAGAAGTCAGGCCACTCAACCGGAGGTAGCGTTAACGTTAATCCTGACAGATCGTCCATTGACTGAGCGTGTACGGTCATCTGGTTCCGTCCGTTAAAATTAACTTTCGCAAATAACAATCGCGGTCCTGGACAGTGAGTGACCTTGCACATTAAGACAAAATTGGATTTTCTACAGTCATTGTTAAAAAACAAGCTAACAAAACTTGCAAACTAGCGTTAGTGAAGCGGCCAGAGGGATCTTTCTGCCTCCAGCTAAGCTCCGCCCACACAAATACATCACCATGTTTACCAACTGTAAAAGGGTCTATAGTGGTGCCATGCCAGTGACGTCATCGAACACGGCTGCGCTCTGATAACAACAAATGTAAATTTCAGTATTGGGAAAAACTTAATATATGTTTTGTTTTTAATATTATTTTTGAATTAATTTGTTTACAATTTTTATAACCACGTTATCGAATTATATTTTGTTCGTTTCAGTTCCCCTTTAAACTGCGTAACACGAAAGCGCGCGAACTGTTCACCTCAGAAGACTCGACACCGCTGACTGACTGAAAGAGCGCGCGCTGGTGATGTCGTCATCGCCGCGAGTCAAAATCAACGTTAGGTTATCAAAAACTCACCAAATACTGTACAAAACATGAAATATAAGTCATGAAATATATTAGACATTTAAAAGCTTTATCGAGAAATTTAAAGCCCAAAGCAATCACGATATTTTAATGGCTTAAAAATGTAACTAAAATTGTGAAATTATTTTTTCTTGATGCAAGAAGAATTAACAATGAAAGTTAGCTTGTAAAATACAAAGTGTAAACAAATGTGACAGATCTCTCTACAAAAAAAAGAAAAGAAAAATAACAAGAACAGTTTGAAACTGTAAAAAAAAAAAAACTATTTTTTCCTTCATAAAAGTATAAACAAACTATGATAAAAATGCATTATAAAAAAAAAAAAAAGGACATAACATTTAACTCATAATAAAGTATAATATTTATTTATACCATGAAGCAAAATTATATACAAGAATGAAACGTCTAGAAGATGATGTTCTTTGATCTGAATCTCAGTAGAAACTGCTGGTCTTGAAGATGAACTTTATTCCCTGTGACAAATTTAGAAGATGTTTTTGTTTTGTCGCTCGTTGTGGCTGGTTAGGACAGATTTTGAAGAGATGTTATTGCTTGATGGTGTTATCGTGTCACGTTTGGTGAGGATGCTGAAGATGATCTACTTTCTGTGATTGTATTTATTGTGACTGAGTAGAGAAGATATCTGAGTGAAGCTCTTCCCACATGCAGTGCAGTGATACGGTTTCTCTCCAGTGTGGATCCTCTCGTGTGTTTTCACATGATCTGACCGACGGAATCTCTTGTCGCAGTGTGAACACTTGTAAGGTTTCTCTCCAGTGTGAGTCCTCCAGTGCAGTTTCAAATGTATAGCGGTAATAAAACTCTTCCCACACTCAAAGCACTTATGAGCTTTTTCACCAGTATGTATTTTCTGATGAAGTCTTAAATTCTGCAGACGTGAAAATCTTTTTTCACACAAAGAACAGGGATGTGGTTTCTCCTGTGAATGAACTAACATGTGGTTCTTCAGGCCTGTAGCCCTCGAAAATCTTCTCCCACATTGATCACATTCGTACGGTTTCTCTCCAGTGTGGATGTTCATGTGTTCCTGAAGGTTTAATGATTGATTAAAACTCTTCCCGCACTGATCACATATGAACGGTTTCTCTCCAGTGTGGAGCCTTGTGTGAATCTCAAGACTTAGTTTGTATTTAAAAAACTTTCCACACAAAGAACATAAATGTGGTTTCTCATGTGAATGAACTCTCAGGTGGCTCTTTAGGGCTGAAGCCCTCAAAAATGTTTTACCACATTGATCACATTCATACAGTTTCTCAACAGTGTGGATGATCATGTGTTCCTGAAGGGTTTCTTGTCGTGTGAAACTACTCAGACACTGATGGCAGATGAAATATTTCTTGTCTCTTATTTTCAAAGAAATACTTTCAGTCTGTGAGGGAGTTTCTTCTTCAGTTTTGACATGATGTTTCTCCTCTCCAAACTCCTCATTTTCCTCCATCAGGCCTGAAACTAAAATAAAAATCATAGTTTTAGTGCATTTTTATTAATGGATACCACAGATGAGGTATATTGAAGGCTTATGGGAATATTCTATAATTTATTTGTGAACTGATGTGAGCGTTAGGAAAATAATAATTCCGTTAAAAAACATGAGAAACGGCAGCGCGTTTCATTCATATGTTGACAGACATTATTGTTTGTATTTGCACTGTAAACTTTGGGCATTATAGTTATTCTGTGGTAATTTTGGGTCTCTGTGGTAAAAAGAAAACGTTTGAGTTCAGACAGCCAGAATATATTTCCTTAAATATTATAAATCATCTCTATTTAAAAGATTGTAGTATTACTTTTCACATCTGACACAAACATACAAACTATAACAATATAACACCCATTTTTAGAGTTAGTTTTTTCTGATTTCTGTCATTAACATTACATAACTGACTATGTCCATCATTAAAATGATTGCCACATTAAAGACCAAGATAGTTGATGTTTCTATCCCCATGAAATTTCCTCACAGGTCAAATTACAAAAGTTTGAGATTATACATTCAATAACACTACATTAACACTCTCAAAGTGAAACATATGACAAGATCGTCCATGTATGAATGATTTCAACATTTTCCTCAGATGTTTGTTTCGTGCTGAACTATATCAGTCTACAGACGCCAGAAAAGACGCACATTTAGCGCGTTATCCGATGAAAACAGTTCAGAAATAACCCTGTAAATGTTGCTGAAACAAACTGTGTAAAGTGTATTTTATGGGTGTGTAAATACGCGAAATATCTGAACTGCAGAACTTACCTCAGAAGACACAACAAACGCGCCGAACGAGGAAGGACACTACTGATGACGTCAGCGCGGTGATGCCAAATAAACGCGCCAAATATTGCTAACAACTATTTATACGAAGTATAACATACACTAAAATAACGCTTAAAGTTCATGTAAACAATAATTTAATCTCAATCATGTGTAGGTTGAAAAATAATTTATTAGACAGTTCAAGGATTTATTTAAAGGTTTTAATTATCATTATTTAAAACATGGAAAGACCAATAGCAATCATACTAGTTAATGGCTTTCAGAGTTACCCAAAATTATGAATTGATAATTTCTTAAGTAGAATCAACAGACAATAAAACATTTATGTATAAAAATAATGAGCTTAATTATAATGTAAACATTTACAAATGATGTTTAAAAAAATATTTAGTAATTGATTAAACTATTAATCAATAATTCTGTATTATTCCAGGAGGCGCTCAACATTAGCCTGGCAAGCCAGACGTACATCAAGATGTTTAGTCTGGAAACTCACCATAGACACGGTCAATCTGATGGGCGGGATAAACGGCAGTCTTTCAAATTCCCTCTGCACGCAATAGGACAGCGCTTCAACCAACCAGAGCGTTTTCCCAACAGCGGAGCTAACGTTAGTTGATAGATTCAACTTTTAAATCTGGCCGACAAAACTACGAACACATCTTCCTTTTTTTAAGAATGACTTAAGTGCCGTTCTTTGTTCTTTTCTCAAAGAAAAACTTAACTCCAAGTCCTCCAGAGTTGCGGCCAAAGCCGATTCAAAAGACCGTTGTTCTCCATCCGCAGCTGCCATTCTTTGTTTTCAAGTAGCAGGTAACCGTCGCAACGCTGTCGTCATATGTTAAGCCCGCCCCCGCCTACTCTATACACGACGTGATTGGCCTGACCCAATTTAGGTTTTTGCAGCAAAAAGGTCTATTGAGAGTTGCTAGACCCACCCTGGCTGCAAAATAATTTTGCTGCCGCTAGGCTAGCTCAACATAATAACTGTAATAAAACATGGAGAGACTCTTGAACCTAAAAGTGAGAAACTTTATTGATAAAATCAAGCAAAATAGCAAATGTACAGACGTCCAACAATCAAAGAACACACAATCTCTTACACCAGTATTTTCTGATATACAGATATAAAAACGCTTTGATGTCATTTGCTCAGCTTCTCTCCAGAGTGGATTTTCATGTGTCGGTTTATCTGTGATTTTTGTGTGAAACTCTTCCCGCACTGATCACATGAGTACGGTTTCTCTCCAGTGTGGATCCTCTGGTGCCGTTTTAAATGTTCAGCTGTAATAAAAGTCTTCTCACACTCAAAGCACATATGATTTCTTACACCAGTGTGTATTTTCTGATGAATGTTTAAACTCGGCAGAAGTGAAAAACTCTTTCCACACAAAGAACATGAATGTGGTTTCTCCTGTGAATGAACTGTCATGTGTTTCTTCAGGCCTGAAGCCCTCGAAAATGTTTTACCACATTGATCACATTCGTGCAGTTTCTCTCCAGTGTGGATGATCATGTGAGACTGAAGGTTTGATGACATCCTTATCCACAAACTGTCCAATTTTAGCTTCACAACATTAACTTTACAGTGGTTCAAATCATATCTTGAACTGAGAGATCAGTGTGTGGTGATCATTAATGAAATGTCTACATTCTTAAAAATGAATTCAGGAGTACCGCAAGGGTCCATTCGTGGGCCCTTGCTTTTTACACTGTATATTAATGATCTGCCAGACTCATGTCCTGCAGCAGGATTTCAGATGTACGCTGACGATGCAGTGGTTTATGTGCGAGGGAAAAGTGTGCATGCAGTTTCTGATGAACTGGCAAAACACCTGAAAACTGTGGCGGTGTGGTTTCAAAATGCAGGTCTAACATTGAATTTTAAAAAGACTATGTCTGTTTGCTTTGCCTCAAGATTCAAGTCCATATCAGAAGAACTAAATTTACGGATAAATGGGCATAAGATCCAGCAGGTCTCAGAGGTCAAATGCCTGGGCCTTGTACTCGACTCTCAACTTAAAGGTCCCGTTCTATGCGATTCCATGTTTCAAAGTTTAGTTAGTGTGTAATGTTGTTGTTAGAGTATAAATAATATCTGTAAAATTATAACGCTCAAAGTTCAATGCCAAGCGAGATATTTTATTTAACAGAAGTTGCCTTTCAAAGCCTACAACGAACGACTCGTTTGGACTACACCCCTCTACTTCCTGCATTCATGATGTCACCAGAACCGTTTCTTGACTAACCTCCGCCCACAGGAATGCTCCCTCAACTCTACTGGCTACTTGCGCACTTCTTATAACTTAGGCTACTGTGTTTACTCAGCTCTTACCGTGATTTTCTGAAGTAAAACTGACACTTCATCTTTTGTGTGATGTACAATAAACTTTATTAAACTCATCAGTACATGTTTGATCATCATTCGGACCTGGTCCGAAACAGCAGACTTGTAGGCTGTTAATAAATAATGGATACATACAAGCAGATGACAAATACGTTATAATAACCGTAATTAAACTACTAAACCATACCTGTTTCATCTCTATACAGCACTCTGACTCTGTAGGCATTATTGTCCGACTCGAAATGAACGCCGTTACTGAGAGTTTCTGATATTATCATCATTCCGTGAGATGAATTTGTCCTGACAGACTGAGCGCGAGCTCATGAAGCTCCGCCCCCTGGGTCGTCCAGCAGCAGCTCATTTGCATTTAAAGGGCACACACTGAAACAGCTCGTTTTTCTGAGCCCCAAAAAATGTCAATTTAAACATGCTGTAAAAAATGATCTGTTGGGTATTTTGAGCTCAAACTTCACATACACACTCTGGGGACATCAGAGACTTATTTTACATCTTGTGAAAAGGGGCATAGAACGGGACCTTTAAATTTGACAGTCATGTTAAAAAAAATCTGTCGAGTAGCCAAAGCAAATCTTTACACATTCAGACTGATCAGGGACTACCTACCGTTTCATGCTGCTCACACTTTCATGCACGCCATGATCTTCTCGCATATGAGTTACTGCATCTGCTCATGGTCACAGGCTACTGTTACTACAGTTAAGCCACTTCAAATGATTTATAACAGAGCGGTTAAAATCCTAGATAGGAAGCCCATTAGGTCACATCATTGTGTTAGTCTGAGGAATTTAAACATTTTATCTTTTGCAAATTCCACTAAATTTTCTCTGTTGAAGCTGATGCATAAATGTTTAAATCAGCAAGCCCCACATGGTCTTGAGTGAGTGCATAGTTGCTCTAGAGAGCGTTCAAGCTCAGAACGGGAACGGTCAGATCCTGAAATGTAATACTTCATTTGGACAATCAGCTTTCTCTGCAGAAGGCACTAAAGCCTGGAATTGTTTACCCACTGAACTGAAAGGAAAGGAGTCAAACTGGGTCCTTTTCAAACACAAACTTAAATACTCTTTAATCAGAGGTCAGAAATGCGACCACTGACTGTTCATTGCGTTTATATTGTGTTATACTGTATTATTATGTTTATTTTAACTATGTATTGTTTATTTTTATGTAAAGGCCCACTAGGGACTAACATTGAGAATTAGCTTCGGCTAAAATGTTGTAGTATGTAACATGAGTTTATGCAGACATGGGCAGTATTTCAATTAAATGTATTTTAAATACGTATTTAATTACTTTAGTATATTTTGTAATTTGTATTTTGCAGTTGTGGAAACAATAAAATGTAGTTTGTAACAAAATATTTTGAGGGAGTGTATTTAGAGTATTTCAAATACTTAACTACTTAAGAAAAATCACCATATATGCTTATCACCATAGTAAATGATTTTGCCATATTTTCGGTCTGATGTTGGCAATGGCAATGTCCAGGATGCACAAAGATTTGTGCGCAAAAATAAAATAAAAAAATAACGACTTTATTCCACTATTCATTTCCTTCTCTCTGGGCCTCGAGTTAGTTCACGTAGTGTTTTAGCGCAGCGCGTCTGTGTTGTACGTCACACGTAGGCTCACTATTGGCCGACGCTGGTCATGTGTGTGATGCGTGGTGACATGTAACACAGACGCGCTGCGCTAAAACACTACGTGAACTAACTCGAGGCCCAGAGAGAAGGAAATGAATAGTGGAATAAAGTCGTTATTTTTTTATTTATTTTTTGCGCACAAAGAGTATTCTTGTCGCTTTATAAACTTAAGATTGAGCCACTGGAGTCACTTGGACTATATTAACGATGTCTTTAATACATTTTCTTGGCCAGCAAGTTATAGTGTCTTAGAAGCCTATGGAGGAGTGAGACAACTCTCAGATTTAATCAAATTTAATTTGTGTTCCGAAGATGAACGAAGGTCTTACGGGGTTGGAACAACATGAGGGTGAGTAATTACTGACAGAATTTTCATTTTTGGGTGAACTAACCCTTTAAGATTATTGTGGGAGTATTTTTGTATTTTCAAAATACTAATTACTTGTATTTTATTTAAATACATTTTTCACATCAGTATTTTGTATTTTATTTTGTTACATTTCATGAGCCAGTATTTGTAGTTTGTAACAAAATAGTTTTTGATGTATTTGTGCCCACCTCTGAGTTTATGTAACCCTATTCAAATAAACTTAAATAAATAAATTAAATTAAAAGGTGACCATGTTGTTTAAAATCTTGTCCGCACTGATCACATGTGAACGGTTTCTCTCCAGTGTGGATCCTCATGTGAACCTTGAGATTCGGTTTGTGTGTGAAACTCTTTCCACACTGACGGCAAGTGAAACATTTCTTGTCTCTTCTTTTCAGTAAAGAAATACTTTCAGTCTGTGAGCGAGTTTTAGCTCCAGTTTTGACCTGATGATGTTTCTCCTCCTCTTCACTCTCCTCATTCTCCAGCATCACGTCTGAAATGATAGTAAGAAAGTTACATTTGAATAAATCCTTAAAAAGTGCAATGTAGACAATGGCTTCATGAAAATAATCTCAATCCAGTGTAATGTTGACTGCATTCATTAACCCAGTTACCAAAGTAAAAAAAAAAGTTTATCAGAAACTATAAATGAGATTTTGACTGATTTATGCAAAAAATCTGCCATTCTCAATATTGTTTAATTTTGGTGTTTTTAAAGTTTATTGATAAAATAATAAATAAATAGATAGATACAAAATAAATATGTAAAATATAAGATCATATTCAGTTTGGTCTCCTGATGTTGACAATCAATGTGAATGTTTATCAGATCTTGTTTCACTGACCATTTGATCAAAACAAGAAAGTGAAAGACATTTGAATTTCAGGCCCTAATTTGTACCCTGATTAATTTATACCCTGAGCGTCCCCGATATTATTTATCGATTAAACTGTTTCTTTTCTGTTTCCGTAAATCTGATGAACTGCTTTATAACTTTAATGTTCTTCAGCCTCATTAAAGGCACAATATGTAAGATTTTTTTGACTAAAATATCCAAAAACCACCAAAACAGTGTTTTATATTTTGTTGACTTGTGTATTAACATTATCCATAAATGGGACAGGGGACAATACTTGACAAATGCATTCACAGCCTTGCCCCACTATGTTATTGAACTTTAATACATAAAGTAAAACATCCTTTCCATTCAACTTTTGGCACATAACAATAGAATAACAACAACCAAATAAAAAAATTGTTTAGCTTTTAACACCTTTTACATGATACTGTTTCTTTCATGGCCACAGGTTAAAATAAAATTAGTTGGCATTAAAAAACAAAACACTATTTCAGTAAAAAATAATTTCAGTCCTGCTGATGTTGTTCTGTATACTTTCCTTATGTGGTCTTCCAGATCGCTACACCTTTATTTGACACTGCATGTAGTTTTGGTTATTTCATGACTTAATTGACGACAGAACTATGACGTTGCATGCTCATAGTTTCTTTTGCGCTTTATGTGAAGTGCGCCGCATTTGCGCGTGATATTGAAGAGTGCGAGCACAGTACAATGCCTGACACGACAGGAAAGTTCATATTAAGCCCCTTTCACACAGAGATTCCAGAAAATACACGGATAAAGTGACCCGGGATTTGACCCGGGCTCATTTGATTTTGGTTCATTCACACTGCCAGTGATTTTGTGGAATCATAGAGTGCGTTCACACACAACCCGTACAAATCCTGTAAAAACACCTGATCTCGATGTGACTTGTAATGTCTCAGCAGCGTCTTAAGTTTGCTTAGTGCATTTTTTTCTCTGATTCAATCATAAACTAGCGCATTACGTACCGTTTCTCCAGCTGGAGAACGGCATTATATACGGCATTATATACAACGGCGTAATAACGACACGGCATTATTACGGCTTTTGTTCACACAGCGTGCGTTCCGGGACTGAACACGCCAATGTTACTAGGTCCACAACCCGGCATCGATGTCGGCATCAATCCCGGGTCGTGTTTGCGTTCACACACAAGGCGTTCTGGCAATTTCCCGGCAATTTGAAATACCGGGATCATCGCGCTGTGTGAAAGGGGCTCTAGTGACATATATCCTGACAACATCTCATCTAATTTTCTTTCTTTTTTTTTAGGACAAAAGTTTTTTCCATGTGCAGATTACTAAAGGGGTGGTATAATGCCCTTTTCACAAGATGTAAAATAAGTCTCTGATATCCCCAGAGTGTGTTTGTGAAGTTTTAGCTCAAAATACCCCACAGATATTTTTATATAGCATGTTAAAGTTGTCACTTTTTGAGGTTGAGCAAAAACTCACCGTTTTTGTGTCTGTCGCTTTAAATGCAAATGAGCTGCTGCTCCCGGCACAGAGGGCGGAGCTTCAAGAGCTCGTTCTTAGCAGCTTCGATAACCTCACACACACACTGAATTTTTCAAAAACATTTAGCCTTTTATATTCAAACCGGAGTCAGGCAATGATGGAGAGACTCAAGAAGAAGTGACAACATGTAGAAGCAACAGCACATTTATGAATGGCTAGTTGATGAATTTATGCAGCTTATGTGTAGTTATCTTCTAGTCATTGATTAGCATATTCTGTCATGATAATCTATAAACTGTGTTCCGGGGCAGGGGTTTATGTAAATTTCAGGGTTGGTGATGTCACTATCCCGGGAGGAATGTCATGTAGTCTCTACCAGCCGTTTGTTGTAGTCCTTAAAAAGCAATTTTGTTAAAAGAAAATATCTCCCTTTGCTTTGAACTTTGCAGATGTTGTTTATGCTCTAACAGCAACATTACACACTAACTCTAGTTAGAAAAGTGAAATCATAATCAACCACCCCTTTAAATCTGCATACAAACATTACCTCAGAAAACAATATCTAAATGATTCCCGTTCACACGTATCCACGGAAACGACTAAAACGCTGTATTATGCAGGCCAGACAAGTTATTGGCGATTTCACTTTGTAAAGAAAGACTACACACCTGCGCATGCCTATACTAAACATGTGATACACACGTGACACACACATGTGCATGTCTTTGAAGTTCACACAGATGATAACGAAATCGCTTTCGAAAGTTGTTTTCAAAAAACCTATTTCAAACTTTGTGTTCTCAGGCCACCAAAACGCTGCTGTCGTATAAATGAGCGATGTAAAAGTTTTCTGTGTCATGTAAACGGACCCTAATTTAATAACAAATTATTTTCACATCGGAAATTAATCGGAAACTGGACAATGACTTTCTTCTAGAGCTGCTGTGCAGCCAAAACTATTTTTGTTGCATTATTTTCCTGTTATCACTGTAAAGCTCCTATGAAACAGTCTGTATTGTATAAAAAGTACTATATAAATGACTTGACCACAGATGCTAATCAGGACAGCGCGTTTCTCTCAGCATCTGACAGAACGCTCTTGCCAGCTTTCACACGCGTCTTTCAAAATTAAAGAGGAGGAGGAGCTTCACTGAAGGAGGAGGAGCTTCACTGGAGGAGGAGGAGGAGGAGCTTCACTGAAGGAGGAGAAGCAGATCTGACAAAATCAAGAAGAAATCACTTACTAAGGTTTTTTTTATATACCAATTTACACATTTTAAGTATTTATATGCACCTATCTGTCTAGTAAAGTAACATTTAAGTAAATTAATCTCAAAGTGTTGGAATTCACAAAATCTACCTCTTTTTATTTCTAAGAATTTCATCTACATACTTTTTCCTACATTTATCTCATTTACATATTGGCAAATAATTATAGAAAATCAGTTAAAGTTACCAGATACCAAAACATAAACCATGTAATAATAAAAAAAGTATATAATAAATTATTAGATAAATATGCAAATTTGCAAGAAACTAATAACCCACCAATTGAGTTTGACTTAACTACTCGTTTTTGTTTTTTACATGGAACATGGTTAATCACAGATTAATGAAATAAATGAAACTTAACTTACCTATATCTTCTATCACAATATCTGACTGTGTCGTTTGCTCAAGTTTGTTGACAATAAAATGAGCTTAATGTGTCAATTTACAGATCTGAAGACATCAGCATAATGAATGAGGAGAAAACAGGATCTATTGACATGAAATAAAGAGGCTTTTCAGCTGCTCTGATAATAGTGATGAGCCATAGATTATCAGTACTCATTAAACAAGCCATTCAGGATCAGCAGATCATCTCACTTTATTATAAGTATTTGCTGCTAGAAACAGATTGTTTGAGTCAGAATATCTGCTGAAAGCAAGTGCTCTAATATTACACTGATTCTTTAGATACGGCACAAAACATGTAAAACATTAAGAAATAAAATTAAAAAAACTTAAAGTTACATCTAAAGGAAATCTGGATACTCTGGACATTCATTGCTTTTATTTTTAAAAAATCTCGTTAGTATTATTTTAAATACATGATTTGGAAAATACATGTAATTTAAAAGGTTTACAAATTAATTAATGTATTTTGTGAGCTACTGGAGACTCAGAATGAGACATACTGTATTGCTAAAAGGATAAAAACAAACTACTGGAAGGATTGTTGTATTAAATTTCACATTAGTTAAAAAATTAGTTAGGCTAGTTGTCCAGATTTGTTGTTTTGTCAATCAGTTATTGTAATCTTCAGTTGGACCGTTGTCAACTCCATCTGTTTTTGTCAACTCTGTCATTATTAAACACAGTCAGATGAAGGTTTCTATTAATTTAGAAATAAATATTGTATTCATTTTTTTCATTTAATGTGTTTGAATATTAAACCATCAACTGAACTGTAATATGTCTGATTTGCCTAAGAACATAATATGTGTTTAATAATAAAACAGAGGGAAGAGATTTAAGCAATTTAGGAACTGGATTGTTCTTAATAACCCTAACACAGGGAAAACAAATATTTATAGTATTTTTTTACTCCGCTCCTTTACTGAACACCAGTATTACATAATTGAAGACTGTATACTGTTGTTGGATGGATCAAATTAAAATATCATGCTTTTTATCTGACTGAGTTGACACAGATTAAGTTAAAAAGTGAATAAATGTACATTTTTAGAAAAAAAATATATATATATTTTCAGAAAAACCTGTTCCCTTACATGGCTCATTAGCTGAGACCCTTGTCTACAAATATATCAGTTTATAATTAATATATTATTAAATATTAAAAACTAACTTCTAAAATATGTTTTGTCCCTTACCTCCAGAAACAGTGATTAGGGGAGAGCCAGGACGATTGAAACGCGGGACGGATGAAACACTGAGATTTCCTTGAAAACCTTTCACGTCATGTACGTCAAATTTCATTAGCACGTACAGCACGCAATGCCTACCATACCCGCGAAAACATTTCTTCTTTACGTTATGCCGTTTTGGAGTTAAAGCCGCAAAGCTGTTTTTGAGTGCGGTAAGTGAATTATTTCGGGCGGTACTTTTTTTGACTGACAAGTTGTATTTATTGTTTCATGTGCTGTTGTAATACGGCAGGTGTATTAGTACTGCAACACACCCTTAAAGGGGTGGTTCAGAATTTTGGACATCGGACCTCATTTACAAGTTAGCCTGTGTGTTATTTATCAGTGGAGACCGTTTTCAAAAAATTTCACCCAGTCCTTCCAGTTGCATAGTTCGCCGGTGCTAGGCTAGAGTGAGTCAACGGTATCTGCTAGCCTGCCATTAAAAACAGTTTTACCCACTCCACAGTACACCAAAAGCAAATAAATTATAACGCCAGACTACCGATGTAAATGTCTGTTGAGAGAATAATGTTAAAAATCAAACTACCCTTTCATCGCATTGCAATAGTTATACTTTGTTCCCTGTATTTATTAGCACAGTCTACAGCAGCGGCGGAGTGATATTAAGTTACCTAGGCAACCAAGAGAGCCGGTCCACG
Source organism: Rutilus rutilus (assembly GCA_021464565.1). Taxonomy (NCBI): domain Eukaryota; kingdom Metazoa; phylum Chordata; class Actinopteri; order Cypriniformes; family Leuciscidae; genus Rutilus; species Rutilus rutilus. Next base: position 47,634,577 of record JAJAQA010000006.1, read on the forward strand.
TGACAATCACGCAAGTGTATTTACCTGCCGCTGACACTCATCACTACAGCAGAAGCAGAGTATATTTCACGAAGAAATCAACAAGACATAGGACTATGGCCACGTCTGAAAGCCATGGCAATGTTTTGGACTTTGGAGACGATGCAGGCGAGGAATGTGTGTTATTCAACGAACCGTAACTTACATGTATGAGCCGGAATACACAGACGAATAACTAATCGAGATGGATGCTAAAAGGGCAGAAATAGAAAGAATGTCTGTCTGTAGAGACAACAGCAGCTGGAGATGCCGTAGAGAACCGGGACAGAACATCGGGAGACCGGTGGTGCCAGTGCAGAAAATACATATAGCTAGCTAGACGTCCCGACTGTAGTGCGCTTCTGTTCTGTGTTTACTTTTCGGCGCAGTACTACTAACCGGAGCAAAGTAAAATTCCGCCGCTGCTGAGAAACTAGTTCCTGTAAATGTAATGCGATCATTGAGATGCAAGAGTAGTTTGATTTTTAACATTATTCTCTCAACAGACATTTACATCGGTAGTCTGGCGTTATAATTTATTTGCTTTTGGTGTACTGTGGAGTGGGTAAAACTGTTTTTAATGGCAGGCTAACAGATCCCGTTGACTCGCGCTAGCCTAGCACCGGCGAACTATGCAACTGGAAGGACTGGGTGAAATTTTTTGAAAACTGTCTCCACTGATAAATAACACACAGGCTAACTTGTAAATGAGGTCCGATGTCCAAAATTCTGAACCACCCCTTTAAGTGACCGCGCCTCCTGCCAGTTAAATCTGGTTAAAAACAAGGTCAACCAGAAGACGATAAATGAAATTTATTAAAGATTGGACAATTGATGATTATTACAGAGATAACATGTGTTGCGTAATTGAAAATGAATTTGCATTAAAAGAAACACAAGACTAGGAACAGTATATTAATCTATAATTTGTGTTTCTTTTAATGCAAATTCATTTTCAATTACGCAACACATGTTATCTCTGTAATAATCATCAATTGTCCAATCTTCAATAAATTTCATTTATCGTCTTCTGGTTGACCTTGTTTTCTTCATAATAACAGGCTATTCAACTAGCAAACACTCAATATGACTCAAGGAAGAATAAATGAATTGTAAACAGATTTGTCTGTCTTCGTCAAAATAGCCTGTTAGAAAGATTAAAAAACACGCATAGGCTTATATCGCCTATATTGTTTATTGGGTGACAGAACAAAAATAGTTAATATGAACCTTTAAATTAAAATAAATTACAAAATATGTTTGTAACAATATGTACATAAGTTACTTGTCAGGTATTGTTCACAAAAACAAGCATTAAGTATAGTTGCCGTTTAAACTGTTGTTTCATCCGTACCCTGTGTTGCAGCGGGACGATTGAAACAAAGCACAACTGCCTTTTAAAGTCAAATTTTACTTAAATCATTCTATATTTGTAACGAATAACACATGATACTAAGAGAACGCATATGTGAGTTGTTGATCACAAAAAAATAAAACATCTGACTGTAACCTTATCTTAGAAAACGACATTTATCTGAAAAGTGTTTCAAATGTCCCGGCTCTCCCCTACTATTATTTCTCAAATGATAGCCTACAGAAAAAAAGCAGTTATATAAAATCATACACTAATGACACCCATCTTTATCAAACATTTAGTTATATTTCCTAATAACCCCGTTCATGGCAACAAGGCAGTTCGCTAACATCTTACCGTTTTGTATGTGAAACTGATTTCTTCTTTCATTAGTGTACACGAATAGCGCCGAACACGATGGAAACCGTTCAGAAATTACCGCGTAATTCTTCAAACTGCGAAAGCGCGCGAACTGTTCACCTCAGAAGACTCGACACCACTGACTGACTGAAGGAGCGCGCGCTGGTGATGTCGTCATCACCGCGAGTCGAAATCAACGTTAGATTATCAAAAACTCGCTAAATACTGTATAAACAAGCAAGGCATCAATAAAACATATCAAACAAAAATAAAAAAACGGTTACAGGCGTAGACAGACAGCAGTCCGTTCAATCTCAGTCATGATGAAATATATCAGACATTTAAAAGCTTTATCGAGAAATTTAAAGCCCAAAGCAATCACGATATTTTAATGGCTTAAATGTAACTAAAATTGTGAAATTATTTATTATTGATGCAAGAATAATAAGTAGACAGAAAAATGACCAATGAAAGTTAGCTTGTAAAATACAAAGTGTAAACAAATGTGACAGATCTCTCTACAAAAAAAGAAAAGAAAAATAACAACAATTTGAAACTGTAAAACAACCCTGTATATTTTCCTTCATTAAGTATAAACAAACTACGATAAAAATGCATCATAAAAAATTGACATAACATTTAACTCATAATAAAGTATAATATTTATTTATACCATGAAGCAAAATTATATACAAGAATGAAACGTCTAGATGATGTTCTTTGATCTGAATCTCAGTAGAAACTGCTGGTCTTGAAGATGAACTTTATTCCCTGTGACAAATTTAGAAGATGTTTTTGTCCTGTCGCTCGTTGTGGCTGGTTAGGACAGATTTTGAAGAGATGTTATTGCCTGATGGTATTGTTGTGTCACGTTTGGTGAGGATGCGGCATTAGACCTGAAAGTGCTGGATCTGAAGATGATCTACTTTCTGTGATTGTATTTTTTATGACTAAGTAGAGAAGATATCTGAGTGAAGCTCTTCCCACATTCAGTGCAGTGATACGGTTTCTCTCCAGTGTGGATCCTCTCGTGTGTTTTCACATGTTCTGACCGACGGAATCTCTTGCCGCAGTGTGAACACTTGTAAGGTTTCTCTCCAGTGTGAGTCATCCAGTGTTGTTTCAAACGTATAGCGGTAATAAAACTCTTCCCACACTCAAAGCACTTATGAGCTTTTTCACCAGTATGTATTTTCTGATGAAGTCTTAAATCCGGCAGACGCGAAAATCTTTTTCCACACAAAGAACAGGGATGTGGTTTCTCCTGTGAATGAACTAACATGTGGCTCTTCAGGCCTGTAGCCCTCGAAAATCTTCTGCCACATTGATTACATTCGTACGGTTTCTCTCCAGTGTGGATGTTCATGTGTTCCTGAAGGTTTGATGATTGTCTAAAACTCTTCCCACACTGATCACATGTGAACGGTTTCTCTCCAGTGTGGACCCTTGTGTGAATCTCAAGACATTGTTTGTATTTAAAACTCTTTCCACACAAAGAACATGAATATGGTTTCTCATGTGAATGAACTCTCAGGTGGCTCTTTAGGGCTGAAGCACACAGAAATGTTTTGCCACATTGATCACATTCATACAGTTTCTCACCAGTGTGGATGTTCATGTGTTCCTGAAGGGTTTCTTGTCGTGTGAAACTACTCAGACACTGATGGCAGATGAAATATTTCTTGTCTCTTATTTTCAAAGAAATACTTTCAGTCTGTGAGGGAGTTTCTTCTTCAGTTTTGACACGATGTTTCTCCTCTCCAATCTCCTCATTTTCCTCCATCAGGCCTAAAATGAAAATAAAAATCATAATTTTAATGCATTTTTATTAATTGATACCACAAATGAGGTATATTGAAGGCTTATGGGAATATTCTATCATTTATTTGTGAACTGATGTGAGCGTTAGGAAAATAATAATTCCGTTAAAAAACATGGGAAGCGGCAGCGCATTTCATTCATATGTTGACAGACATTATTGTTTGTAGCCTATTTGCACTGTAAACTTTGGGGATTATAGTTATTCTGTGGTAATTTTGGTTCTCTGTGGTAAAAAAGAAAACGTTTGAGTTCAGACAGCCAGAATATACCTTTAAATATGATAAATCATCTCTATTTAAAAGATTATATAGTATTACATATCACATCTGACACAAACATTCAAACTACAACAATATAACACCCATTTTTAGAGTTTGGTTTTTCAGATTCCTGTCATTGGCATTATATAACTGATTATGTCCATCATTACAATTATTGCCACATTAAAGACCAAGACAGCAATTAATGTTTGTATTTTCTATCCAATGAAATGTCCTCACAGATCAAAACTTACAAAAGTTTGAGATTATAGTACATTCAATAACACTACAATATCACTCTCTAAATGAAACATATAACAAAATCGTTCATGTTTGAATGATTTCAACATTTTCCTCAGATGTTCGTTTCGTGCTGAACTAAATCAGTCTACAGGCGCCAGAAAAGACGCACATTTAGCGCTTTATCCGATGAAAACAGTTCAGAAATAACCCTGTAAATGTTGCTGAAACAAACTGTGTAAAGTGTATTTTATGGGTGTGTAAATACGCGAAATATCTGAACTGCAGAACTCACCTCAGAAGACACAACAAACGCGCCGAACGAGGAAGGACACTACTGATGACGTCAGCGCGGTGATGACAAATAAACGCGCCAAATAGCCTATTGCTAACAACTATTTATACAAAGTATAACATGTATAACATACACTAAAATAACGCTTAAAGTTCATGTAAACAATAATTTAATCTCAGTCATGTGTAGGTTGAAAAATAATTTATTAGACAGTTCAAATATTTTTTTAAAGGTTTTAATTATCATTACATTTAAAACATGGAAAACCAATAGCAATCATAATAGTTAATGGCTTTCAGAGTTACCCAAAATTATGAATTGATCATTTCTTAACACAAGTAGAATCAACAGACAATAAAACATTTCTGTGTATTCAGATGTTCTGACCGATTGAAAGTCTTGTCGCAGTGTGAACACTTGTAAGGTTTCTCTCCAGTGTGGATTCTCTGATGCAGTTTCAAAACTACAGCTCTAATAAAAGTCTTCTCACACTCAAAGCACATATGATTTCTTACACCAGTGTGTATTTTCTGATGTGCTTTTAAATCCTGCAGACGTGAAAAACTCTTTCCACACAAAGAACATGAATGTGGTTTCTCCTGTGAATGAACTGTCAGGTGGATCTTCAGGGCTGAAGCCCTCAAAAATGTTTTACCACATTGATCACATTCGTGCAGTTTCTCTCCAGTGTGGATCCTCATGTGAACCTTGAGACTCTGTTTGTGTGAGAAACTCTTTCCACACTGACGGCAAGTGAAACATTTCTTGTGTCTTCTTTCCAGTAAAGAAATACTTTCAGTCTGTGAGCGAGTTTTAGCTCCAGTTTTGACCTGATGATGTTTCTCCTCCTCTTCACTCTCCTCATTCTCCAGCATCACGTCTGAAATTAAAGTAAGAAAGTTACATTTTAATAAATCCTTAAAAAGTGCAATGTAGACAATGGCTTCATGAAAATAATCTCAATCCAGTGTAATGTTGACTGCATTCATTAACGAATGAAAGTTTAAAAAAAAAAAAAGTTTACCAGAAACTATAAATGAGATTTTGATTGATTTATGCTAAAAATATGCCATTCTCAATATTGTTTAATTTTGGTGTTTTTAAAGTTTATTGATAAAATAATAAATAGATAGATAAAAAATAAATATGTAAAATATAAGACCTTAAGATCATATTCAGTTTGGTCTCCTGATGTTGACAATCAATGTGAATGTTTATCAAATCTTGTTTCACTGACCATTTGATCAAAACAAGAAAGTGAAAGACATTTGAATTTCAGGCCCTAATTTGTACCCTGCACACAGAGAGCGTCCCCGATATTATTTATCGATTAAACTGTTTCTTTTCTGTTTCCGTAAACCTGATGAACTGCTTTATTGTTCTTTATTGTTCTTCAGCCTCATTAAAGGTGTTTTATATTTTGTTGACTTGTGTATTAACATTATCCATAAATGGGACAGGGGACAATACTTGACAAATGCATTCACAGCCTTGCCCCACTATGTTATTGAACTTTAGTACATAAAGTAAAACATCCTTTCCATTCAACTTTTGGCACATAACAATAGAATAACAACTACCAAATAAAAAAATTGTTTATCTTTTAACACCTTTTACATGATACAGTTTCTTACGGAAGCTTGTTTCCGCCACTGAATAAAACATTTTAAAAGATAATTGCGACTTTTTATCTCACAATTGCGAGTTTACATCTCGCAATTCTGACTTTATTTCTCAGAATTATAAGATATAAAGTCAGAATTGCGTGAAATAAAGTCGCAATTGCATGTTATAAAGTCAGAATTGCAAGATATAAAGTTGCAATTGTGTGAAATAAAGTCGCAATTGCGAGATATAAAGTCGCAATTGCATGTTATAAAGTCAGAATTGCGAAATATAAAGTCAGAATTGCGTGAAATAAAGTCACAATTGTAGGGCTGTCCCCGACTATGGATTTTCATAGTCGAATCAGAATCGTCATGTCTTGCCTATAGTCGACTAATAGTCGAATCATGGGGGCGGGGCTTTAACGTTTCAAAGCCGCGATGTACAGAAAATCACACAAAGATATAGAAGAAAATTTATAAAAACATTTTGGATCAATAAAACTAAGAAATAACATAACTCCAGAAAGGCCACACTGCAGACAGGATTTGCATTTCACATGCAAATCAAATTAAATCGGATAAATTACCTGTGCGAGCAGGCCAGCCTACAGCACAACATCGATGCACCGAAAAAATAAACCATTAATTTACTAAAATTAAATTAGAACAGAATAGGCCTATACCTTTCTAATAAATAAAAAATACAAAACGAAATAAATTAGAATCAAGTCACAAGATGAGGAGCAAATGTGTGCAAAATGCTTAAGTGCAGGGGAACATATATTCAAAACACAAGCCACAAATAGTTAGATTAGATAACCCTGACAGATTAATAAATAAAATAAAAATAAAGAAATTATTAAAATAACGATAGTAGCCAGAATTTTCAACTTTGTCTTTTTAACTGCAGAAACAACAATAAATGCTAAACTGGAGGCAGTCTTTTTAGCTAAAAATGTTCACAGCATCCAAAAATCAAATTAGAACCGGCTGAAAAGTTTTGAAATCACTTGTACCCTACCTGATCGAGAGACCAAATCCAGTCTTTCACTCTGTCTGTGTCCGTTGGAGTCTTTTCAAATTGTGCGCGCGGATAAAATACATTCTAACGTGAAACCCAGTCTATGCGTGAAACGTGTTAACGTTGGCCGGCAGAAGTGCGATAATGGTTTTCCTGATGCTAAATCCAGCCTTGGAGAATATCTTTTCTGATGGTGTACATCCACACTTTAGATTTTCTTATCCCAGACATTGTTAAAGATTTAAATCCTTGCCGCGAAGACGCTCCTCTGTCGGTCACGGATCGAAAGTGAAACTTAAATCTGTCACCTAACAATTTTTTATTAAAAGCTTCTTCGTTGCACATTTTTATATACAGCATTATCATAATAGGCTGAATATTAACGTATTGACATAAAAGCTAGTTCTATGTGAAATTGAGCGCCCTCATATAGCCAAAGGGGCATGATCCTCGTTTCATAACACCTCTGCGAAGATTCGACCATGAGATCGGTAGTCGAATCAGGCTCCTCCTATCGAAGCATCGAATCTTCGACTATTCGGGGTCACCCCTACACAATTGCATCTTATAAAGTCAGAATTCTGACTTTTTTTCTGACGCAATTCTGACTTTATAACACATAATTGCGAGTTTATATCTCGCAATTCTGACATCTTTTCTCATGTCAATATAAACTCCAGTATAAAAGATATAAAGTCCAAGATCAGTAAGTGGCCGGAGCGCCACGCGTTAGCTGGGACACGGCTGTTTAGCTCAAAAGCGGGGGTACCCATATTCACATTTCCAGCATGGGTTAGAGGGAAAACTGATGCGGGAACAGTTTTTATGTGTAGATGTGCGTGCTGAAGAGTGGGCACATAATCTACGTTTATTGTCTCTCCCGCGCTGGTTGGGGGGAGAGTGAGTGTTGAGTTGACAGTATTTGTGTGTAAGGGTACGGGGAGATATTTGAGATATTTGGGGAGATATTTGTGGCTGTGGGAACAGTGCTTATATATGTGCAGGGGTGCGTACATGACAGTAGGCACGCGCGCTACATTTATGAAACTTCCAGCATGAGCTGGGGGAATGTTTGAGACTGTGGTAACTGTGCTTGTGTGTAGGGGTGCGTACATAGACGTGGGCACGTGACCTACAAGTGACACAGACAGAAAAGGGCTCTTTTCGTGCTTTGTGTGGGTCTCCGTTAAAACGGGTCTCCGTTTGTTTGCAGGTGAGTGTGTTTTGTAACCGGCCCATTGACTGCAATGTAGACATTTCCAGCCGCCTGATAGGAGGGAACTGGGGAATATTTGAAAAGCTTTGGGGAGATCGGTCCGGCCTCGGCGGGACTCAAACTCTCCCTTTTTCTCCCTGCGGTTAGGAAGGCTTGCGAGGCTCGGGGTCCAACGCAATCTTGGGTCGGGGTCCCCGCCTCTCAGGGAACTGCCGGCACCTAGCGGAGCGAGAGCGGTGACGGACTTCAGTCGCTGGCCGGGGCTGAGTGCTGCCTTTACTTGTTGAGGTGGCGCCTTCTTCTGGCGGCTCGACAAGGAGCTGGAGCGCTTGGGCAAAAAGTGCCGCATAGCCTGCGATGCCTTTTGAGCCTCAGTGAAGCGCAGCGAAACCCTTGACAGCCAGACCAAACAACCCACCAAAGGAGATAGGCGCGTCGAGAAACGGCGCCTTATCCATGTCCTTCATCGTCAGCGTGAGCCAGAGGTGTCGCTCGAGAACAGTCAGGTTCGCCATGCTGCGGCCGATGGATTGGGCTGTCGATTTAGTGGCTCGCAGGGCCAGGTCTGTGGCGCTACGCAGGTCCCGTCCATAGAGCGGAGAAGCTTGGCCTGAAACACTTGGAGGACAGCCATGGTATGAAGCGCCGACGCAGCTTGACCGGCGGCGGCGTATGGGCGACCGGCGAGAGCTGAATTAGTGCGGCAGGGCTTCGACGGATGAGAAGCTTTGGACTTCCATCCGGCAGCAGTGGGCAGGCAGAGGTGGGCGGCCACAGCCTCATCGAGGGGAGGAATCGCCTCATATACTTTATCCTTCGCGCCGTCCACGGTGGAGAGCGAAGGAAAATAATATTTCAAGCAAGCTGAGTGTGGCGCCTTCCACGACTTTAGAGAGCTCATTGTGTACTTCAGGGAAGAACGGGGCGGGTCTCTTCTGAGGGGCCTGCCGGCACCCCTGCAGGAACCACTCGTCGAATCTGCTGTGTGCAGTCTCTTCCGGGGAAGACCACTCAATGCCGAGGTGTTCGGCGGCCCTGGAAAGAACGCGGATCATTTCGGCGTCCAAGCTCGCTCTAGTGCCGGCTTGGGTCGACGGTGGGGGGCCGGAAGTGGAGCCCGCCACTCATCACAGTCAGATGCAGCGAGAGAAAAGCTGTCATCCTTGTCCTCCTCGTCGTCCGAAGCTCCGAAGGAGACGAGACCTGCCACTCGCACAGAGGGGCACTGGTCCGCCTGTGTGAACTGGACCGATGAGGGGGGCATCATCCAGAGAGAGCGAAGCACGCAGGGACTGGACCGGCGTGACATCGCTCTTCTCCGTCCGCTCAGGCATCCTTTGCGAACGGCGCTTTTTCTTGCGCGGCTCGAGCAAAGGTGGAGAGAGAGCGGAAAGGGCGGGGTTGTCCTCGGTGAAAACGGCAAGGCGAGCCCGCAGTGTGGGGAGATCCATCAAATCGCACTCAGGGCAGCCGCCCTTGGCGAGTGCAGCTTCTGCAAGGTCACGGCCCAGGCAGGAAGCGCAGAGGATTTGGCGGTCTCCCCCGACGAGAACATTAATACAGGTTCTGTCTATTACACGTCAAACTAATATTGCTGTGGGGAAAAGTAAGTCTGTTAAGTTAGCACTCTTTAACATCCGCTCACTTAAAAATAAATCACTTCTAGTCAGCGACTTAACCACAAACAATCTGGATTTTATGCTTCTGAATGAAACCTGGCTAGAAGACAGCTGCAGTGCAACAATCCTCAATGAAGCAGCCCCTCCTAACTTTACTTTTTTGAGTGTCTGCAGAGCTGTTAAGAGAGGTGGGGGTCTAGCTGCTCTTTTTAAAGATATCTATCAATGTAAGCAAATATCATTTGGGAATTACTTGTCTTTCGAATATCTGTGTATTGTGTTAAAAGGTGCTCCACGCATTTTACTTATCATTATTTACAGGCCTCCAAAATACCCTCCAGCCTTTGCTGAGGACTTTACAGAACTGTTATCAACAATTACCTCAGAGTTTGACTGTTTTGCCATTGCTGGAGATTTTAACATCCACATAGATAATGCAGAAAACAATATGGCAAAAGAAATCAAAAGTGTTTTAAAAACTTTTGATCTGACTCAGCATGTACATGGACCCACACACAATCGTGGACACACTCTAGATTTACTTATCAGTAAGGGTCTAAACATTTCATCGATTGTAATTAAGGATGTAGCACTGTCTGATCATTTCTCTATTTTCTTTGATATATTGATCTCTCCTGCACCTGAAGCTATATCTGTGTCTGTCAAGAAGAGATGCTTAAATGAGAACACTAGTGTACTATTTATGAAGGCTATATCCTTAACACCAAGCATATCTGCTGACTGTTGATTTTCTCCTAGATTCTTTTAACTCAAAAGTTAAAAGTGTAATTGATGATATTGCTCCTGTGAAAGTCAGGAAGAGTTGCAGACAAAAAGCACCTTGGAGAAACTCAACAGCAGTGCAAAATATGAAAAGACAATGCAGAAAAGTAGAGCGCATGTTGCGGAAGACAAAACTTGTAGTCCATTATAACATCTACAAAGATAGCCTTCATGCTTTCAATATGGAACTAGGCAAAGCTAGACAGACTTTCTTCTCAAATATTATAAACAGTAATTTAAACAACACACGCACTCTTTTTGCTACTGTAGAGAGACTGACAAACCCCCCAAGCCAGATTCCCAGTGATATGCTCTCAGACAACAAGTGCAGTGAGTTTGCTTCTTTCTTCTCTGAGAAAATCAATAATATCAGAAAGGTGATCAGCACATCCTTGAGTTGCACTGGGGTCAGACAGATCAAACCACCTGAGAAAGTAGTTACTATGTCTGACTTCAAAGAAATTGATGGCAAAATTTTGGAAGAAACCGTACAGCACCTTAAAACATCAACCTGCGCTCTTGACACACTTCCCACATCATTTTTCAAAAGTGTGTTAAACAGTTTAGAAGCAGATCTTCTAGAAGTGGTAAATGCTTGACTTCTCTCTGGGAGTTTTCCAAACTCCCTGAAAACTGCAGTTGTCAAGCCCCTCCTGAAAAAGAGCAATCTGGATAAGACCATATTAAGCAACTATAGGCCGATCTCAAATCTTCCTTTCATAGGTAAGATCATTGAAAAAGTTGTCTTCAATCAGCTGAACAAATTCTTATGCTCGAATGGATACTTTGACAATTTTCAATCTGGTTTCCGACCGCACCACAGCACAGAGACAGCGCTCATAAAGATAATAAACGATATTCGCTTAAATACTGATTCAGGCAAATTATCAGTGCTGGTGCTACTCGACCTCAGTGCTGCATTCGACACTGTCGATCATAACATACTTCTGGACAGGCTGGAAAACTGGGTGGGGCTTTCTGGGATAGTCCTAAAATGGTTCAGGTCATACTTAGATGGGAGAGGTTATTATGTGAGTATAGGAGATCATAAGTCTGAGTGGACATCCATGACATGCGGAGTTCCTCAAGGCTCAATTCTTGCGCCACTCCTGTTCAACCTGTATATGCTCCCAATGAGCCAAATAATGAGAAAGAACCAAATTGCTTACCACAGCTATGCAGACGACACACAGCTCTACTTAGCCCTATCGCCTGATGACTACAGCCCCATTGACTCCCTGTGCCAATGCATTGATGAAGTCAACAGTTGGATGTGTCAAAACTTTCTTCAGTTAAACAAAGACAAAACTGAAGTCATTGCTTTTGGAAACAAAGATGAAGTTCTCAAGGTGAACGCATACCTTCACTCTAGGGGTCAAACAACCAAAAATCAAGTCAGGAATCTTGGTGTGACACTAGAGTCAGAGCTTAGTTTCAGTAGTCATGTCAAAGCAATAACTAAATCAGCATACTATCATCTGAAAAATATTGCAAGAATTAGATGCTTTGTTTCCAGACAAGACTTAGAGAAACTTGTGCATGCTTTCATCACCAGCAGGGTGGATTATTGTAATGGACTCCTCACTGGACTTCCCAAAAAGACCATAAGACAGTTGCAGCTCATACAGAACGCTGCCGCCAGGATTCTGAGCAGAACCAGAAAATATGAACATATCACACCAGTCCTCAGGTCTTTACACTGGCTCCCAGTTAAATTTAGGATTGATTTTAAAGTATTATTACTGGTATATAAATCATTCAATGGCCTAGGACCTCAATATATTGCAGATATGCTCACTGAATATAAACCCAACAGATCACTAGGATCATATCAGCTAGAAATACCAAGGGTTCACTCTAAACATGGCGAGTCCGCTTTTAGCTATTATGCTGGAACCAGCTTCCAGAGGAGATCAGATGTGCTCCTACAGTAGTCACTTTCAAATCCAGACTCAAAACACTTCTGTTTAGCTATGCATTTACTGAATGAGCACTGTGCCGCTGTTCGTCCGACTGTTTGTACTGTACTGTATTTTATTTTTTATTTTTCTAAACTGTTTTAATTAATGTAAATGTAAATGTATTCTTATTTCTTTTTATTATTTTAATTTCTTCTATGTAAAGCACTTTGAATTGCCATTGTGTATGAAATGTGCTATATAAATAAACTTGCCTTGCCTTGCCTGTCTTTGCAGATTTCAGCTCTTCCTGATGGTTTGATGCTCGTCTTCACTTGTAGCTAATGGGAATATTCCAGCATTTATTGGTGAATTGCAGTGGGAGGAGCTTCACAGGAGGAGGAGGAGGAGGAGCTTCACTGAAAGAGGAGGAGCTTACCTCAAGGAGGAGGAGCAGATCTGACAAAATCAAGAAGAAATCACTTATTGAGTTATTTTTTATACACCAATTTACACATTTTAAGTATTTATATGCACCTATCTGTCTAATAAAGTAACTTTAAGTAAATTAATCTCAAAGTGTTGGAATTCACAAAATCTACTCTTTTTATTTCTAAGAATTTCATCTACATACTTTTTTCCTACATTTATCTCATTTACATATTGCCAAATAATTATAGAAAATCAGTTAAAGTTACCAGATACCAAAACATAAACCATGTAATAATAAAAAAAAGTATATATATAATAAATTATTATATAAATATGCAAATTTGCAAGAAACTTATAATCCACCAATTGAGTTTGACTTAACTATTTTTTTATTATTTTTTTTATATGGATCATGGTCAATGTTCTGTCACAGATTAATGAAATAAATTAAACTTACCTATATCTTGTAGATGTCACAATATCTGATCGTGTCGTCAAATCTGTTGATAATAAAATGAGCTTAATGTGTGAATTTACAGATCTGAAGACATCAGCATAATGAATGAGGATCTATTGACATGAAATAAAGAGGCTTTTCAGCTGCTCTGATAATAGTGATGAGCCATAGACTATCAATACTCATTCAACAAGCCATTCAGGATCAGCAGATCATCTCACTTTATTATAAGTATTTGCTGGTAGAAAAAGATTGTTTGAGTCAGAATATCAAGTGCTCTAATATTACATGGATTCTTGCGATACGGCACAAAACATGTAAAAATTTTAGAAATTCATTAAAAAAAAAAGGTAAATACTATGCTCTATATTTGGAAAATACATGTAATTTAAAAGGTTTACAAATTAATTAATGTATTTTGTGAGCTACTGGAGACTCAGAATGAGACTGTATTGCTAAAAGGATAAAAACAAACCACTGGAAGGATTGTTGTATTAAATTTCACATTAGTTAAAAAATTAGTTAGGCTAGTTGTCCAAATTTGTTGTTTTGTAAATCAGTTATTGTAATCTTCAGTTGGACCGTTGTCAACTCCATCTGTTTTTGTCAACGCTGTCATTATTAAACACAGTCAGATGAAGGTTTCTATTAATTTAGAAATAAATATTGTATTAATTTTTTCATTTAATGTGCTTGAATATTAAAACATCAACTGAACTGTCTGATTTGCCTAAGAACATTATATTTGTTTAATAATAAAAGGAGAAGGAAGGGAAGAGATTTAAGCAATTTAGGAACTGGATTGTTCTTAACCCTAACACAGGAAAGTTTAAGTATTTTTTTTGCCCAGCTCCTTTACTGAACACCAGTATTACATAATTGAAGACTGTATACTGTTGTTGGATGGATCAAATTAAAATATCATGCTTTTTAATGCATCTGACGGAGTTGACACAGATTATGTTAAGAAGTGAATGAATGTACATTTTTAGAAAGAAAAAAATTAATTTCAGAAAAACCTGTTCCCTTATATGGCTGATAAGCTGAGACCTTGGTCTATAAATATATCAGTTTATAAATAATATATTATTAAACATTAAAAACTAACTTCTAAAATATGTTTCGTCCCTTACCTCAAGAAACAGTGATTACTATTATTTCTCAAATGATACAGAAAAATAGCAGTTATATAAAGTCATACACTAATGACACCCATCTTTATCAAACATTTATTTAGTTATATTTCCTAATAACCCCATTCATGGCAACAAGGCAGTTCGCTAACATCTTACCGTTTTGTAACTGATTTCTTCTTTCTTTAGTGTACACGAATAGCGCCGAACACGATGGAAACCATTCAGAAATGACCGCGTCAAGCCCCGTTCACACTACAAGCGACACGATACCAGCGGGCGATTTCCGGCGCACACCGCCAGCGACACGCAGCGACAAAGCGACATGATCCCATCAGAGCCCGTCTACGGAGAGCCTGCCCACTCCCTATTAAGTCCTATTGTACCGAATTTTGGTTGTAATACCACCAGAGTTCCACTGGGGGCGCTCGCCATGAGTGCAAAATGAATGGGAGTCAATGGGGCTAGACGGCTAAATTTGTCTCTTTCACCTGATTGCCGTTGAGAAATCTCAGATCTGATTGTAGATTTTGCAAGTTCAACATGGGTTTTAGGTTGAAAGTTGAATGAACGAGTACTTATGTCGTTTTGATTTCTTACAGGTTGAGTTGTTGTTGCCCATAACACGCTAGCATTCTGCTAATGACGTCAGCATTCTGACGTCACTGACACTTTGAAAGACTTTTTAAAGCAAATAAGTGACTCTAAAAAATCTAACACCCAGCAATGTGTAATTTCTTTGCATCTCCTTTCGAATACAACATTCAAATTACTAGACAAAAAATTATATCCTGAGAAAAGTGGATTTTGAGGGGTATACCGCCATTGACCTCCATTCATTCTGCACTCGTCCTGTGAGCGCCCTCATATGGAATCAGAGTGGAACTGCAACCAGTTCAGAAGCCGGAAGTGTAGTGAGAGTGAAACTTCTCGCCATATTAGACATTCTCTGATCCCATTCATTTCAATGGAGCGCTGGCCACTTCCGCCGACATGAGCGACAGTGACCGTTGGCGACAGAATGTGGGCGTGTCAAGCGATGCGAGAAATTTCAACTTTATGCAAATGAGAAGCGATTTTCGCGAGCGACAACGAATAGGAAAGAAGACTTTCAGTGGAGCTCAGCTCACGTCACCGTCTCGAGTGCAGGCAAGAAGAGTTCGAGGGCGATTTCACTGCTTTATATTATTTGACTGTAACCACACACATGGATATAATAAAATGATGCATGGAAAAGAAACTGTCGACAGTGTCAGTGAGTTTAATTCACACATTTAGTTCGAATGTTGTACTTTTATGATGCAAGTTTTGCACTGCTGCAGTTCATTTTACAGTTTCCCCTGCATTATGTTGACTATTATTAGGGACAAGAAAAGTGTATTATGACCGCCGCTAGCATAGCTAGCGAAAGCGGTCATATAGGGATTGTCAAAGTTGTTTTTTTTTGTTTTTTCCCGTCATCTACTGAATTTTTCGTCAACGATACCAGGGACACCGAAACACCGGGGAACATGAAATTTGGTGGGCATGTAGCCCCACTAGACTTTTACGGAAAAATTTCGTTTGGTCCCCGGGGGCAACTCCCCCCCCCCCCCCCCCCCCCCCCCCCCCCCCCGCACTGGGCAGTATACTAATGAGGTGGGTGGGACATGTTTCATGCCATGTTAGATCACATCCTGAGAGTCTACACTTTCAGAAAATATATAGTTTATATAGTTGAATCAGTTTTCTCTTCATGGTACAGTGGTCGACCGATATATCGGCCGATATTTGGAATTTTTTCCACTGACGCGAACAGAGCTAGCGTGAATGAACTGAATACACTCGCTCTGCTCCGCCCAGCACCATAAGACAAGCCACTCAGAAGTGAAGCAGACGTCTGACAGACACAGTAAATGACCAATCAGCATTCGCTTTCTAACCTGACGCTACATTGTGTTACACACAAAAACACTCCGGCGTGCAGCAGAGTCTATTCAAACAGTACCGTGATATGTCAGATCCGCAGCCCAGAGGTAGCTCCAGTGGGGGTCACAGATGTGATATAAACGAATTCAAACAACAAAACTGAAAACATTTTACCTCACAAACAGTCAAAAATGTCATGCAAATACATTTGACGGCTTGCAACGTTTTAAAGAAACAAACAAGCAAAACTAAACAGACATAAATCATTATTATTTAAATATACTTGAAGTAAAACAACCTTTTTAAAGTAAATATTGTAAATAAACTATGTGAGATTTATATTTAACTATGTATTGTACATAAAATGTATGTAATTGCACATACTATTTTGTCATTCATTTATGAATATTGTTTAGATTGGTTCATTAATGATAAATGTTATTTGTAACCTGCAGTAAGCAGCAGTAATTATTTATGTGACTGAAAAAATGACTAAATATTTAAGCAGACAAGAAGCTGCACTAAAATTTTATTTATTTAAGTGTTACCTTACCTTTTTGTTTACATTTTAATTTCTTAGTAAAAAAAAAGTATTACAAAAAGAATATTGCATAAATATTATGTACAATAAATGTTCATTTAGTTTCACCAATATTCTTTGTCTCTCATTTACTGTATTCACATGTAGGCTTTTGTATCGGCCTCATATCGGCCAATCGGCCAGATTGCTTTCTCAATATCGGCATCGGCCATTAAAAATCCCATATCGGTCGACCACTAGTACAGACCAAAATGTATTATGTGTACACTTTTTTCACCTAAATCCATAAAATCCCATTAATTTCAATGGGACATTTACTTAAGTGTTCTACTAGGTACAGTGGGAATGAGTTTAATTTTGTTTGTTTTTTGTTTAAAAAGCTGTTTGTTGTTACCAATGTAGCATGAAAAAGACTTGCTTGAACACAATAAGTGTGTTTTTGAAACTCATTTTTATAATACATTATGTAGGGTAAACCACTGTTATGATTGTGACATTACGGATGTTAAGTGTCTAAACTAATGACTTTTGATATAAAACTTAAATAGTTATAGCAAATAATTACAAAACTCTAAATTATCCATGATCCACAGGAATACTCCAGACAGTCTTTTAAAATATACAACTTATATACATAAACACGCAATACAGCCAAATTGCTCCACGTCATTTATTTTTGTGGAAAGCCAGTGCAGGCCTGAGCGGCAGTCATATTTTGTACCGCCATGCGGTACATCTAGTTATTTGTCCAATTAGAATTAAGTTTTTGTAATTTATGACAGTATGAGTTAATTTGTTGATTGATCGATCGTTAATCTAGTAGGCTAAATTATTTAATCCACTGAACACTGCTGTGGTAATATAAAAACACTCTCCCAACAGCATACTGTTTCTTTTAGCCTAATTCCTAGTCAAATTAAAATGATATAGTTGTATATATCATTAACTTGTGATGGTATTTTGTATAGATATGGCCAGACGTGCAGTCTACCAATAACATTAGAGTGACAGCACAACGAACGCCCACAAGCAACTTCACAGTACAGAGACTAGCGACATGTAGCGACAAAATCGCTGGCGATGTGAACGGGGCTATAGACAGTATGATGACAGCGACGCGACAAAATTTAGATCTGTTTAACTTTATGCAAATGAAGAGTGACTTTCGGGAGCGACAACCAATAGTGAAGTGAAGCACACGTGATCCGTCACTCTTCAGTGCCGATGTCCGACCGAGGCAAGATGAATGAGAAGTTTATTTTAGCAGTCAGAAACTGTCCAATAATTTATGATACGTCTCAGTGTACATACAGTGGTACTCGCCGTGCTGACTCCGAGCCTGAATGGTTTTGTGAACTTAGAAAGACCAGTATTTGCTGCAGTTAAATAGCCGTGATAGCAAAGAGCACTCGCTGTTTTTCATTCATCTTTGATATTATGCATTTTATGTACTGATTCCATTTATATTTAGACTTTTCCTTCCAAAATGTTTGTTTGTAGCGGCAAGAAAACAGATTTGTTGTCTACAACATGGAGTAACATCCGTGAATGTCACTCACAAACATTACTAGGCAACCAGTAGTGGGAACGCCCACTAGCGACCTCACCACCAGCCACTGGCGACATGCAGCGATAAAGTCGCTTGTAGTGTGAACGCAGCTTCATTCTTTAAACTGCGTAAGCGCGCGAACTGTTCACCTCAGAAGACTCGACACCACTGACTCACCGCGAGTCGAAATCAACGTGATTATCAAAAACCATAAACAGTAGTCAAAAACTCGCCAAATACTGTGTAAAACAGCAAGACATCAATAAAACATTATCAAACAAAAATAAAAAACGGTTACAGGCGTAGATAGACAGCAGTCCGTTCAATCTCAGTCATGAAATATATTAGACATTTAAAAGCTTTATCGAGAAATTTAAAGGCCAAAAAGCAATCACCATATTTTAATGGCTTAAATGTAACTAAACTTATGATTTTTTTTTTTTTTGATGCAAGAAGAATAAGTAGACAGAAAAATTAACGATGAAAGTTAGCTTGTAAAATACAATGTGTAGCCTAAACAAATGTGACAGATCTCTCTACAAAAAAAAAAGACCAGTTTGAAACTGCAAAAAAACCTGTATATTTTCCTTAAAAGTATAAACAAACTACGATAAAAATGCATCATAAAAAAATTGACAAAACATTTAACTCATAATAAAGTATAATGATATTTATTTATACCTCGAAGCAAAATTATATACAAGAATGAAACGTCTAGATGATGTTCTTTGATCTGAATCTCAGTAGAAACTGCTGGTCTTGAAGATTAACTTTATTCACTGTGACAAATTTAGAAGATGTTTTTGTCCTGTCGCTCGTTGTGGCTGGTTAGGACAGATTTTGAAGAGATGTTATTGCCTGATGGTATTGTTGTGTCACGTTCGGTGAGGATGCGGCATTAGACCTGAAAGTGCTGGATCTGAAGATGATCTACTTTCTGTGATTGTATTTTTTGTGACTGAGTAGAGAAGATATCTGAGTGAAGCTCTTCCCACATTCAGTGCAGTGATACGGTTTCTCTCCAGTGTGGATCCTCTCGTGTGTTTTCACATGATCTGACCGACGGAATCTCTTGCCGCAGTGTGAACACTTGTAAGGTTTCTCTCCAGTGTGGATCATCTGGTGCCGTTTTAAATCTTCAGCTCTAATAAAACTCTTCCCACACTCAAAGCACTTATGAGCTTTTTCACCAGTATGTGTTTTCAGATGAAGTCTTAAATTCTGCAGACGTGAAAATCTTTTTCCACACAAAGAACAGGGATGTGGTTTCTCCTGTGAATGAACTAACATGTGGCTCTTCAGGCCTGTAGCCCTCGAAAATCTTCTGCCACATTGATCACATTCGTACGGTTTCTCTCCAGTGTGGATGTTCATGTGTTCCTGAAGGTTTGATGATTGACTAAAACCCTTCCCACACTGATCACATGTGAACGGTTTCTCTCCAGTGTGGATCCTTGTGTGAATCTCAAGGCATAGTTTATATTTAAAACTCTTTCCACACACTGAACATAAATATGGTTTCTCATGTGAATGAACTCTCAGGTGGCTCTTTAGGGCTGAAGCACACAGAAATGTTTTGCCACATTGATCACATTCATACAGTTTCTCAACAGTGTGGATGATCATGTGTTCCTGAAGGGTTTCTTGTCGTGTGAAACTACTCAGACACTGATGGCAGATGAAATATTTCTTGTCTCTTATTTTCAAACAAATACTTTCAGTCTGTGAGGGAGTTTCTTCTTCAGTTTTGACATGATGTTTCTCCTCTCCAAACTCCTCATTTTCCTCCATCAGGCCTGAAAATTCATAATTCAAATTCATAATTTTAATCCATTTTTATGAATTGATTACCACAAATGAGGTATATTGAAGGCTTATGGGAATATTCTATCATTTATTTGTGAACTGATGTGAGCGTTAGGAAAATAATAAATCTGTTAAAAAACATGGGAAGCGGCAGCACGTTTCATTCATATGTTGACAGACATTATTGTTTGTAGCCTATTTGCACTGTAAACTTTGGGCATTATAGTTATTCTGTGGTAATTTTGGGTCTCTGTGGTAAAAAAGAAAATGTTTGAGTTCAGACAGCCAGAATATACCTTTAAATATTATAAATCATTAAAAGATTATAATATTACATATCACATCTGACACAAACATACAAACTACAACAATATAACACCCATTTTTAGAGTTTGGTTTTTCAGATTCCTGTCATTGGCATTATATAACTGATTATGTCCATCATTACAATTATTGCCACATTAAAGACCAAGATAGCAATTAATGTTTATTTTCTATCCCCAATGAAATGTCCTCACAGATCAAAACTTACAAAAGTTTGAGATTATACATTAAATAACACTACATTATCACTCTCAAAATGAAACGTATAACAAAATCGTTCATGTTTGAATGATTTCAACATTTTCCTCAGATGTTTGTTTCGTGCTGAACTAAATCAGTCTAACGTTACAGACGCCAGAAAAGACGCACATTTAGCGCTTTATCCGATGAAAACAGTTCAGAAATAACCCTGTAAATGTTGCTGAAACAAACTGTGTAAAGTGTATTTTATGGGTGGGTAAATACGCGAAATATCTTTTTTTTTTTATTTTTATTTTTTTTTTTTTTATTAAATTCAAATTTACAAACAGAATAGGTATTGAACAGACAATTTGAACTTACAAGTTTCAAAGGCAGACATAATTACAAATTATAACAAGTAACAGCGACAGAGTTTCAAATCAAATATGCAATCAAGAAAGACAAAAAATAAATAAAGTAAATAAACTGATACAAATAATAAATAAATAAATAGATAAAATAATAAACAAATGAATAACATTTACGTGAGAGTGGGTCCTTGCAAGGGGTAAGGATTTAAAGTGCACTTAGCTCATTGAGGAAATTTGCTACTGTAGAAGCTTTTACATTTGAAAGGGTGCAGAGTGAAGCAGCAAAAGCTTTAATATCATTAGCAAAGTGAGGAAAGGATGGGGGGGTTTTCAAAAATCTGCATTTATGAATGAAATACTTAGCAAGTTCAAAAAGATTATTAACTAAATAGTATTGTGGACAATCCTTCTTAAGTACACCAAACTTAATTTGTTTGTATTCAATGGGATTTGCACATGTAGTAATGCATGACATTTTACTGTACAATTGAGACCAAAACAATTTTGAGTGATTACAATGATAAAAAATATGATCAGTGGTTTCAATACTCGTTTCACAAAACTGACAAGAGTTTTCTCCGATATCAAATTTAGATTTTAAGAATGCTTTAGAAGGGTATATGTCATTTATAATTTTAAAATGAATTTCTTTCATTTTAGGAAGACTTGGAAAGGTAAGATAGTTCATTCTCAGTTCCTTCACCTCCTCCAGGCTAAAATCTTTGAAAATATAGTAACGTTTAATTCTATTTGGATGAAGTCTATCAATAAAAACACTTCTGATATATTTGTTGTTGCATTTATGATCTCTAATAGATAATTCACCCAGAGAAAGAGAAGGGAGAGAGAAAGTCACAGAATAGTGTGAAAGAATACTCTTTACTAGTAATACTATGTTTTTGGGTATGGCATTTACAATTGTGTAAAACTCTTTAGGATGACATACAAATTCATGTTTCAAACAAAAATCATTGTAATTTAAAACATTACCATAGCTGTCCATCATGTCCAGCAGGGAAAAAATATTATATTGAATCCAATTTTCATAAAATAAAGATTTGTTATGGTGTAAGATAAAGCGATTGTTCCAAATACAGGTTTTGTGTGGACTAAAATTGTGGGAGAAAGCTAACTTCCAATAAAGGAGAACTTGTTGATGGAATGCAGACAATTTAAGAGGTAATTTGTTCAACTCAAAATCACATCTAATCAAAAATTCCAAACCACCTACTTTCTGAAATATTGAAGAAGAAACAGTAAACCATAAGCCGTTTGCATTACAAAGAAAAGATTTTAACCACTGAGTTTTTAAAACACTATTCATTATTTCTAAGTCAATAACATTTAATCCTCCTTCTTCGTAACTGTGAACTAAATCATTTTTGTTAATATAGTGAGGCTTATTTTTCCAAATAAAGTTAAATATTGCAATGTTACATTCTTTAAGTAAGTGAGGTGGGATAGCTAGCGAGGAGGCTGGGTAAACAAACCTAGAGAGCAGTTCCATCTTGGTTAACAAAACTCTTCCAAAGATTGAGATATCTCTTTGTATCCAATTATTGAGAATAACTTTAGCTCTTGAAAGATTTTTAACAAAATTTTCTTGGACGCTTAAATTGCTATCTCCAGTAATAATTATCCCCAAGTATTTTACAGATGTTTTTATCGGTATGTTACATAAAGAGTCTAGTTCACTGCCATGAATTGCAAATAACTCACATTTATTTAAATTTAAATGTAGGCCTGATGCTTTGGAGAACAGATTAATAAATTGGATGGCTTTATCAATTTGATATTGGTCCTTTAAAAAGATCACTGTATCATCGGCTAATTGACTGATACCAATTTGTTTTCCAAACACACTCAATTTGTCAAAGTCACTGTTTTTATCTATCAAAATAGCAAGCATTTCTACCGCTAAGATGAATAGGAAAGGGGAAATGGGACAACCTTGTCTTATTCCTCGTGAAATATTAAATCTTTGAGATGTTCCAAATGATAATGAGATAGAACTGTTGATGTCTTTATATAACATTTTTATAAAAGAAATAAATTTATTGCCAAAACCAAACTTTTCGAGGGAGTTAAATATGAAATTATGTTCAATCGTATCAAATGCTTTCTTGAAATCTAAAAAAAGTATATATCCGTCATCCTCAATCCATTCGCAATAATCCAAAATATCTAATATTAATCTGATGTTGTTATGTATTGATCTACCTTTTATAAAACCAGATTGTGATTCACTAATTATTTGACTAATGTTTTTCTTGAGTCTATTGGAAAAAATATGAGCTAGAATTTTATAATCACAGTTCAGTAGAGTGATAGGACGAAGATTATCTATAAGTCGTGCGTCTTTCCCTGGTTTGGGGATTAGAGTAATTAAACCCTGTTTCATAGTCGAAGATAGGGAATTATTTTGTATACACTCGAGAAAGGCTTGAAACAATAGTTCTCTCAGATCTTCCCTAAAGAATTTATAAAATTCTGAAGAGAGGCCATCAGGGCCTGGGGCTTTCCCTGCAGATAATTTATCTATTGCTTTATCTAATTCCCCTATTGTAATGTCAGCCTCGCATAAGTCTCTAAATTCCTGGTCTAACTGCGGTATGCTAGTATGTATTTTGTCAAAGAGAGTATTACAGTCAGATGCTGAGAACGATGAGCTATATAAAGAACTATAGAATTGAAAAATCTCTGAGGAAATCATTTTAGGACAGGTATTTTCAACTCCATTCACATAAAGAGAATTTATGGCGTTTTTCTCTTGTCGCCTTTTTTCAAGTCTACAAAAATAATTATTACTTTTTTCCCCTTTCTCTATCCATCTTGCTCTAGATCTTACATATGCTCCTTTAGCTTTTTGAACATATAAATTATCAATTTTGGACTGCAAGGATAGAATTTGCAATTTGGTTTCATTGTCCATCTCACTTTTATTACATAAATTGTTTAGTTCTATTGTCAATTCTAACTCCAATTGTGTTCTGGCCTTACTAAGATTTTTACTAAATTGTATAGAAAATTCACGAATCTTGTGTTTTAAATAAATACGCGAAATATCTGAACTGCAGAACTCACCTCAGAAGACACAACAAACGCGCCGAACGAGGAAGGACACTACTGATGACGTCAGCGCGGTGATGACAAATAAACGCGGCAAATATTGCTAACAACTATTTATACAAAGTATAACATGTATAACATACACTAAAATAACGCTTAAAGTTCCTGTAAACAATAATTCAATCTCAGTCATGTGTAGGTTGAAAAATAATTTATTAGACAGTTCAAGGATTTATTTAAAGGTTTTAATTATCATTACATTTAAAACAGGGAAAGACCAATAGCAATCATAATAGTTAATGGCTTTCAGAGTTACCCAAAATTATGAATTGATTAAAGTAGAATCAGACAATAAAACGTTTCTGAGTGCCCAACTTGTGGAGCTATACGTATTGTAAAATTAAGAGTCATTATGAAAATACAAATATTATTTTTGTAGTATAAAAATAATGAGCTTAATTATAATGTAAACATTTACAAATGCTGTTTAAAAAAAAGATTTAGTAATTGATTAAGCTATTAATGAAGTCTGTATTCCTCTAGGAGGCGCTCAACATAATAACTGTAATAAAACATGGAGAGACTCTTGAACCTAAAAGTGAGAAACTTTATTGATAAAATCAAGCAAAATAGCAAATGTACAGACGTCCAACAATCAAAGAACACACAATCTCTTACACCAGTATTTTCTGATATACAGATATAAAAACGCTCTGATGTAATTTGCTCAGCTTCTCTCCAGAGTGGATTTTCTTGTGTCGGTTTATCTTTGATTTTTGTGTGAAACTCTTCCTGCACTGATCACATGAGTACGGTTTCTCTCCAGTGTGGATCCTCTGGTGCTGTTTTAAATGTTCAGCTGTAATAAAAGTCTTCTCACACTCAAAGCACATGTGATTTCTTACACCAGTGTGTATTTTCTGATGAACTTTTAAACTCTGCAGACGTGAAAAACTCTTTCCACACAAAGAACATGAATGTGGTTTCTCCTGTGAATAAACTGTCAGGTGGTTATTCAGGTCTGAAGCCCTCAAAAATGTTTTACCACATTGATCACATTCATGCAGTTTCTCTCCAGTGTGGATGATCATGTGAACCTTGAGATTCGGTTTGCATGAGGAACTCTTTCCACACTGACGGCAAGTGAAACATTTCTTGTCTTTTCTTTTCAGTAAAGAAATACTTTCAGTCTATGAGCGAGTTTTAGCTCCAGTTTTGACATGATGTTCCTCCTCCTCTTCACTCTCCTCATTCTCCAGCATCACGTCTGAGATTAAAGTAAGAAAGTTACATTTTAATAAATCCTTAAAAAGTGCAATGTAGACAATGGCTTCATGAAAATAATCTCAATCCAGTGTAATGTTGACTGCATTCATTAACCCAGTTACCAAAGTTAAAAGAAAAACAATAATAAAAAAAGTTTATCAGAAACTATAAAAGAGATTTTGACTGATTTATGCAAAAAATCTGCCATTTTCAATTAGGGTTGCAAAATTCTGGGAATTTTCAAAGATGGAAACTTTCCATGGGAATTAATGGGAATTTAAGGGAATTAACAGGAATTTATGGGAATAAATGGGAATAAACTGGGAATTTTCAAAGTTGAATATTTCCAAAATTCCCCAGCTTAACTTCCCATGGAAATTTACCGGAAACTTTCCGGAAATTTACCGGAAATTTTCCGCCCCTTTGCAACCCTATTTTCAATATTGTTTAATTTTGGTGTTTTTAAAGTTTATTGCTAAAATAATAAATAGATAGATGGAAAATAAACATGTAAAATATAAGACCTTAAGATCATATTCAGTTTGGTCTCCTGATGTTGACAATCAATGTGAATGTTTATCAAATCTTGTTTCACTGACCATTTGATCAAAAAGAGCGTCCCCGATATTATTCATCGATTAAACTGTTTCTTTTCTGTTTCCGTAAATCTGATGAACTGCTTTATAACTTTAATGTTCTTCAGCCTCATTAAAGGCACAATATGTATGATTTTTTTATATGAAAATATCCAAAAACCACCAAAACAGTGTTTTATATTTTGTTGACTTGTGTATTAACATTATCCATAAATGGGACAGGGGACAATACTTAACAAATGCATTCACAGCCTTGCCCCACTATGTTATTGAACTTTAATACATAAAGTAAAACATCCTTTCCATTCAACTTTTGGCCCACAACAATATCAATATATCAACACTATAGGTAAGCCACGTTAATGGTAGTGGAAAAAGCAATGCAAAATATATTTGTTGTTTTTGCACTACAGTTTAGTTTATTGAGATATTTTGTGTTTTAAACTGCTAAAGACCTAAATGCAGAGTAATGCAGAGAGTTGAAATGTTTTGTTTTTCCTTTAAAATGTGATTAATGCATGGTGGCTAATGCAAAGCTATTTATTGTAATATAAGCAGCACGAGCTTGCTGTTGAATTGCATGTGCATTGAAATGTACTTTGCTAGTTTAAAACTTAAGTTGAGTTCATGTTATCAACACTATAGATGCCGTGCAGTGAAATAAACGGTCAGCCACGATCCCGAACCCCTCTGTGTCTGAGTCCCCGTTTTCTACCACCACCCACGAACATACATAACACAACACAATGGCAGTGGCGGCGCTAGAGACCAGTGAGCGCGCGGAGAGAGAAAGAAAGAGTGTTAGTTATACAGCTCAACACGGTTAGTATTATCGTTTAAATCTCTTGTTTTCTTGATTTACCACGAGTACCATGTTTTTAACATGCCTCAGAGACAACACTATTGTCAAGAGCTTTATTTGTAGTAACACTAATACAGCATTTTCTCCATCATACAATGTTTTAAAATAATTGTGACATTTGGCAACACAAGTCATCCAGCTTTTATTAATATGATACTCTAATATCGATCTAGCTTATAGCACTGTGCAACAAGTGTCTCATAGCAGCTACCGAGCGAACGCACAGAGTAACGACATTACATAAGTTTCAACATACTCAAAAGTGTTTAGTATGATTGTTTTAAGCATTAAAAAACAGCGCTGTTTCCCAACACATGCATGAACGAAAGGAGCGTTGTGTAGACTCTACCAGCCGTTTGTTGTAGTCCTTAAAAAGCAATTTCGTTAAAAGAAAATATCTCCCTTTGCTATAAACCTATGAAAGTATATTTTAAATATTTGATCTATTAGGTAAGAAATATACATGAATTGAATAGTTATCAAACACCTCTCAGTCTTCACTGTAATTTTCTCTGACTTTTTTCTTTGATTTGATTTTTTTTACATTAATGTTTCACAGAAGCGGGTTTATTAGGCTGCTGGCGCTTTAAGATCTGATGCATACAATGCAGATCTGGATCTGACAAGCATCCGATGTTGTCACAACTCTTTGCGTTCATTTAACACTTTTTAACTAATTTAATACTGTGCCTATGAGGATACTCGACAAAGTGAACATTTTGGCATACTTTTGTGTGTTTTTGTCCGTTTAAGCTAGCCTGGCTAACGTCAGACCTCTTCTCATTGAGACGTGGTCTGGGAACCACATGTGCATTTTATCGTATTTGAGGCGTGGTTTACGAATGCCCAGAGCCGTTTATTGGGCGCTACGAATGTCTATCAAATGCGCCTGTACGTAGCTCATAGCCAGTCGTTTCAATTATACCAGATGACGTATGTAGAGTGACAGAAATTCGACGAGGAAAGAAGACGATGGGTCAGAGATTTTTTTTTCAAAATAAGCTTGCGTTCTAAACTACTTAGAACATTATCTAAGGCTGCATCGAAAGGTAACTTCGCGTCTGCTGCCATGTTGGATCCATAGATATAAACAAACTGCTTCGGTGTGTCGCATAGACGGCGTCATCGTCTTGCTGCTCCCTCCCCGTTCTGTGATTGGTCCCCTCGCTGAGGCGAAAATCTGGTCCATGGAATCCAGGCTGCCTAGCAGTGTGAATAAAATCGCGCTGTGCGCAAGGCAGCATGGGGAATCCCAGGCTACGTTCAAGCGTGAAAGAGAACGCAATGCGGCTGCGCGCTGTCTGGAACCCTGTTTGTAAAGAAAGACTATACTATACTAAACATGTGATACACACATGTGCATGTCTTTGAAGTTCACACAAATGATAACGCTTTCGAAAGTTGTTTTTAAAAAACCTATTTCAAACTTTGCGTTCTCAGGCCACCAAAACGCCGCTGTCATATAAATGAGCGAAATAAAAGTTTTCTGTGTCATGTAAACGGCCCCTAATTTAATAACAAATTATTTTTAGATCGGAAATTAATCGAAAACTGGACAATGACTTTCTTCTAGAGCTGCTGTGCAGCCAAAACAATCTTTGTTGCATTATTTTCCTGTTATCACTGTAAAGCTCCTATGAAACAGTCTGTATTGTATAAAAAGTACTACCCACCAGTTGAGAAACACTGACGTAGGCTATACATCTACTGTTCGCCGTTCACTGTTGTTGTGCTGAAGCTCATTCCCTGTACCTTTTCCACACTCGTTTGACTCACAGCGTCATCAAGCTGCGCCTTTGTTTCGAATAAGCGACTTCTAGTGGCGAAACTTACACACTGTGCCTTTAATAAAGAATCAGGAATAAACACCAACCTCTTTGTTCTTCAGTGTGTTTCATTCTGCAGTGTTCTGGATCTCTCATGTTCTCACTGTCCTTCAATAAACTCTGTCTTTGCAGATTTCAGCTCTTCCTGATGGTTTGATGCTCGTCTTCACTTGTAGCTGATGGGAATATTCCAGCATTTATTGGTGAATTGTAGTGGGTGGGGCTTCATTGAAGGAGGAGGAGCAGATCTGACAAAATCAAGAAGAAATCACTTATTGAGTTATTTTTTATATGCCAATTTACACATTTTAAGTATTTATATGCACCTATCTGTCTAATAAAGTAACTTTAAGTAAATTAATCTCAAAGTGTTGTAATTCACAAAATCTACCTCTTTTTATTTCTAAGAATTTCATCTACATTTTTTTTTGTTCCAAAACATAAACCATGTAATAATAAAAAAGTATATATAGCAGTGTTTCCCCTACCATTATATAAGGGGGGCGCCCCGCCCTCCTAACGGCTCCCCCCGCCCCCCTTGGAGGTCAAGTAAATTTGATTTGATTTTCTTTATAGCAACAGATTACAATTTGTTATTTTATAAAAAAAAAAAACTAAATGGCCCTTAAGTAATATGTTATTTATCTTATTTCCACGATGGCATGTCTTTTCTGTCTGTGTTTACAATTATCCCAATGAGTGCGCACACTCACACACAAACAAACACTTGCGTCACATACAGTTGAGCACTAGCGGACAGAGAGCGCGCGGCTGGAAATGTGTCGCTGAACTGAAGATGGCAACACTCGCTCTTCTGCGAGTAGCAGCCGGAGTAGCTCTCCTGCTCCAAGTCTAACGCCCGTTTCACATATATTTTGTTTGCGGTGAGTATTTTTTTTCCGTACCCATGTTAACAGAGCTTTCACACTGCACGAGGATGCAGTCCGTCGATGATCGATCTGTTCCAGTTGCGGTGCGTATACAGCAGTGCAGAGATCGTTTCCGCACCGAGTCTATTTCTGCTGTGCTGCAAACGCTGAATTAAAGTGACAGCGCATGTTTCGTGGTCAAAATGAACACCGATTGACCTGAAAATGTAGTAATTTCACCATAAGTGCGATTAATTAAATAAAATGTAGTAATCTCACCATAAATTTATTTAATTAATTACTACTTTTTTCACTTTAAGACTGAGTTAAAGCAAGGAAAACTACAATTTACCTCAACAAGGCGACATAATGAACAACACTCGTCTTATTCGTGGAGGTGGAAAAACAAGTTCTTTGTGACATGCAAGATTTATTGTATTAAAATTTAAATACAAAAGATTTTAATATAAGTACATGGTTAAATATTTTACCACTTGCTTGAGCAACTTAATATATAATTATATAGAAGTAATGTATTGAATAATACATTGTTTAAATTGTGTTTACGTGAACGCGCGTTCACAGCAGTGGTGCGTCTGACAGGATTATTCTCTCCGATAAATGCATCATAGAAATAAAAACTTCTCATAAAAAAAGCCCATTTAAAATTTATATATATATTGGTTAGTATTTATAAATCTTTTTTTAGTTGTTAGTTAAAAAATAAAACTATTTAAGCTCTGGTCCATTAATATTAACAAATACTTCTATAAATTTAACAAAGGTCATTAAGAGTCATTATGAAAATACAAATATTATTTTTGTAGTATAAAAATAATGAGCTTAATTATAATGTTAACATTTACAAATGCTGTTTAAAAAAAAGATTTAGTAATTGATTAAGCTATTAATGAAGTCTGTATTCCTCCAGGAGGCGCTCAACATATTAACTGTAATAAAACATGGAGAGACTCTTGAACCTAAAAGTGAGAAAACTTTATTGATAAAATCAAGCAAAATAGCAAATGTACAGACGTCCAACAATCAAAGAACACACAATCTCTTACACCAGTATCTTCTGATATACAGATATAAAAACGCTTTGTTGTCATTTGCTCAGCTTCTTTCTAGAGTGGATTTTCATGTGTCGGTTTATCTGTGATTTTTGTGTGAAACTCTTCCCACACTGATCACATGAGTACGGTTTCCCTCCAGTGTGGATCCTCATGTGCAGTTTTAAATGTTCAATTTAACATTTTTTTTTTAAATGTTTAAATGTTCGGTCTTCCCACACTCAAAGCACATATGATTTCTTACACCAGTGTGTATTTTCTGATGAATGTTTAAAGGCAGGGTAGGTAGAAATGGTCTAAAAATTTTATTTTTCAAATTTGTTTAAACTTTATGTACATATCAATACATAATTAAAATGTAAGTACTCTGAAAAAGAAAGTATCAAAATCGAGTGTCTGTAGACCTCTCACGACTGTTTTAAAGACATCTCATTATTTCCATTCACTCCACCCCCTCATTTCTGTGCTTCTTCCAAAGCCACGCCCCCAAAACACATGAACGCGCGACTCCGACCACTGAGCTAGAGGACGCATTATTTACCTGAGACAAGCGGAGGGGAAGGGGCATTTTTTTGCCTGGTTTGCCTTCACTAACTGCATATGCCGGTACTGTAAATTTAGATTGCTCTTTCTCTGCCATTGTTTTGGTATTGCTAGGTTCAGTGCCTTCTTCTTCTTCTTCGATAGATTTTATTGGCAGCTTGCAAACATAGTGCATTACCGCCATCTACTGGACGGAGGTGTGATCAGGTTCCGTGCCTCTCGCACTCCTCAAATCAAACGGTCGCGCGCAAGTGGGCAGGTGCTGTGTGGCAAAAGGGTGGTTGCCATGGTTGCGAGAGAGTGACAGTCGCCTAAGCCAATCCTTTGATTCGTCCCGAATCGAAATAATGAGCTGTGTTTAATACAGATTAAACGGTCTAGAGTCACTTGATTTTTATCCTGAGTTCTTACATTTTAATTATGTATTGATATATATAGAAAGTTTTAACAAATTTGGATCTTTAATTTTTAATAAATCCTACCTACCCTGCCTTTAAACTCTGCAGAAGTGAAAAACTCTTTCCACACAAAGAACATGAATGTGGTTTCTCCTGTGAATGAACTGTCATGTGTCTCTTCAGGCCTGAAGCCCTCAGAAATGTTTTACCACATTGATCACATTCATGCAGTTTCTCTCCAGTGTGGATGATCATGTGAGACTTAAGGTTTCCTTTATGAGTAAAACTCTTCCCGCACTGATCACATGTGAACGGTTTCTCTCCAGTGTGGATCCTCATTTGAACCTTGAGACTCTGTTTGTGTGTGAAACTCTTTCCACACTGACGGCAAGTGAAACATTTCTTGTGTCTTCTTTTCAGTAAAGAAATACTTTCAGTCTGCGAGCGAGTTTTAGCTCCAGTTTTGACATGATGATGTTTCTCCTCCTCTTCACTCTCCTCATTCTCCAGCATCACGTCTGAGATTAAAGTAAGAAAGTTACATTTTAATAAATCCTTAAAATGTGCAATGTAGACAATGGCTACATGAAAATAATCTCAATCCAGTGTAATGTTGACTGCATTCATTAACCCAGTTACCAAAGTTAAAAGAAAAACAATAATAAAAAAAGTTTATCAGAAACTATAAAAGAGATTTTGACTGATTTATGCAAAAAATCTGCCATTTTCAATTAGGGTTGCAAAATTCTGGGAATTTTCAAAGATGGAAACTTTCCATGGGAATTAATGGGAATTTAAGGGAATTAACAGGAATTTATGGGAATAAATGGGAATAAACTGGGAATTTTCAAAGTTGAATATTTCCAAAATTCCCCAGCTTAACTTCCCATGGAAATTTACCGGAAACTTTCCGGAAATTTACCGGAAATTTTCCGCCCCTTTGCAACCCTATTTTCAATATTGTTTAATTTTGGTGTTTTTAAAGTTTATTGCCAAAATAATAAATAGATAGATGGAAAATAAACATGTAAAATATAAGACCTTAAGATCATATTCAGTTTGGTCTCCTGATGTTGACAATCAATGTGAATGTTTATCAAATCTTGTTTCACTGACCATTTGATCAAAAAGAGCGTCCCCGATATTATTCATCGATTAAACTGTTTCTTTTCTGTTTCCGTAAATCTGATGAACTGCTTTATAACTTTAATGTTCTTCAGCCTCATTAAAGGCACAATATGTATGATTTTTTTATATGAAAATATCCAAAAACCACCAAAACAGTGTTTTATATTTTGTTGACTTGTGTATTAACATTATCCATAAATGGGACAGGGGACAATACTTAACAAATGCATTCACAGCCTTGCCCCACTATGTTATTGAACTTTAATACATAAAGTAAAACATCCTTTCCATTCAACTTTTGGCCCACAACAATATCAATATATCAACACTATAGGTAAGCCACGTTAATGGTAGTGGAAAAAGCAATGCAAAATATATTTGTTGTTTTTGCACTAAAGTTTAGTTTATTGAGATATTTTGTGTTTTAAACTGCTAAAGACCTAAATGCAGAGTAATGCAGAGAGTTGAAATGTTTTGTTTTTCCTTTAAAATGTGATTAATGCATGGTGGCTAATGCAAAGCTATTTATTGTAATATAAGCAGCACGAGCTTGCTGTTGAATTGCATGTGCATTGAAATGTACTTTGCTAGTTTAAAACTTAAGTTGAGTTCATGTTATCAACACTATAGATGCCGTGCTGTGGAATAAACGGTCAGCCACAATCCCGAACCCCTCTGTGTCTGAGTCCCCGTTTTCTACCACCACCCACGAACATACATAACACAACGCAGTGGCAGTGGCGGCGCTAGAGACCAGTGAGCGCGCGGAGAGAGAAAGAAAGAGTGTTAGTTATACAGCTCAACACGGTTAGTATTATCGTTTAAATCTCTTGTTTTCTTGATTTACCACGAGTACCATGTTTTTAACATGCCTCAGAGACAGCACTATTGTCAAGTGACTAACATAGCATAACCGGAAAGAGCTTTATTTGTAGTAACACTAATACAGCATTTTCTCCATCATACAATGTTTTAAAATAATTGTGACATTTGGCAACACAAGTCATCCAGCTTTTATTAATATGATACTCTAATATCGATCTAGCTTATAGCACTGTGCAACAAGTGTCTCATAGCAGCTACCGAGCGAATGCACAGAGTAACGACATTACATAAGTTTCAACATACTCAAAAGTGTTTTGTATGATTGTTTTAAGCATTAAAAAACAGCGCTGTTTCCCAACACATGCATGAACGAAAGGAGCGGCACATAAGAATAAAAGCTCTGCTGCTCTCAATGGAACGCGAAACCTGGTGTGTTAATTTATACTTCATTGTAACTGAGATAATAGTGAATTAGAGCATGGAATTTTTATGTAAATAAGGGCGTAAGTCAACAGCACATAAATGCCAGAATGTAAAATTAGTTGTTTTATGCAATCAAATCTGATCCATTTTTGTTTGTACTTTACAATTGATTGCAAAATTAGCGCCTTCTAGTACAAACGTACAGTTCTCACATTTATTTGTGCATAAAAAAATTACATATCAGCTTGTGCTTTATAAGGCTGTGATCCTACAGAGAATACTTTTAGTCATGTGACGCATATATAACAAATACATACTTCATGCATGTAGTTTTGGTTATTTCATGACTTAGTTGACGAAAGAACTCATAGTTTCTTTTGCGCTTTATGTGAAGTGCGCCGCATTTGCGCGTGATATTGAAGAGTGCGCGCCGCGAGCACAGTACAACGCCTGACACGACAGTAAAGTTAATTTTAAGCCCCTTTCACACAGAGATTCCAGAAAATACACGGATGAAGTGACCCGGGATTTGACCCGGGTTCGTTTGATTTTGGTTCATTCACACTGCCAGTGATTTTGCGGAATCATTGAGTTGCATGCACACACAACCCGTAAAAATCCCGTAAAGACACGTGACATCGATGTGACTTGTAATGTCTCAGCAGCGTCTTAAGTTTGCTTAGTGCATTTTTTTCTCTGATTCAATCATAAACTAGCACATTACGTACCGTTTTACTCGCTGGAGAACGATCCCGGCTTCTGCGTCATCACAACGACACGGCATTATTACGGCTTTTGTTCACACAGTGTTACTAGGTCCCTAACCCGGCATCAATCCCGGGTCGTGTTTGCGTTCACACACAAGGCGTTCTGGCAATTTCCCGGCAATTTGAAATCCCGGGATCATCGCGCTGTGTGAAAGGGGCTCTAGTGACATATATCCTGACAACATCTCATCTGATTTTCTCTCTTTTTTTTTTAGGACAAAAGTTTTTTCCATGTGCAGATTACTAAAGGGGTGGTATAATGCCCTTTTCACAAGATGTAAAATAAGTCTCTGATGTCCCCAGGGTGTGTTTGTGAAGTTTTAGCTCAAAATACCCAACCATATTTTTATATAGCATGTTAAAGTTGTCACTTTTTGAGGGTGAGCAAAAACTCAACGTTTTTGTGTCTGTCGCTTTAAATGCAAATGAGCTGCTGCTCCCGGCACAGGGGGCGGAGCTTCAAGAGCTCGTTCTTAGCAGCTTCGATAACCTCACACACACACTGAATTTTTCTAAAACATTTAGCCTTTTATGTTCAAACCGGAGTCAGGCAATGATGGAGAGACTCAAGAAGAAGTGACAACATGTAGAAGCAACAGGACATTTCTGAATGGTTAGTTGATGAATTTATGTAGCTGATGTGTAGTTATCTTCTAGTCATTGATTAGCATATTCTGTCATGATAATCTATAAACTGTGTTCCGGGGCCGGGGTTTATGTAAATTTCAGGGTTGGTGATGTCACTAACCCGGGAGAAATTCAATTCAATTCAATTCAATTCAATCAATTCAATCAACTTTATTGATCCCACAAGGGGCAATTGATTAAGAGCAGCATGTAAATAACAATAAATAATACAAATCACACGCATTATTCACACAAGTAACAAAGTCCATCAGTCCATCACACACACACACACACATAACGTACAGCAGTACACAGTATTTGTCAGCATGTGCAATTTTTCCCTTCTCCAGGAACTCTATGCGGAATTTAAAAGTTTAATCGCATAAGGAATGAAAGATTTAGAATGGCGATTCGTCTTACATACATACCGGGAGCGCGTAGCGACGCCCAGAAGGCAGCAGAGAGAATTCACCTGCCAAAGCATGACCAGGAGCAGCCAGGATGCTCTTTGCCTTCCGCAATGTTGTGTAGACTCTACCAGCCGTTTGTTGTAGTCCTTAAAAAGCAATTTCGTTAAAAGAAAATATCTCCCTTTGCTTTGAACTTTGCAGATGTTGTTTATGCTCAAACAGCAACATTACACACTAACTCTAGTTAGAAAAGTGAAATCATAATCAACCACCCCTTTAAATCTGCACAGAGACATTATCTCAGAAAACATCATCAAAATGATTCCCGTTCACACGGATCCGCGGAAACGGCTAAAACGCTGTATTATGCAGACCAGAAAAGTTATTGCCGATTTCACTTTGTCAGGGCTCCAGACTAACTTTTCCACTGGTTGCACTGGTGCTACCAAGTTTCTCAGTTGGTCGCACCAGCACATGATTTGGTCGCACCAAATTGTTTTGTTTTTTACAACATGGAATTAATCAATGCATGCTGATGAATAATTGTCCTAATCTGCGTACACTAGTTTTGCACTGATGTAAAAAGACTGACAGTGACACAGGACCTCATGTTGGCAAAATGTTTTAATCTTTTAAATGAAAACCATTAAAAATAACTATAAAAAAAAAACACCACGTATGTTTTTTATTGTTTGATTGTATTTTATTTAGTACTGTTAATCGATTAAAACAATTAACCAGCCTATTCGCGATTAATCACACTTTACATTAAAGTTTTTAATATATTTTTATATTGTAATAATTTCACATTTAATCTCCAAATTAATGTAGAAACAACATAAAGTATATTTTAAATATTTGATCTATTAGGTAAGAAATATACATGAATTGAATAAAGTTATCAAACACCTCTCAGTCTTCACTGTAATTTTCTCTGACTTTTTTCTTTGATTTGATTTTTTTTACATTAATGTTTCACAGAAGCGGGTTTATTAGGCTGCTGTCGCTTTAAGATCTGATGCATACAATGCAGATCTGGATCTGACAAGCATCCGATGTTGTCACAACTCTTTGCGTTCATTTAACACTTTTTAACTAATTTAATACTGTGCTTATGAGGATACTCGACAAAGTGAACATTTTGGCATACTTTTGTGTGTTTTTGTCCATTCAAGCTATCCTGGCTAACGTCAGACCTCTTCTCATTGAGACGTGGTCTGGGAACCACATGTTCATTTTCTCGTATTTGAGGCGTGGTTTACGAATGCCCAGAGCCGTTTATTGGGCGCTACGAATGTCTATCAAATGCGCCTGTACGTAGCTCATAGCCAGTCGTTTCAATTATACCAGATGACGTATGTAGAGTGACAGAAATTCGACGAGGAAAGAAGACGATGGGTCAGAGATTTTTTTTTCAAAATAAGCTTGCGTTCTAAACTACTTAGAACATTATCTAAGGCTGCATCGAAAGGTAACTTCGCGTCTGCTGCCATGTTGGATCCATAGATATAAACAAACTGCTTCGGTGTGTCGCATAGACGGCGTCATCGTCTTGCTGCTCCCTCCCCGTTCTGTGATTGGTCCCCTCGCTGAGGCGAAAATCTGGTCCATGGAATCCAGGCTGCCTAGCAGTGTGAATAAAATTGCGCTGTGCGCAAGGCAGCATGGGGAATCCCAGGCTACGTTCAAGCGTGAAAGAGAACGCAATGCGGCTGCGCGCTGTCTGGAACCCTGTTTGTAAAGAAAGACTATACTATACTAAACATGTGATACACACATGTGCATGTCTTTGAAGTTCACACAAATGATACCGCTTTCGAAAGTTGTTTTTAAAAAACCTATTTCAAACTTTGCGTTCTCAGGCCACCAAAACGCCGCTGTCATATAAATGAGCGAAATAAAAGTTTTCTGTGTCATGTAAACGGCCCCTAATTTAATAACAAATTATTTTTAGATCGGAAATGAATCGAAAACTGGACAATGACTTTCTTCTAGAGCTGCTGTGCAGCCAAAACAATCTTTGTTGCATTATTTTCCTGTTATCACTGTAAAGCTCCTATGAAACAGTCTGTATTGTATAAAAAGTACTATATAAATTACTTGACCACAGATGCTAATCAGGACAGCGCGTTTTCTCTCAGCATCTGACAGAAGCGTCACCAGCTTTCACACGTGTATTTCAAAATGAAAGAGGCATCAGAAAACCAGAGAATTACGTTTGTTGTTGTTTTTTTGACAGCACACTATACGACTCATTCAAAACAGTCTTGCAACCCACCAGTTAAGAAACACTGACGTAGGCTATACATCTACTGTTCGCCGTTCACTGTTGTTGTGCTGAAGCTCATTCCCTGTACCTTTTCCACACTCGTTTGACTCACAGCGTCATCAAGCTGCGCCTTTGTTTCGAATAAGCGACTTCTAGTGGCGAAACTTACACACTGTGCCTTTAATAAAGAATCAGGAATAAACACCAACCTCTTTGTTCTTCAGTGTGTTTCATTCTGCAGTGTTCTGGATCTCTCATGTTCTCACTGTCCTTCAATAAACTCTGTCTTTGCAGATTTCAGCTCTTCCTGATGGTTTGATGCTCGTCTTCACTTGTAGCTGATGGGAATATTCCAGCATTTATTGGTGAATTGCAGTGGACCCACCCACTTTTTTTTTTATTCCAACGCCCATGGATCTGCAGACATCAGCATAATGAATGAGGTGAAAACAGAATCTATTAACATGAAATAAAGAGGCTTTTCAGCTGCTCTGATAATAGTGATGAGCCATAGACTATCAATACACATTTAACAAGCCATTCAGGATCAGCAGATCATCTCACTTTGATCATCTCTGAGCTTGTATTGCTGCTGTTGCTTTGACATTGTGGAAAATAGAATAATAGAAACAAAATGTATTAGACTTTTTACCCTTTATTATAAATCTAAATTAATCTCGTTTTTAATTTAGGCTAACTTTCGTTTTTCTTTATTTAAATTTCGTTTATTTAAATTTGTTTTTTCTTTATTTAAATTTCGTTGTGTCTTTATTTAAATTTCGTTTTTTTTCTTTATTTAAAGGAGTTATAACCTAGTATTACATTGGATACCTACTGCTGTATTATAGTCTTTCAGGCCCTTCTAAAAAAGAAAAGTGGAAAAAAAATAAACAGACCTACTTTTACCCTTATTTCTGAAGGCATTATTGTCTCGCGAGATCAATGCGATGTTTTGGCTGTCGTGGACGCTCTATATGGCTCTGCACGGCAGTTGAAAGGGTTGTTGGGACAGCGTCATTAAAAATGAATTTCATCCACTGGTCCCTGATAGTTTCGTCCGATTTTGAGAGATAAAACACATTTACATGTTTTTTATGGCAATCAACCACAGAGCAAGTCCGGTGTGCACTCGGTTTCTCCATCTTTCTCTACTGAACTGAATATGAGGGGGAGAGGGGAAGGCTTCCTGCTGCGGTGTCCATATATGAATATAATAGTAAACCAGCAGCTATTACTATAATAGTAATGCCAGCAGCCATATCACCCTGTAGCCCAAGACTGGTTGCCCACTGAAGCTAAGCAGGGCTGAGCCTGGTTAGTACCTGGATGGGAGACCTCCTGAGAAATCCAGGTTGCTGCTGGAAGAGGTGTTAGTGAGGCCAGCAGGGGGTGCTCACCCTGTGGTCTGTGTGGGTCCTAATGCCCCAGTATAGTGACGGGGACACTATACTGCCAAAAGAGCACCGTCCTTCGGATGAGACGTTAAACCGACCTCTCTGTGGTCATTAAAAATCCCAGGATGTCCTTCGAAAAAGAGTAGGGGTGTAACCCCGGCATCCTGGCCAAATTTGCCCCTTGGCCTCTGTCCATCATGGCCTCCTAATCATCCCCACATACTGATTGGCACATCACTGTCTCCTCTCCACCAGTAAGCTGGTGTGTGGTGAGCGTTTTGGCGCAATATGGCTGCCGTCGCATCATCCAAGTGGATGCTGCACATTGGTGGTGGTTGAGGAGATTCCCCCATCTATGTAAAGCGCTTTGAGGTCTCAGAAAAAGCGCTATATAAATGTAACGAATTATATATGGTATATCCTACTACCTCATGACGTCAAGAGGGAGCTGAAATCAAAATCTCGTATTTGAGTGCGCGTGCACGCGCGCTGGTTTTTTTACCTTGAGGTAAACAAACGCTTCACTTTTAAATATCGGCTTCCCGGCCAGTGTATAATCGTTAGTCGATCATAACATACATTGATTCTCGTGGAAAAGTGAAAATTGCAGGTTATGACTCCTTTAAATTTCGTTTTTCTTTATTTAAATCTACCCTTTACTGTGTCAGTAATTTGTTAGTCAGAAAAATATTAGACTACCTTAAAGGTTTTGCTTAAGTTAACAGACTGTGTGCGTGTCAAAATAGCCTAAATTAAAGCATTTAAAGTTGGATAAAACATAGGCTAATTATATTTAGAATACAGTAATATATAAATGCTTATAAAGGAATAAATATCAAGGAGTAAATCAATGAAAATTTCTTTATTGGTAAAAAAAAAAAAAAAAAAAAAAATGCGACTGGTCGACCAATGAGAATGTCAGTCGACCAAGACGTCATCGACCGATTAGTCGACTAAAAGACTAAAGTTGACAGCCCTAGTAAACACATAATGTTCGTATCTCACTAACGGTACATTTCCCTGCCAGTACACACAAAGATAAATCAAAGTGACATTACGTTAACCAACCATTTCAGAAACGTCCTGTTTCCGACTCCGGTTCAAATTGATACGGTTGCACAGTGTCCTCAGACACTCCCGCTGCCATTCTTCAAAATATACCCTCAACTGTTGTCAAGGCAACACTCCACGTGTGTTGTTGTGGCAAAACGCCCACAGATCAGAGGGGCGGGGTGAGCAAAGCTCATTATCATTTAAAGACACAAGCACTTAAACGGCATGCTGAAAACAGAGCTGTTTTTGTCCAGGTAAAATTAGTGTTTTCTTACAATACTAATGAGAATTTTTAATTAAAGTCCAACTGAAATCAAAATTGACCCTATTTACTTTGTTAGTGCATATTACTAGTCTTGTGGTGAACAATTAATCCGTGCAAGTTAATACTAGGCCTGGGCGAAAAATCGATTGAATGAATTAATTCGAATTTTTTGTTGCGGGCGATTTAAAAAATAAGTAAATCGAGTTTTTGTGTAATGATCATTTTGGTCGCATATGCTCCTGAAATTTAATCTGTGCGACCTAAAAATATATTTGGGAGCATTTGTGCGAATGCAAATAATGGTTGTGGTGCGACCTGTTTTAATTTCTCTAAAAAAAAAAACGTTTGCAAATTACTTCACAGTGTGTACCTTATGTGCGCTGATATATAAGCACGAGAGAGAGCCCCGGTCGCGCGCGCGCACTCTCACGTCTTCAAACAACACGAGCGCTGTCTTGCTCTCTCTCCCTCGCGCATATTACTCAAAATCAATTGACACGATAGAAAAAGGGCGGAAGACCGAAGTTTCACGTGAAGCGTTCAGAGATTTTTTTTTCTCCTGAATTACAGCGGAGTGTGAATTGTGCTAAAAAATAAACTGCCGGGATAATCACACAACTTGGCGGTTGGCAACCGTCATGTCCGATTCGCGAACTAATGACTCATTTGAACCGATTCACTTGAATGAATGGTTAAAACAACTGATCTGTCTAACACTGAACTCACGAGACGTCTGAATCGGTGTATAACAAATCGGTAACACTTTACAATAATGTTCCATTTATTAAATTCTAGTTAACTACATTAGTTAACACGTACTATTAATAAACTGTACATTGTTAATTTGTTAACCATTGTTAATGTTAATTTCAACATTTAGGCTAGGCTACTAATAGCCTACATTAGGCTATTGAAGTGTTTTTTTATGTTAACAAATAAAAGAAAATAAAAAAAACACTTCAATAGCCTAATGTAGGCTATTAGTAGCCTAGCCTAAATGTTGAAATTAACATTAACAATGGTTAACAAATTAACAATGTACAGTTTATTAATAGTACATGTGTTTATTGCTTTCCTTAATAAGTAGGGGGGGGGAATCGGAAAAAAATCGTAAATCGAATTAAAAAAAATAAAATCGGAGATTTTATTTTTAGGCCATATCGCCCAGCCCTAGTTAATACACAGAAAAAAATTGTTTGCCGTCGTAATCTTTAATCAAAGTCTGAAAAGTTACTTCCGGGCTGGAATGGCGTTCCTTCTCTGATGATGTAGGTTTGACGGCTTGGGTTGGGAAACGCTTAACCACTCCCCTAGTCTGGTATGAGTGAGAGATGGAGAGGAGGAGCGCTAGAGTAAAACCCTGCCCTCTGTTCAGTATTCCGTTTCACTGGGAAATATGCCACAACACTGAAGAAAAGTCGTTTGCACCTTCCGGTTCATGCGGACTTTAAAGTATATTTTAAACTTTTAATTTAGACCCTAAAGAATCGTAGCCTATTAGCTTGTACAAAAATGCCATTATATGTCCCCTTTAAGAAATGAATAAATGTACATTTTTAGAAATAAATAAATATATTTTCAGAAAAACCTGTTCCTTTACATGGCTCATTAGCTGAGGCCAATTGTCTATAAACAACGTATCAGTTTATAATTAATATATTATTAAATATGATTGAATTCCAATGTAGAATTCGGTCTGTTATGACCGCTGCGAAGTATCGTTGCCATGAATAACAGAGCGTTGCTATGGACGCAGGATTCTAACCGTAGAAACGGAACGGACTATTTTCTTATGCGGAAGCAATACAATCGCTTTTAAATCAATAAACTCCGGTTTAAATCAATATTCTGTGTCAAATTAGTGATTTATTTGGTGGGTAGCCATGTCATAAGCCATGTAGCAGATATATAAAGTTATACACTAATGACACCCATCTTTATCAAACATTTAGTTATATTTCCTAATAACCCCATTCATGGCAACAAGGCAGATCGCTAACATCTTACCGTTTTGTATACGAAGCTGATTTCTTCTTTCTTGAATAGCGCCGAACACGATTGAAACCATTCAGAAATGACCACGACGTTATTCTTTAAACTGGGAAAGCGCGCGAACTGTTCACCTCAGAAGACTCGACACCACCGACTGACTGAAGGAGCGCGCGCTGGGTATGTCGTCATCACCGCGAGTCGAAATCAACGTTAGATTATCAAAAACTCGCCAAATACTGTACAAAACAGCAAGACATCAATAAAACTGTCAAAAAAAAAAAAAAAAAAAAAAGGTGACAGGCGTAGACAGCAGTCCGTTCAATCTCACTCATGAAATATATTAAACATTTAAAAGCTTTATCGAGAAACTTAAAACCCAAAGCAATCCCGACATTTTAATGGCTTAAATGTAACTAAAATTATGGATTTTTTTATTCTTGATGCAAGAACCAGTAGACAGAAAAATTAACAATGAAAGTTAGTTTGTAAAATACAAAGTGTAAACAAATGTGACAGATCTCTCTACAAAAAAAAAAAAACAGTTTGAAACTGTAAAAAAAAACATTTATTTTCCTTCATAAAAGTATAAACAAACTATGATAAAAATGCATCATAAAAAATTGACATAACATTTAACTCATAATGAAGTATAATGATATTTATTTATACCATGAAGCAAAATTATATACAAGAATGAAACGTCTAGATGATGTTCTTTGATCTGAATCTCAGTAGAAACTGCTCTTGAAGATGAACTTTATTCACTGTGACAAATTTAGATTATGTTTTTTTATCCTGTCGCTCGTTGTGGCTGGTTAAGACAGATTTTGAAGAGATGTTATTGCTCGATGGTATTATTGTGTCACATTTGATGGGGATGCGGCATTAGACCTGAAAGTGCTGGATCTGAAGATCTACTTTCTGTGATTGTATTTTTTGTGACTGAGTAGAGAAGATATCTGAGTGAAGCTCTTCCCACATTCAGTGCAGTGATACGGTTTCTCTCCAGTGTGGATCCTCTCGTGTGTTTTCACATGTTCTGACCGACGGAATCTCTTGTCGCAGTGTGAACACTTGTAAGGTTTCTCTCCAGTGTGAGTCCTCCAGTGCAGTTTCAAATCTTCAGCTCTAAAAAAACTCTTCCCACACTCAAAGCACTTATGAGCTTTTTCACCAGTGTGTGTTTTCAGATGAAGTCTTAAATTCTGCAGACGTGAAAATCTTTTTCCACACAAAGAACAGGGATGTGGTTTCTCCTGTGAATGAACTAACATGTGGCTCTTCAGGCCTGTAGCCCTCGAAAATCTTCTGCCACATTGATCACATTCGTACGGTTTCTCTCCAGTGTGGATGTTCATGTGTTCCTGAAGGTTTGATGATTGACTAAAACTCTTCCCACAGTGATCACATTCGTACGGTTTCTCTCCAGTGTGGACCCTTGTGTGAATCTCAAGATTTTGTTTGTATTTAAAACTCTTTCCACACAAAGAACATAAATATGGTTTCTCCTGTGAATGAACTCTCAGGTGGCTCTTTAGGGCTGAAGCACACAGAAATGTTTTGCCACATTGATCACATTCATGCAGTTTCTCACCAGTGTGGATGTTCATGTGTTTATTAAGGCTTCCTTGTTGTTTGAAACTCTTCCCACACTGATCACATGTGAACGGTTTCTCTCCAGTGTGGATGTTCATGTGTTCCTGAAGGGTTTCTTGTCGTGTGAAACTACTCAGACACTGATGACAGATGAAATATTTCTTGTCTCTTATTTTCAAACAAATACTTTCAGTCTGTGAGGGAGTTTCTTCTTCAGTT
Source organism: Rutilus rutilus (assembly GCA_021464565.1). Taxonomy (NCBI): domain Eukaryota; kingdom Metazoa; phylum Chordata; class Actinopteri; order Cypriniformes; family Leuciscidae; genus Rutilus; species Rutilus rutilus. Next base: position 47,679,240 of record JAJAQA010000006.1, read on the forward strand.
TTGACATGATGTTTCTTCTCTCCAATCTCCTCATTTTCCTCCATCAGGCCTAAAATTTAAATAAAAATCATAATTTTAATGCATTTTTATTAATTGATACCACAAAATGAGGTATATTGAAGGCTTATGGGAATATTCTATCATTTATTTGTGAACTGATGTGAGCATTAGGAAAATAATAATTCCGTTAAAAAATGTGGGAAGCACCCTTGTGAAAAAGAAGTGTACTTAATTGTATTGAAAGCGTACTTTTTGTGTGCTTAAAATAATAAAAGTATACTTTTTAAAAAGTGCACTTGCAGATAATATAATTAAAATTAAAGACCACTTAAGTGTACTTAAATGGAATACATTTTAATGACAATATTTCTTAACACACAAGTGCACTTTTTACAAATGCACTTTGTAATAATATCTAATTAAGCTTAACTTAAAGTACACTTTCATCACAATATTTCTAAACACACTTAAGTGTACTTTTTAAAAATGCACTTTGTAATAATGTCTAATTAAGTTTTACTTAAAGTACACTTTCATCACAATATTTCTAAACACACTTAAGTGTACTTTTTAAAAATGCACATTATAATAATGTCTAATTAATTTTATTTAAAGCTGCCGTCGGCAAAATTTTTTTGATCATATTCAGTGAAATCGACACTATAATCCGACAGAACAACATAAATAAGGTGGTTTTAGAAAAAACCCCGAGCTTCTAACTCCACCTGGAGCGTGTTATTGGTTTTGCAAAAATCCACCGCTCCCGGATCATCGGGTCCAATCAGCGCAGGGGGGGTGTGAGATCTGACTGTCAATCACAGGTCGTGCACACGCCACAGATCCCACTCCCCCTCGCCCACGTTACAATCACATGCACACGCCTGAAGTTCGCGCAGAAACGAAGAGTGATGGCGGAAAAAGATTCCAATTCCTCGGTTAACCTCAAGAGCTAGGAGGTCAGAGCTTGCAACATTTCGTCTCGACAGGTAATTGTGCTTTATCAACCATTTACTTTATGAGTACTCCATGGTGTTGATCGATGCTGATGAGACGGGCGCGTTCACAGAAAATCTCCCATCGAGTTCGTACTAGTCATTGCGTGTGCACCAGATTTTCTGTGAACGCGCCCGTCTCATCAGCATCGATCAACACCATGGAGTACTCATAAAGTAAATGGTTGATAAAGCACAATTACCTGTCGAGAAGAAATGTTGCAAGCTCTGACCTCCTAGCTCTTGAGGTTAACCGAGGAATTGGAATCTTTTTCCGCCATCACTCTTCGTTACTGCGTTGATAGTGGGGGAGGGGCATGAGAGTTGTAAACATTAAAAAATTTGGCTAAATCCACTCAATCTTCCAGGGTTGCCGACTGCAGCTTTAAAGAAAGTACACTTTCATGAAAATATTTCTAAACACACTTAAGTTCATGTTTTAAAAAATGCACTTTTTAATAATGTCTACTTAAGTTTTACTTAAACATTTAAAATAATTATGATTTTATAGTGTTTTAAAGTTATTAAAGTTAAAGTTATAAGTTATTCAAGGAAATTTATTTTGATGTATTGACTAATATACTAAATAAAATAAGAATTTTAATGGAAAACATGGAAAATAATTGATTTTAATTTCAACTCAGGTGTGTTGTCCAAAAATAATTTGTTAATGTATTTTAAATGTTTAGTCTATAATACTGTGTGCATTAATGCACTTGCACTTGAAATTTATTTTTCCAATACATTTAGCTATACATTATAATCAAGTACAACATATTGTTGACATTTTTGACGGTTTTATACATAATATTTGACAATAAAATGTAATTTATGAGAGGAGTCTTAGCATAATAGTAATGTGTTGTACTTTACAACTGTGAACAGAATACTTCCAATATCATTATGTTGTTCTAAGTCAATTAAACACATTTAATTGTAATCAGACTACTACACTGAACAAAAATACTGACTTTTAGTTAGGTGAAAGAGTCAAGTTTTGTGAATTTAGGCTACAGAGTCTAACAACACAATGAGTTAGAACAACTTCAACTTAAACAGAAAAGCTGAAATAACCCTTTTATATACTGTCTATGGAAATAACATTTAAAGCAGGGCCAGAGCCCGTCTACGGAGAGCCTGCCCACTCCCTATTAAGTCCTATTGTACCGAATTTTGGTTGTAGTTCCACCAGAGTTCCACTGGGGGCGATCGCCATGAGTGCAGAATGAATGGGAGTCTATGGGGCTAGACGGCTAAATTTGTCTCTTTCACCCGATTGCCATTGAGAAATCTCAGATTCGATAGTACCGTATTTTCCGCACTATAAGGCGCACTTAAAAGCCTTTAATTTTTTCAAAAAACGACAGTGCGCCTTACATATGGATCTGGCGCCTTATGTTAACGTCTGTTAAACAACCGCTGACTTAAACCTTGTTTATACTTTCGCCTGACACCGGAGCGCGAGCCTCCGCTGACTGCGCGCGCAACTCCCCAAACAGACGAGGCATTTATACTTGACGCAACTGTTTTGTTTTAGACTGAACACCAGACCATATAACTGATTTAGACGCGCAAACTGGGTGCCGGTGTGATGAGATGTACTACTAATATCCGTCTGCTCGGGCAGATTCGGCTCAAAGTCATGCATCTTCGGATTCAGAGGCGCGCGCGCTGTTAAGCCGAATCTGCCCGAACAGACGGATATTATTTTTTTTATTACCTTCGCGTTCATGCGGACGCGTCTAGTATAAACAAGGTATGGTTTACATTTGGACTTTGGATGTGATCTTAGGCTTGAAAAGGTTGGTGACCACTGCATAACGCAAACCCAGTCAAACGTTTGACTGCAGTATCTTCTATTCTATGCGCCTTATAATCCGGTGCGTCCTATATATGAAAACAGTTCTAAAATAGGCCATTCATTGAAGGTGCGCCTTATAATCCGGTGCGCCTTATAGTGCGGAAAATACGGTAGGTTTTGCAAGTTCAACATGGGTCATGGGTAACATGGTCGAAAGTTGAATGAACGAGTACTTATGTCCTTTCGATTTCTTATAGGTTGAGTTGTTGTTGCCCATAACGCGCTAGCATTCTGCTAATGAACCCTGATTGGTCAGTGAAGGACTGATTACGACCAGAGATACCGCTTGATGGCATCGTGGCATCCGAAGCAGGACCAGAAACAAACAAAACAAAAACTCGTCTAGCACGTGTATTTACCTGTGTCAGCTGTGTGTGTGTTTACCTGTGTCAGCTGTTTTGTCGATGCCTCGAGAGAAAAGAAAGTGCAGAGCGCGAAAGCACCAAAGTGACTGAAGGATTGCCGTAAAGCAGTATCTCTGGTCGTACGATTTGCATGACGTCATTGACACTTTAAAAAACCTTTTAAAGCAAATAAGTGACTCTAAAAAATCTAACACCCAGCAATGTGTAATTTCTTTGCATCTCCTTTCGAATACAACATTCAAATTACTAGACAAAAAATTATATCCTGAGAAAAGTGGATTTTGATGGGTATACTGCCATAGACCTCCATTCGTTCTGCACTCGTCCTGTGAGCGCCCTCATGTGGAATCAAAGTGGAACTGCAACCATTTCAGAAGCCGGAAGTTTACTGAGTTTACTGAGGCCCAAAGTTGCAAGTGCGGATTTTCCGCTCATGGGCACCAGGGGGGTGCGAAACGACCACCATTCAACCCCAACTAAGTAATATAACCATCCCAATGACTCTGAAGCTGTTCAGTTAAGGTAAAAAAGTTACTTAGATCACCTTTAAGCGCAGTAAACTGTGAAAAAGAACTCAATTCGGTGTACGCGCACAGAAAGCCACGTGTAAATTTAAATTAGCGAGTCACTAACGTTAATCAAACAAAAGAGGAAATAACTTACTGCACTTGACTGAATAACATTTTTTAGTTTTAATAAGAATGCAACAATATTTAAATGATACAGTGAAGTATTTTTTTTTTTCCTACTATGGAAGTCAATGGGACCAGTTAACTGGTTGGTTACGGACATTTTTCAAATATCTTCCTTTGTGTTCAGCAGAAGAAAGAAATTCATACAGGTTTGAACCAACTTGAGGGCGAGTATGATGACAGAATTTTCATTTTAAAGTGATCTATCCCTTTAAAGTGTTGTAACTGTTTGTTTATGTATAGTGTTTCTTTGTTTTTTCTTGTGCATCAACAGAAAGGATTTTATGTATTTATTTGAGAGATTTTGTCAGTAAATGTACGTGGAGGGTTTTAAATTGAATTTGTGTTGATTGTAACTAGGTTACGATTTTTTTTTTATTCAAATTTGAAATAAACTGCAACTTTATTATTCATTTTAATTACAAATGTATTTAATTATATAATAGTGTACATGTATATTACATTAAAGTATATTTTAGTTCATATTAATTGCTTGTCAGTATATTTGGAAGTACACTTATCATATTTCAAAGTTCAAAATGTATTAAGTCCCACTTGAGTTGTTCCAAAAAATCACTCTTAATTTCAACTAATTGCATTTAATTTGAGATTAATCTTTGATACATTTGAAATCAATTACATATAATATGCAATACGTTTGTCGAAAAAATTACTGTTTACTATTATTGTTAACTGACATTAAAGTATATTTCAGTTCACATTAATTGTTTGTCAGTTCATTAAACTACACTTTAACTATATTTTAAATACACTTTTTGCAATTATGAAAGTACGTATTAAAGTCCCATTTATGTTGTTTAAAAAAAGCATTCAAAAGTTCAACTAATTGCATTTAATATGAACTTAATTTGTGATACATTTGAAATTAAATACAAATAAAATGCACTTAAGCGGTGAAAACATTAAATTTAATTCACACTTAAGTGTATTGTTAACTGACATTAAAGTACATTTTAGTTCACATTAATTGCTGTTCAGTGCATTGAGCAGTGCACTTTAAATCAATTTTAAAGACACTAGGGCCCGGTTTCACAGACAGGGCTTAGACTAAGCCAGGATTAGACCATAGATCAATTAGGACATTTAAAGGCAGGGTAGGTAGGATTTATTAAAAATTAAAGATCCAAATTTGTTAAAACTTTCTATATATATCAATACATAATTAAAATGTAAGAACTCTGAAAAAAAGAGTATAAAAATCAAGTGACTCTAGACCGTTTAATCTGTATTAAACACAGCTCATTATTTCGATTCGGGACGAATCAAAGGATTGGCTTAGGCGACTGTCACTCTCTCGCAACCATGGCAACCACCCTTTTGCCACACAGCACCTACCCACTTGCGCGCGACCGTTTGATTTGAGGAGTGCGAGAGGCACGGAACCTGATCACACCTCCGTCCAGTAGATGGCGGTAATGCACTATGTTTGCAAGCTGCCAATAAAATCTATCGAAGAAGAAGAAGAAGGCACTGATATGAAGGTAAAATGATGCCATAAAGTATTGCATGCGCAGGGTAAGATTTGTGAAAGTGTACATAAGATTGCAAGCGTAAATTAAATTTGCATGCGCAAGAGAAGATTTGTAAAGGTGTAAATCGCCTTTCAAGTGTAAGAAAAAAATATTTGCAGCATTTAACTGTTATTCGTAAGTGTAATTCATATATTGTGAAGCTGCAGCTTCATGCTAACGCAAAATAAATAGGATCTGTATTCCTCTGACTTCCATTTTTCCGCGCGAACACTTTTGGCACGGTTTTTGCGCTCAAATACGGCCAAAAGTATTGCAGGCCCGTGAACAGCAATTTGCGACCGAAAACAACAGAGTTAGGAACTGCAAAACAGATTCACTGCATAAAATCAAACTTTGTGTAAAAAATAAACTGTTGCAAATGTCTAAATGTGTGCATAGGGCAACAAAGTTCCCGAAATAACCCGATTTGTACAGTTCCGTCTTTCTTTTACCTGCGCTTCCAGTTTTGGCACGATTCTCTCACTCATTGAGTTTTGCAAGCGCGAAGAGGAGGGCGGGTCCACCTTCTTCATGTAGCCAATCAGATGAGCTTCTCGCTGACTCTAGGTTTACTCTTATCTGATTGGTTCAATAAACACGCCAGTCACCAGAACACATCTTTATCTTCATTTGGCTCAGAAACCTTCTGGTTGCCGAAATGGTACTTTTAATGCACACATACATGTTAAATAAATAGATAAACAAATAAAGAAACAAATAAGTCATGATTGCTTAATAAGCTGTGCACGGTAGGATGACTATGAGTACATACTGAATTTCGAGCTGGTGTGTTAAAAAAAATTGTATCTGAACTACTTCATGCATAATTTCACCTGTCTACTGATAGGGGGATTCCACTATTATTATGTTACAATAATATTTTTTCGTGTGTTAAAGAGCATCTCTAAATTATGCACCATTTATCACCTGCAATGCCATCGTGTAACCACTAGATGGCTGTATAGCCCTATATATGAACATATCAAGACGCTGTATATTCCCTGGTTGCTGGGTTTTTATTCAGACATAATTAGTTACTTTTTGTAAAGGTTGAGTTTAAGTTGATTTAGTATCAGTTTTTCATTACAGTCAAATCTGGACAAAAAGAAAGCATTTTGTTATTTATACTAGCTACATATAATAGCTTGATCAGTCACACGAAAGTAATCACTAAATCAGAATTAATATTGGCAGTGCGACCAAGACAATATTTCAAAATATGTAATTGAGTGTTAAATGCCTCGAACAGAGACATGATGTGAAAAACACTGCATCAGAATTGTATTATTACATAAAGAATGGGTATTAAATGTTTTGATTGTAAAGTTTAACATCTGCTCAGTGGTGTAACAGATTATATAACATATCAAATTTCAATCCATTTACGTTAACACCAGCTTGAAATTCAGTATGAATGTTAGTCAGCTTTAATCAGCCTAATGGTGCACAGCTTATTAAGCAATCATGACTTATTTGTTTCTTTATTTGTTTATCTATTTATTTAACATGTATGTGTGCATTAAAAGTACCATTTCGGCAACCAGAAGGTTTCTGAGCCAAATGAAGATAAAGATGTGTTCTGGTGACTGGCGTGTTTATTGAACCAATCAGATAAGAGTAAACCTAGAGTCAGCGAGAAGCTCATCTGATTGGCTACATGAAGAAGGTGGACCCGCCCTCCTCTTCGCGCTTGCAAAACTCAATGAGTGAGAGAATCGTGCCAAAACTGGAAGCGCAGGTAAAAGAAAGACGCCACTGTACAAATCGGGTTATTTCGGGAACTTTTTTGCCCTATGCACACATTTAGACATTTGCAACAGTTTATTTTTTACACAAAGTTTGATTTTATGCAGTGAATCTGTTTTGCAGTTCCTAACTCTGTTGTTTTCGGTCGCAAATTGCTGTTCACGGGCCTGCAATACTTTTGGCCGTATTTGAGCGCAAAAACCGTGCCAAAAGTGTTCGCGCGGAAAAATGGAAGTCAGAGGAATACAGATCCTATTTATTTTGCGTTAGCATGAAGCTGCAGCTTCACAATATATGAATTACACTTACGAATAACAGTTAAATGCTGCAAATATTTTTTTCTTACACTTGAAAGGCGATTTACACCTTTACAAATCTTCTCTTGCGCATGCAAATTTAATTTACGCTTGCAATCTTATGTACACTTTCACAAATCTTACCCTGCGCATGCAATACTTTATGGCATCATTTTACCTTCATACACTGAACCTAGGAATACCAAAACAATGGCAGAGAAAGAGCAATCTAAATTTACAGTACCGGCATATGCAGTTAGTGAAGGCAAACCAGGCAAAAAAATGCCCCTTCCCCTCCGCTTGTCTCAGGTAAATAATGCGTCCTCTAGCTCAGCGGTCGGAGTCGCGCGTTCATGTGTTTTGGGGACGTGGCTTTGGAAGAAGCACAGAAATGAGGGGGTGGAGTGAATGGAAATAATGAGATGTCTTTAAAACAGTCGTGAGAGGTCTACAGACACTCGATTTTGATACTTTCTTTTTCAGAGTACTTACATTTTAATTATGTATTGATATGTACATAAAGTTTAAACAAATTTGAAAAATAAAATTTTTAGACCATTTCTACCTACCCTGCCTTTAAGTAATTTTTATAAACATGCTTAGAAAAAAACATTACCGATGTGCATCTTAAAACTAAAAAGGCACTGATATATTTTTAAGATCAGTCAGTGCAAGTTTATTTCAGTGGAAACAGCTCAGACTTACATTTTAGTCTATGACTAGTCTTAAGCCCTGTCTGTGAAACCAGGGGTAGAAGTAATTATGAAAGTAAATATAAAGTTGTATTTAAGTCCCACTTAAGTGGTACCAAAAAAACACTTAATGACAACTTATTGCATTTTATTTCAACTTAATATGTGATATATTTGAAATCAATTATACTTAATGTGCATTCAGTGCACCGAAAACATTGCATTTAAGTCACACTTAAGTGTATACATTTAAAGTATATTATTTGTATAATAAGAACACTATAAAAGTACACTAAAGTGCACTCTTTTTTTCACAAGGGCAGCATTTGTGGATGTTTCCTGGACTAATTCCGTTTACCGAACAAACATTATCGTCCGGCTTTCGACTACTGTCTGCCATGTACAGAACCAGTTTTGTTCATTAAATGTTCTGATCTTTGCTTTTTATGTTTTATTTATTATACTTAAAATAAATGTGTATTTATTTAGTTTTTTTCTTTTTTCACAAATGTATGACTTTTGGAAGTGCAATTTGATTACCATATGCAGTTAGTTTTAATAAAGTTGAATTAACGTAACCTTCTGTAATTTTTACTCTTAGAAGTGTACACTTGCAGGTGTTGATTATAATTAGGCTAATTTACTGATAGCCCCATAAATAATAATAAGGATACACAATATAAAAAATAAAAAAACTATATAATTATCTAACATCTGACTAATTAAAAATTAACCTCAAAACATAAAATGCTAAATGGGGGATATCTAGTGGCCTATCTAGCATAAAAACAAAAAATTGTCAGAACGTTGTCTCTCAGTTGAATGGCGCAACAACGTTGCTACAGCCCTTACAATTCTACGTTGTTACAATGTTGCGAGCACGTAGACAGCGACATTGCCACAGAAGAAATGCAACGTGCTTCAGACGTTGCCACAACGTAAATGTGTTTGCTGGGAAACGTTTCTATCCCCATGAAATTTCCTCACAGATAAAAACTTACAAAAGCTTGAGATTATACATTCAATAACACTACAATATCGCTCTCTAAATGAAACATAACAAAATCGTTCATGTTTGAATGATTTCAACATTTTCCTCAGATGTTCGTTTCGTGCTGAACTAAATCAGTCTACAGACGCCAGAAAAGACTCACATTTAGCGCTTTATCCGATGAAAACAGTTCAGAAATAACCCTGTAAATGTTGCTGAAACAAACTGTGTAAAGTGTATTTTATGGGTGTGTAAATACGCGAAATATCTGAACTGCAGAACTCACCTCAGAAGACACAACAAACGCGCCGAACGAGAAAGGACACTACTGATGACGTCAGCGCGGTGATGACAAATAAACGCGCCAATTATTGCAAACTATTTATACAAAATAACAGTTATAACTTGAACTAAAATAACGCTTAAAGTTCATGTAAATAATAATTTAATCTCAGTCATGTGTAGGTTGAAAAATAATTGATTAGTTAAAGGATTTATTTAAAGGTTTTATCATTACATTTAAACCAGGGTAAGACCAATAGCAATCATAATAGTTAATGGCTTTAAGAGTTACTTTAAATTTATGAATTGATCATTGCTTAACACAAGTAGAATCAAGTATATTTATATATATATGTGTGTGTGTGTGTGTGTGTGTGTGTGTGTGTGTGTGTGTACCAAATTTGTTGTTTTGTCAATCAGTTATTGTAATCTTCAGTTGGACCGTTGTCAACTCCATCTGTTTTTGTCAACTCTGTCATTATTAAACACAGTCAGATGAAGGTTTCTATTAATTTAGAAATAAATATTTTATTAATTTTTTCATTTAATGTGTTTGAATATTAAAACATTAACTGAACTGTCTGATTTGCCTAAGAACATTGGTTATATTTATTTAATAATAAAACAGAGGGAAGAGATTTAAGCAATTTAGGCTAGGAACTGGATTGTTCTTAATAACCCTAACACAGGAAAGTTTAAGTATTTTTTACTCCGCTCCTTTACTGAACACCAGTATTACATAATTGAAGACTGTATACTGTTGTTGGATGAATCAAATTAAAATATCATGCTTTTTATCTGACTGAGTTGACACAGATTAAGTTAAGAAGTGAATAAATGTACATTTTTAGAAAGAAAGAAAAAAAAATTCTGATAAAGCTGTTCCCTTACATGGCTCATTAGCTGAGACCATTGTCTACAAATATATCAGTTTATAATTAATGTATTATTAAATATTAAAAACTAACTTCTACAATATGTTTCGTCCCTTACCTCAAGAAACAGTGATTACTATTATTTCTCAAATGATACAGAAAAAAAGCAGTTATATAGTCATAAACTAATGACATCCATCTTTATCAAACATTTAGTTATATTTCCTAATAACCCCGTTCATGGCAACAAGGCAGTTCGCTAACATCTTACCGTTTTGTATGTGTACACGAATAGCGCCGAACACGATGGAAACCGTTCAGAAATGACCGCGTAATTCTTCAAACTGCGAAAGCGCGCGAACTGTTCACCTCAGAAGACTCGACACCACTGACTGACTGACTGACTGACTGAGCGCGCGCTGGGTATATCGTCATCACCACGAGTCGAAATCACCGTTAGATTATCAAAAACTGTATAAAGCAGCAAGACATCAATAAACCTGTCAAAAAAAAAAAAAAGGTTACAGAGTAGACAGACAGCAGTCCGTTCATGAAATATACATTTTTAAAGCTTTATCGAGAAATTTAAAGCCCAAAGCATTCACGATATTTTAATGGCTTAAATGTAACTAAAATTATGAAATTATTTATTCTTGATGCAAGAATAAGTAGACAGAAAAATTTACGATGAAAGTTAGCTTGTAAAATACAAAGTGTAAACAAATGTGAAAAAAAACAAGAACAGTTTGAATCTGTAAAAAAAAACAACGTATATTTTCCTTCATAAAAGTATAAACAAACTACGATAAAAATGCATCATAAAAAATGGACATAACATTTAACTCATAATAAAGTATAATGATATTTATTTATACCATGAAGCAAAATTATATACAAGAATGAAACGTCTAGAAGATGATGTTCTTTGATCTGAATCTCAGTAGAAACTGCTGGTCTTGAAGATGAACTTTATTCACTGTGACAAATTAAGATGATGTTTCTTTGTCCTGTCGCTCGTTGTGGCTGGTTAGGACAGATTTTGAAGAGATGTTATTGCTTGATGGTATTATTGTGTCACGTTTGGTGAGGATGCGGCATTAGACCTGAAAGTGCTGGATCTGAAGATGATCTACTTTCTGTGATTGTATTTATTGTGACTGAGTAGAGAAGATATCTGAGTGAAGCTCTTCCCACATGCAGTGCAGTGATACGGTTTCTCTCCAGTGTGGATCCTCTCGTGTGTTTTCACATGTTCTGACCGACGGAATCTCTTGTCGCAGTGTGAACACTTGTAAGGTTTCTCTCCAGTGTGAGTCCTCCAGTGTTGTTTCAAACGTATAGCGGTAATAAAACTCTTCCCACACTCAAAGCACTTATGAGCTTTTTCACCAGTATGTGTTTTCTGATGAAGTCTTAAATTCTGCAGACGTGAAAATCTTTTTTCACACAAAGAACAGGGATGTGGTTTCTCCTGTGAATGAACTAACATGTGGCTCTTCAGGCCTGTAGCCCTCGAAAATCTTCTGCCACATTGATCACATTCGTACGGTTTCTCTCCAGTGTGGATGTTCATGTGTTCCTGAAGGTTTGATGATTGAGTAAAACTCTTCCCACACTGATCACATGTGAACGGTTTCTCTCCAGTGTGGACCCTTGTGTGAATCTCAAGACATTGTTTGTATTTAAAACTCTTTCCACACAAAGAACATAAATGTGGTTTCTCATGTGAATGAACTCTCAGGTGGCTCTTTAGGGCTGAAGCACACAGAAATGTTTTACCACATTGATCACATTCATACAGTTTCTCAACAGTGTGGATGATCATGTGTTCCTGAAGGCTTTCTTGTCGTGTGAAACTACTCAGACACTGATGGCAGATGAAATATTTCTTGTCTCTTATTTTCAAAGAAATACTTTCAGTCTGTGAGGGAGTTTCTTCTTCAGTTTTGACATGATGTTTCTCCTCTCCAATCTCCTCATTTTCCTCCATCAGGCCTGAAATGAAAATAAATTCATAATTTTAATCAATTTTTATGAATTGATACCACAAATGAGGTATATTGAAGGCTTATGGGAATATTCTATCATTTATTTGTTAACTGATGTGAGCATTAGGAAAATAATAATTCCGTTAAAAAACGTGGGAAGCAACAGCGCGTTTCATTCATATGTTAACATTATTGTTTGTACTTGCACTGTAAATGTTGGGCATTATAGTTAGTGGTGGGCAGATCGAGGCTGACACCTAGTGGTCACTTGCAGGTGTTGATCTGAAACAACCTTGACAACGAGCCAGTAAAAATTTTTTTGTTTTTATATTATTGTATTTTTCTAATATGTGAAGCTTGTAACCTGTAGGCTCCTCACTGTCCATAATGTTTTTTTGGTCATGAAAAATTAATATTAATAAAAGAAATTTTGTTCAAAAATATTAATTTCTCTGCTGTGGAAGGACTTTTTTTTTACAGATAATTTCTCCAGCCTTTGAAAAAAATCCTTTCTCAAGGGACACTTGTTGCTGGCATGCAAAGATATTTTTTAGCAAGGACATACAAATAATTATATTTCAAACAATGCATACCTTGCTTAGATGGCCCAGGAGTGTCAGTAGCAGGCCGAGGTACAGGGGGAATGCTACCATCCTCTGCACCCTGCAAAATGGCAGGATGAGTGTTCCTCAAATGGCGCATCATGGATGATGTATTGTTGCAGTGGGCTAGCTGCCGATCACAATACATACATCTCACTTCATTTGGGGTTTCCAAATGGAAATGCTCCCACACCACAGATGTACGGCATTTCTTCTGTGGAGCCTCCATTTTTATTTATCTATCTATCAATGTATCTATCTATTAATCTATCTGTCTATATATATTTCTATCTATGCATCTATTAATGTGTCACTATATGTATACTCTGTCTATCTGTAGCCTATCAGTCAATGTGTAAATTTAAATGTAAGCCTAAATATAACTAAACAAATCACACTATAAATGTCATTGTGTCACCAAAAAGCCGCTATCTCAAAATCAAACTCCTCTCTCAAAAGCCCACGAGGTCAAGATACGTTGACTTCTTCACTTTTATACAGATGTGCGATTGTGTGGTCTGTTCCCGACCCTGTCAATCAAATGCTGATTCGGCGGACCATGCTTCATTTAGCCGTAGTCACGTGACATGGGTGTTTTGAATCACGCTTCGGATCAGTGTTTCGAAACATCTGCGCTTCGGGATCTCGAAAAGCTTCGGAACTTCAGTTTCGCGTCAGCCATCCCTAATTATAGTTATTCTGTAGTAATTTTGGGTCTCTGTGGTAAAAAGAAAACGTTTGAGTTCAGACAGCCAGAATATACCTTTAAATATTATAAATCATCTCTATTTAAAAGATTATAGTATTACATATCACATCTGACACAAACATACAAACTACAACAATATTACACCCATTTTTAGAGTTTGGTCTTTCAAATTCCTGTCATTAACATTACATAACTGATTATGTCCATCATTTAAATTATTGCCGCATTAAAGACCAAGATAATGTTTCTATCCCCATGAAATTCCCTCACAGATCAAAATTTACAATAGTTTGAGATTATACATTAAATAACACTACATTATCACTCTCAAAATGAAACATATGACAAGATCGTCGTTCATATCATGTTTGAATGATTTCAACATTTTCCTCAGATGTTAGTTTCGTGCTGAACTAAATCAGTCTACAGGCGCCAGAAAAGACGCACATTTAGCGCTTTATCCGATGAAAACAGTTCAGAAATAACCCTGTAAATGTTGCTGAAACAAACTGTGTAAAGTGTATTTTAAGGGTGTGTAAATACGCGAAATATCTGAACTGCAGAACTCACCTCAGAAGACACAACAAACGCGCCGAACGTGGAAGGACACTAGTGATGACGTCAGCGCGGTGATGCCAAATAAACGCGCCAAATATTCTTACAACTATTTATACAAAATAACATTCTAATTATGTTTATTATAATTATATAATTATAATTTAAACTAATTATTTAAAGGTTTTAATTATCATAACATTTAAACCATGGAAAGACCAATAGCAATCATAATAGTTAATGGCTTTCAGAGTTACCTAAAATTATGAATTGATAATTTCTTAACACAAGTAGAATCAACAGACAATAAAAAGTTTCTAAGGGTCCAACTTTTGGAGCTATAAGCATTGTAAAATTGAAAGTCATTATGAAACTGTTGTCCTCAAAAATTATTTTTGGTCTTACTTGAACACTGATAATATAGTATTATTTCTCACTATGTGACACAGATAAAACATACAAAATACAACAAAACAAATAAAATAAAGTCAGAATTGCGTGAAATAAAGTTGCAATTGCGCGTTATAAAGTCAGAATTCTGACTTTTTTCTCACAATTGCGACTTTATAGCACACAATTCTGACTTTATAACACATAATTGCGAGTTTATATCTCGCAATTCTGACATATTTTCTCAGAATTGTGAGATATAAACTCACAATTGTGAGATATAAAGTCCAGACTTTTTCTTCTTTTTTTTTTTTTACCTCAGAATAGTTTATATCTCAAAATTCTGACTTTATAGCACGCAATTGCGACTTTATATCATGCAATTATGACTTTATATCTCCCAACTGTGACTTTATTTCTCTCAGAATTGCGACTTTATATCTCGCAATTGCGACTATATTTCTCAGAATTGCGACTTTATTTCTCACAATTCTGACTTCATATCTCGCAATTCTGAGAAAAAAAAGTCACAATTCTGACTTGATAGATCGCAATTGTGAGAAAAAAAGTCAGAATTGTGAGATAAAAAGTCGCAATTATTATTATTTATTTATTATTCAGTGGCGGAAACAAGCTTCCATAGAAAACAGTGATGTTAGTTTGTTGTTTTGTTACTAGGGCGCCGCCATTTTGAGCTTCAACAGTCCGTGACGTCACTGGCATGATAGGCTACCTTGACAGCTCCAGCAAAATGGCATATCAAGAGCATAACAGATCGAGAGGGGGGTCTCAATGCATTGTGATCTGTCCAACAAGCGAATATAACACCTTCCACTCACATAAACAAGTTCCACTCACCCCTTAGTTGTTATCGTGATGTTCACCTTCACTGCAGATCACCTTGCTAAATTAATCCGATGCCAGGATGCTATCCAATATAAGAATCAGTATAGGTGTCATTCATACTGTGAAAAATATGCAGTTTTATTATTTCATTTGAGGATTCAATTTCTAAAATGCTGTTTTTAGTGTTAACTTGTACAGTTAATCTGTATTACCATACTGTCAAAATCAGTCAGTTCAGTCAGAGTAGCCTGACATAACGTTAGTAGCCTATAGTGGTGCCATGCCAGTGACGTCATCGAACACGGCTGCGCTCTGATAACAACAAATGTAAATTTCAGTATTGGGAAAAACTTAATATATGTTTTGTTTTTAATATTATTTTTGAATTAATTTGTTTACAATTTTTATAACCACATGTTATCGAATTGTATTTTGTTTGTTTCATTTCCCCTTTAAACTGCGTAACACGAAAGCGCGCAAACTGTTCACCTCAGAAGACTCGACACCACTGACTGACTGAAGGAGCGCGCGCTGGTGATGTCGTCATCACCGCGAGTCGAAATCAACGTTAGATTATCAAAAACTCGCCAAATACTGTACAAAACAGCAAGACATCAATATAACATTATCAAACAAAAATAAAAAACGGTTACAGGCGTAGACAGACAGCAGTCCGTTCAATCTCAGTCATGAAATATATTAGACATTTAAAAGCTTTATCGAGAAATTTGAAGCCCAAAAGCAATCACCATATTTTAATGGCTTAAATGTAACTAAAATTGTGAAATGATTTATTCTTGATGCAAGAAGAATAAGTAGACAGAAAAAATTAACACTGAAAGTTAGTTTGTAAAATACAAAGTGTAAACAAATGTGAGAGATCTCTCTACAAAAAAAAACAAGTAAAATAACAAGAACAGTTTGAATCTGTAAAAAAAACAAAAACGTATATTTTCCTTCATAAAAGTATAAACAAACTACGATAAAAATGCATCATAAAAAATGGACAAACTCATAATAAAGTATAATGATATTTATTTATACCATGAAGCAAAATTATATACAAGAATGAAACGTCTAGATGATGTTCTTTGATCTGAATCTCAGTAGAAACTGCTGGTCTTGAAGATTAACTTTATTCACTGTGACAAATTTAGATGATGTTTTTGTCCTGTCGCTCGTTGTGGCTGGTTAGGACAGATTTTGAAGAGATGTTATTGCTCGATGGTGTTATTGTGTCACGTTCGGTGAGGATGCGGCATTAGACCTGAAAGTGCTGGATCTGAAGATGATCTACTTTCTGTGATTGTATTTATTGTGACTGAGTAGAGAAGATATCTGAGTGAAGCTCTTCCCACATTCAGTGCAGTGATACGGTTTCTCTCCAGTGTGGATCCTCTCGTGTGTTTTCACATGATCTGACCGACGGAATCTCTTGCCGCAGTGTGAACACTTGTAAGGTTTCTCTCCAGTGTGAGTCCTCCAGTGCAGTTTCAAATGTATAGCGGTAATAAAACTCTTCCCACAGTCAAAGCACTTATGAGCTTTTTCACCAGTATGTGTTTTATGATGTGCTTTTAATTCCTGCAGACGTGAAAATCTTTTTTCACACATAGAACATGAATGTGGTTTCTCCTGTGAATGAACGAACATGTGGCTCTTCAGGCCTGTAGACCTCGAAAATCTTCTCCCACATTGATCACATTCGTGCAGCTTTTCTCCAGTGTGGATGTTCATGTGTACATGAAGGTTTGATGATTGAGTAAAACTCTTCCCACACTGATCACATATGAACAGTTTCTCTCCAGTGTGGATCCTCATGTGAATCTCAAGACATTTCTTGTATTTAAAACTCTTTCCACACACAGAACATGAATATGGTTTCTCATGTGAATGAACTATCAGGTGGCTCTTTAGGGCTGAAGCACACAAAAATGTTCTGCCACATTGATCACAGTCATACAGTTGCTCACCAGTGTGGATGTTCATGTGTTCCTGAAGGGCTTCTTGTCGTGTGAAACTACTCAGACACTGATGGCAGATGAAATATTTCTTGTCTCTTATTTTTAAAGAAATACTTTCAGTCTGTGAGGGAGTTTCTTCTTCAGTTTTGACATGATGTTTCTCCTCTCCAAACTCCTCATTTTCCTCCATCAGGCCTGAAATGAAAATAAAAATCATAATTTTAGTGCATTTTTATTAACTGATACCACAAATGAGGTATATTGAAGGCTTATGGGAATATTCTATCATTTATTTGTGAACTGATGTGAGCATTAGGTAAATAATAATTCTATTAAAAAACATGGGAAGCGGCAGTGCGTTTCATTCATATGTTGACATTATTGTTTGTATTTGCACTGTAAACGTTGGGCATTATAGTTATTCTGTGGTAATTTTGGGTCTCTGTGGTAAAAAGAAAATATTTGAATTCAGACAGCCAGAATATACCCTTAAATATTATATGTCAGCTCTATTTAAAAGATTATAGTATTACATATCACATCTGACACAAACATACAAACTATAACAATATAACACCAATTTTTAGAGTTTGGTCTTTCAGATTACTGTCAATGACATTACATAACTAATTATGTCCATCACTAAAATGATTGCCACATTAAAGACCAAGATAGCAATTGTTTTTTCTATCCCCATGACATTTCCTCACAGATCAAAACTTTGTTTTAATCAAAAGTTTGAGATTATACATTCAATAACACTACATTATCACTCTCAAAATGAAACATATGACAAGATCGTCCATGTATGAATGATTTCAACATTTTCCTCAGATGTTCGTTTCGTGCTGAACTAAATCAGTCTACAGACGCCAGAAAAGACGCACATTAGCGCTTTATCCGATGAAAACAGTTCAGAAATAACCCTGTAAATGTTACTGAAACAAACTGTGTAAAGTGTATTTTATGGGTGTGTAAATACGCGAAATATCTGACCTGCAGAACTCACCTCAGAAGACACAACAAACGCGCCGAACGAGTAAACTACTGATGACGTCAGCGCGGTGATCTTCTTCTTCTTCTTCTTTGGTGTTTATTGGCGGTTGGCAAACCAACTTGTAGGTGCATTACCGCCACCGACTGGACTGGAGTGTGGACAGGATACATGCTTATCCACCTTATTTTTAACGGAAATACGGACGCAGCCAGTTGACGGTATTTTGTGCGAGACTTCCGGTAAGGCACTTCCGGTCACTGGCGAGCTAACTCACTTTTCACCGTAGCATTTATCAAACAAATATTCATAACAACTAACTCATCGTTATGGCTTCGAGGAAGACCGGGATTGTTTGTGCAGTTAGAGGTTGTCATATAACTGCTACAAAAGAAAGATTTACTTGGAGCATGAGTGATTTAATCATCAGACGCCCTACAACTGGCGACACACTGGCTGCGTGGTGTTTTCTATGTCTTTGCACACCAGAAACTTGTCTGACGCGGCGCTTCTGCTGCTAGGTGACATTATGATAAGCCTCATTGCATTGGTGATATATTCGACATATGGGGAGAGAGTTGTGGAAGGCCTATATGTTAAACATAAATATATAGCAGCAAAGACAACGTCGGCAGTATTGATGGCAAAATAGGCTACAGAATATTTGCTCTGTATTGACAGGTGCAATATTAGAAAATCAAAATAATATTTTTTTTTTATAATTGCATTTATATCTGCATTTGTCAAAACCTAAACTTTCAAACATCAAAATGTCATTTATTAATATGTATTCATCTCACAATGACATACAAATATATTTTCCTATTCTATTTTGCCTGGAAACGCTTCCAAAACGCTTGCGTGTCGCGTGAAAAATAGGCGTCGATTCTATTTCTAGCATGCACGAGTTTTCCGCGCGGCACAAGCCTGAGACGCGCGTCACGCAGGCAGTGTGCAAGCTCTAACCTGTTAACATGTGAGCCGAAATAAAAACGGACACGCCACGCAGCCAGTGTGTCGCCGGCCTGAGGAATCCCTTCGCCTGTGGTTAAAAGCTTTACATTTGAAGAAACCACCGAAACGACCGTACATGTTTGTTCTTTTCATTTCGTGAACACAAGACCTACAGAAGACCACCCGAAACCAGAAAAGTGGCTGGGCTAAAAGTTTCAATAAAAACTCTGAGGAGAAACAAAATCATTATAGTAACCCCTGTATACAGTAGAATAATCTAGTCATAATGGCATGATCATGGCGTTTATTTTGTCTGATTTACAATTATTTATATCCATCTACTTATTGCTATCCTGTGCTTTGGTTGCATTCTGATGGCATTATTAATACATTTAACATCACAAAATACCTCCTTATATATATTAGTCCAGCGCTGGCTCGACCGTGTTTAGGGCGGTGCTGAAGGCGCCGGCGAAGTGCGAAGTTTTAGCACTCTGCCAGCTAGATACATGAGTGTTTTCTACCAGGTCCGGTACCCGAACTGGGTGAGGCGGGGCTTTAGTTATTTGTTGTATTTATCTGCTACGTTATGTGTAACATTTTTCTGTCAATTCTGCATAATCCTTTGCGATTGATATCGTTAGTTAGCCCAGGGAAGCGAGGAAACGGAAGTGCCGCACAAAAACCGGATACTGGACCCATATTTACTTCCGCGTTCAAAAATAAGGTGAATAGGATTGACATAATGCGACATATGAATGAAAATTCATGAGGAAACAACAACAAAACAAAACGTAAAAAAAAAACAAAAAAAAAACAGCCTAAATTCTTTTACTTAATTTCGTTTCTTTAATAAACTTAATAATACTATCATATATAGCTTTTTCCTTTAGTATACCTATTATAGAAAAATCTTTATGCTCAGCTTTAATTAGTGACTGAATGAAATTACGTCTTTCATTGTTGTACAGTAAAGTATTACATGTTCAACTGTCTCTTGCTGACTACAGTGATTACATTCCCCTGTTGGGTGCTTGCCAATTTTAAACAATGTACTATTCAATCAGCGCGGTGATGCCAAATGAACGTGCCAAATATTGCAAACTATTTGGCTGCATTCGAAACCGCATACTCACTGAGTAGGTACTTAATTTCAATAAGTACTTACTTAACGAGCGCTAAAAGAGTAGGTCATTTATAGCCAGATCTCGTTAAGTAGGCTATGAATGCGAGCCGTACATCATCCGCTATGTTGACGTTTTCATGTGTCCTACAACGTTATTACAAGCGCAACAACTTATCCTTAACAATAAATATTTTTATTACGAAAACCCAAAATCTTTATCTCTTGAATATGTTAATTTCTTTATTTTATCCACAGTTTTTCACCCACAAGCAAAAGCATTATGATTGTTCATTGTTAAATATACAACCTTGGTATATTTCGTAATGTCTGTAATGTCTGCACAAAGGAGACGGGCAGCTGCTCGAAGATCTCACCTTTGGAAAAAAACTGTTGATTTATACTCGAAAAATGTATATTACCCCAGAACAAATTGTATTGCTAACCCACCCCAAAACTTACACACAATAATAATGATAAATGCTGGCCAATACTTAGCCTAATTATATTACCTTTGTTTTACTGAAAATTATATAATTTAATAAAACAAGCTAAATGTAATTTGTTTTGTCATATGACATAGCTATGCATGAATACACTATAGATAAATGCAGTGAAAACATTAACATTTTCAGTCAAGCAAAGAATTAAAGCATTAATTAAATAATTATATTTTTATTTACTGACAACAATAAGAAACATGAATAAATTAGTAAAAGAACAAATAAAAGTAACCAAATGCACAAACAATAACACAATAAACAAATGCATATACAAGTCAACAACACATGAAACTTTATTCAAACTACAATCATGTATTTACAGGCAGTGAACCCCACATCCTACTGCCATCTCAACACAGCGGTTCTCATTCTTCAGATTTATTCTGATGAAGCAGCTGACTGCCAGAGATGAGCCGTGCCTTCGTGCCGGAGGCTGTTGCGTGCTGTGCTTCACAATCTGAGGCAATAAGGGCCAGTGGAGTGATGGAGGATCTCATAAGGGCAGGTGGAGTGATGGAGGGTCTTGTAAGGGCAGGTGGAGTGATGGAGGGTCTCGTAAGTGCAGGTGGAGTGATGGAGGGTCTCGTAAGTGCAGGTGGAGTGATGGAGGGTCTCGTAAGGGCAGGTGGAGTGATGGAGGGTCTCGTAAGTGCTAGTGGAGTGATGGAGGGACTCGTAAGGGCAGGTGGAGTGATGGAGGGTCTCATAAGGGCTGGTGGAGTGATGGAGGGTCTCGTAAGTGCTAGTGGAGTGATGGAGGGACTCGTAAGGGCAGGTGGAGTGATGGAGGGTCTCGTAAGTGCTAGTGGAGTGATGGAGGGACTCGTAAGGGCAGGTGGAGTGATGAAGGGTCTCATAAGGACATGTGGAGTGATGGTGGGTCTCATAAGGGCTGGTGGAGTGATGGAGGGACTCGTAAGTGCTAGTGGAGTGATGGAGGGTCTCGTAAGGGCAGGTGGAGTGATGGAGGGTCTCGTAAGTGCAGGTGGAGTGATGGAGGGTCTCGTAAGGGCAGGTGGAGTGATGGAGGGTCTCGTAAGGGCAGGTGGAGTGATGGAGGGTCTCATAAGGGCTGGTGGAGTGATGGTGGGTCTCATAAGGGCTGGTGGAGTGATGGAGGGTCTCGTAAGTGCTAGTGGAGTGATGGAGGGTCTCGTAAGGGCAGGTGGAGTGATGGAGGGTCTCGTAAGTGCTAGTGGAGTGATGGAGGGACTCGTAAGGGCAGGTGGAGTGATGAAGGGTCTCATAAGGACATGTGGAGTGATGGTGGGTCTCATAAGGGCTGGTGGAGTGATGGAGGGACTCGTAAGGGCAGGTGGAGTGATGGAAGGTCTCATAAGGGCAGGTGGAGTGATGGAGGGTCTCATAAGGGCAGGTGGAGTGATGGAGGGTCTCATAAGGGCAGGTGGAGTGATGGAGGGTCTCATAAGGGCAGGTAGTGTGATGGAGGGTCTCGTAAGGGCAGATGGAGTGATGGTGGGTCTCATAAGGGCTGGTGGAGTGATGGAGGGACTCGTAAGGGCAGATGGAGTGATGGTGGGTCTCGTAAGGGCTGGTGGAGTGATGGAGGGACTCGTAAGGGCAGGTGGAGTGATGGAAGGTCTAGTAAGGGCAGGTGGAGTGATGGAGGGACTCATAAGGGCAGGTGGAGTGATGGAAGGTCTAGTAAGGGCAGGTGGAGTGATGGGGGGTCTCGTAAGGGCAGGTGGAGTGATGGAGGGACTCATAAGGGCTGGTGGAGTGATGGAGGGACTCGTTAAGGGCCGGTGGAGTGAAGGAGGGACTCATAAGGGCTGGTGGAGTGATGGAGGGTCTCATAAGGACATGTGGAGTGATGGAGGGACTCGTAAGGGCCGGTGGAGTGAAGGGCAGGTGGAGTGATGGAGGGTCTCGTAAGGGCTGGTGGAGTGATGGAGGGTCTCGTAAGGGCAGGTGGAGTGAAGGGCAGGTGGAGTGATGAAGGGTCTCATAAGGACATGTGGAGTGATGGAAGGTCCCATAAGGGCAAGTGGAGTGATGGAGGGACTCATAAGGGCAGGTGGAGTGATGGAGGGTCTCGTAAGGGCTGGTGGAGTGAAGGGCAGGTGGAGTGATGGAGGGTCTCGTAAGGGCTGGTGGAGTGAAGGGCAGGTGGAGTGATGAAGGGTCTCATAAGGACATGTGGAGTGATGGAAGGTCCCATAAGGGCAAGTGGAGTGATGGAGGGTCTCATAAGGGCAGGTGGAGTGATGGAGGGTCTCATAAGGGCTGGTGGAGTGATGGAGGGACTCGTAAGGGCCGGTGGAGTGAAGGAGGGTCTCATAAGGGCAGGTGGAGTGATGGAGGGTCTCGTAAGGGCTGGTGGAGTGATGGAGGGACTCGTAAGGGCCGGTGGAGTGAAGGAGGGTCTCATAAGGGCAGGTGGAGTGATGGAGGGTCTCGTAAGGGCTGGTGGAGTGATGAAGGGTCTCATAAGGACATGTGGAGTGATGGAAGGTCCCATAAGGGCAAGTGGAGTGATGGAGGGTCTCGTAAGGGCAGGTGGAGTGAAGGGCAGGTGGAGTGATGATCTCATAAGGACATGTGGAGTGATGGAAGGTCCCATAAGGGCAAGTGGAGTGATGGAGGGTCTCATAAGGGCAGGTGGAGTGATGGAGGGTCTCGTAAGGGCTGGTGGAGTGATGGAGGGACTCGTAAGGGCAGGTGGAGTGATGGTGGGTCTCGTAAGGGCAGGTGGAGTGATGGAGGGTCTCGTAAGGGCAGGTGGAGTGATGGTGGGTCTCATAAGGGCAAGTGGAGTGATGGAGGGTCCCATTAGGGCAAGTGGAGTGATGGAGGGTCCCATAAGGGCAAGTGGAGTGATGGAGGGTCTCATAAGGACATGTGGAGTGATGGAGGGTCTCATAAGGGCAGGTAGTGTGATGGAGGGTCTCGTAAGGGCAGGTTGAGTGATGGAGGGTCTCGTTAGGGCAGGTGGTGTGATGGAGGGTCTCGTAAGGGCAGGTGGAGTGATGGAGGGTCTCGTAAGGGCTGGTGGAGTGATGGAGGGTCTCATAAGGGCAGATGGAGTGATGGAGGGTCTCATAAGGGCAGGTAGAGTGATGGTGGGTCTCATAAGGGCAGATGGAGTGATGGAGGGACTCGTAAGGGCAGATGGAGTGATGGTGGGTCTCGTAAGGGCAGGTAGAGTGATGGTGGGTCTCGTAAGGGCAGGTGGTGTGATGGAGGGTCTCGTAAGGGCAGGTGGAGTGATGGAGGGTCTCGTAAGGGCAGGTGGAGTGATGGAGGGTCTCGTAAGGGCAGGTGGAGTGATGGAGGGTCTCGTAAGGGCAGGTGGAGTGATGGTGGGTCTCGTAAGGGCTGGTGGAGTGATGGTGGGTCTCGTAAGGGCAGGTGGAGTGATGGTGGGTCTCATAAGGGCAGGTAGAGTGATGGAGGGTCTCGTAAGGGCTGGTGGAGTGATGGAGGGTCTCGTAAGGGCAGGTGGAGTGATGGAGGGTCTCGTAAGGGCAGGTGGAGTGATGGAGGGTCTCGTAAGGGCAGGTGGAGTGATGGAGGGTCTCGTAAGTGCTGGTGGAGTGATGGAGGGTCTCGTAAGGGCAGGAGGAGTGATAGAGGGTCTCATAAGAGCAGGTGGAGTAATGGAGGGTCTCGTAAGAGCAGGTGGAGTGATGGAGGGTCTCGTAAGGGCAGGAGGAGTGATAGAGGGTCTCATAAGAGCAGGTGGAGTGATGGAGGGTCTCGTAAGAGCAGGTGGAGTGATGGAGGGTCTCATCCATGGCACCGTTTCCAGGATTCAGCTCTGGGCTCCTCATCCTCGGTGCTCACACCAGTCTGCAGAGATTTCAGATCTCAGATTTTTTTCTGCTTCACCACAAAAAGATCTGGAGCAAATGCACAGAAATCAAGTATCAGAAAAGTGTTGTAATAGCTCTGTATTTAAATAGATTTTGTTATTCATTTCTGTAGTATGTTCACTCAAAGCCTTTGATGGAAGCATTCAGCTTCATGAGCAACTCTCCACTGGATAAACACACATCTGTTCATCTGTCCCTGAAACATCCAGACAAGATTCACGTTACCTCTGTGATTTATGAGCTCAATAAACACACGTTCATCTTACCCTGTAACATCCAGACAAGATTCATGTTACCTCTGTGATTTATGAACTCAATAAACACACATTCATCTGACCCTGTAACATCCAGACAAGATTCACATTACCTCTGTGATTTATAAGCTCAATAAACACACACGTGTTCATCTCACCCTGTAACATCCAGACAAGATTCAAATTACCTCTGTGATTTATGAACTCAATACTACATTTACATGTTGAGGTTGTTGCTGATGTGTTAACTCACTTTTTATCCAACATAAATGTTCCTCAATTTATCAACAGTACAGATAAAATATATAACTTATGTTTACTTCATAGATTTATGTACCTTCCTTACAGATCATTTATCTAATATAAGCAGTGTTGACAACAGTGAATTCTCTTACACAATAGCACACATTCATCACTCAGATGTCTATTTCATGTTGTGATGTGCTCATCTGCAATACTTTTAGAATATTTTCCTGTCAGATGTAAATAGACATTTAAAATGAGCGTCTTTAAGATGTATATGGTTTATGTAAATCCACTTTCGAGACGTAACTGTGTGCTTACTGGAGCTCCCCTGATAGCTATACATAATAAAATGTGTTTTTACAGCAAAATCACCCGGAGAATGGGCGTGGCCAACGGCTATAATTGAGCCCATTGTCCGCCTGGGACTTCAGATTTAATCTCCTTAAGCGAATCACCACTTCGCTGATCTCCGGATAAGATGCCTTTTCGCCGCCATCGAAAAGCCTTCAGCGGAACAAGCCACCTGCTTTGCAGTTCTGAGGACGCTGGCATTCCTGTTTTTTCAACTGGATGCCGCCTTCAGCCACCGTTCTGCTGTGCCATCCGGCGCGCAATATATCCTTTTAACGCTATAGTGTGTTCGCCGTTGTGTCACACTTTTTCTAAAAGAGCAAATTTGAGGCGTTGCTGCAAATACCTCGAATCGGCGGAGACCGTCACATCCTCTGCACTTCCTGTCTGGGCCGTTACCACGTGGAAGCTGCACTCGCTAAGGGCGGGTGGAGGGATCAGGGAAAGCAATCAGAAAAGTGGGAAAGCGGGTGGACGGATCAGGGAAAGCAAGTGTGCAGTGCTACTAATAGCCCCTCTCTGGAATAGGGCTGGGCGATATATCGCATGACATTGTTAGGCACATCTCGCCAGTAAAGCCGGTTCCTTGATTAGTAGTAAATCGCCATCACCTGCTTTCAGATGGAGCGGCATTTACAACACAGAGCCATAGTTAACTGACAAGCTGAGCCATATCGCATTAATTATTGCGGATCGCTACTCTGGAAGACCCAGCTATGGTTCTCCCAGTTGACACAACTGCTGAAAACAGCCCCATGGCCAATTCCGCTGAGGAGAGATCTCCTCACGCAGGCGAACGGGAAAATCTGGCATCCCCGTCCCGATTTGTGGGGCCTTCATGTATGGCCCCTCAACAGGTACCCGGGTGTCTCCCGGATAAGGTTCTGAAAACCATCACTGAAGCAAGAGCACCCTCAACTAGGCGCCTCTACGCTCAGATATGGAGGGTGTTCTCTGGCTGGTGCGCTGCACAGAGCCTGCACCCCTACTTGATGAAAATGTAATGTGATGCCGCCGGCGCCGTTTTAATGACGGACAAAATGCACATTTGCACACATTCGCTGGTCAAAAACCCCGCAACTGCCTTTGAGTTTGACTTTTGTAAAATGTTAACAAAATATTGATAAGTAATACAACAACATATAGCCTAATTTGTATTTGTATTTGTATTGTCGCCCCCGCGCTGTTTTGTACTAGAACTTACACAAAGCGACTGAGTGATCCTCGTCACCTAGGTAACATATATTTCTAAGAAATTTCTTCTTTGATTTATGATTGCTGATACACGTAATTAACATTTAATCCTGTTATGGTAATAATATTAAATTATGGTTAATTAAAGGCTGTTAATATGCATGTATCCGCTATCTAGCTAATTTTTTAATCTATAGTATTCTATACTCTTCGCTCGTCTTCACATGTATAAATGTAGTAAAACATGTTTTTTTTAGGGCTTAAGGGCTAAAGAAGCCCTGAAACCTTGTATATCTACAGTATATTATATATATTATGGTTGTTATTAATAGTGAATAAATCTAAAGCTTTTGAGACTATTATTTTGTGTTATTGAATTTGTGTTATTGAAATGAAGATGTGACCATTTCTTCCTTTTATGTAGGCTTACTAAATAATCTTAATCTAAAAAAAAACAAAAAACAAAAAACAAAGGGTCACCCGAAAAGGGGTGCCCTTTTTCAGTTTCAACACATGCCCCTCAAAAGGTCTGTGCACGGCCCTGATCACAGCAGTTAAACCCTACACCAAGGTCTAAGCTACGTCCTTGCTTCAGGTTGCAGTTTCTGTAAAAAATTATTGTGATTTTAACAGTCAAAGACTGTAAAAATGCTAAAGTGAAAAACTGTTAATTGGTTAACAGAAAGCTTCCTTACTATATACGGTAAACAACTGTGATAGATCTAACGGTACATTTAATGTAATTTTACTGTAAAATACCGTTAAATTTACAGTTTTTGGAAGTGAAAAAGAACAAGTCATTGTATAATTTACAGTGAAAAAAACGTAAATTGACATTCCCACAATTCCCTGTGTGACCCTTCACATTTGATCTATTTTTGTTGAAATAACTGTTTCTTCATAGTTTTTTTAGTTTTTTGTAATCAGGTATGACATTAGGGTTTTATGTTACATTTAATGTTGTTAAATTAATGTTTATTGCATTTTTTTAATTTCATGTGTGTTGTCAGCACCGATAGCCTCATGGGCAGCGTGCCGACATATAGCACCATTGCGCTTCGGGTGACCTGAGTTCGAATCCCGGCTCGTGGACCTTTCCAATGTAGATGTACATAGTTCTTCAACCTTGGTAACAGTCCAGAACAAATTCAATACTCCACACAGCAATTCCAGACACAAGCAGAATGTCATGACTACCAGTCAGATTGCTCTGATACCCTGTTCCTCTCCCCTCACAGTCGAAGAAGTCGATGGGCGACCGCTAGGCTCCGGCCGGGTTTCCCATGTCACTCAAGAGATCCGCATGCGGACTGGAGCCCTTCACCGTGAAACCATCCAATTCTATGTACTTCATGCTCCGCACACACCTGTCATCCTGGGCCTGCCCTGGCTCCGCAAGCATACTCCAGTGGGCAAGAGGCCAAATCGTCTGTTGGGGGAAGAACTGTCATGCTACCTGTCTCACCAATGTCACACCGTTATCAGTCCAAAGTATCATTGAGCCCCGGGAGGACGCTGTGATGAACCGCCTCCCATCCGTGTATCACGATCTGTCGGAGGCCTTCAGCAAGACAAAAGCCTCCAGGCTTCCTCCTCACCGTGCCATCGATCTGGTGCCGGGCACCATGCCTCCCAAGGGCCGAGTTTTCCCACTCTCCCAACCAGAAACCGAGGCCATGCGAAAATACATTGAAAGGGAACTCTTGAAGAGGAAGAGCTTCATACGTTCTTTAACGTCCCCTGCATTGGCCGGGTTTTTCTTTGTGCAGAAGAAAGACGGCGGTCTCCGACCCTGTATTGATTAAAGAGCTCTCAATTACTGCACAATCAAGTTCCGCTACCCGCTGCCCCTAGTGCCCGCCACCTTGGAACTCCTTCGCACGGCCAGATTCTACAGTGTGTGTAGAGTATCTGCGGTGTGCCTATAACCTGATCCGCATCCGCGAAGTGGACGAGTGGAAGACCGCCTTTTCCACCTGCACGGGGCACTATGAATATCTTGTTATGCCATTCGGCCTGGCAAACAGTCCAGCCGTCTTCCAGTCTTTCATAAATGATGTGTTCCGAGATATGCTCCACCGAACTGTTATCATTTACATTGATGACATCCTGATTTATTCAGACACCTTAAAAGACCACATCCAGCACGTCCGGGCAGTCCTCCAAAGACTCATCCAGCATCAACTCTACGCTAAGATCGAGAAGTGTGATTTCCACCAGACCACTACAACATTCCTGGGTTATGTCATCAGTCCAGAAGGCGTGGCAATGGACGAGAGTAAGGTCAAGGCAGTTTTGAACTCGCCTCAACCCACCTCCCTGAAGGAGTTGCAATGCTTCCTTGGGTTTGCGAACTTTTACTGCCGCTTCATTAGGGACTTGCATGGTGGCAGGGCCCCTTACCTCTCTGGTGCGGAAAAAAGCGTCTCCCCTGGAATGAGGGCGCCACCCACGCCTTCAACCAACTCAAGCAACGGTTCACCACAGCCCCCATCCTGCACCATCCCAAGCCAGAGTTGCCCTTTGTAGTGGAAGTGTACGTCTCTAACACGGGCCTAGGTGCCATTCTGTCCCAACAGCAAGGATCTCCACCCAAGTTATACCCCTGTGCCTACTACTCCAGGAAGCTCAACGCGGCAGAGTGGAACTACGATGTAGGTGATCGTGAACTGCTGGCTATGAAAGCCGCTTTCGAGGAGTGGCGGTATTGGCTGGAGGGAGCCTCACACCCTTTCACTGTACTCACGGACCACAAGAATCTAGAGTACCTCCACACAGCCAAGAGGTTGAATCCCAGACAAGCCAGATGGTCTCTGTTCTTCACTCGGTTCCAATTCACGGTCACTTACCTTCCCGGTTCTAAGAACACTAAGATGCTATATGTCAATATGACTCGGACCTGACCTCCCAGACTCCTGAAACAGTCCTGAACCCCGACCTCGTCCTCGGCTCTATCCAGTGGGATATTGAAACCGAGCTCAGTCAGGCCAACGCCCAGATAGAAGTTCCCCCAGACTGTACTCCCAATAGAGTTTATGTCCCCGAAGCACTCCGAAAAAGGGTCCTGGAACACGTACACGCTCTCCCCAGCTCTGGGCACCCAGGAATCACAGCCACCATTGAACTCCTCCAGAACCAC
This sequence comes from Rutilus rutilus, assembly GCA_021464565.1. Lineage (NCBI taxonomy): Eukaryota > Metazoa > Chordata > Actinopteri > Cypriniformes > Leuciscidae > Rutilus > Rutilus rutilus. The sequence goes on from JAJAQA010000006.1 coordinate 47,709,212, forward strand.
TACTGGTGGCCCACCTTAGTCCGCGACGCCAGCAAGTTCATCCAGCAGTGCCAGAACTGTAACACTCAGAAAGCATTCAATGTATCCTCGGCTTTCAACCACCCCTGTTCCCGTGGTCCGGCGAACCCACTAATGTCCCCTCCGTGGATGATTGGTTAAGGCGCAGTGAGGAGACATGGAACCTTGCACACACTCACCTCCAGCGGGCCATAAATCGCTGTAATAGACAGGCCGACCCACACCGCCGACCCAACCCAGAGTTCAAACCTGGCCAGTGGGTGTGGCTCTCTACTCGAGACCTCCGCCTCCGGCTCCCCTGCAAGAAACTCAGCCCGAGGTATGTGGGTCCATTTAAAATCCTCCGGCAAATCACCCCAATATCCTATCGTCTTGCCCTGCCTAATCACCTTCGCATTGCTCCCACTTTCCATGTTTCGCTGCTCAAGCCGGCCACGGACCCCACCGAGGAAGGGGAGGAGAGCTCCGCAGAGCCTGTCTGTGTTTGTGACCCTTGCTGAAACTCTCTCTTTGATTGTCTGCTGCCTGCCCATTGACCTTCTGCCTGATTCCTGGATCTCGTATCGTCTGCTGCCTGCCTCTGACCCCTTGCCTGGTTCCCTTTACGCCTTGCCTGCCCTGCTACACTGTTCTTGCTGGTATTGGACCCTTGCCTGTTGACTTTGAGTAATAAACTGTTGCAAATGGACCTGACTGAGTCTGATGATTCACAACACAGAAACAGTTCTTATCCTCTTGATTAATATCCCGTTTGCGATGTCCCAAGGCAATGAAATGAGATATAATGCTGGTAAGTTAGTCCTTTCTATCCCAACATGTACCATGCGGTAGCAACTGTACCATTGGTACATCTAAAGAGGGTACGTAAAAGGAGTCCTTCAACAAACAAAATATTAAACATTAGTATAAACCTCAAAAACAATGGAATACAATTTATACAGCCACCATTGAATATGAAACAAAAGAACCTTACTTTGAGCATAAAACGATACGTTTCCCAATCAGGACATCAGTAAAGGTAAGATTACCAGAGGGAAGACAATTGGATGTGGACAATTTTTGTATTACCCCCCACTGTTTGCAAATTAAAGAAAGTAGCTGTGAAGTAAACTGAGCTCCATGATTCCTACTAGGATTCTGGCTATTTGGGGAGCTTTCGCCACTCTCAAAGGGAATAACTCCACCCACTTGGAACAATAGTCAACAATAACTAAGAGATGTTTATTTTGCTTGACAATCTTTGGGAAGGGACCCATCAGATCAACCTCAAGCATGTAACTGGGTTCGACTATTGGTGTGGACTGTAGATATCCAGACAACTTGGTTAACACAGGCTTGTGACATGTTTGCCAATCTTTACAATACTTCCACACATCAGTTCTCACATTTGGCCAGGTAAATTAGTTGAAAAAGCAGTCGACTTGGTAACTTTGACTACAGCCAGCAGCTCTGATGATCCTGCGTGTTCTTGGTTTCTGAACAACACATCGGCTACGACATTACATATACCTTTTCTGTAATTAACTGTGAATTGAAAGCCTTGCAGACATATAGTCCACCGTGTGAGACGAGAGTTTGGTTTAGGATGCTGAAAAACCTATGTGAGAGCCCTTCCAAGTATTGTCTACATTTCTCAACAGCCCACACAACAGCCAAACACTCTTTCTCTGAAACCAAATACACTTTTTCTGCTCCTCTTAATAGCCTAGAAGGCTACCACATGTTCCTCTCCTTCTGTTTCCTGGGTTAATACAGCCCCCAATCCAATCTCACTAGCATCAGTCTGCACCTTGAATGTCTTACTGAAATCTGGAGGGGTTAGTACTGGTGCTTGGGTAAGGTCTTCCTTTATGATCTCCAAGGGACGCTGACATTGCTCAGTCCAAATCCATGAAGCTTTCTTTTGTTTAAGAGCATGTAAAGGTGCAGCTTTTGCTGAGAAATTTGGGATAAAATGGTGGTACCACCCTGCCAAACTCAAGAAATACTGAACATTCTTAATCGATTGGGGTATTGGAAAATGTGACCAAGAAAAGTCAATTCTCTTTGGATGAAGCTGCATTTTTTCAGATTTCTCCATTTGCCAATAGCCACATTTAAGATTGAGTGTGGTAAACACAGCAGCTCCATGTAGTGACTCTAAAATGTCAGGAATTTGTGGCATGGGGTAAGCATCAAGATGTGTTTTCATATTCAGTCCCTGAATCTTGAGCCACCATCTTTCTTTGGAACGATTACCACAGGAGAAGCCTAAGGAGAGATTGAAGGACGTATGATTTATTTGGCTAACAACTTTTTGATTTCAGTATCTATGAACTGCTGCTTATCCCTAGAAACTTTGTAGGCTCTTTTCCTGACTGGGATTTCATCAGTGGTAATAATGCAATGTTTTACCAGGTTTGTGTGTCCAATGTCGTGGGTACAAACGGTTGGCCAGTCTAACATAAAATTTTCCAGATTCCTTTTAATCCAGGGTTGAGTGTCAGCTTTTTTAACAAGTTGCTGAACAGTCTGCAAGGTGTCATCAGTAACTGGAAGATTGGGTATAGCAAGATAAAAATGTGTGTCCCAATAGTGTCCCCTAATGGTGGGTAGTGGAATAGCACCATAAGTAACATTTAACTGTTACAATACTTCAATAGGTCAGTAAATTAACATGATATCAGATAATTAAATGTGGTTTATTACTGTAAATTTAAGTAAAGTCTGTAAAATCGAAAATGATTCTACCGTATTTTTTTACGGTAAATTTCTGGCAACCACAGCTGCCAGTTTTTTACCGTAAATTTAACCGATTTTTTTTTTTTTTACAGGCAGTGGTTCTCAACCGGTGGGAGGAACAGGAGCCTAACAGGATGGGAGAAAAAAAAACTAAAACTAAAACTAGCAATTTTTTTTTTATCACTAAACTACTGTCATACAAAGTTATAGTTTTGTATATACATAACTCCTGAATAAAAATAAAAATGTGTTTGGACTGATTTAAAAAAAAAAAGTGAACAAATTTGATTGGTTTGTCGATAGTGAGCGCAAATGCAGGTGATAAGCGGTTTTATTAAGCGAGTCATTGAGTCGTTCATTCAAGCGATTCGTTCAAACGGCCGATTCATCAAGAATGAGACAGATGTTTGTGAATGGGTCATTGTATCTTTGACTCAACCGTTTCGTTCAAAACACCGAATCATTCAAAACACGATTGAGTGTTGCTGTGAGATGCGCTATGCTGTGATCTTTGTTTGGATTCATCGGATCTATTTTCGCTGCTAAAATAGACCAAAACAGTCATTATTTCGTCTAAAATGTAAGTGACTTAATATTATTAACTTGTTTGTTGAACTGTCATATGAAATCAGTGTCACATTTTCAATCGTGAGGTGATGGTAAATTAAGTGATGGTCAATTGTCAGCTCTCTTGGTCGTCAGGTCGTGTGATGTATGTTGCTGAACTGTGTTCAAATGTTATAAATATAAAAACACCACATTTTGAAATTTAACTGCAGTATGTCAGTTTAGTTTATTTGTGTGTGCTGTGCTCATAGACTTTAGAAAACGGCGCTCATTTGTTTGATTTCTCCTCGAGAAGCTGCACAAGCCTCAAAAGTTTAAGGTCCTTGCACCCTGACTGAGTCCGACTAGTTGGACTTTCGGGAACAGCACTGCAGTGGTTTCAGTCCTACCTTTCTGGCAGGACTGAACGAGTTATATTAGGAGAATGTGAGTCCAGGATGCTCCCTGTTACATGTGGTGTTCCGCAGGGGTCGGTTCTCGGCCCTATCCTATTTATTCTATACCTGCTTCCCCTCGGTTCTGTCATCAGCAGACATGGACTATCCTTCCACTGTTATGCGGACGATTTGCAACTTTATATTAAAACTGCTCCAAGCCCCTCCACAACCTTGTCGCGACTCAACACATGTCTTCTGGAGATAAAGGAATGGATGAAAAGCAACTTCCTCCAGCTAAACTCCGGTAAAACTGAGGCACTACTTGTTGGAACCCCGCACCAGATCCACTCCTCTTCCGTATCTCAGTTTATCTTGGACGACCAAGTCATCACTTTCTCCTCCTCAGTTACAAACCTAGGGGTTAGGTTTGACCCGCAGCTGACCTTCAACGAACACATTAAATATATTTGCAAAACCTCCTTCCACCATCTTCGAAATATCTCCAAACTACGTCCTCTTTTAACTTTTCCGGATGCAGAGAAACTTGTTCATGCTTTTATTTCCACCAGGTTGGATTATTGCAACGGACTCTTCATTGGGATTTCTGCCAGAAACATGCAGAAGCTACAATACATCCAAAATAGCGCTGCCAGAGTCCTCATGAGAGTCCGAAAATATGATCACATAACTCCCATCTTACACTCACTCCACTGGCTCCCTGTTTCATTCCGGAACGACTTCAAAATTCTGCTGTACACACACAAATGTATCACTGGACATGCACCACCTTATCTACAAGAACTCATCACCTTAAAATCCTCCTCCCGCACTCTCAGATCATCAGGCCACCTATTTCTTCAGGTCCCGACCACCAGACTTCGTACTATGGAGGACCGAGCTTTCTGTTCAGCTGCACCGCGGCTTTGGAACCACCTCCCGAGTGAGCTGAGAGAAGTACAGAGCTTGGACACTTTCAAAGCAGAACTGAAGACTTTTTTATTTAGAAAGGCTTTTATGTGCTGATTGTTTTATTGTTTTTATGGTTTTTAGTATTCTGTAGTTATTATTGTTGTACTTTAGTGTAGCACTTTGAGATTCTTCGGAATGAAAAGTGCGTTATAAATAAAATCTATTATTATTATTATTATTATCTATCTATAGTGGGGCACTGGGGCCCCAACTGCAATGAACTAGCTTTGGGGGGGGCCCAGCTTGCAAAAGGCTGAGAACCCCTGGTGTAAGAAATAAATAAACATAAAATGTTCCACACATATACAGACAGACCGAAGCACATCTCCATCGATTATGCAGCTGACACTTGGACCCTGAAGTTAGGCACGTCGTGACCTTCCAGGTCTCAGATCTACATTGCTGGGCGCCAGCATGTCTCGAACAACAACTCAGTCAATCTCCAATAATGCCAGTGGTTCCTTAACCTGCAACCAAGAAGACTAACACACAGCTTTTCCAAGGTTGGATTTGGCCAGGCTCTAACTATAAACAGGAGTCTCGTCTCAAAACATCAAGATATTGTGTTCTTTCTCTCAAGGAGAGATTCACTTCAGTTTAACTGGAAAGTAAGGCTTTAACAAAGAAATGGTCCCTTAAACTGTAGACTTCAATGACCCCTATATGTTTTAACATGTTGAAGACCTTTCTCAAACACAAAACCAGTCTCTATTTCATTTCTGGAAGCCGGGCTAAATAAGCAAGCACTGTTACTGCATTCAGATATCAAATACTGACATTAAAGAATACATGAAAAGAGCATTTTAGTAATCACACAGGTAACTTCTATAACAAAGTAAAAGTTATCACTGTGAAGCAGCTTTGATACAATCTGTAAAAGCTCTATATAAATAAAGGTCACTTAACTTGACTTGAATCTAAATTTCCTAATAATTACATTCATAAAAATAATTAGTTTGCTAGCATCTTGCTGTTTAGTATATATAGAGAAACAGACAAAACTTAAAAACTTCTTTAAATGTTTTAGATGGCAGAAACACAAATAGCGGCAAATCCGAAGAAAAACATTCAGATTTTTATTTTATAATTTGATTTATATTTATATTGATTTAAACTGTGTAAAGAGAACTGCTCACCTCAGAAGACTAGACACTGAGGACGCTTCTCATTTCTTATTTGTGAATCCTCGTTTCCTTCCGTCGTGTCTCAGCTCCACCCCTGTAGGACACGAGGGAAGGATGCAAGGATATGAATTGAGGACGGAGAAATCAAAGAAAATCTTTTTGTATATTGGAATATTCTTGATCACTCGAGCGTCACTTCAACGCTTCATCAGCTGCGCTCAAAGGATCTAATCTTGTGTTGTTAAAGTTTGGTTATTTAAGAAATGTATCAATAATAATAAAGCAAGATGCCCTGTTGAAATATGTGTGATATATGCAAAGGTAAAGCATAAATATAAATGATTGTGACAGATGTGAAGGGGGAGGAGAATTTATACGTGCGTCAGGTTTCTGGCCAAGAAAGACTTCCACAGAGGAGACACCTGTGCATCCTCGCTCATAACTCCTCATTCCTCACGGTGCAATTACAGGATTGAGATGTCCTTCAAGATGGCTGAATTCGATCGGTTTCCGGGTCACATGCTGGAGGATGGAGGAGTGAGGAAACGAGGAAGCATCAATTTGAGTATTGAGACGCACCCTGACTTAAGGAAGAGTGCGCTAGTGATGACGTCATCGCCGTGAGACGAAATCAAAGGCAGATTATCAAAAACGTGCAAAACATCAATAAAACCAGAAATATGGGTATTTCATGGATTTTATATGTAACAAATAATGTATTTATGCATTTATATATATATATATATATATATATATATATATAATACTTTGTGAAGCAAAAACAAAAAAGTAAAAGTAATAAGAACAAATTTCTTTTTATTGACTAACAAAATGGCATGTGATGAACTTTACACAATGTGACAAAATTAGATTAAAGGTATTTATTACTTATAACTTTATAATAAGTAATATGTTTTTTACTTATTACTTAACAGTATTATTGTGTCACGTTTAGTGAGGATGCGGCATCATACTTCAAAGTGCTGGATCTGAATATGAACTACTTGCTGTGATTGTTTTTTGTGTGCCTGAGTAGATTAGATGAATGAGTGAAGCTCTTCCCACATGCAGTGCAGTGATACGGTTTCTCTCCAGTGTGGATCCTCTCGTGTGTTTTCAGGTTTACTGACTGATTGAATCTCTTGTCGCAGTGTGAACACTTATAAGGTTTCTCTCCAGTGTGGATACTCTGGTGCAGTTTTAAATGTTCAGCGCTAATAAAAGTCTTCTCACACTCAAAGCACATGTGATTTCTTACACCAGTGTGTATTTTCTGATGTGCTTTTAAACTCTGCAGACGTGAAAAACTCTTTCCACACAAAGAACATGAATGTGGTTTCTCCTGTGAATGAACTGTCATGTGGCTCTTCAGGTCTGAAGCCCTCAAAAATGTTTTACCACATTGATCACATTCATGCAGTTTCTCTCCAGTGTGGATGATCATGTGAGACTTAAGGTTTCCTTTATGTGTAAAACTCTTCCCGCACTGATCACATGTGAACGGTTTCTCTCCAGTGTGGATCCTCGTGAAAATTGAGACTCTGTTTGCGTGTGAAACTCTTTCCACACAGACTGCAAGTGAAACATTTCTTGTCTTTTCTTTTCAGTAAAGAAATACTTTCAGTCTGTGAGTGAGTTTTAGCTCCAGTTTTGACATCATGATGTTTCTCCTCCTCTTCACTCTCCTCATTCTCCTCCACCAGGTCTGAAATGACAGTAAAAAAAGATAGATTTGAAAGAATCATCAAAAATTCAGAGAGAATTGTGGCATCTGCAGTCAGGAGACGCCATAAGCGTTCCTGCTGGAAGGGCTGCACGATATATCGTTTTAGCATCAATATCGCAATAGCCACAGTAAAGAATACGAAAATAATATGCCTAATTAAAAGCGAACAAAGGAAGAAACGTTTATAATCCCTTTCGGAAATGGGTGAGACGCGAGTGAAGATATGGGAAAAGAAACGTCTCAGGTTACGTATGTAACCCTGGTTCCCTGAGAGGGAACGAGACGCTGCGTCGAGACGCGGTGGGAACGACCTGCGTGATTGCGTCCTGAAGCACGTGTATAGTCAGTCCAATGGAAAGACGAGACGTCATAGGCGGGTGACGTCATCGACCAGGAAGCTATAAAGCACCCCTGAGACAGACCGCGACAGCTTCTGAAAGCTGAAGCAAGTCGATCACAGGCATGCAGGGAGTATGGCAAGGCGACGCAGCGTCTTGTTCCCTCTCAAGGAACCAGGGTTACATAGGTAACCTGAGACGTTCCCTTTCAAGGGAACTCGAACTGCGTCGAGACACGGTGGGAACCCTATACTCACTACACCATATGACAAATGCCTGTTCTGTATGAAGACCATGCGCACACTAGGAAACAAGCACCCTAGGCCCTGGAGTGGAGCCTAGGTCCAAGTCATAAAATCTAACAAATGTAAGCGGTGAGGACCAGCCAGCCGCATTACAGATGTCATAGAGTGAAACTCCTGATAATAAAGCCTTAGAGGCAGCCACACTCCTGGTAGAAGGTGAAGGCTGTCTGGACGGTTCATAAGCAAGTGAGATAGCCTCAACTACTCACTTGCTCATTATCTGTTTAGATGCAGGGCAACCTATCTTAGGTAACCCGAAGCAGACAAATAACTGCTCTTATATACATGCCACAGGGCAGCTCTGTGGACATAAGCATCCAAAGCCCGGACAGGGCAAAACAGATTACGTTTTTCCTGATCTGGTTTGTATTTAAGGTGGAGGACAGAAGGCCTGCAGCACAAATGACCCACAAATTTAGTAGGGACCTAGGAATACAACCTGGCAAGGGGTGAGGAAAGACTATCACCATACCAGGTGCAAATCCAAGTACGTGCAGGCCTCAGCCTCATGTACCACGGAGAAGATGAAATAAGGATCTCTCCTCAGAGATAACCCAGCAAAGAAACATTCATTGCAGAAATCAAGTACTGTACCATAGGGCAGATAGCAAGATTCAGAAGGCGTTCTCCGCACCAGGTAGAGAACAGTTTCCATTTCAATGCATATTCAGTCTTCTCGTGGAGGGAGCTCTAGACTGGAGTATGGTCTCCACGACCTCAGTCAAGAGACCTGAATCTATGAGCTGGGCCCCCTCAGAGACCGAGCCCACAGTATCCATAACTCCAGATGAGAGTAACTCCCGAGAGCAAAGATATCGGGAAATGCGTACAGGTGTAGCCTCAACCACACCTAATACGTTGCATCCAGTTCAAGCAGAGCTGGATGCGTCAGGGAGAACCACATAGGGCAATGCGTTGTATAAACGATGCGAAAGGTAGACTTGAGTTTTGACCGAAGTTCTCCCAAAGGAGCTCCACCACCTCGGGGTGAAGTCTCCATTCCCTGGGCCTCAGCCCCTGCCTCAACAGGATATCTGCTCTGATATACGAAACCATCAGTGTGTTGTCCAGAAGGACAAGCACATGGTGACCTCTCGGGTCTGACAGGAAGTATTGAGATTCTCGGAATACCACCATCACTTCTAGCCAATTATGTGCCAAAAGGAAGATGGTCCTGCCAAAGACCCTTCGCCGAGCGACCACTCATGATCAGGGCCGTTTGAAGGAATTTGGGGGCCCCAAGCAAAATGGACATGGAAAAAAGGTGCACTAACTGTTTGTTACAAGCAGCATTTGCCGTCAGGCAGGTAGCTAACATAAACATATTTTTTCTAGCCTACCTGCTGAAAAATTACACCATTTGTACAAGACAAGTGGAGCTATTTTATCCAGTGTAATTTATCACTTAGGCCTACCACTATCTTTAGGGGTGTAACAAAATTCACGGTTCGGTTCAATACGATACTCATGTGTTACGGTTTGGTATGTTTTCGATACAGCAAAAAGAAAGAAATGCCAATTTCCTTGATTTATTTATTTTTCTTCTTTTTTTAATTAAAACTAGCATCATAAAATATGATTTATTTTTACTTTGAGCAATTCTGGAGCTATAATTGACTCTTCTTAGGAGCATATAAAACAAAACAGCTCCTTGGAAAAAATTTAATGTAATTGTATTTATGTATTGTAGTAGCCTATAATGTTTATTTTAGTTAAGATTAACATTTGCATTGTATTCATAATGTCAAAATAAAACCGAAGTAATGTTACTTAAAGGCATTATAGCCTACTATTCCTGCCAAACTATGTGAATGTTTCTCACTAGATCTCGCAGCAATGTTATTACTTCAGTGGCGAATTCAAATGCTTTCTTTACTGGATCTCTTATTAGAGCTGTGTAGTAACAGTGTCGCATGATCACGATCGGCTCGCGCTGCACTGGTCCAAACTGATAAACAACGGTCCGTCAACCACACAATAATAACGAGTAGCTCATTTTCGTTCCCGCTTACATTACATTTGCCATTTGATGTTGGGCAATGTTGTGGTCGCGCCGGCGTCTCTACATTATGAGCGCGCTTGCCACGCGCAACGCGCCTACATTTGAAATAACTAAATTTTGGTCGGCAGGAAAAATGATCCAACGAACCGATCGGTTTGAAAACGCGTACCAAACACCGAACCGAAAGCCTCGTACCGAACGGTTCAATACGAATACGTATATCGTTACACCCCTACTTACCACTATCTTGTTTTTTCTTATCCTCCTCTTCCTTTCTCTTCATTATTTTCTGGCTTCCTGAAGCATAATTCCGCTTCATGATGACTGCCGAGGAGTTTTTGTATTTTGCCGGCAGCAGAGATCACGTGATTGGCTGGCTGCTGTCAGCGACTACTGAGGGGGGCCCCTTTGAGGGGGATCCCGATAACAGTGTCATTGCACTTTACTGCATTGACTATCAAAGGGGCGCTCACACAGTTTGTCATTGCATTTTATTCTTAACCAGTCGTTGTCTTGGGGCCCCAGGCCAGCTCGGGGCCCCAAGCAATTGCTTGGTTTGCCTGTCTTGTCGCGACGGGCCTGCTCATGATCACCCCCCACTTGTGAGTGAAGTATCCGTCGATAGCATTATGCAACGACAAGAAGCCCCCAACACTGGGCCTGGGCGAGGAACCAAGGTTCTTCCACATGACCGAGGCACGTAGGCATAGCCGCGTGACCTTGATCATGCGAAAACGGATTTCTCCTCGGAGAAAACCCCTTTGTCCTGAGCCACCACTGCAGGGGTCTCACGTACAGAAGGCCAAATGTAATTACGTTGGACGCAGCTGCCATGAGACCCAACAGTCTGAAACTGTTCCACAGTGAGTGACTGGCCTAGTTTTATACCCCATCTACGGCGAAGCCGCAACCCCAACATCTTTAAATGAGACAGAACGACATCTCGATGCCGAACTGCCATCTGCTCAGATTGAGCTAGGATCAACCAATCGTCGATAAAGTATAATACGCGAATGCCCTGGAGTCTCAGAGGAGCCAGAGCTGCATCCACGCATATTGTAAAGGTGCGGGGTGATAAAAAAGGCCGAATGGAAGAACCCGATACTGGTATGCTTCGCCCCCAAAAGCAAACCTCAGGAACCTCCTGTGATGAGGATGGATAGATAATTAAGCGTCCTTCAAGTCTATTGTGACAAACCAGTCCTCGGACTGAATCTGTGACACAATCATTTTAGCGTAAGCATACTTTGAACTTGAGATTCTGAAACCTGCTGTTTAATTGACGCCGGTCTAGAATAGGACGCAACCCCTCATCCTCTTTCGGAACAATGAAGTAACGGCTGTAAAACCCTGACTGTCTGCTGGGAGGAGGAACCCCTTCTATAGCTCCTTTTGCAGAAGTGTCAGTACTTCCTGCTCCATAACCAGAGCCTGCTCGGGGTCCACCACTGTGGGGAGGACCTCTAGAAATCTGGGCGGACGAGAACCGAACTGAATTCTGAAACCCTTTTCTATAGTGTGCAGGACCCACCGAGAAATATGTGGCAGTAGTTTCCACGCTGCCAGAAATTCTACTAGGGGAACCAGTCTCTCGAGACTGGCCTCTGGATTTGGTTGAACAGTCACTTTGGTGCCCTGAACGGAGAACCGGCAGGGAACAACCGAACTGGCAGCGCTGCGACCCTCCTCAAAGAGTCGCACCCCAGAGGGTGCCGAGGAGAAACGATTTCTCAAAACCGTCCCTACCCCGGAGGAACCCTCAGAAGCCTGCAGCCTCGGCGTCAGGGCTTCTTCTTCCAAGCTATTTTAGAGATAAAACAGTCCTCGGATCTTGCATATCTCTAACTGGCTAGACTGCGACCGCCACCCAGGTCCCCCTCGATTGTGGATGAGCCTGAATGGCGAATCTCTGTTTTGCCGCACTCTATGCTGCGAGGAGCTTAAGTATGCTGAGACTGCTCCTGCCCAGCAGTCTCAGGAACATCAGATCAGTGAGGAAGAAACCTCTGGAACGAACGTTTATTTCTTCGTTTTTTTTAAAGCGGAGCGTCCAGAAGAACAGACATATTTTATCTTAATTTTTCTTACCATCAGAAAAACTATATATATATATATATATATATATATATATATATAAATATAGCACTCCGTGGCCACCAGCAGGAAACAACCGAACTGGCAGCGCTGCGACCCTCCTCAGAGAGTCGCCACCCAGAGGACGCCGAGGAGAAACGATTTCTCGAAACCGTCCCTCCCCGGTATAGTTTATCTGTTGCGCGACGCAATTCTCGAATAGCGTCAGTGCTGTTACATCCTCACATTCATCCATGTCCTTATATACTTTACCTACCAGTGCTGCCTAATAATATTTATCTATTATTTATGATGGCTGGTGGGTAACGTCGGGGTTATGATGACGCCAACACGGGAGAGAGATAGCTCGCAAGCGTCTCTTTAACCCGAGGCACTGTCATACCATGATACTTAATACCCATCACATTACTACATTAGAAGTTTATGGATAAAACACACAAATAGAAACCGGTTTATTTCACGATCTCGACACCTCAGTGTGGAGATAGGGAAAAAAACGGCACTCCCCGACGAGGAGGCTGAGATATCGAGTTCTCCTTATATTTTCACTCTCATATATGTTCGGCTGGCCAGTAATATTTAACTTAGCAACAGCACTAGATAAAACCTCCTTTTATAAGCTCCTCTTTATTCAACAGAGTTATGAGCTGACTTATTTATTTATTTATTAAAAAACTCATAAACATCTGCCTTATTTTTATTTTTTAATTAAACATTTTTTTTTTTTAACAAAAACACTTACGATACCAATTCCTCGGAACTGGAAATCGCAGCATGAGTGCCTCATCCCGGGGAGGAGAAACTGCAGAGCGTGCTTCTCCCCGAGATAAGGCACTGGATCTAACAGGTGTTTGTTAGAACCATTTGCGACCCCCAAGATGCGCGTCGACGCCGTGCCTCGGCAGCAGTGGGACCCGCGCCTAAACGGCCGGCGGGAGCGGAGCGTCCTCACGGACAGTTTCTCACAATGCTCACAGTCAGCCCCCTCGAGAACCGACTGTTGGCATGCTCCACTCCCAAACAAGCAACACAAAGCTGAAGTGTGTGTCCCCACCCGTGATATAACGTGGGCAGGGAACAACACAACGCTTGCTTGCTCTCTTTTGCCATAATATATATATATTGCAACTTGACAGACAACAATAAATATGACAAGGACAGAATACACAGATCGCTTGCTGAAGGCACAGAAGCTGTCGCGGTCTGTCTCAGGGGTGCTTTATAGCTTCCTGGTCGATGACGTCACCCGCCTATGATGTCTCGTCTTTCCATTGGACTGATTATACACGTGCTTCACGACGCAATCCCGCAGGGCGTTCCCACCGCGTCTCGACGCAGCTCAAGTTCCTTTAAAAGGGAACAAGAGATTCCATGCAGGGATGAGTCACGATTTTTGAATATTCGATTAGTTGATTTAATTATAGAATATCTAATATGTTGTCCAATTATTCTCTAAAATAAAATCTCCATGTTCTGGTGCTGAAGCAGTGGTGACGCGTTCATGTAACCAGAGGGTGACGCTGCCAATAACGCACATAACAGCTGTCACAAAGAACCGGCAAAAGTAATGATTATGAATGTGTCAAATATAGCAAGGAGACATTCAAATTGTTTATTAATAAAGTGTTTTTTTGTGTGTCAGTGTCGGCTGCAAAGATGAAGTTGACGATGCTGACTCGTCATCTTCACAGTGAACGCGCCTATAAATGCACACTTCATACGGAATTCATAAGCATAGTCGGTTTATTTTCGTTTTGAATTGTTTTGTTTAAAAGTAGACAATTCAAGCTTTCTATTTGGAATAACTAATGGGATATTTTTAAATTTGCTGATAATCGGGTGACCAGATCGCAAACCAGAATTCAAAGCCGACAAAGTTTAAATTTATGGGCTCATGCACAACTCTCTTCATGAATTCAAACTTTTCCATGGCTGCGATATAACATTTAATTGCTAACCTATTATTTATTTTTGTAAACAAAGCTTTGTGTGTCATAATATTAATGTAAAACAGCATTCACATACAAAAAATTTTTTGGCGAACCACCGCCGGTACTACTCAGCCACCGCGGTGGTGTGGTTGTCAAGTTTACCGGCACAGCCCTATACGCAGCACGTTTGAGCTTCTGCAAGAACCAATGAGATTCATTCTCGTGTTACGCAGCACATTTGAGCTTCTGCAAGAACCAATGAGGTTCATTCTCGTGTTACAGGATTAAAATTTTTGGGTGAACGTGGGCAGGGAATGTTTTAATTGCTGAAGTGTTAAACTTTCTTTTCCTGTGTCCTATTCTTCTGCACTCCAGAACAGCAGCAGCTGAAAGGTTTGTTTGAGCAGTGCCCTCTACTATACAGATGTGAATTTGCATTAAATACAAAATAAAATAGGGCCGAAGGTGTGAAAGGGCCTTTAAGTTTGACAAAAATATAACTTTTTTTTTGTTTAAATCCCCCCCAAATTTTTTGTTTAATATCCCTTTAAATACGTAAAGACATAGGCTATTCATTACTTGTTTAATTTTTCTCACCCGGGCTGGGCTTGCTTGTTTTTAATAACAAAAAAAAAGTTATATTTTTGTCAATGTATAATTTTGAAAATGTATACACAGTATACTGTCCTTGTCCAGAAAGGTAATAAAGACATCATCAAAGTAGTCCATGTGACATCTGTGGGTTAGTTAGAATTTTTTGAAGCATCGAAAATACATTTTGGTCCAAAAATAACAAAAACTACGACTTTATTTAGCACTGTATTCTCTCCCGGGTCTGTTGTCAATCCGCGTTCACAACTCCGCAGTGACGCTGCTGACGTAAGATGCTGACGTGTTATCAAGTCAAGTCATCTTCATTTATATAGCGCTTTTAACAATGTAGATTGTCTCAAAGCAGCTTTACAGAGATAAATGTATAGTTTAACGTAAGATTGTTTGGCTTTATAGCGGTTCTTTAATAAAGTTATTTTCCAGCTAAAGTTAGTTTTGATTGATTCACTTCCGTCGCAACGATCATTTGTTTTTAAATTAGGGCCGCCAAGACGACACCATTCTCTCTACACAGACTTTAAACGCGAACCTGTGAGAAACGCTGATGGCGTTCAGATGCGCATTAAGAACGGGTTCCATAGTTATGTGCGTTTGAATATATGTGTGCAGGTTTGGAATTCCCTACAAACCAAGCCTAAACAAATTACTGGTGTTTCCTTATAGTTTTGATTCAGAATTTTATTTTATTTTATCAATTCGGGGTAGATACGCAAATTGAGTTTTCCCGACGACGCTTTATCTGTAGAGTGGGAAAGGGATCCTCCATAGGGAGAGACTAGTTGGCACTTCAGCACTGCGTTGACATCGGGTCCAGGCGAAGGTCCATCATCAGATCTGGAAACGGCCTGGATCCGGCAGGCTGTGGGAAAACCTTGGGATAAACAAAGACACTACAATTAGCGTAGATGCCATTCTTCTCATGATGTAACAAGTACATCAGGATTTATGGGTAGTGTTCCCGGTTCCAGCTGACCTAATCTATGCAGCCTAATATTGAATTATAGAAGTCTATAATGTATTATGTGAACGCTATGTCAAAGAGATGTGTCTTTAATCTAGATTTGAACTGACAGAGTGTGTCTGCTTCCCGGACAATGGTAGGAAGGCTGTTCCAAAGTTCTGGTGCTAAATAGGAAAAGGATCTACCGCCAGCAGTCGATTTAGATATTCTAGGTATTATCAACTGGCCGGAATTTTGAGATCGCAATAGACGTGAAGGAGTATAATGCGTTAAGAGCTCGCTCAAGTACTGCGGAGCTAAACCATTTAGTGCTTTGTAAGTAATCAGCAATATTTTAAAATTGATGCGATGTTTAATAGGGAGCCAGTGCAGTTTTGACAGAACCGGGCTAATATGGTCATACTTCCTGGTTCTGGTAAGAACTCGAGCTGCTGCGTTTTGGACTAGCTGTAGTTTGTTTATTAAGCGTGCAGGGCAACCACCCAGTAGAGCATTACAATAATCTAGCCTTGAGGTCATGAACGCATGAACTAATTGTTCCGCATTTGTCAATGAGAGCATATGACGTAATTTAGATATATTTTTAAGATGGAAAAATGCGGTTTTACAGATACTAGACACGTGACTTTCAAATGAAAGATTGGTATCAAAGAGCACACCCAGGTTCCTAACCGACGACGAAGACTTAACAGAGCAGCCATCAAGTGTTAGACAGTATTCTAGGTTATTATGTGAGGAAGTTTTTTGTCCAATAATTAGAATCTCTGTTTTTTCAGAATTTAGAAGTAGGAAATTACGAGTCATCCAATTTTTTATATCAGCTATGCATTCTGTTAATTTAGTGAATTGGTAAGTTTCGTTAGGTTTTGAAGAAATATAGAGCTGAGTATCGTCGGCATAACAGTGGAAGCTAATTCCATGTTTCCTAATGATATCTCCTAATGGTAGCATGTACAGAGTGAACAGCAGCAGTCCTATTACTGAGCCTTGTGGTACGCCATACTGAACTTGTGATTGATAAGACATCTCTTCATTTACTGCTACAAACTGATAACGGTCAGATAAGTATGATTTAAACCATGCTAGTGCAATTCCACTAATGCCAACATAGTTTTCTAGTCTATTTAAAAGAATGTTGTGGTCAATGGTGTCAAACGCAGCACTAAGATCGAGTAACACTAATAGAGAGACACAACCACGATCGGATGATAAGAGCAAATCATTTGTTACTCTAACGAGAGCAGTCTCATTACTATGGTATGGTCTAAATCCGGACTGAAAATCCTCGCAGATATCATTTCTTTCTAGAAAGGAACACAGTTGTGAGGATACTGCCTTTTCTAGTATCTTTGACAGAAAAGGTAGATTCGAGATCGGCCTGTAATTGACTAATTCTTAAGGATCAAGTTGCATTTTTTTAACAAGCGGTTTAATCATAGCCAGCTTAAAGTTTTTTGGTACGTATCCTAGAGACAAAGACGAATTAATGATATTAAGAAGAGGATCTATGACCTCTGGAAGCATCTCTTTCAGTAGCTTAGTCGGTATAGGGTCTAACATACATGTTGTAGATTTAGATGATTTAACGAGTTTAGTAAATTCTTCCTCTCCTATAGCAACGAATGAATAAAAATTTTCCTCAGGAAGACTACAATGCACTGCCTGATGCGATACTGTAGTAGACGGTTGCATAGTTATAATTTTATCTCTGATATTATCAATAGTGATGGGAAGTCCGGTTCTTTTCCGCGAACCGGTTCTTTCGGACAATTCGTTTCAATGAACCGGTTCAAAAAACCGGTTCACCAGTTATTTTACGTCATCACGTAATGACGTCAATTCTATCATCCCGGCGTATAAATATACATTCAAATAAAGGCATTTGTAATCATAACTTCAGTTAAATAATGTACTCATCGTCATAATCATTTTGGATAGGTTTCTTACATTTACGTTTTGAAAATTAACCCTGTAGTAGGCCTAAGCAATGCGCAAACGCGGATGTTTTACATGTCTTAAAGTGAATAAACTGGTCTTCATCAGTTTTATTTTATTTGCAATTAAATAAACTTACATTTCGCCGAATTTGGCCCCTCATTCAAGTCAATGGTTCACCCGTGCTCATAACAGCACAGCACATAGACAGTATATAAACACAGCATCAGTTGGCCAAAAGAAAGTTCGGTTCAGAGACGGTGCGATCACGCATGCGCAGTCTCTCCAGCTCATCGGTTCTCCGTATCGAACGTGTCCGAAAGAAACAGTTCTCGGTTCTGTGCTGGTGATCCGAGAACTGCAACCAGTTCTTGACTCGAGAACCGTAGCATGCCTGTGTGTGAGCTGAAAACTACTGAAACCTTACTAGGCTAAATCAGTCGACAAAACTAAAAACTCGATGCATGTCTCCAGTATGTTTAATACGTTATGTTTTGATTAACACATTATAAACATTTGCACCCTTTAAAACCTTGGAAAGAGTTTAGGCTACTTTAAAAACGTATATCACCTTACTTAGAAATTAAATTATCTGTTCCTGAAAATAATGTTTTAGTATAGGCCTAATAATAAATGTTTAGTTTTATAATCCATTCATTGTTTCCAATCTTTAAAATAATACAGTGAAAAGGCAGTAGCCTATGTGATAAACATGTTTCTAACATGTTTTATTTTGTTACACTTATTGATGTTCAATAAACTTGAGAAACATGCATTTCGTCCCTCTGAAAAAATTGCACGCATGCTCAGCTCATCAGCTCATCGGTTCTCCGTATCGAACGCGTCCGAAAGAAACAGTTCACAGTTCTGTACTGGTGATCCGAGAACCGCTGTACCTGTACGTTCGGCAGTGCGCGCATGCTCAGTATCAACTGCTCGTGCTCATCACTTCTCTCAGCACAACATGTCTCAGTTCAGTGAACTGTTGGATTTACTGGAGTAACATATATGCCTACTCCGGGATATTGGTTTATTTTGAGTCGAAGGGACTGTCAGGACTCAGGCATGTCCGAAAGTGAGTAACTTAACTTGTGGATCAGTGCTGACGCAAGACGCGAACTGTTTCGAACGATTCAGTCCGATTTAGTGTACTGGTTCGACCAGTTCACTAAAAAGAACCGGTTCAAAAGAACGATTCGTTCACGAACCGGCCATCACTAATTATCAATCTTATAAGTGAAGAAGTTCATAAAGTCATTACTGCTGTGCTGCTTGGAACCTTCTGTGTTTGAAGCTTTCTTTTTCGTTAGTTTAGCCACTGTTTCAAATAAATACCTAGGATTATGTTTATTTTCTTCTAATAGGTTTGAAAAATAAGCAGATCTAGCAGCTTTTAAAGCCTCTCTGTAAGCAATCGAGCTCTCTTTCCATGAAATGCGAAATACCTCTAGTTTTGTTTTCTTCCAGTTGCGCTCCATTTTTCTGGCTGCTCTCTTAAGGGCCTGAGTGTGCTCGGTGTACCACGGCGTTGGATTATTTTCTTTAATCTTCTTTAAGCGCAAAGGAGCAACTGTGTCTAAAGTGCTGGAAAAGAGAGAGTTAAAAGTTTCTGTTGCAATATCAAGTTTTTCTAAGCTATCCGGGATGCTAAAATGATGAAACTGATCAGGAAGATTATTAATAAAGCAATCTTTAGTAGCAGAAGTGATAGGTCTAACATATTTGTAACACGGATTCGGCTTTGCAGCCTTGGCTAAATGTAATTTACACGAGACTAGATAATGATCTGAGATGTCATCGCTCTGCTGCAGAATTTCAACGGCATCAACATCTATTCCATGTGATAATATTAGATCTAGAGTATGATTACGACGATGAGTAGGTCCTGACACGTGTTGTCTAACTCCAATTGAGTTTACAATGTCTTTAAATGCCAAACCCAATGCATCTTTTTCATTATCGATGTGTATATTAAAATCACCAACAATTAGTACTTTATCTGCAGCCAATACTAACTCTGATAGAAAGTCCGCAAATTCTTTGATAAAGTCTGTATGGTGCCCTGGTGGCCTGTATACAGTAGCCAGCACAAATCTCAAACGTGATTTATCATTTATACTATATATTTTTACATTAAGCACTAACACTTCAAAAGAATTATATTTGAAACTTGATTTCTTAGTGGTTTTGAAAATATTACTATAAATTACAGCAACACCACCCCCTTTGCGTTTAAGACGAGGTTCATGTTTATAACAGTAATCTTGCGGGGTGGACTCATTTAAAGTAATGTAATCGTTTGGTTTTAGCCAGGTTTCTGTCAAACACAGCACATCTAGGTTATTATCTGAAATCATATCATTAACAATGAGTGCTTTTGAAGTAAGCGATCGAATATTCAGCAACCCAAGCTTTAGCATTTGCTCATCTGTATTATAGCTGTTTTTTATTTGTTGAACATCAATAAAATTTTTAACCTTAGATAGGTTAAAACATTTTTTGGATTTCCAAATTCGGGGAACAGACACAGTCTCTATATGATGATAGCTAGGTGAAAGAGGCTCTATGTGATGGGATTTATCTGACCTTGGTGACGTGAGGCCGCTAGCAGACTGTCACGATAGAATACTGGAAGCAATAGCAGGTAAAATAGTGTTTATTTCGAACAGCAAGAACAAAAGTAATATCACTCAAAAGTCAATGCTGAACGATCTCATGGGGACTGGCGATCCGATGCTCGCAGGAAACCGGCAACTGACGCTCTCAGGAAACAGGCAAACAGACGCTCTCAGGAAACAGGCAAACAGACGCTCTCAGGGGAAGACAATCAGGCTCACTCTCGCAGGGACTTCGATGGTCAAGTGCAGAGGTGCTCGGGTGCGGTGAATCCGTGGAATCTTCAGTGCTCGGTGCTCGTGTGCGGTGAAACAGAAAAGACGCGATCCACAGGAAGTTCAGATCCGGAAGAGACGGCACAACACAAACACACAGGACTGCAAACAACGGATGGACACTGGAAAGGAGAGGTGAATGAGTATTTATGGAGAGCGGGAATGGATTGCACCTGAACAGGGAATGAGAGTGATTGATGACAGCTGGAGCACTGAACAATCACGCGAGCGGGACAACGCCCACTCGCGCACACTCACAGACATGTAAACAAACAGTGACACGAGACACAGAGGAAACAGTGCATAAATCAACCGTGACAGTACCCCCTCTCCTAGGAATGCCTCACGGCATTCCCAGACCCCCTTACCTGTCGATTGTAATCATCGATAAGGGAGTGATCCAGGATGTCACGAGCAGGAACCCAACTTCTCTCCTCCGGACCGTAACCTTCCCAATCCACCAAGTACTGGAACCCGCGTCCCCTCCGCCTAGAATCCAGGATGCGACGGACCGAATAGGAGGGTTCCCCGTCTACGAGCCGCGGCGGTGGGGGAACCGGGACTGGCGGATTAATACGTGAAAAAAACACGGGCTTTATCTTTGAAACGTGGAAAACCGGATGAATTCTCCTGTACGCCGGAGGAAGGTTGAGGCGGACTGCCACCGGACTAACAATCTTGGTGACAGAAAACGGGCCAATAAATTTGGGAGCTAATTTATTCGAAACGGAGCGGAGAGGAATGTTCTTGGTAGAAAGCCACACTTTGGAACTGACGACGTATACAGGAGGCCTTGACCGGTGGCGATCGGCCTTGGCTTTGGTGCGCTCCAGCACTTGGAGGAGTGTCTCCCGGGCTCTCGTCCAAGTACGGTGACACCTCTGGATGAAGGCGTGGGCGGAGGAGACCGCGACTTCGGATTCCGTACTAGGAAAAACAGGTGGTTGGTACCCTACACTACACTCAAACGGAGACCGGCCCGTGGATGACACTGGCAACGTATTGTGGGCGTACTCCACCATAGAAAGTTGTTGACACCAAGAGGAAGGATTCCTGGAGACCAAACATCGTAGTGTTCTTTCCAGATCCTGGTTGGCTCTCTCAGTTTGACCATTGCTCTGGGGATGGAACCCAGAGGACAGACTGACCGTCGCCCCCAGCAACTTACAAAACTCTCGCCAGAATTTGGACACAAATTGGGGTCCCCTGTCGGAAACCACGTCTGTCGGGAGGCCATGTAACCGAAAGACGTGGTCTACGACTGCCACCGCTGTCTCCTTGGCTGAAGGCAATTTGGGCAAGGGAATAAAGTGGGCCGCCTTCGAGAACCGGTCCACCACGGTTAAAACTACCGTGTTACCCTGGGAGGGTGGGAGGGCGGTTATAAAATCTTGAGCGATGTGGGACCAGGGTCTCGAAGGCACCGACAGCGGTTGAAGTAACCCATCTGGGGGTCGATTGGATGACTTACCAGTGGCACAACTAGAGCAAGCCAAAACAAAACTGTGAACATCACGAGCCATAAGTGGCCACCAGAATCGCTGCTTAACTAAGGAGATAGTACGACTCACCCCTGGATGGCAGGCTAGTTTAGAGCAATGACCCCACTGGATAACGTCTGATCGTAATCCCTCCGGCACAAATAAGCGGTTAGGTGGGCACCGGATCGGGGGCGTTACCCCTTCCAAGGCCTTCTTGACCTTCGATTCGACCTCCCATGTGAGCGAAGAGATAATTAGGGTCTCTGGAAAAATGCGCTCGGGAGTAGGTTCGTGTTCGGGACGATCAAAAATACGCGACAAAGAATCGGGTTTGATGTTTTTGGACCCCGGACGATACGAAAGAGTAAAATCGAAACGACCGAAAAAAAGTGCCCACCGGGCCTGCCTGGAGTTCAATCTTTTGGCGGTTCTAATATACTCCAGATTCTTGTGGTCTGTCCAGACGATAAAGGGTACCCCAGATCCCTCCAACCAGTGACGCCATTCCTCCAAAGCTAACTTGACCGCCAACAACTCTCGGTTACCAATGTCATAATTACGTTCGGCAGGAGATAAACGATGTGACAAAAACGCGCAAGGATGCATCTTGTCGTCTGAAGGAGAGCGTTGGGAAAGAACTGCGCCTACCCCCACCTCTGACGCATCGACCTCCACCACAAACTGACGTGATGTATCAGGGGCGATTAAGATGGGAGCTGAAACAAAGCGGCTCTTTAGTTTGGCAAACGCAGCCTCAGCTGCGTCTGACCACCTGAACGTAGTTTTGGGGGAGGTCAGTTCGGTCAGAGGTGCGGCTAGTTGGCCAAAGTTGCGAATAAACCGCCGATAGAAGTTGGCGAATCCCAGAAACCGCTGCAGGGCCTTGCGGGAATCTGGGATTGGCCACTCTACCACAGCCTTAACTTTGTCAGGATCCATACGCATACCTTCAACCGACACGATGTGTCCCAAAAAAGGAACCGACTGTGCATGGAAAACGCATTTCTCCGCCTTGACAAAAAGCCCATTCTCTAGCAATCGTTGAAGCACTCGTCGAACATGCTGCACATGTTCCTGGAGAGACGAAGAAAAAATCTATATGTCATCCAGGTAAACATATATGAATTGATCGATCATGTCTCGCAACACATCATTGACGAGTGCCTGGAAGACTGCGGGACTATTGGATAAACCAAACGGCATAACCAAATATTCAAAGTGCCCCCTAGGGGTGTTAAAAGCAGTCTTCCATTCATCCCCCTTCCTGATGCGGACCAAATGATAAGCATTACGTAAGTCCAATTTTGTGAAGAGTGACGCTCCCTGCAACCTCTCGAAGGCTGAAGACATCAATGGCAAAGGATAGGTGTTCTTCACCATGATGTTATTCAACCCTCGGTAGTCAATGCAAGGTCGCAGAGAGCCGTCCTTCTTCCCCACAAAAAAGAACCCCGCCCCCGCTGGAGAAGAGGAAGGCCGGATGAACCCGGTTGCTAGAGAATCAGAAATATATTTCTCCATAGCCTCTCTCTCCGGAACCGAGAGTGAATAAATCTTGCCCTTGGGCGGAGACTTACCTGGCAGTAAATCTATTGCACAGTCATAGGGACGATGCGGAGGGAGAGAAGCAGCCCTTTACTTACTGAACACTTTCCTCAGGTCGTGGTACTCTACGGGCACGTTTGACAAATCCACTGCTTCCTCCTGCAACACAGGGACAGAAACAACCGAACAAGCAGACACTAGACACGAATTATGACACTCAGTGCTCCAAGCCGATATGGTTCTGTGTTTCCAGTCAATACGGGGGTTATGCAAACTTAACCAGGGGTGTCCTAAAACGATGGGTGTGAGGTGGGAGTCCATGATGTAGAATGAAATGGTCTCAGCATGATTTCCAGATGTGATGAGTGTGAGGCTCTCAGTGACTTGAGAGATGGCTGGTAGTGTTTGTCCATTTAATGCGTTTACAGTGATGGTCTGAGGGAGTGTTCGGAGGGGAATATGAAACTGTAAAGCAAAACTGTAATCCATAAAGTTACCTTCGGCTCCCGAGTCAATAAGTGCCTTGCAGTGGTGATCGTGAGTTGACCATCTCAGTCTTACCGGGAGGATGGTGGAAGTGGATGAGGTCTTTTCTGCGGAGATCCCACCCGACAGTAGCCTCATACTTACTGTCGGGCTGGGCCTTTTACTGGACAACAATGAGCGAAATGTCCGGCGCCACCACAGTATAGACAAAGGCCCTGGGATCTCCGCCTTTCTCTTTCCTCCCGGGAAAGCCGAGCTCGCCCTACCTGCATGGGCTCGGGATCGTGGGGACCGAACGCGTCCATGCCGCTGGACCGCTGGTGTTCCACGCTGCCGCGGACTCTGGTGGGTGACGTTCGTTGGCCGATCCGAGATAGACGAGCGTCCACCCTCAAGGCCAGATCAATAAGCGCGTTTAGTGATGGGGGCAGGTCCAGGGCGTAGATCTCCCTTTGGACGCGTTCGGCCAGCCCATGCAGGAATAAATCCCACTGCGCCTCCTCGTTCCAGCGACACTCGGCTGCCAGGGTCTTGAACTCAATGGAATAGTCCGAGACGGATCGATCTCCCTGGCGTAGCTCTGCCAGCACCCTGGCAGCCTCTCTTCCCGCGACGGCACGATCAAAGACCCTCCTCATTTCCGTCGCGAGCGCCTGGAACGAGGAGCAGCACTGGTCTTGATTTTCCCACACGGCAGTTCCCCAAAGCGCCGCTCTCCCAGTCAGTAGCGTCAATACGAACGCCACTTTCGACTCCTCTCTCTCGAAAGTCTTAGGCTGTAGGGCGAAATGCACCGGAGTATGACTCAGGAGTAGGGAGTCTGGGCTCCGACTGGGAGAGAGGCACAGCTGGTGTGGGGGGAACTGCCAGTGCGTCTGGTGGTGCTGGCGCAGTGGGAGGTTGAAGCTGATGGAATCGCTGGGTGAGCTCGGACACCTGCGAGGCAAGAGCCTGAATTGCTCGTCCTGTCTCCCCCTGGCTGCGTTCCTGTGCATCCATACGGCCGATGCATACTCGAATAAACTCCTCCAATGAGGCTGAAGATCCACCTGCTGCTTCCATGTCTTGGTCCATCCGTTCTGTCACGATAGAATACTGGAAGCAATAGCAGGTAAAATAGTGTTTATTTCGAACAGCAAGAACAAAAGTAATATCACTCAAAAGTCAATGCTGAACGATCTCATGGGGACTGGCGATCCGATGCTCGCAGGAAACCGGCAACCGACGCTCTCAGGAAACAGGCAAACAGACGCTCTCAGGAAACAGGCAAACAGACGCTCTCAGGGGAAGACAATCAGGCTCACTCTCGCAGGGACTTCGATGGTCAAGTGCAGAGGTGCTCGGGTGCGGTGAATCCGTGGAATCCTCAGTGCTCGGTGCTCGTGTGCGGTGAAACAGAAAAGACGCGATCCACAGGAAGTTCAGATCCGGAAGAGACGGCACAACACAAACACACAGGACTGCAAACAACGGATGGACACTGGAAAGGAGAGGTGAATGAGTATTTATGGAGAGCGGGAATGGATTGCACCTGAACAGGGAATGAGAGTGATCGATGACAGCTGGAGCACTGAACAATCACGCGAGCGGGACAACGCCCACTCGCGCACACTCACAGACATGTAAACAAACAGTGACACGAGACACAGAGGAAACAGTGCATAAATCAACCGTGACACAGACGTTTGGTTTAGCCAGTCTGTCTGCTTCCTGACCTGGTGCCCAATTTGTCATGTTTGAGCTCTAAGACTATGAGCCATATTACTAGATAGAAGAGCAGCACCATCCCAGGAGGGATGAATACCATCTCTTTTCAACAGGTCAGGTTTGCCCCAAAAACTTTTCCAATTGTCTATGAATTCTATATTATTACACGGACACCACTCAGACAGCCAGCGATTCAGTGAACACAATCTACTAACTATCTCATCACTCCTGCGAACAGGAAGGGGGCCAGAGCAGATTACAGTGCCTGACATCGTACTTGCAAGTTCACACACCTCTTTAATATTAATTTTGGTGATCTCCGACTGGCGGAGTCGAACATCATTAGTGCCGACATGAATAATGATCTTAGAGAATTTACGATTAGCATTAGCCAGCACTTTTAAATTTGCTTTGATGTCAGGCGCTCTGGCTCCCGGCAAACATGTGACTATGTTCGCTGGTGTCTCTATTTTCACGTTCCGTGTGATCGAATCACCAATTACTAGGGCACAATCAACAGAATTCTCAGTGGGTGTTTCACTGAGCGGGGCAAATCGATTTGTTGTGGTAATCGGAATGGAAGAGTGGTTTGTTGATCCGCGACTAGAGCGATCCCTCACTGTCACCCATTTGCCCGGCTGCACAGGCTCTACTTCAGCTGGAACCGAATCATGTAAAGAGTTCACTATGCTAGGCGCATCCAAAACAGTATCTAAAGCTCTAGCACTCTTACTATCCTCAATTAAGGTTTGGATGCGTGTCTCTAATTCTGAAATCTTCTCTGTCAGCCTAACTGACTCCTTGCATTTATCACAAATAAATCCTACATTGCCAACAGAGAAGCCAATACTAAACATGTGACATGAAGTGCAGGTGACAATAACAGGACAAGACATTACTCACCGTGTTTGTTGACTGATTATTACTTACCTGAGCTTTTATTAACTCAAAGGCGCGAGAGAAAAAATAAATAAATAAAACAGCTGAGCGCACGGGTGGCGCGTTAACAGGCTAGCAGTAGCGAATTAGCGTGTTATGCTAGTAGTAGCAGCTAACGGAAGCTAGCGATGTCAATCTGAGATGTTGGGTAAGCTGTATTTAGTATAAACAACTACAAATTGTAGTAAATGATGGTTCAAAACAAAGAAATACGAGGCTAAGACGGAGCTTACAGCACCGAAGCAACTCACAGCAGGCAGAGAGGCAGACAGGAGCAATCAATCAGCCTCTATTTTTAGACAGGAGCAATCGATCAGCCTCCTAAATTATCAATTACGCACCATTTTAAAAAATATAGCAGTACCAAAATACAAACAATGTAGAATAGCTTGAATACAGCGTGCATCTCCCTCAGACTGTAAACGTAGCTCGGGCGCACCAGATAACACGTCAGCGTCTTACGTCAGCAGCGTCACTGCGGAGTCGTGAACGCGGATTGACAACAGACCAGGAAGAGAATACAATTGCTGAATAAAGTCGTAGTTTTTGTTATTTTTGGACCAAAATGTATTTTCGATGCTTCAAAAAATTCTAACTAACCCACAGATGTCACATGGTCTACTTTGATGATGTCTTTATTACCTTTCTGGACAAGGACAGTATACCGTGTATAATTTCTTTAAAAAATGACCAAATTTGAAAAGTGAGACTTTGTTTCATATCAACCGTAACCTGGTCTGTCCTGTCTGTCAGTGTGTTGTCAGTGTCCTCTCTGCTCCGCGATGTGTTTTTCACTGTGTTTCAATGGTGTGGCGTGAGAGAGGCGTGGCTTGTTGGACATAGCAACAGTAACTAAAGGGGGCGGGTCTTTGGAAATGGTCAATAGCCAACTCTGCCTAGGTTGCGCCGGCCCTGATCATAGCAAAGCATCTCAAGAGAATAAAAAAAGAAGGCCAGTTGCAAAGCAACATGATAGTACATCTTACATCTGCGTTTTCTAACTACACTATTGCTGGGTTTCCATCCAAACATGAAGCGAAACTTTTTAAAGCTAGGAAAAAACAAATGCAAATAAGGTGCTTACAATCAATCAAGTTGTTAGAGCGGAGGACGATGATATTGGTAGCCTAATAACCAACAGTAGATAAAACACCATCAGCGGAAACAACCGATTAGTCACATGGGTTTCATTTTTGCTACGTCAGAATTTATTCAGCAAATGCATTTCCATCTCCCATTATTCCCATTAACTCTTTTCTGCACACGTCAAACACCATCTCAAGAGAGCATTACAACTTTTGAAAATTAGTTTTTATTTTATTTTAAATGGCCAATTCCATCACTCGTTTCTGATGTGATGCTTCAAAACGGGCATAAAAACATGGAAACAGCAACTAAGTGGAAGAATAACTAATGGTTTTAAAAACAACAATAAAGGACAGCTTAAAGATAAATCTGTCTCTTTTAAAAGTGTTACAGAAAGAACTGTTTGTACATGGAAAACAACTTTTACTTTCCCATATAAAACTTTAAACAAACTACTAGTGATACTTGTGCAGTATAAGAAACGCAACAATTGATTTTACTAAAGATTAGTTTATATCATGCAGCAAAATAATATAACAGAATAAAACACAATGTTATTTGGGGAGGAACTCCATCTTTGATCTGAATCTCACAGTAGAAACTGCTGGACTTGAAGATGAACTTTATTCACTGCGACAAATTCAGATGATGTTTCTTTGCCTTGTTAATCGTTGTCGCTCGTTAGGACAGATTTTATAGCTTGACCTGTTATTTTTTCACGTTTGGTGAGGATGAAGCTTCACACTTGAAAGTGCTGGATCTGAAGATGAACTACTTACTGTGATTGTTTTTTGTGTGCCTGTGTAGATTAGATATCTGAGTGAAGCTCTTCCCACATGCAGTGCAGTGATACGGTTTCTCTCCAGTGTGGATCCTCTCGTGTGTTTTCAGGTTTACTGACTGATTGAATCTCTTGTCGCAGTGTGAACACTTGTAAGGTTTCTCTCCAGTGTGGATCCTCTGGTGCCGTTTTAAATGTTCAGCTGTAATGAAAGTCTTCCCACACTCAAAGCACATGTGATTTCTTACACCAGTGTGAATTTTCTGATGTTCTTTTAAATTCTGCAGACGTGAAAAACTCTTTCCACACAAAGAACATGAATGTGGTTTCTCCTGTGAATGAACTGTCATGTGGCTCTTCAGGCTTGAAGCCCTCAAAAATGTTTTACCACATTGATCACATTCATGCAGTTTCTCTCCAGTGTGGATCTTCATGTGAGACTTAAGGTGTCCTTTATGTGTAAAACTCTTCCCGCACTGATCACATGTGAACGGTTTCTCTCCAGTGTGGATCTTCATGTGAGACTTAAGGTTTCCTTTATGTGTAAAACTCTTCCCGCACTGATCACATGTGAACGGTTTCTCTCCAGTGTGGATCCTCATGTGAACCTTGAGATTCGGTTTGTGTGTGAAACTCTTTCCACACTGACGGCAAGTGAAACATTTCTTGTCTCTTCTTTTCAGTAAAGAAATACTTTCAGTCTGTGAGCGAGTTTTAGCTCCAGTTTTGACATGATGATGTTCCTCCTCCTCTTCACTCTCCTCATTCTCCAGCATCACGTCTGAAATGATAGTTAAAAGTATCATGTTTCTGTAGCAAGGACTATTACATATATTAGATCAACTGCACAATTATCTAACATAATATTAACATTTTAAAACTATACAACAGTAATACAGTTCTGACAGTCTCTCAGAGAAATATTACATTTATTTTAATAAAACCTTGTAATTACTTGCTAACTTAAAATGAACAATTAATTAGCCAGTGTACATTTTTCACTCAACATTGAATCAATCAACAATTTCCTTCTTATAAAATGGCGACAACCAGGAAGTGACATCATTTGAACTCTTTCTAGAGTATGATGGGAAAATAATCTCAGTCCATTGTAGTGTTGACTACATTCATAAACCCTGTTACCAAAGTTATGTGTATCAATATATGCGACTTAACCTTCGTTTCCATCTCTTCTCATTCTGTTCAAAAGAACAAAACCATCACTTCCCGGGATTTCTAACAATGACTTTAATATTAATAAGATATTAACAGCCAGAAACATGTTAAAAACACATCCATTTTCTGGGAATGACGTTGTAAAAGATAAATGAAAGGTCTTTGGATTTAAGAACGAATACTTGTGGCTCATTATTATTAATGAAAACACATCAACAATAGTATAATGGAAAATTCGCTTATATCAAACACATACATCTAATATTAACTTATTAAGTATTAACGATAACCGACCTCCTCATCTGAGGTGCTTCAGTGCTCCAACACCAGATTCACTGCTGAGCGCGAATTCCAGAGAGACACTTCATAGTCAGCATAGTCCAAAAGCATTGATTCATTTAGGAAAGAAACAAGTTGCGGAAACTGACCTTTGATGCTCATACTAATTGCTCATATGTGCCTCTGAACACAGAAGTATTGCATTGGCGATTGCATAACCTGGCGTAATATGCATTACATATTTTAGCAATATGTATATTTTAGTCAGTATTATTGCGCTATTATTCTACTGTGCTCCGTCTGTTAAGCGGTGCTCATTCACGGACGCTTGAATTTTAGCGGAGATCCTCGTCCTCTTCTGACAGTGAAATGGACATGTTTGTTTGAGTCTCTAACATTTACAGATGTAGAATATGCCTGTGAAATGTAAGTTAAGCACTGAGGAAAGCACCACATCTCAAACGCATTAAAAAGCACAAGTATTTATCTGTCAGTCAGCAACAGTATCTGTCAGAGCATCTGACAGGACAAGCTGCTTTAAACTTGTTAACTATATCTTACCAGTTATTTTGAAGTCCTTAATATAAGCTTGTGTCATGTTTAGGACAAATTGTACTATGTACTTTCAAACTACTATAAAGATATAAATGGTATTGCCTCATTCAATATTGTTTCAAAAAATATATATCGATATATTGTACAAACTCGATTTACCGCCCAGCCCTACATCTATGCAAAATAATCCTTGAAACATTTCTCATTTAAGGCCATTCCCTTTTCGAATAGGCTATGTGATTTTAGAACCAATGAGGTTCATTCTCGTGTTTCGCAGCACATTTGAGCTTCTATGAACTACTTAAAGCTTTATAACCTTAATGTTCTTCAGCCTCACTAATGAAGAATCAGGAATAAACACCAACCTCTTTGTTCTTCAGTGTGTTTCATTCTGCAGTGTTCTGGATCTCTCATGTTCTCACTGTCCTTCAATAAACTCTGTCTTTGGCCCAATGACGTGACGTGCAATTTTGATGTCCAAACCCCTTTATGAAGTCAAAATAAGGAAATGTTTAATAAAAAGCACATTTATTGAATCAATTGATCTCTGTTTATCAAATGATATAAACATATATTGAGGGTATTACAAAGTGTAAGAATTATTAGACATTATAGTCACATAATGTCATACCGGATAACTGTCCGGACCTTAGAGTGACATAAAAAAAAGCCAAACAAACTGTAAAAAATCGAATAAACCCTAACATCTCCTCCACAGGCATTATTGTATGAGTCTTGACAACAATATATTTAAATATTACAAAGAATATGACATCCAGTTAATTGTTATGCTTTGGAGCATTCTGTCCCAAAACTGGCTGTCAGTCAATGTGCATACAAGCAAACTGGAGCAATTTTATTGTGAATTTTATTTTGACACGATGTGAGACAGCATGTTACACAATCAGGAAGACCCTGATGGACCCCCAAACAATGGTGAAAGGTAAGTATGTCTTTCATAAAATGTGTTTAACTCACCCTTTTTCTTCACTAGCACACTATGTAGTAAAATCCTGTGTCATATGGGATAACGCTAAAATAACATATATAATGTGGATTTTATGTAAATATGTTTATTTAGCATGAATTTACATATTTGGAAGTTGAAGGTAAAGGTTGCAGATTTCTATAGGTAGCCAAAAATACTGCCTGATAAAGATTTAAACTGAGTTTTGTCATACCGGATAACAATTTTGTCATATAGGATAACAGTTACTTTCTGTTTGACAATATATTATTATACAGTTTTCAGCTTTAATTTGTATAATTTCCATTAAAATTGTGATATTAACATATCATTAACATTGTTTAGTTAAATATTAGCAAATTATATAATTCATATTAATATTCAATTACAATTACACTTAATTATTGTCCAACCTGTCATATTGGGGAATCAGCCCCTTTAAGTCTATAAAAATGTAGTGTTCATTTAATGAAACTAATGAAATTTAGTGATTCAAGGTACTTCAACCCATTAATAAGATTTTTCTTTATAAATATGTTGTTCAATTACATGCTTTTGTAAATTTGTTGTTCAAATAAATGATGTTCAGTGAAATGAGTGAAGGTCGCCTACTTTAACCCTTTACATTATTTATGAATATTGATGTAGAGTGACTATGATCATCAATAAAATGATTCACGGTACTTTTCAGTACTAAATTAAACCTAATGTTGAAAAGTTGTGCTGTTCTGATATTCATAAACATGAAAAAAATGTTTAAATGTATTTGTATACTTGCCAAATCTGGGAAGAAACCACACTGAGTTTGTGTGTAACAGTTTACACACTGAAAACCACATCTGTATTTCTTTACAGTGGAGCCTAATTAATTTCCTTGGAAAAACATTGCATAACATAAACATTAATTATTTATGAACATTATTAAGTGTTGTAAAAATGACAATTCATGTGTTAACTTATATGGTGTCATACCGAGTAACAACTTAAGTCAGGCGGGATAACGCTGTTTTTTCCCATTGAAATGAATTATTTCACTTCATGGAGTTGAGGAAACAATAATAACATGATACCAAGTCCTGTAAAACATTTTCAGACATTTCGCATTTTAAATCACATTGCAGTGTTAAAATGTGGGTAAAGAACTTGAACAAGTAGGGTCACGTTTAAAGAAATCACAATATAATGAGAAAAAATTGTTGTGCAAAACATTTTTTTCTGTGCTCCAAATATTGTTTACTGCATCACTTTATATATTCATTAAGTATTATTGATTTGAAAAGTTTTAATATCGTAATATTTAGAAAATGCATTAACGTTATCCCGTATGACATTTTGACTGGTGTCGTCACATGATTCTCAGTTAAACCGCTTAAAATACATTGTTTAAAATTGAGATTTTAGTAATAAGTAAAAAACACCCCCATAAAGATAATAACTACTTTGATGTGCAGTTTTAACCTTTTTGAATTTTTTATCAGTTGAAAACCTTATTTGTCACTGGCCCCTTTGCAGATTTCAGCTCTTCCTGATGGTTTGATGCTCGTCTTCACTTGTAGCTGATGGGAATATTCCAGCATTTATTGGTGAATTGCAGTGAGCATTAGTAAAATAATGATAACTGCATTAAAGAAATCTGTCAAAATCAAGATTAAATCAGAAAGTGGGTTTGTTTTTATATACTAATACTATACTAATTCTCCTATTCATCTATTAATGGAACTTTAAACTTTTATTTTACCTCTAATTAATAAGTAGCCAAAGAAATACATAACAATATATTTTATTGTTTTTTACTTTAGTTTTGTGTTTAACTTTTATATGAAAAACGGTTAATTACAGATTAATGAAATAAATGCTCTTATGAAACTTACCTATATCTTGTAGATGTCACAATAGCTGATCGTGTCGTTTGCTCAAATCTGTTGACAATAAAATTAGCAATTTACAGATCTGAAGACATCAGCATAATGAATGAGGAGAAAACAGGATCTATTGACGTGAAATAAAGAGGCTTTTCAGCTGCTCTGATAATAGTGATGAGCCATAGACTAACAATATTCAACAAGCCATTCAGAATCAGCACATCATCTCACTTTATTATAATTATTTGCTGCTAGAAACAGATTGTTTGTGTCAGAATATCTGCAAAAAAGCCTATATAAGTGCTCTAATATTAGATTATTTCTCAAATGATAGAGAAAAAAACAGCAATACAAAAGACAGACACTATAATGACACCCATCTTTATCAACCAATGTAATTTGTCTATAAAAATGTACAAGTTATATCCTAATAACTTCGTTCAACACTTACTTCGCTAGCATCCTACCGTTTTGTATGTGAAGAGAAAT
This sequence comes from Rutilus rutilus, assembly GCA_021464565.1. NCBI lineage: Eukaryota > Metazoa > Chordata > Actinopteri > Cypriniformes > Leuciscidae > Rutilus > Rutilus rutilus. Next base: position 47,743,136 of record JAJAQA010000006.1, read on the forward strand.
ACATTTAAATATAAACATATAAACATACGTATATAAATACACACATAATAAAAACTTCTTCTTTGAGTGTTTTAGTCAGCAGACACAAATAGCGACGAACCCGATGAAAACCATCAGGAAATGTCTCCGTAAAATGATATTTAAACTGTATAAAGAGTATTTTAGAATTACGTGAAATAGCGTGAACAGTTTACCTCAGAAGTCTCGACACTGACGGAGCGCGCGCGTGATGACGTCATCACCGAAAGGCGAAATCAACAGCAGATTATATATAATAATTCGATATAAAAATAAAAATAGATCTCTTTTCTATATTATAGAAGATTTTAATATATCTCTTCATATTAGTTAGACAACGTTTAAACTGTAATTGATTATCTTATAGTGAATTCTTGGATAAATGTGGGTTTCCAGTTACACTGAAAGAGTATGCTGAGCAATATATGTTAAAGACAGCATGTTTCTAGGAGACATTGGTATTCTGAAACACAGTTGTACTAATAAACTTACAATTTTAAGAATATAAGCTGGAATCATAAAAGCTAAATTGTGGTCCAGTGTGTTTAGAAATATAAACTGGAATAAGGCTTGGTGTATTTGTGAAGCATACTGTTTAAATAATAAAATAAAAGTGGTTACATTACATACAAATTGTACATGGTATATATCCAGCTAAAAGTGTGTTAGAGGTTTAATTTAGAAATGGATTATTTATGTAATTTTTGTTCAATAGAAAAAAATGATCTATTATCCATCTGTTTTGTAATTGTAGGGTAGAGTGGGGGAAAACGCCATGTGACATGTGTAATGTGACATTACAGTGAAACAAAACATAAATGTGACTAGAATTTTATTTTATTATAGTAATTATGATGCCCCCGGGGGGGGGGGGGGGGGGGGGGGGGAGCAGAGCTGGCAACCCGGATGCCGAAACACTACTGACTTCGTGATTGGTAGATAGGTCGAGGGCGGCGCTTCAGGCCAAAACACAACATGACAACATCAACATCAGTTGAGGGCTGCAACTTCACTTTTATAATGACAATATCCTGGCCGGACTACTGTTGTCAGTGATATAAGTATTTTAAATGAACATGATTTCTTAATGTCTAGTGACATATCAGGGCCATTTTATGATTAATTGAAATGCATTTCTTACATACGGTTCCTTTAAAAATATGTTTCTCTACAAAACGGGGTCCGGCAGAAAAAGTTTGGGAACCACTGCCATAGACTATCAATACTCATGAACAAGCCATTCGGGATCAGCAGCAGATCATCTCACTTTATTAGAAGTATTTGCTTGTAGAATAAATGCTGAAAGCCTATAAAAGTGCTCTAGTATTACTATTATTTCTCAAATGACACAAAAAAAGCAGTAATATAAAGACAGACACTAATGTCACCCATCTTTATCAATCACAAATAATGTATTTATGCATTTATATGTATATATAATACTTTGTGAAGCAAAAACAAAAAAGTAAAAGTAATACGAACAAATTTCTTTTTATTGACTAACAAAATGGCACAATGTGACAAAATTAGATTGAAGGTATTTATTACTTATTACTTTATAATATGTTTTTTACTTATTACTTAAAGGGTTAGTTCACCCAAAAATGAAAATTCTGTCAGTAATTACTCACCCTCATGTTGTTCCAACCCCGTAAGACCTTCGTTCATCTTCGGAACACAAATTAAGATATTTTTGATTAAATCTTAGAGTTGTCTAACTCCTCCATAGGCTTCTAAGGAACCGAAACTTGCTGGCCCAAAAAATGTATTAAAGACATCGTTAATATAGTCCAAGTGACTCCAGTGGCTCAATCTTAAGCTTATAAAGCGACGAGAATACTTTTTGTGCGCAAAAACAAACAAAAATAACGACTTTATTCCACTTTTCATTTCCTTCTCTCTGGGCCTCGGGTCTTTTTGCGTAGATTTTAAGCGTAGCGTGTCTGTGTTGCACGTCACCACGTATCACACATGACAAGCGTCGGCCAATAGTGAGCCTACGTGGTGACGTGTAACACAGACGCGCTGCGCAAAAACACTACGCGAACCAACTAGAGGTCCAGAGAGAAGGAAATAAATAGTGGAATAAAGTCGTTATTTTTGTTTGTTTTTGCGCACAAAAAGTATTCTCGTCGCTTTATAAGCTTAAGATTGAGCCACTGGAGTCACTTGGACTATATTAACGATGTCTTTAATACATTTTTTGGGCCAGCAAGTTTCGGTTCCTTAGAAGCCTATGGAGGAGTTAGACAACTCTAAGATTTAATCAAAAATATCTTAATTTGTGTTCCGAAGATGAACGAAGGTCTTACGGGGTTGGAACAACATGAGGGTGAGTAATTACTGACAGAATTTTCATTTTTGGGTGAACTATCCCTTTAACAGTATTATTGTGTCATGTTTGGTGAGGATGCGGCATCAGACTTTAAAGTGCTGGATCTGAAGATGATCTACTTACTGTGATTGTTTGTTGTGTGCCTGAGTAGATTAGATGAATGAGTGAAGCTCTTCCCACATGCAGTGCAGTGATACGGTTTCTCTCCAGTGTGGATCCTCTCGTGTGTTTTCAGGTTTACTGACAGATTGAATCTCTTGTCGCAGTGTGAACACTTGTAAGGTTTCTCTCCAGTGTGGATCCTCTGGTGCTGTTTTAAATGTTCAGCGCTAATAAAAGTCTTCTCACACTCAAAGCACATGTGATTTCTTACACCAGTGTGTATTTTCTGATGTGCTTTTAAATTCCGCAGACGTGAAAAACTCTTTCCACACAAAGAACATGAATGTGGTTTCTCCTGTGAATGAACTGTCATGTGGCTCTTCAGGTCTGAAGCCCTCAAAAATGTTTTACCACATTGATCACATTCGTGCAGTTTCTCTCCAGTGTGGATGATCATGTGTCTCTTAAAGGAACCTTTTTGTGTAAAACTCTTCTCACACTGATCACATGTGAACAGTTTCTCTCCAGTGTGGATCCTCATGTGCATCTTAAGGTGTCCTTGTTGTTTAAAATCTTGTCCACACTGATCACATGTGAACGGTTTCTCTCCAGTGTGGATCCTCATGTGATCCTTGAGACTCTGTTTGCATGTGAAACTCTTCTCACACTGATCACATGTGAACGGTTTCTCTCCAGTGTGGATCCTCATGTGTTCCTGAAGGTGTCCTTGACGTCTAAAACTCTTCCCACACTGATCACATGTGAACGGTTTCTCTCCAGTGTGGATCCTCATGTGATCCTTGAGACTCTGTTTGCGTGTGAAACTCTTTCCACACGGACGGCAAGTGAAAGATTTCTTGTCTCTTCTTTTCAGTAAAGAAATACTTTCAGTCTGTGAGCGAGTTTTAGCTCCAGTTTTGACATGATGATGTTCCTCCTCCTCTTCACTCTCCTCATTCTCCTCCACCACGTCTGAAAGACAGTAAAAAAGTTATATTTTAATTAATCATCAAAAATCTGAGAGATTTGTGACATCTGCAGTCAGGAGACGTCATAAGTGTTCCTGCTGGAAGGGCTGCACGATATATCGTTTTAGCATCGATATCGTGATGTCAAGTATATTGTATGACTGCAAGTATGACTGCAAAGTTCAACCATCATAGAGAGAAAGTTTCTCATTTCAAGCACAAGAAGACTGGAACTCAAGCAGTGTTTTCTGTGCGCGCGAGACAACACGCGAACACCAAATTCAGTTCTCTTTCTCTTCATTTTGAGATTGAACGTGCACACCCATGTGTCCTGGGCCATGACATTAAACTGACCCACTCCTTGCAGGGCTGGTAACCCGCTTGGTTTTAACAAATTACTTCGAAAGTTACAAATGAAGTACCCATTCCGGGCAACAAACCGTCTTTGCCGCGTCACTGCGCGATTTCATCGCGTATGAAGGGGCAGCCATCTGCTCCCGATCATGCAGTGTCAAAGCAAGACAAAACAAGCAGCAACAACACGACCAAGCAGCGTCAATTTTCTCATCGCAAACCAACCATCATTGGTACCTACAACGTCCGTACTCTACGAAAAACAGAAAAAAGAGGCAACCAAGAAACACCAACATTTGAACAATCTGACCGGTTCCATCAGCTTATTCATGGGTGTGGAGAAAAAGGAATCGACATCGTAGCCATACAAGAGCACCGACTACCAGCGGCCGATGGCATTAACACCTACATTGAAATCTACAACAACAAAGAATGGAGATTCGACTTCTGCTCAGCCACAAAAACAACCCAAGGCAATCACGTTGGAGGAATAGGGCTCCTCACGAGTAGCGAAGCCAACAAATCCCTGACAGCAACAACTAAAGTGTCTGAGCGGATAATGACAGCAACATTTGCGGGCAACCCTTTAACAACAGTCATCGTAGCCTATGCCCCGACAGAAGAAAAACCAAAGACAGAGAAAGATAACTTCTATAACCAGCTTATTAAATGTGCACACGAAACATCGCCACACAATATGCTCGTCATTGCAGGCGACTTCAATGCAAGAATTGGAGAAGACAGCCATCAGTCAAATCCAAGAGTTATAGCCAAACACGTTCTGCACAAAGCAACAAATGACAATGGAAGTAGACTAATTGACTTCTGTGAAGCAACAAACACAAGGCCTTTACAGCCCAGATTCCCTCATCCAAAATCCAGAATCTGGACGTGGCAACCGGATGCCAATAGAAACGCAAAAGACGGGAAAAATAGAGCTCAACTAGATCACATACTCATCAACGGCAAGTGGATCAATTCGGTGAAGAACGTGAGAGCGTACAACACAATCGATCTTGGGTCAGACCACAGAATAGTAAGCGCAGAGATAAAGATCAGCCTGAGAGCGCCAAGAGAAAACAAGAACAAGCGCCTCAAGTTCGACTGGAGAAAGCTCAAAGACAACGAGGAGCTACAAGAACAATATACCGTCACTATCCAAAATCGCTACAACGCACTTAGGAGAGAAGACGACTGCGATGATATGCAGCCAAAATACGATAGATTAGTAACAGCCATCGAAGAAGCTGCAAAGAGCACGGTCGGCCTAGTCAGGAAAAAAGCACCAAGCAACTGGGTTTCGAGCGAAACGATCAAAATTCTCAAAGCACGGAATAAATCTAAGAGAAACAAGAGTTTGAACATGAAACAACTCACTCAAGATCTGCTTGACTCATACGAGCAGGACAGGATCAACTACTTGGAAGAAAAACTACAGCAACTTAAAGAAGCAGCAAAAACAAATAAACTAAGAACAACTTGGGAGATAGTTAAAGAGATCAGCGGCAAGACTAAGTCAACAAACAAACACAAGATGAAAAGAGCAGACGGAACAGACATCAAATCGTCACAAGAACTGCTAAAGGAGTGGCAACAATACTTTAAAACCTTGTTAAATAACAACATAATCACTGACGATTTGCCAATCCGAACCAGCTGCCCAGGATCTTGACATCAACACAAGTCCATTCACTATCATAGAGATAAAGTGCGCAATTGAAGACCTGAAGAATGGCAAATCACCTGGTTGCGATTATGCAATCACACCAGAGGCACTGAAATACGGAGGAGACTATGTTGCCGATCTCATCTGCAACATCTGCAACGATGTATACTGTCAAGAAAAAGCACCAGAACAGTTCACCACGAATCTGATAGTACCACTGCCCAAGAGAGGAGACCTCACCCTAATGAACAACTACAGAGGGATCAGCTTGATGTCGGTCGCCGCCAAATTATACAACAAGGTCCTTCTCCACCGAATAAGAGACCCGATCGACAAGATCCTACGCGCCAATCAAGCTGGCTTTAGAAGAATGAGAGGATGTACAGAACAAGTCCACATCCTGCGTAGAATAATCGAAGGCTTCCAAGACAAGAAACTCGATTATTATATCATCTTTGTGGATTTTAAGAAGGCATTCGATTCCATCAAGAGATCAACCATGTTCGACATACTAAGACATTATGGAATCCCAGACAAAACAGTTAGAGCGATCCGCACAATCTATAACAAGTCAAAGAGTCACGTACTATTAGAAGGGAACCTGTCAGACCACTTCGACATTACAACAGGCGTCCTACAAGGCGATACCCTAGCTCCCTTCCTATTCATAATTGTCATTGACTATGTATTAAATCGAGCCGAAGAAGAGCATGCAAAGAACACATTATCGCGCGGAATCGTAACACATTTAAAAGAATCCAGCAGAAATCCAGAAGTATCACTATTTGACCTGGATTTCGCTGATGACATCGCCCTATTTGAAAACACCCTGGACAGAGCACAGGAACAACTCACAACAACAGCAAAGTGGGCCAGGAGAGTAGGCCTTCAAGTCAATATAGGTAAAACAGTAGCACTGAGCAACCAAGAATATGCCGGTCTGGACATGGCAATACACAATCATCAGCACATAGAGCTAGATGGACAGACCATTGAATGGACCAAGAACTTCAACTATCTTGGCTCCCACATCGCCTCTAGCGAATCCGATGTCAAAATACGAAAAGGCCAAGCATGGGGGGCCTTCTGGAAGATGAAGAACGTGTTTCAGTCACAAAGTCTTCCAATTACACTCAAGATCAACATATTCGAATCTGCGTGTGTCTCAATCCTGCTCTATGGTTGCGAGAGCTGGATCCTTAGCAGCAAACTTAGAGACCAACTCAACAGTTTTGCCACCAACTGCTATAGAATCATGCTTGGCATAAAGCGACTGGACAAGAAAAGCAATAAAGTGATTTATGAAAGAGTCGGCCGCAACCCACTCGTTCTTCAAGTACAACAGAGACAGCTAAGATTTGTAGGACACTGCCTAAGAAGACATGAGAGCGACTTGATCAATAAGTATGTCTTGTACGCGCCACAACAACGGCATGGCAAAAGAAGTCGAGGTAGAGCGCGAAGGCTATACCATCAATATATCGGCGAACTCATCAATAAGAACGTACCAGCAACAGTGAGCGAACTACGAGAAGTTGCCAGCAATCGCAAGGAATGGACAAAATTAGTGACCGACTGTCAACCTACCCTGTTCGCAGCCGATTGATGATGATGACGTGCACACAAAATTAAGTAAAAATGCCTGTTGTGGCGAGTCTCCTTGTAAACACAGCCGGTTATGTGTTGTAAACAATCGTGAAAGAAAACGGATGCACACATTACACACTAACTGAAGTTAGAAAAGTGAAATCACAATCAACCACCCCTTTAAATTTATACAGTGAAGTCTATGCAGTGTTATTTTACATTTGATTATGTAATCGGTATGAGACATATAAAACTGTTGAGCTAGATTTTCAATCAGTCAGCATTGAAAATGAAAGTAGGTCAGAGCCAAAATCAAGCCAATATCACTACGCACATGTAAACATGGAGGAGGACGTAAGCAGCGCACCTTCATCTGATAGCGGCGATCAAGCTCGATTAACACCCGTAAAGTGTAAAGTGTATTCTTAATGTCGGAAAAGATGGTGGGAAAGGTCCGCAGCCCTTTACTGAAGTCCGATGGGAAAAAAAATCAAGCAATGTGCGAAGGAATGGCTCAAAACGTCGGACACTACGGAGCTAGCTATTGCTAATAAACATGTTGCCCTCCTGGACAAACCGGTCTCTGATGTTCCAACAAACTACGGCCTGCTATCGGCTATCTGCGTTTTCCAGAGCTGCCAACTCTCACGCATTCACCGACACTTTTCACACGCGCTCATGCCACTAGGCCTGTCGCGATAGTCAATAAATCAATTAATCGCACGGAAAAAATAATAAATAACTCGATAAATTTTCCGGCAGCGATAATTCCATTTGCATGCTTGTTTGTTTTCCTCGTCTCTCTCTCTCTCTCTACCAAATACTGGATGGACTGGATGATCACTCTCGGTTCCTTAGCGTATAGGAGGAGTGAACTCTCTTGTCATTTGCATGGTCTTTGTGTGGGGAGGCGGCGCGCGGCGCTTGTCAGTCGCATGGTCTTTGTATGGTAAAGCGGGACTGCTTGCGGTGACTGCCGGGAGAGAGAAAAGACGCTAGTTGTGAGTTGGAGGGGAAAAAAAGAAAAAGATGGAATTGGTTTCAAAGCCAATCGCGACAGCGAGCCCGATCTCATGAAAATGCGTATCTATACCACGAATGTTATTTCTCGTGCCATTTATTCGCCAAAAATAGTTTTTGCGAGCATATGATACGCTCTTTATGGCGTGTAATACGCACGCACTCCTCACCCCTAATCCTAACCAAGTATTTTCAGTGCGTAGCATATACACGCAATAAAGCGCGTCTCCGTCTTCCCGACAATAAATTGGTAAATTACACAATCACTCGGGCGTTTGTTTAGTCGACAAAGTAACAGGAGGACAGTGCAAAATGGTGTGATATGGCCTGTTGAGGCGTTTTTGTTTTTGTTTACAAAGGTCCTAACTGGCAGTTTTGCCTGTTATGGAATGTATCACTATTTATGTCTGAGCCTAATGTTTAATATTTTTTGAAGTGCAATTTTGTTTACATCCATTTTATTTATTGATTTTGGTATTTATTCAAGTAAATTTTTTTTGTTAACAGACACTGAGAGTCCATTGCTTTTATTGTTTTTGGTTGTTTTGTTCATTTTTTGTGGATATTTAAAATGTTTCTCCGTTTTCAATGTTTAATATTCCTAAGAAATAAAAGTTTATAGATCTCTGAAAAGGTGTACCTGCATTATTATGCCATTGTCATTATATTAGATGAAAATGGCCTCGAACGACAATATTATCGTTTATCGCAATAATTTCTTGGACAATTTATCGTCCAGCAAAATTTGTTATCGTGAAACGCGCTCATGCCACACATCCATTTTCTCACGCATAATATACCCTAAGCCTAGTTAGAAAAAAGAGCTATAGAGAGTATTTTGCTAAATGTGTACTATATTACATATCTATTATATTTTTACTTTATAATAATAATATTTTATATCATTAAATAAAGTTATTATAATAACAAACACATTATATTTATTTGAGTTACTTTAAACCTTAAATAATACTACCAGCTGATAGGGCTCTCTGTATGTTTACAGCATTAGGTGAGTTGTTTTTTTCTTGAGAAAAATGTATGCCTATCTTGTGTAGCCTACCTAATATTTATCCAAACGAATCAATATTAAATAAAATCACAATAATTGAATTGAATTGAAATAATAAAAAAGCGTAGCTTACCAGAAATTGTACCATGTAAACATGTTGTCACTAAACCTAATAAAATTCAGTTTAGTTACTAAAATGTTTTGACAATCACAAACAATACACTTATTGTGATGCAAAAATGTACATCCTGCTTTTAGAGTTACTGCCCGTGTATGCGAATTGACAATTCACCATTAAATGTGTCATTTTGAAAAGTGTTTTTTTTATATATTATATTTTGTAAATAATAATAATAAATAATAATAATTTAATAATAATAATATAATAATTTAATAATAATAAATAATTCTATTTGTTATTCAGATTTTACCTCAAATATTACCTTTGAATCGGAACAACATAATGAGAAGTAATTGGGATGTTAATGCTACAGTAGAAGTTTTCTTGATAATCTTATCATGTTTACTGTGTCTAGATAGCAACTTCAGGTATATCACACATTTCAAACTGGTTTATTTTGTACTTCAAGTGGTAATTTGGTAAAATTTTGGCATTTTGGGGTTTATATGATAATATGATAAACAGGTTTGAAAGTGCAAAATTCCCTATGTTTTCCCTTTTTTTTCCAAAATGGGCACCTTTAGCATAATTTTTCTCAAAAACTGCAAGGTTGTGTGTGGAGAACTTTTTCCTAAGGAATCTCTATATATTTATGAAGTTAAATATAAAAAAGTAGGTAGTGCCCCACTTGGTGGAACGAAACCATATTTCTAGGCCTCTTTTGGGCTTTAACCCTAAAACCCTAACCCTAAACTTTTTTTTTTTAAGTTTAACCCTTCAGCAATTAAAACAATTAAATTAAACAAATGTGTTTTTTATCTAGTCTGAAGTGGATCATCGAAGGTCAGTAGCAAATACATTGGTTAATTAAGTGCGATTTAAAGTCCCCCTGTTTCCCTTAAAACTCATCTTTGATCACCAAAATGACATATTTAAAAGATTTTTCCCTGTAAAAAAACTCTTCATGCCTTAAAGAAACTTGAATGCACCTCTACAACCTTGCTTCATTTTGTATACGTGGTTCTATGAATATGCAAATGAGCCCCGCCTCCACTCACTCACACTAGCTCAGAGATTCACTCGCCCAACTTATTGAGGTAAACGCTGCACAATGGTATCGCTCTTTACAACATCGGACACATAACGGTAATTAGTATGATTAGCCTTTTGCTTGACTATGTTATCAAACAGCTAATAATGTGTTGCTAATGTTACACAAACCAATGGTGTTGGCATGAATTTGCATGTGTGTTGAAGCAGATATAACTGACTGGGTTACATTTATTTCGCGTCATAAAAGCATTTTGAGATGCAAGTACATTTAACCATGTAGACGGAGTCGCTCACAGCGGCATGCTCAAACACTCTTCGCAAAGTATTTGAAATTGAAAGCAGCTTCTGTCGGTGATTTACATATTTTTAATATATAAGCCAACTGCATTCCAAGACATATGACGCCTTCGTAGAACATTTGTAAGTAAAATACCGGCGGGCGAGACCGCGCACTACAAAAGTAACATTAAGCAAACCGTGCGTATATCATAGCGCATATCTTGTGCAATGAAGCCAGCGAATGTCCTTGTAATTCGCTTCAACTTTTCCGAACTTAATGAAATATTATTTTTTGGAGTGTGTGTGTGTGAGACAAAGCAATTAGAAGCAAGCAGAATACGGTTGTTTATAAAGCACACGTAGCGTCATCACGTATCTGTGTTTAAAACTAAGCTCAGACATAAATCTAAAATGATCTTATTTTATTTTATTACCTTTATTTAAGCAGAAAAACTCATTGAGATTAAAAATCTCTTTTCCAAGAGCGTCCTGGCCAAGACAGGCAGCAGCACAATTAACAAGGTTACAGACATAAAAACATATAACATCAACATTAGGGCTGCAGCTATCGATTCTTTTTGTAATCGATTAATCTAGCACTTAATCGATCGATTAATCGAGTAATCGGATAAAAAAAGTTAGTGTTTTTAAACAATCAAAACAAATAATGCATAACGAAAATGATGTGGCTGAAAAACTCCAACATTTGGCTCCAAAACTAAGCCTATTTATTGTAATTTTTACCCATTTAGGGTTTATAAGTGCCAGTGCCAACAATTATATAACAATACAGTTAAGTCAACTTTATACTGTAAAACAAACATGTAAAACTATGAATACAAACTTAAATAGTAAAGGCCATTTGCCCTTAGTTTTGTCTTCTTAATACAACATTACAAAAAAAGGATTGCACCTTCTGCAAATTTCCCACCGGAGAACAAAAATAAATGAATATAAAATATCAAGCCAAACAGGTACACAATGTATACAATTTATATAAAAAAAAATAAGTGTAGCTTTGAAAAGGGGAATGTTTTATTGCAAATATGCATGTTGTTAAATAGAAAAAGAACAGCATTTTGTTTTTCACTTAGGCTAGTTGAAGTATATTTGCACGTTTTGTAGTATTATATTTTTTTTGTTAATGTTCTATGTTCAATTACTTTGGTAGCCGATTATGTCTTCCCCAAAAGTACGAGTGGATTTGGAGAAGCAGGCTGGTGGGGAGTTTCATTTTTTTGTTGTTGTCTGTAACTATTTGGTAGACGTGACATAGCCTACAAACAAGGTCTCGCAAATACTGCATGTCTCGGTGTATACAGTGAATGCATGCTGAAATTATTGTTGCGTGGCTACATAAAAGTTTAAGCATATGTGATGCATTGCCGCGTGAGAGAGACGAGGGTGCGTGTGTGTGTGTGTGTGTGTGAAGGGGTTCTTTCTTTAGGCTATATTACGTTTACTTCTTAAAAACATCAAAGCTAAACATCATATCTAGTCAAACCGCATCATGACATCACTAAATACAGTATGGGATTAAAATCAGCGAACATCAATGTATAGGCTTAGGCACGGGCGGAAATATTGGCGCTGGGTCAAAAAAAATGCGGGGGACAGAATCATTACCTTGTTTCAGCGACGCTGAAAGGAAGCGATCCCAAACTTTAGACATTCTCTGCCGTTTATGGACATCTACTCTCTGCCATCGCGCCAAATAAATTCAAAATGTATCACGCACTATGGTGTGCTTCCTGAACATTGAACAACGGTCCGTGTGAAACAATCAGATCCCTGCGCGTATAGTGCGCGTCATAGGAATTTAACGAGGCTTCGAGGCAGAGTTTTTGCCTCGAGGAATTTTTGTAATCGAGTAAATCGAGTAACTCGATGAATCGTTGCAGCCCTAATCAACATATAACAATTTATGCCAGTAATAAATAGTTACAAAGTCATTAAAAATCAAAGATTCATATTATCACAAGCGATAAACAACAGCAAGGATCGTCCGAATAGTCAGTTATAACATCTACAGCCAGTTTGTGTAGCCTCCATGTCGTTTAAAGGGGACCTATTATGCAAAATTCACTTTTGCATGCTGTTTGGACATAAATGTGTGTTGGCAGTGTGTGTATACAACCACCCTACAGTGATAAAAATCCACTCACTCCTTTTTCTTTAATCCCCATAAATCATAAGCAGTCTCTCCAAACAACCTGTTTTCAGAATGTGGCTTTAGTGACATCACTAAAGCCACAGGCCCCGCCCACGAGTGTTGACTGACACTGCCGTTATAGAGCTGGTAAGTCCCGCCCCTTCCGTAAAACCCCGCTGGACCTCTAAGTTGAAAAATCGTCAATGCAAGTGAATGGGAGAAAATAATTATTTTCTGGTCCCGTTTGAATTGTGCCATGAATGTGAACATATGTTGTCTGTGAATTTTTTATATAATCTTTCATGTTACGAGTTTGACAGTATATGGTATGATTCTTCGGCTATAACGAGAAAGACTACATGTCGCCTATGTGACGTCACCCCATAAAGTTGACTTACCCGTGGTTTTCACCAACCTCAACGATTTTGTCCTCTCCCTGAAAGAAGGCGGTGAAGTGCACCAAAGACACAGTCATGTTTAGCGGGATCCGTGAGCTAGTGTCCGTGTGCGAATGGTGGTGACGTTTCAAACGCGTCGAAAGCAGCGAAGAGTTGTAGTCCACAAAGTGCTCTCACACAAAGTCTAACCATATCAAACTTCTACCCGCTAAATTGTAGCATTCTTCACACGAAAGATTATATAAAACATTCACAGACAACATATGTTCACATTCATGGCACAATTCAAACGGGACCAGAAAATAATTATTTTCTCCCATTCACTTGCATTGACGATTTTTCAACCTAGAGGTCCAGCGGGGTTAGCGAAGGGGGCGGGACTTACCAGCTCTATATGCTAAGTGTGCCAAGTTGAGGCTTCATCTGCAATACAGACTGGTTTACTCTCGCATGTCATGTAACCAGAGTGTAATCTCAGCTTTGCGGTTAAAAAAAACGCATTTCATCATATTGACATATTATCGCAAATGCAATGAATCCTTCAGCCCTACTGGCAGTAGCGCTTAACACATGAATAAGGGGAAACGTGAACGAATTAACTAGCCTAAGAAAAATAGTTTTTTAATTTCTCATATTTAATAATGAGAAATAGTGTTTCTTAAAATGCCACCAAAAATCCTAGAGGAAACACTTAACTCTTAAGATTTTTCCCTACTACCAACACTACATCTGATGAACTACTTAAAGCTTCATAACCTTAATGTTCTTCAGCCTCACTAATGAAGAATCAGGAATAAACACCAACCTCTTTGTTCTTCAGTGTGTTTCATTCTGCAGTGTTCTGGATCTCTCATGTTCTCACTGTCCTTCAATAAACTCTGTCTTTGCAGATTTCAGCTCTTCCTGATGGTTTGATGCTCGTCTTCACTTGTAGCTGATGGGAATATTCCTGCATTTATTGGTGAATTGCAGTGAGCATTAGTAAAAGAATGATAATTGCATTAAAAATCTCTCAAAATCAAGATTAAATCAGTTAGTGGGTTTGTTTTTATTACAATTTACACATTTTAAGTATTTATGTTCACCTTTCCATCTAGTAAAGTAACTTAAGTAAACGAATTGCAAAGTGTTTTATGCTAATTCACAAACTATTTCTTTTTATTTCTAAGAATTTCATCCACATATTTAAATTCTTACATTAATCTTACCTCTCATTAATATATAGGCAATTGAAAAAATACCAAATGTAAACAATGTAAGAATAAAAATGAAACCACTAAACCACTAAATAAAACACCAACAAGACAACTTTTTTGGTTTATTGTCTTAGTTTTTATGTTTTATGTGAAACATGGTTTATCACAGATGAATGAAATAAACGCTGTTAAGAAACTTACCTATATCTTGTAGATGTCACAATAGCTGATCGTGTCGTTTGCTCAAATCTGTTGACAATAAAATGAGCTTAATGTTGCAATTTATGGATCTGAAGACATCAGCATAATGAATGAGGAGAAAACAGGATGTAAAAAAAAGCCTTGCATCACAATAAGTGTATTATGATTGTCAATTTGTGAATTAAACTGAATTTAGTGATAAAATGTTACAACGTTTACATGGTACAATGACTGGTAGCTATACTGTTTTTATTACTGCTTGACACAAAATTTCACGATTTCAATTCTAATCTTGTGATTTGATTCTGATGATGATTCAATATCAATACATGTTAATTTTTCTCAAGGAAAAAAATCTCACCTAATGCTGAGAGCCCTGTCAGCTGGTATTATTATTAAATGTTAAAAAAATAACATAATGCAGCTTGTATTGTAACAACAATGATATAATATTTGAATGATATAAGTAAAAATATAACAAATATGTAATAAAGTGCACATATTTGGCAAAATACTAATTTCTATAGTTAATTTTTCCAGCCAATAACGTACTATGGTCATTAAATGGCTTTCCTGAGGTAAATGTAATGTGGGATGTTCTTAAGCTGTTTTCTTTTACCTCTTTCTGCGGTTGAAAAACACTGATTGGTCGATTATGTATGAGGATAATGAGCTACAGTTCGGTAAGTTGTACTGTATCTTTCAACATACCTGTTGTTCATTCGTGTTTATTTAACTGTTAGTAAAGAGTATAATCATTTCACAAGCCGCTTGAACTGACACGCTACACCGATCTGTCATGTCATATTTACAAGCGCCAAAAACCGGTATTCATTGTTTGAGTTTCGTAATAAAATTGCTAGAATCTGAGAGCTGAGAGCTTGTCTGTCGGTGTCACTGTTTTTTGCTTGATTTTTCTCTGCGTGAGAAAGTGCGAAAAGTGTCAATTGAGTGAGTCTTACGCTGGGTGAATGCGTGACAGTTGGCAGCAAAGACACTCATAACACCATCATATCAACCAGTGTAATTTGTCCAGATAATATAAATATAAATATAGTTCGATGTTCTAATACCTACATTCATAACAATAAATTAATTAGTTCACTAGCATCTTACCGGTTTATATGTGAACAGAATCGGACATCGTGTTCTTCTCAGACACAAATAGCGCCGAACCCGATGAAACCCTTTCAGAAATGACCCTGTAGAATCATATTTAAGCTGTGTAAAAAGGTGAATATGAAATATTACGCGAAATAGCGTGAATTGCTCATCTCAGAAGACTGACTGAAAGGGGAGCGCGCGTCGCGAATGATGTCGTCATCGCCGTTTACTTTCAAAAACGCGCCAAATTCCGTATAAAAAAAAAAAAAACTATAAAAAAAATAAATAAAAAAATAAAGGCGTCTCATAGCTTTTAGATGTAACTAAAATTCTGGAATTATTTATTGTTGATGCAAGAAATCAGTAGACAATAAAAACGGACAATAAAAGTATTTTACAAAGTAAAAGTAAACGAACGAGACAGATATCTCTCTCTTTATTGACTTACAAGATAGCAAAAGCATCTCAGGAGAAGTGAAGATGGCCAGTTGCAAACATATATATATATATATATATATATATATATATATATATATATATATATATATATATATACATGTACACACATACATAAGAGATAGCCTATAGGCCCTATATGAATTAATTAATTATTAGACTCATAATTACGCATAATGAAATAATTTCAATCATGAGGCAAAATTATTTTGGCTACAAGAATAAACTTTTCATTCACTAATAATCGCATACACTATTCATATTTATGTGCACATATGACCTCACAAACCATGAATTTGTTCTTAACCTTGTTCTAATGTTGATGAATTCTGAGTATTCTAAATGAGAGAGGTTAGTAATTTACATAAAACACACCCACACATGCCCATATAAGGGCTTTCCACACACTTTGTCACTCTCAGCATGATGCTCTCTAATGACATGTTCTTGCTTGAGAGCAGAGCAAGATCCTCTAGCAATGCCAAGAGTGTCTTCCTCAAGACAAGTTCAAACCTTTTATACAGACATTACAGACCTTTGATTAGCCAGCTGTACATATACATCTTTATGCAGAGCTCCCTCACAGCTTGAGCTATTTAAGACCTATATCTTTGTTTCAAATTTCATCTAAACAGGTTTATAAGGCCACCAATAGTTTTTGATTTTTGTATGAGTGATTTTAGTTGTTCCTATATTTCTTAGATACAGACAGTTGAGGTACTTTGCTCTAGTTTGTTTGCTCTTTGACTTTGAATACAAACTTCTTTTCTTTTACTTATTTTGCAAGTGAGCTACCGACACGTTATTTATTTAATGTGCAAATTCAAAGTGTCAAACAGTCTCATAAACTCATAAGAAACCAGCAAATGAATGAAGCCGATCAATAGGAAAAGTTTATGCGCTTGTTTAGCCTTTCACTTAGCAGCATTCGAAGGATCTGTTCGCTTCGGCACCATCATAATTCAAGTCAGTCAGCTGCAGAAAAGTTACAGTTTTGCATTTACGTACCCTATCTTGTCATACATTCAGACTTTGAAACAGTGGCATGTTTTGGTGAGTGACAATTCAACTATATACAATGGTCAGAGAACCTTTGCGGCCCGTCTTGATTGGTGGACTAGCGTATGGGGATGTTACGGTTATGGAGGCCCCACCCCAAAACCCGAGGCCGGCCCCTCCCCCAAAACGGCCATTGTCCAATCACACATCATAGCAACCGTTACTATGTGAGCAGGTCCGACAAACATTGACTCCAAGCAAGATGGTGAAGCGGTGCGCCCATGGCGTTTGTAAATCGGACACTAGATACCCCGAGAGATTGTCTGGAGGAGTTGTGTTCTTTCCATTCCCAAAGCCGAAAACACAACTTGGAACTACAATGGATAAAACAGTGTGAACGGCCCCACTCCCAGTTAAATGTGTCGAACATTACGAAGCATAAATACGTCTGCTCAAAGGTAAGGCTAACAGCTAAGTTAACTAGTTACCGTGTTGTCAATATCTACTAACTAGAGGCAAGAACACAAATTGGACCAAAGTTATGATTGCCATGGATATCATTGCCAGAATGTTAACCTACTCTCTAAGCTAAGTTTAACAAGCCCTTTAGCTTTAGCCAACATTAGTTAACATGTTAACTAACGCTAGCTACATTAGCTGCTGTTGTGTTGGGTCTTTGAGCTCCCCAACTTTATTTTTCGTCAGTTTACTACATAGCGCCCCAACAAGCAACTTTAAATTATTTTGTTTTTATCTTTCATGTAGCATTTTATGAACGGAAAACCTACCCCTGAGTTCCCCAATCCCGTAAATGCTGTGCAAGGGCCTAACCCAGCTAAGGAGAAGCTTGGAGGCTGTCGAAAGTCGCCCAAAAAATGGTAGGCCAATTTAGAAATATGTATGTTGATAAGCACTAATGGTAATAGTGCTTATCAACATGTTACATTTATATGTTACTGTGAATAAGTTAAAGGGTGATGATGCTCATGTACAAAACGTGTGTGCAGACGCAGAGTCTGTGTGCAGGATGCCTCCTCCGGTTCCACCTCCACTACTGATGCAGGAGAGTCAACAACATGCTGTTGAAAGTGGTGAGAACGCATTTTTCACATTACCACTGGCGTAAATGTATTTACTGTATTGCTTTCCATTTTCAGTTTAACTTTTGCCAAAAGTAACTCAGTAGTGTAACTCGGTTTTAAAAAAAAAGAACAGTAATATGTAGAGATGCACCTCCGGCTGGTGACCGGAATTGGCCGATTTTGACGTGATCGGTCTGACATATGCCGATTTTATGCCGGTCAAATGCACTCGGGCGCCGCATGATTAACCTTTTGAGAGGTATGGTCTCATATGGGATTTTTATTTCTGTGCCCCTGAGAGTAACGTTACGGTGCCACAATTAGAATGTTCAGTGACGTCGCATAACTGCCAGATTCAAACTGTGCTTTCGCGCGTTGGCTGGCGCTGAGCCAGAGTCGGACGCGTTCAGCCGCAGCGCTGTCATATATCACAACTAAGCAGTGTTTACTCTATTCTTCTCAGTTCACCGGCCACTTTATTGCATTTATTTCGGGAGAAACTGACGAATTCGCGTGCTTTAAATCCGACTGACAGGACAACATTGCGGCAACCATCTCATGTTATAGATCAAGATTATTTATAAAGGTTTTAAAACGACCAAACACACTCACTTACACGTATTTAAGAATCGGAATATCAGATAGGCTAGTTGATGACATGGTAAGCAAGTTTGTTATATTATAATATTTTGAATAAAAAAGGAAAAGCGAAATAAAAGCGACACATCTGTCATACAGTATTATTGTGGCTGCGGTGTATCGCGTGACGCGTCCCCATGGAAACATTAAAGGGAACGTTCACCTTGAAAAAACTCACTCTGGGGGTTGGGGGTGTCAGTTAGAATATTTTAAACTTACGCGTGAAAGGGTTAAAGAAAAGATCGAAAATAAATATTTGTGTGTGCTGTAAAGTGGTTAGAAAATTTTTTAATCGGAATCGGCTAAAATCGGTATCGGCAGGTCAAACTCAATGAAAAATCGTAAATCGGAATCGGCCTAGAAAATTGTAATCGGTGCATCTCTAGTAATATGTAATCCAAATATATATATTTTTTAAAGCTGTAATGAGTAATATAGACTATATTACAATGTTAAAGTAACTTGCTCAACACTGCGAACCAAACAATAGAACAAAATAAGAATCACTGGCACATAATATAGTAGTTAAAGAAGAATGCATCAGGCTTGCACTTCATTTGTTCCCATTTTGCAACATCAAAGTGTATTCTCTCTAGGTGGTAGTTGTAGTGTGCCGGAGAAAGCAGGCGGAAGCGAGAATCTATTTGCAGGGTTTTAATGAAGAAACACGTAGTACAAATAATAAAGAACACGAAGGACAAAGAAACAAAACCACGAGAAGGCCCGAACTAGAAGCACCCATACATGTACAACAACTGACCAGGTAACAAGTGAAACACAAGGGCTATAAATACAGAGAGACAAACAAGCTTAACTAAGTAACAAGGGGGTGTGGTTAATAAGAAACTCCTGGGGAGACTAATAAACAAGAAAGACTACAAAGGACTACAAAACATGGCACAGAACAGGAAATAACAAAAGTGCACACAAGACAGGAATCATGACAGTAGTCTTCTTCACATTTAACAAAGAAATCACACCAGGACATACTGAGAGACCAAGCTGCCCCATTATTTGATAATGATGGGCATGACACTCTTTTAATTTATAGCTGCCATCAGCCTGCTTGCAAAGGTAGGGACACTCTGTGAAGCTATTCTTGGAAGGACACTTAATTTCTAAAAGCCCGAAGTTTGAGCTTTCACTCCCTCTCTCTATCACCTTACGGTCAGGTGACGTACCAAGGTGTGGGGCATTGGGATTTACAACAAAACCACATGGATACACTAGATGACCTGTGAGCTTGGTGTAATGCGGTGGTTCCCAATTCCAGTCCTCGTGACCCACTGCTCTGCACATTTTGTAGGTCTCTCTTATCTGACACACTCAGTTCAGTTCACGGAGTCTCTCCTAATGAGCTGATGATCTGGTTCAGGTGTGTTAAATAAGGGAGACATACAAAATGTGCAGAGCAGTGGGTCACGAGGACTGGAATTGGGAACCACTGGTGTAATGTATCGCTGCTATAGGCAGAAAAGTTAAGAGAAAAGTTCTATGCCTCTTTTCATGGCCTTAGTTTGAACTGATCCTGCGCTCTTTAAACTTTCAGCTAGTTTTTCATAGTCAGCTCTCCTATAGCAGATTCTTTTAAAAGAAGTTGATGTGATTCGGCCAGACCTTGCGTTAAACCATAAGTTGTTTGTTCTCTGTTCTCTGGTCTCCTGTTCCAGAGCTATAGAATCAGGCAAAGAAATGCTCAGTTCTGTGTAACGATGCATGGCACTTTCATTCAGCACTGTGCAGAAGCCGGTAGGTTGGGATGGCAGGGGAAAGTTGGGCAGGTCATCTGGTTGTCTAACTGTAGCTGCTCCAGGGTCAACACAAGGCTCTCCAATTTGACTAACCAGTGGCAGCTGTAAAAGGTGAGAACAATAAATTATAATCATTAATGTGCAAACATATTTTTCTTTACAGAGAGTCCTGAGCACCCCCCACTTCCTGGATGCCAGCTGGAAAGGGAGCCTGAGGAGGAGCAGTCCTGTCAGAGCACTGAAAAGGAGAAGGAATTGGAAGCAGAAAACAACAACATTAAATTGCAATTGTCTTTACAAGAAACTGAATTAAAAAGCCTTAAAGCACAAATTGGCACATTTAAAAAGAAAACTCTAACACCTGAACTTCTTCAAAGCAGTGAAATCCACAAGATGTTGGAATACAGTACAGGGTTTACATTTGAACGATTCAATCAACTGTGCACAATATTCGACATTCCAAATGATCCACACACCACTCAAATAAATGTACCCCTAAACTACAAGCACAATGATTGGCAAATAGCAGAGATGCCCCGCCGTACCCAGTTGCTGTTTGTTTTAATGAAACTCCGCAACAACGAAGACTTAAAAAGCCTTGCCTTCAGATTTAATATAAACATGCAAGCAGCAAGTAATATTTTCAATTCTTGGATTCATTATATGTTTGATGTATTAGGTGAATTACCAGTTTGGCCTCACAGAGACGTCATAACACAAAACATGCCAGAAACTTACAAAGTAGACTACCTGACCACATATGCAATATTAGACTGCACAGAGCTAAAAATGGAAAGGCCAACATCACTGGTGTTGCAAAGCCAGAGCTGTTTAAACTACAAAAGTACAAACACACTAAAATCAGTAGTTGCCTGTGACCCCCGTGGTGCTGTGATTTTTTCATCTGCCCTGTTTACAGGAGCAGTGTCAGACAAGGAGCTAGTCAGGCAGTGTGGCATCCTCCCGCTACTAGAGAAACTTATAGACAGTGGCTATTTGCAAAGAGGGGATGGCATTATGGCTGATAAGGGCTTTTTAATCGAGGAAGAGATGCAGGCACTTGGACTGAAGTTAAACCTGCCACCGTTTTCAAGGTCTAAAAGGCAAATGCCAGCTGGGGATGTGCTGGTGACAAAGCTCATTGCAAAGCACAGGGTGCCTGAGAGAGGGCCATCGCTAAAATAAAAAAAGTTCAAGATAGTGTCGGGCAAAATTCCTAATACACGGTTAGGGATTATAAATCACATCTGGTATGTGGTGAGCATGCTTTCAAACTTCCAGCCACACAAATTTTCATACTTATTATGAACGTAACTGGACATTATGGGTTTCCGCTTGCGGTTGACTTTGGCCTTAGCTGCCACCACACTACTCACAGGTTGTCCAGTACATTTTTTTACCCCTGGCTTTGTGCCATTGCTGGGGCTGGCTTGTGGAGGAGATGTCATCACTTCTGGCACGGCACAGGTCCAGTGTGTGCATCAGGCCCACAATATGAGAGCAAAACCCTGGTGAACTAAATTAAGAAGAATTACAGAAGTAGCATTAGTTATTAATGTTATTAGTTATGTTATTAGTATTAGCTGTTTTCAGAATCAGAATGTTTTATATCCATTGTTGAACATAATTCACAACTAGGAAATAGCTTTGGCTTAGTTATTAGACAATAATAGACCATAACATATGAAAGAGAACTTACCCGGCAGTGCAAGAGCATGACTGGTCCACAAGGCTGTGCTGGTTGCATTTGAGGTACAGGTCATGGGGTTTCTCAGATTTCGCTTGAGACCGGTAAGCATTAGCCTCGATAGTAGTCGTGTCTCCTTCATTGCGTATTTTTATATTTTGAATATATCCCTCCACTGCATACTGTAACCCCTTTTGCCTCGATCTGGAGGATATCGCGGAGGTATTGCTCCAAAAAAGGTCACTGACACGCACGGGTATACCTCTTCCCGTCATGGCAATCAGTCGCGCTGGTCGTGTTTGACCATTTGTTTGTCGGACGTAGCAACAGTAACTAAGGGGGGCGGGGCTCGGCGAATTGACCCTTCGCAGGGAGTTTGACTGACAGGAGATCTGACCAATCATAATCCGCTATCCGCCGAATCCTCCATTTTTGTCCGAAAAAGCAGTCAGGAGATTTAGTGGATTAACGTTGGAGGATCTGAACTTGAAAAAAAAAAGAAGTGTACCGACGTCTTTCCGCTGTTAAAACAACATTCCTTCTTATGTTCATTCATGTTTATTTGATGCTATAAATGAACTAGAAGGAAGAGATGATCGGTTCACGAGCAGCTTTAACTCTAAAGGCTCTACAGCGATCTCTCAGACACATTAAAGAGCCACAAAACGGTAGCCTAGAAATCTAGACGCACCCTAGCGGCAGCCAGGGTAGTCTAGCAACTCTCCGTTGACTTTCGGAGCTGTAAAAACCTAAATTGGGTCAGGCCAATCACATTGTGCATAGAGTAGGCGTGGCGGGCTTAACATAATGACGACAGAGTTTCGACGGTTCCCTGCTACTTGAAAACACAGAATGGCGGCTGATGCTTCTGGCGAACAGTCTTTCGAATCGGCTTTGGCCGCGACTCTGGAGGACTTGGAGTTAAGTTTTTGAGAAAAGAGTAAAGAACGGCACTTAAAGGGTTAGTTCACCCAAAAATGAAAATTATGTCATTAATGACTCACCCTCATGTCGTTCCAAGCCCGTAAGACCTGCGTTCATCTTCGGAACACAGTTTAAGATAAACTGTTTTTGGTCCAAAAACAGTTTTTGGTCCAAAAATAACAAAAACTACGACTTTATTCAGCATTGTATTCTCTTCCGGGTCTGTTGTCAATCGACTCCACAGTGACGCTGCTGACGTAAGATGCTGCTGACGTGTTATCACTTACGCACCATTTAAAAAAATATAGCAGTACCAAAATACAAACAATGTAGAATAGCTTGAATACAGCGTGCGTCTCCCTCAGACTGTAAACGAAGCTCGGGCGCACCAGATAACACGTCAGCGTCTTACGTCAGCAGCTTTACTGCGGAGTCGTGAACGCGGATTGACAACAGACCAGGAAGAGAATACAATGCTGAATAAAGTCGAAGTTTTTGTTATTTTTGGACCAAAATGTATTTTTGATGCTTCAAAGAATTCTAACTAACCCACAGATGTCACATGGACTACTTTGATGATGTCTTTATTACCTTTCTGGACAAGGACAGTATACCGTGTATGCATTTTCAATGGAGGGACAGAAAGATGTGTTCGTAGTTTTGCCGGCCAGATATGGCAAAAGTTGAATCTATCAACTAGCTCCGCTGTTGGGAAAACGCTCTGGTTGGTTGAAGCGCTGTCCTATTGCGTGCAGAGGGAATTTGAAAGACAGCCATTTATCCCGCCCCTCGGATTGAGCCGTGTCTATGATGTGTTGCCAGACCTAACATCTTGATGTAGGCAGAGAATGTCTAATAAGGGGAGAACTTCCACTCTCAGTACACTTCCGGCTTCTGAACTGGTTGCAGTTCCACTCTGATTCCATATGAGGGCGCTCACAGGACGAGTGCAGAATGAATGGAGGTCTATGGCAGTATACCCATCAAAATACACTTTTCTCAGGATATAATTTTTTGTCTAGTAATTTGAATGCTGTATTCGAAAAGAGATGCAAAGAAATTACACATCGCTGGGTGTTAGATTTTTTAGAGTCACTTATTTGCTTTAAAAAGTCTTTTAAAGTATCAATGACGTCATACACATCGTACGACCAGAGATACTGCTTTACGTCAATCCTTAAGTCACTTTGGTGCTTTCGCGCTCTGCACTTTCTTTTCTCTCGAGGCATCGACAACACAGCTGACACAGGTAAACACACAACACAGCTGACACAGGTAAACACACAACACAGCTGACACAGGTAAACACACAACACAGCTGACACAGGTAAACACACAACACAGCTGACACAGGTAAACACACAACACAGCTGACACAGGTAAACACACAACACAGCTGACACAGGTAAACACACAACACAGCTGACACAGGTAAACACACGTGCTAGAAGAGTTTTTGTTTTGTTTGTTTCTGGTCCCGCTTCGGATGCCGCGATGCCATCAAGCGGTATCTCTAGTCGTAATCAGTCCTTCACTGACCAATCAGCGTTCATTAGCAGAATGCTAGCGTGTTATGGGCAACAACAACTCAACCTGTAAGAAATCGAAAGGACATAAGTACTCGTTCATTCAACTTTCGACCTATAACCCATGTTGAACTTGCAAATCCTACAATCAAATCTGAGATTTCTCAACGGCAATCGGGTGAAAGAGACAAATTTAGCCGTCTAGCCCCATTGACTCCCATTCATTCTGCACTCATGGGCGATCGCCCCCAGTGGAACTCTGGTGGTACTACAACCAAAATTCGGTACAATAGAGCTTAATAGGGAGTGGGCAGGCTCTCCGTAGACGGGCTCTGATGTAGGTGTGGCTTGCCAGGCTAACAAAACGGTATTTATTGTTTAAATTTCTTAAAAAAATGACCAAATTTGAAAGGTGAGACTTTGTTTCATATCAACCGTAACCTGGTCTGTCCTGTCTGTCAGTGTCCTCTCTGCTCCGCGATGTGTTTTTCACTGTGAGAACATGGTGTGGCGTGAGAGAGGCGTGGCTTGTCGGACATAGCAACAGTAATTAAAGGGGGCGGGTCTTTGGAAACGGTCAATAACCAACTCTGCCTAGGTAGCGCCGGCCCTGATCATAGCAAAGCATCTCAAGAGAATAAAAAAAGAAGGCCAGTTGCTAAGCAACATGATAGTATATCTTACATCTGCGTTTTCTAACTACACTATTGCTGGGTTTCCATCCAAACATGAAGCGAAACTTTTCAAAGTTAGGAAAAAACAAATGCAAATAAGGTGCTTACAATCAATCAAGTTGTTAGAGCGGAGGACGATGATATTGGTAGCCTAGTGACCAACAGTAGATAAAACACCATCAGCGGAAACAACCGATTAGTCACATGGGTTTCATTTTTGCTACGTCAGAATTTATTCAGCAAATGCGTTTCCATCTCCCATTATTCCCATTAACTCTTTTCTGCACACGTCAAACACCATCTCAAGAGAGCATTACAACTTTTTATTTTATTTATTTTTATTTTATTTTAAATGTCCAATTCCATCACTCGTTTCTGATGTGATGCTTCAAAACGGGCATAAAAACATGGAAACAGCAACTAAGTGGAAGAATAACTAATGGTTTTAAAAACAACAATAAAGGACAGCTTAAAGATAAATCTGTCTCTTTTAAAAGTGTTACAGAAAGAACCGTTTGTACATGGAAAACAACTTTTACTTTCCCATATAAAACTTTAAACAAACTACTAGTGATACTTATGCAGTATAAGAAACGTAACAATTGATTTTACTTAAGATTAATTTATATCATGCAGCAAAATAATATAACAGAATAAAACACAATGTTATTTGGGGAGGAACTCCATCTTTGATCTGAATCTCACAGTAGAAACTGCTGGACTTGAAGATGAACTTTATTCACTGCGACAAATTCAGATGATGTTTCTTTGCCTTGTTAATCGTTGTCGCTCGTTAGGACAGATTTTATAGATTGACCTGTTATTTTTTCACGTTTGGTGAGGATGAAGCTTCACACTTGAAAGTGCTGGATCTGAAGATGAACTACTTACTGTGATTGTTTTTTGTATGCCTGTGTAGAGAAGATGAATGAGTGAAACTCTTCCCACATGCAGTGCAGTGATACGGTTTCTCTCCAGTGTGGATCCTCTCGTGTCTATTCAGATGTCCTGACTGACTGAATCTCTTGTCGCAGTGTGAACACTTGTAAGGTTTCTCTCCAGTGTGGATCCTCTCGTGCAGTTTTAAATGCTCAGCTGTGATAAAAGTCTTCTCACACTCAAAGCACATATGATTTCTTACACCAGTGTGTATTTTCAGATGTGCTTTTAAATACTGCAGACGTGAAAAACTCTTTCCACACAAAGAACATGAATGTGGTTTCTCCTGTGAATGAACTGTCATGTGTCTCTTCAGGGCTGAAGCCCTCAAAAATGTTTTACCACATTGATCACATTCATGCAGTTTCTCTCCAGTGTGGATCTTCATGTGAGACTTAAGGTTTTCTTTAAGTGTAAAACTCTTCCCGCACTGATCACATGTGAACGGTTTCTCTCCAGTGTGGATCCTCATGTGTTTCTGAAGGTTACCATGTTGTGTAAAATCTTTTCCGCACTGATCACATGTGAACGGTTTCTCTCCAGTGTGGATGATCATGTGATCCTTGAGACTCTGTTTGCATGTGAAACTCTTTCCACACTGACGGCAAGTGAAACATTTCTTGTCTCTTCTTTTCAGTAAAGAAATACTTTCAGTCTGTGAGCGAGTTTTAGCTCCAGTTTTGACATGATGATGTTCCTCCTCCTCTTCACTCTCCTCATTCTCCAGCATCACGTCTGAAATGATAGTTAAAAGTATCATGTTTCTGTAGCAAGGACTATTACATATATTAGATCAACTGCACAATTATCTAACATAATATTAACATTTTAAAACTATACAACAGTAATACAGTTCTGACAGTCTCTCAGAGAAATATTACATTTATTTTAATACATTTGTTGTAATTACTTACTAATTTAAAATTAAAGGGCACCTATTATGACTCTTTTCACAAGATGTAAAATAAGTCTCTGATGTCCCCAGAGTGTGTATGTGAAGTTTTAGCTCAAAATACCCAGAGATAATTTTTTACAGCATGTTTAAATTGTCATTTTTTTGGGCTCAGAAAAACGCGCTGTTTTAGTGTGTATCCCTTTAAATGCAAATAAGCTGCTACTGCACGGCACAGGGGGCGGAGCCTCACGAGCTCGCGCTCAGAGCAAGCGGCAACATTCTAATCTGAAAAATGAAGCCTACCCGGAAGTAGGGCTGTCGCGATAACCGCAATATTGCAGTACCGCGCTACTGACAACCCAACCGCAGAGGAATTCAAGTAACCGCAGCAACCGCGATATTCGCGTGTTTTCTTTTTTCATAAGGCTATACCCTTCTTGTTTTGAACTTCGTGCATGTGTATTGAATGTTAAATAAGTTAATAATGATAATAAGACGTGGTGATCATGGTTTTATCATGGTGATTTGTACAGGGGCTTCGTGGATTTGCACTTAGCCCAAGCCTAAACAGACAGTGTGAATGAGAGAGATCGACTGAGCGCGTGCGATTACCTGAGTCTGTCTTTGAGGTCAAGTCATATACGTGAAAAGGTTGCCGTGTCCAAGGAAAGTTAAATATTTGTCCTGTCATCCTTTTAACGTTTAAAATAAAGGTATAAAATAAAGTATATTTACCATGAATGACATCAGCGACTAGCCTGGGTTTCCCCATACTGCCTTGAGCAGCGCGATTTTATTCACGCTGCAAGGTAGTCTGGCTACCATGGGCTAATTTTTCCCCTGAAATAGGGAACCAATCACAGAACGGGGAGGGAGCAGCAAGACGATGACGAAGTATATGCGACACACCGAAGCAGTTTGTTTATCTATGGATCCAACATGACAGACGTAAAAATATATGCATATTTAGTTTAGCAAGCAAACACATCTACAAAAATATGCCGTTATTTCAAGTTGATAAAATAATTTAAAATCCACATCAGTTTATTTGTGCCGACGCGCCACCCCTCCCAGGATCTATAACGTTACCTAGGCTACTTCCACTTTTAAAAATTCTTCATAACCGCGCGCGCGATCTGCTTGCAGTCGTCGAGATGGATGCTGAGGAGTTGAAGAAAAGAATAGCTAGTGGAGATTGTAAAGTTGTCGACAATACGTCATCAAAAATCAAGTCCAGTGTGTGGGAGAAATTGGAGTTATCTGAAGAAAATATTGTAAAAAGCTTTGCTGCAAACATTTTCGTGTTGGATAGCCGCAAATGTGGAACTTCATCCCTGAGGAAGCACGCAGATAACTGGTAACAAAGCCGTTCTATCGAACGGTATTTTTCATATTTAACACTGTTAGTATGTGTGGTGTGCAGGGCGTGTTTGAACCCAAAATTGTCAGATGTAGGCTAGACGAAATTGCGTGGCATATAGTGGTGTAGCCGCGTCTGTTCGATTTGTGTGGTAACGTTAGCCATGTTCTTCATGTACTGGTCTTTTGACAGCTTCGGCTGAAGTTGTCCTTGTGTTAATTGTCGTGTAATAACTTCTGTATGACCTGGCAATAAACATTTTTGTAAGTGTCTATAATGTGATAGTCTAAACTGATTTTATTTCGGGTGCGGGTCGGGTGTCGGTTCTATTTTAAGCGGGTCGGTGCAGATTTTTCTTAGTGCTGCTGTTGGAAAACGGGTCGGGTGCGGATTTACTAAATCGGACCCGTGCAGGACTCTCTGGTGTACACATAAATCTCTGACCCATCGTCGTCTTCTTCGTTGAATATCTGTCGCTCTACTTACGTCATCTGGTATAATTTGAAACGATTGGCTATAAGCTACGTACAGGCGCATTTGATAGACATTTGTAGCGCCCAATAAACGGCTCTGGGCATTCGTAAACCACGCCTCAAATACGAGAAAATGCACATGTAGTATCCAGACCACGTCTCAAAGAGAAAGTGGTCTGACGTTAGCCAGGCTAATCAGCGACAGCGCTGGTCAGCATCCACAGCGCGAGGAACAAAACTCAGCGAGTCACGCATTGAATCAATACCATTTGTCTCTAAGTGAAGCTTCAGCGTTACCCATGCGACGCATTGCTGGTCAGCTGAGCCTTGAAAAGTGGAGCTTGACCACATCGTGACACTTATTTATATAGCAACAAATAAATATTAATAAATCAAAATAAATTAATAAATGCGGTAAAACCGCATATCGCGCTATTGAGCCACTCAAAATTACTGCAAGGGAAAATCCTTCACTGCGAAAAACTGCAATACATCGAAAATCCGCAAGGGGCAGGTCCCAAAAGGGAGCAAATGTCCATAGACCACCATGTTAAAATGTCCGTTTTCACAGCATAAATTCATGTTTTTACAGGTTGGTCCCATGGACTTTTATTGTTTTTTTCGATAGGTTCCGAGTGCCTGACAACTGTGAGGGGGGTGAATTTTTTTCTAACTCGTTAGTTTAGATCGCATTTAGATATAAAATGTATGACAAATAAGGGCGTGGTTAACTTTGATTGACAGCTGATAAC
Source organism: Rutilus rutilus (assembly GCA_021464565.1). Taxonomy (NCBI): domain Eukaryota; kingdom Metazoa; phylum Chordata; class Actinopteri; order Cypriniformes; family Leuciscidae; genus Rutilus; species Rutilus rutilus. The sequence goes on from JAJAQA010000006.1 coordinate 47,772,859, forward strand.
GAGCATAGGCTGCGTCAAGGAGAATGACAACATAAAAAGCGAGATTGTAGTTTTTCAGGCGAGAATGTAGTTGTTTAAAGCACAAATCTGTGGTTTATTTATAAAGATTTATGAAAATTGTATCCAGGTTGTGAGATCCAGACGATCACCGGGTGCTTAACGCTCATGTACCCCGCCTGGTACAGCCTTTCCTCGGCTAGTCCTTCTGACGTTTGCCGCTGACTCTGGTGTCTCTGTAGTGGTTAAACATGAGATATAATTCGTCTTGTGTAGATCTAACGGGCGTTTTTTGGTCTCGTGAATCTATAATTTGTTCCCTGGCCAATCGTTTTGGCCAAACAAAAAAAATCAACATTGTATTTGGTCCGGATCAAAGCAAGTGAACTATCGGACTTTCCTGGTGTGAATACACCCTTAGTGTGGTGTTTTATAACATATTTCGTTTTATTGTTGCCTAAAATATACATATAGAGATAACCGGAGTAGCAGAGCGAGCTGAGTGATGCGCGGCCGCGCGCTGTTCCATTTGCAGAATAACCGGACTCGCGTCCTTTACCCATATATGGATTGGCCAGAAGGTGGGCGGGGTTAGGATTTCCCAAGATTTTCCAAGATGGCGCCGCCCATACCCCCCATAAACGGCCTCAAAACAGTTCTTCAGAAAGTCTATGGGTGACGTCACAGACGCTTTGTCCATATTTTTTACAGTCTATGGCTCAGAGCCAGGACAATCTCATCTGATAATATCAGAACAGAAACTCTCAGTTGCGGTGTTCATTTCGACTTGGAGTCGGACAATAATGCCCACAGAGCCAGAGAATATATGCTGTATGGAGATACAACAGGTATAGTTTAGTTTAATTATGGTTATAACTTATTTGTCATCTGCTTTTATCCACTATTAATACAAGCCTGCTGTAGCAGACCCTGTCCGAATGATGACCAAAATATACTGATGAGTTCAATGAAGTTTATTGTACATCACACAAAAGATGAAGCGTTTGTTTTACTCCAGAAAATCACAGTAAGAGCTGAATAAACACAGTATAAGATGTGAGCATTAAAGTCTTATCCATAAACTCTCTCTCTCTCCCTTTCATTATCATGGAACATACACAGCGAAGTACACAAAACACTCGTTACAACTAACAGTAAACAAATATATACACACCTTTTCAGTGGGTGCTTAATCAACTGGTAAACCTTATATCCGTAAAACGACTCCATGAGCTGTCATAAAGTGCGCGCTCTCACTTTCATTTCTGCCGCGGTCAGTAAAGTTAGTCCTGTCGCTCTGAAGACCGTAAGCTGGATCACAAACAGTACAGATCCATCGTCGAGTAACAACGAGTGTAAATGAAGACTGCTATGTTCATTCTTACATCCAACAACAAAACACCTCAATCGCTTAGGAGACATTCTTGTCTACAGCTGCTCAAGCGTCGAAACAATGGCGGACTCTGTGTCCAGCTCACTCATGCTCAAACTGTAGTGTCAATCAACAGTCGTGGGCGGAGCCTGTGCAAAGTGACGTCACATTGCCCTGCATCTGAGAACGGCTTGTTCTGAGACAGTGCTTATGATTTATGGGGATTATAAAAAAAGCACTGGGTGGATTTTTATCATCATAGGGTGGTTGTGTACACACACTGCCAACACACATTTATGTTCAAACACCATGTAAAAGTGAATTTTGCATAATAGGTGCCCAGTAACAATTAATTAGCCATTGTAGATTTTTCACTCAACATTGAATCAATCAACAATTTCCTCCTTATAAAATGGCGACAACCAGGAAGTGACATCATTGGAAATCTTTCTAGAGTATGATGGGAAAATAATCTCAATCCATTGTAGTGTTGACTACATTCATAAACCCTGTTACCAAAGTTATGTTTATCAATATATGCGACTTAGCCTTCGTTTCCATCTCTTCTCGTTCTGTTCAAAAGAACAAAATCATCACTTCCCGGGATTTCTAACAATGACTTTAATATTAATAAGATATTAACAGCCAAAAACATGTTAAAAACACATCCATTTTCTGGGAATGACGTTGTAAAAGATAAATGAAAGGTCTTTGGATTTAAGAACGAATACTTGTGGCTCATTATTATTAATGAAAACACATCAACAATAGTATAATGGAAATTTGCTTGTATCAAACACATACAACTAATATTAACTTATTAAATATTAACGATAACCGACCTCCTCATCTGAGGTGCTTCAGTGCTCCAACACCAGATTCACTGCTGAGCGCGAATTCCAGAGAGACACTTCATAGTCAGCATAGTCCAAAAACATTGATTCATTTAGGAAAGAAACAAGTTGCGGAAACTGACCTTTGATGCTCATACTAATTGCTCATATGTGCCACTGAACACAGAAGTATTGCATTGGCGATTGCATAACCTGGCGTAATATGCATTACATATTTTAGCAATATGTATATTTTAGTCAGAATTATTGCGCTATTATTCTACTGTGCTCCGTCTGTTTAGCGGCGCTCATTCACGGACGCTTGAATTTTAGTGGAGATCCTCGTCCTCTTCTGACAGTGAAATGGACATGTTTGTTTGAGTCTCTAACATTTACAGATGTAGAATATACCTGTGAAATGTAAGTTAAGCACTGAGGAAAGCACCACATCTCAAACGCATTAAAAAGCACAAGTATTTATCTGTCAGTCAGCAACAGTATCTGTCAGAGCATCTGACAGGACAAGCTGCTTTAAACTTGTTAACTATATCTTACCAGTTATTTTGAAGTCCTTAATATAAGCTTGTGTCATGTTTAGGACAAATTGTACTATGTACTTTCAAACTACTGTAAAGATATAAATGGTATTGCCTCATTCAATATTGTTTCAAAAAATATATATCGATATATTGTACAAACTCGATATACCGCCCAGCCCTACATCTATGCAAAATAATCCTTGAAACATTTCTCATTTAAGGCCATTCCCTTTTCGAATAGGCTATGTGATTTTAAAACCAATGAGTTTCATTCTTGTGTTTCGCAGCACGTTTGAGCTTCAGCAAGAACCAATGAGGTACATTTTCGTGTTTCGCAGCACATTTGAGCTTCTATGAACTACTTAAAGCTTTATAACCTTAATGTTCTTCAGCCTCACTAATGAAGAATCAGGAATAAACACCAACCTCTTTGTTCTTCAGTGTGTTTCATTCTGCAGTGTTCTGGATCTCTCATGTTCTCACTGTCCTTCAATAAACTCTGTCTTTGCAGATTTCAGCTCTTCCTGATGGTTTGATGCTCGTCTTCACTTGTAGCTGATGGGAATATTCCAGCATTTATTGGTGAATTGCAGTGAGCATTAGTAAAAGAATGATAACTGCATTAAAGAAATCTGTCAAAATCAAGATTAAATCAGAAAGTGGGTTTGTTTTTATATACTAATACTATACTAATTCTCCTATTCATCTATTAATGGAACTTTAAACTTTTATTTTACCTCTAATTAATAAGTAGCCAAAGAAATACATAAAATATATTTTATTGTTTTTTACTTTAGTTTTGTGTTTAACTTTTATATGAAAAACGGTTTATCACAGATTAATGAAATAAATGCTCTTATGAAACTTACCTATATCTTGTAGATGTCACAATAGCTGATCGTGTCGTTTGCTCAAATCTGTTGACAATAAAATTAGCAATTTACAGATCTGAAGACATCAGCATAAAGAATGAGGAGAAAACAGGATCTATTGACGTGAAATAAAGAGGCTTTTCAGCTGCTCTGATAATAGTGATGAGCCATAGACTATCAATATTCAACAAGCCATTCAGAATCAGCACATCATCTCACTTTATTATAATTATTTGCTGCTAGAAACAGATTGTTTGTGTCAGAATATCTGCAAAAAAGCCTATATAAGTGCTCTAATATTAGATTATTTCTCAAATGATAGAGAAAAAACAGCAATACAAAAGACAGACACTATAATGACACCCATCTTTATCAACCAATGTAATTTGTCTATAAAAATGTAAAAGTTATATCCTAATAACTTCGTTCAACACTTACTTCGCTAGCATCCTACCGTTTTGTATGTGAAGAGAAATACATTTAAATATAAACATATAAACATACATATAAATACACACATAATAAAAACTTCTTCTTTGAGTGTTTTAGTCAGCAGACACAAATAGCGACGAACCCAATGAAAACCATCAGGAAATGTCTCCGTAAAATGATATTTAAACTGTATAAAGAGTATTTTAGAATTACGTAAAATAGCGTGAACAGTTTACCTCAGAAGTCTCGACACTGCGAGCGCGCGCGTGATGACGTCATCACCGCAAGGCGAAATCAACAGCAGATTATATATAATAATTCGATATAAAAATAAAAATAGATCTCTTTTCTATATTATAGAAGATTTTTATATATCTCTTCATATTAGTTAGACAACGTTTAAACTAAAATGTAGTAGATTATCTTATAGTGAATTCTTGGATAAATGTGGGTTTCCAGTTACACTGAAAGAGTATGCTGAGCAATATATGTTAAAGACAGCATGTTTCTAGGAGACATTGGTATTCTGAAACACAGTTGTACTAATAAACTTACAATTTTAAGAATATAAGCTGGAATCATAAAAGCTAAATTGTGGTCCAGTGTGTTTAGAAATATAAACTGGAATAAGGCTTGGTGTATTTGTGAAGCATACTGTTTAAATAATAAAATAAAAGTGGTTACATTACATACAAATTGTACATGGTATATATCCAGCTAAAAGTGTGTTAGAGGTTTAATTTAGAAATGGATTATTTATGTAATTTTTGTTCAATAGAAAAAAATGATCTATTATCCATCTGTTTTGTAATTGTAGGGTAGAGTGGGGGAAAACGCCCCCCTTAAGGAAAATGTGACATTACAGTGAAACAAAACATAAATGTGACTAGAATTGCCATCCCGGTTTTGAGTGACTATGGCAGGAGTTATTCACCAAATATTAAAATTGCTCAGCCTACATAATTAATTAGTATTTCCACTGAAAATATTTTTGTACAAAGGGGGCGTTTTGCCCCATCGGTGGGGTAAAACACCCCCCAAGGTGGGGTAAAATGCCCCCTTTCTTACCAACCAGTTTGCTTCATAGATCAACAGCTAAATTAACAGACAATAGTTTTTAATCTCTAAAGGTAAAAGGCAAGTAATGTATCAACATGTATATATATTAATATTTATTTCCGAAATGTTCAAAATAGGCAAAATTAACTACCTTCCATTATTGAGCTAACTGTGCTAGCAAGCTAGCTAGTTAATGCTCACTTGAGGTATTTTTTTCATGTTTTGTTCAAATATTTTGATTTTACCACCTAGTTATACTGCATTAAGTGTAAAACAAAGGATTTGATAGACATAAATATTTTATTACAGTAATTATGATGCGCCCAGGGGGGGGGGGGGGGGGGGGGGGGGGGCATTTTACCCCTCAGCGTAGGGGGCGTTTTACCCCACAAGCTATGAGTTTTTTAAAATAATGTTTAATTTTTAAAATATAATTATATTCCTTATAAATAATATATGATCTCAAACTACAGACTTCACTATTCATCTATCATACATCACTGTGATATCCTGCAGAACAATATTCTCTTAAACACTTATTTACTAATATCTGAAAATTATAGCATTTACCATGTAATCCTCTTCTCTTCAAATGTGAATGAAAAAATGATCTATTCTCCATCTGTTTTGTAGTTGTATATACACAAAGATTGTTTTGGATGGATGTGGAAAATTTCATTAGGAGGAAAACAAATGTTATAATTAAATTAAATAATTTTGATATATGTATGTATTATTCCAATGAAAGTAATAATAATATCAATAATTTTACTTTTATTAACTTTTTATTATGTTGGTCAATTTTCATTAAGAAACTTTAAAATAATGGTCCAGATCACTAGTAGTTCCTGCATAGTGACTATAGGCAACACTTCAGTTATTAGTGATGCATTTTATGACCAAGTTGAGAGTAAAAAAGTCAATTGCTAACGTCTCAGACACTTTAAAGCTGTGAATAGAAATTAATTAGTAATTCTTTATAATTTGTCATAATTACCTGTTAGTTCATAAAGATGCCAATCTCATTCAGTAATTACCTCCCTAATAAGGAACTATCTTAGTCCTAAATTCGATATTACTGACTGATTAGTTAAGCTTGTTTCCATATTATTTAATAGTAGTAGCTGAAGTGTTAATGTAGCGCTACTCATTAGTCCTGCATTACTTCCTGCATAATTACTTATTAATGACTTATTAATGATGTTGAGAAGTTGTAGTACTTTATTAATTACAATATTTTAAATAAATCCTTTAGAAATTTGCAATCAAGTTCCTGTCTGAGAGTGTCTTTTTGTGGGTGTATCTTTATTCATCAAAGAATACTGAAAAGAACATGAAGCAGCACAACTGTTTGCAACACTGATAATAATCAGAAATGTTTCTTGAGCATCAAATCATCATATTAGAGTGATATCTGGAGGATCATGTGACACTGAAGAATGGAGTAATGATGCTGAAAATTCAGCTTTGATGACAGGAATAAATTAAATGTAACATATTCAGATATGTGGTGACAAATATTTGAAGTTGGAATATTTCATAATATTACCTTTTACTGTATATTAAATATATAAATGCACCCTTGTTGAGCATAAGAGACGTTCAAAAACCAAAAATCTTACATCACAAACACAAGGGCGGAAGAAGTCTTAAAGGAACTGTATGTAAGATTGTGGCCAAAACTGGTACTGCAATCACTTTCAAATTACTGTAGAGCGGTGTATCCCCTCCCCCTCCCCCTCCCGACTCCAGGTTGCCAGTTATGCTGCAGGATCCAGCAGGAACGTAGGCTGCTACAGTGTGTTTATAAGCGATCGGTGTGTGTTTATGGTGTATAATGGCAAGTGACGAATCCTACACAGTAAGTTCAGCGTCTCAGCATAATGACAGAGAAACGGGCTCTGATAATGCATTGCTAATGTTAGCAATGACGACTCGCCGTTTTTATTTCCCAAACAATTCCTTAACTTTTCAATTCGATGACACACCTCCTCCATATGCGCTAACGTAACCATACTTTGCACGAACATGCATAACTTTGTTCGACTGTCATGAATATTTGAAATGTCCATTTACATTAAGTACAAGTTAGCCAAACATAGATGAATCTTACCTGTCCAGGAGAAAATTAGCAACGTTGGCGTCTGTCTTCAAATTCTTCTCCGTTTTCAGCCGTCTCCATCTTTCAAAGGCATCTCCTATACAAATCCTAGATTTATTTCGGACTTTATCACGACGTATTTCGGATTCATAACGAGGTCTTTTAGGTTTCGTAACGTTAGACATTTTTTATCCGACACGTTTGTAGCTGCAGCTGTGGTAACTAGAGCAGAGCTGGCAACCCGGATGCTGAAACACTACTGACTTCGTGATTGGTAGATAGGTCGAGGGCGGCGCTTCAGGCCAAAACACAAGATGACAACATCAACATCAGTTGAGGGCTGCAACTTCACTTTTATAATGACAATATCCTGGCCGGACTACTGTTGTCAGTGATATAAGTATTTGAAATGAACATGATTTCTTAATGTCTAGTGACATATCAGGGCCATTTTATGATTAATTGAAATGCATTTCTTACATACGGTTCCTTTAAAAATAATTTTCTCTACAAAACGGGGTCCGGCAGAAAAAGTTTGGGAACCACTGCCATAGACTATCAATACTCATGAACAAGCCATTCGGGATCAGCAGCAGATCATCTCACTTTATTAGAAGTATTTGCTTGTAGAATAAATGCTGAAAGCCTATAAAAGTGCTCTAGTATTACTATTATTTCTCAAATGACACAAAAAAAGCAGTAATATAAAGACAGACACTAATGTCACCCATCTTTATCAATCACTGCTATTTGTTCATAATAATCTAAGGGCCCTATCTTGCACCCAGCGTAATTGACTTTGTTCCGGCGCAAACGTTCCCTGGTGCTATTTTGCAGTTTTAGAAAACAATGCCGCCACTGACCAGGAAAAACCTAGTCTAAAGTTAATGGCGCGTTATTCATATGCTATTTTAAGGGCGCATGCTTGGCCATAATCAATGTAGCGTGTGCACAACGACATACACTTTGATTCTCTCATCTACACAGACTACACAAAACCATACATTATTACAAGAAAAAATATTAACACACGAGGGAAATCATTGTTGTGTCCATGAAGATGTTATAAAATAGGCATAAATCTAGCTTACACATTTACCCAAATTTTTATACGCCTGTTTAACCGAAGCTAATTTGGGTGTGTTTCTCCATCCCCAATGTCACTTCTCTGTGTTTTACGGCCCTGACGAGAACGTCGGTCTCCTCGGCTTGGAATATTCTTAATCACTCGAGCGTCACTTCAACGCTTCATCAGCTGTGCTCAAAGGATCTGCTCTTGTGTTGTTAAAGTTTGGTTATTTAAAAAATGTATCAGTAATAATAATAAAGCAAGATGCCTTGTTGAAATATGTGTGATATATGGTTTATTTAAACTGCAAAGGTAAAGCATAAATATAAATGATTGTGACAGATGTGAAGGGGGAGGAGAATTTATACGTGCGTCAGGTTTCTGGCCAAGAAAGACTTCCACAGAGGAGACACCTGTGCATCCTCGCTCATAACTCCTCATTCCTCGCGGTGCAATTACAGGATTGAGATGTCCTTCAAGATGGCTGAATTCGATCGGTTTCCGGGTCACATGCTGGAGGATGGAGGAGTGAGGAAACGAGGAAGCATCAATTTGAGTATTGAGACGCACCCTGACTGAAGGAAGAGTGCGCTAGTGATGACGTCATCGCCGTGAGACGAAATCAAAGGCAGATTATCGAAAATGTGCAAAACAATAAAACCAAAAATATGGTTATTTCATCGATTTTATATGTAACAAATAATGCATTTTTACATATATATATATATATATATATATATATATATATATTACTTTGTGAAGCAAAAACAAAAAAGTAAAAGTAATACGAACAAATTGATTTTTATTGACTAACAAAATGGCATGTGAACTTTACACATTGTGACAAAATTAGATTGAAGGTATTTATTACTTATTACTTTATAATAAGAAATATGTTTTTTACTTATTACTTAACAGTATTATTGTGTCACGTTTGGTGATGATGCGGCATCAGACTTCAAAGTGCTGGATCTGAAGATGATCTACTTGCTGTGATTGTTTTTTTGTGTGACTGTGTAGATTAGATGATTGAGTGAAGCTCTTCCCACATGCAGTGCAGTGATACGGTTTCTCTCCAGTGTGGATCCTCTCGTGTGATTTCAAGGTTCCTGACTGATTGAAAGTCTTGTCGCAGTGTGAACACTTGTAAGGTTTCTCTCCAGTGTGGATCTTCTGGTGCAGTTTTAAATGTTCAGCGCTAATAAAAGTCTTCCCACACTCAAAGCACTTATGATTTCTTACACCAGTGTATAGCTCACAAATGTCTCAAGGACCCCAAAAACACCTTAGACCCCAGAGGGTTAATTTAAAAACTGGAGCAAAATCAATTTAACAGGGCTTTCTGAACCGACGGCTGACGAAGCCCGTCAGTACTACACAACAGCAGTGTTTTAAACTGAGGTAAATTTTGCTTCTAGTATCAGTATTTAACACAAGGGCTATTCTAACTAATATAAATATTAACTGTAATACTAAATATTTCAGTAAAATCATTTAAAAAAATGTAAAAACTTAACTTACCTGAGAATATGACATGAACGGGTAGAAATGGTGGACTCCTCAGTTTGAAAAATTACCACGGGGCATTTTTACGATTATTTGTTTTTAATGTTCCCTTCGATAGATTAAAACCATCACAATATGGTATACAAAATAAAGAAAACTCCAGATTAGTTTTTTTTTTTTTTTTCACAAAATGATTTGTCAAAAAGGTAAACTACAATATATTAGGAAATATAACTTTCATGCTAATGTACAGCATGTAATGCTCAAATACAACATTCCGTCTTATGTTCATTCATGTTTATTTGATGCTATAAATGAACTAGAAGGAAGAGATGATCGGTTCACGAGCAGCTTTAACTCTAAAGGCTCTACAGCGATCTCTCAGACACATTAAAGCAACAACATGGAACTTTTCCTCTGCGGTCGCCCTACAGGTTGGAAGCGGAATTGTCCATTACCGCTGTCGTAAAATGATTTACGGTTACTGTCAACGCATTATCATCCCCAAATCGTCACTTTCAAACATTCTTCAATATCCGACGCACAAAGCACCCTTAGCGTCAATATGAGACGCTTCGGTTATGGGTAGGTTTAGGTCTGTGGTAGGGTTATGCGTCTCATATGGACGCTAAAGGGTGCTTTGTGCGTCAGATATTGAAGAAATTTTGAAAGCGTCAGTATATGACGACTTGGGATGAGAACGGGCTGTTACTGTATATGAAGCATGCAGGTTTTTTTCATATGGGCAATGATAATATTATTAATCTTCCTCCTTTCATAATTTATACATGTTTAGTAGACTAAACATTTTAACTCAAACATTTGCGATTTGCATGTCGATTGCAATGCTCAAATCTGAACGAGAATGATAGCATCCTAACCATCTAAAACTAGCACTAGCTACCAGATTGATAATTCGCTCATCTAAGTTACTAACGTTAGCTGATTCATGAAGATAAATGGAGAACCAGATAGTTTCCGTAACGTAGCCAGGCAGACAACAGATTAGAAAAACTAAAGATAGTATGTAAGCAATTTACTAACTAGTTCAACAACATGACGGCCAAGTCAGCATCGGTCTGACGATAAGCTCACGCCTGCGAGCAAACGCTCGACCAATATTGATCCTCGTCCTGCCTTTCAGTTTATCACTCTCCCTTTTCCTCTTCCGACTCTACTCCGACAAAACCTTGGACTTCTTACGTTTCGCTGCTGCTTCAGCCATGACGAAAACACACGCACGAAAACAAACGCGCTGGTTGGTCTGTGGTGGGCGAAGTGACGTATGCCGTAAAGCAGTCGAATTTTGTAGTTCTTTTTGAGCTCTGGTTACTACCCGCACCCCGAAGTTACATAGTGCCAGTAAAAGCGATACAGACCCCGTCAGGCTCTGGCAGACGTGTCATTCAACCTATTGTAAGTCGATGTACCATCACAAGGGTATTGGAAATATATTATGAAGGTTGAAAAACTACATGTTGTTACTTTAAAGAGCCACAAAACGGTATTTATTGTTTCAATTTCTTTAAAAAATGACCAAATTTGAAAGGTGAGACTTTGTTTCATATCAACCGTAACCTGGTCTGTCCTGTCTGTCAGTGTGTTGTCAGTGTCCTCTCTGCTCCGCGATGTGTTTTTCACTGTGAGAACATGGTGTGGCGTGAGAGAGGCGTGGCTTGTTGGACATAGCAACAGTAACTAAAGGGGGCGGGTCTTTGGAAACGGTCAATAGCCAACTCTGCCTAGGTAGCGCCGGCCCTGATCATAGCAAAGCATCTCAAGAGAATAAAAAAAGAAGGCCAGTTGCAAAGCAACATGATAGTATATCTTACATCTGCGTTTTCTAACTACACTATTGCTGGGTTTCCATCCAAACATGAAGCGAAACTTTTCAAAGTTAGGAAAAAACAAATGCAAATAAGGTGCTTACAATCAATCAAGTTGTTAGAGCGGAGGACGATGATATTGGTAGCCTAATAACCAACAGTAGATAAAACACCATCAGCGGAAACAACCGATTAGTCACATGGGTTTCATTTTTGCTACGTCAGAATTTATTCAGCAAATGCGTTTCCATCTCCCATTATTCCCATTAACTCTTTTCTGCACACGTCAAACACCATCTCAAGAGAGCGTAATAACTTTTTTTATTAGTTTTTATTTTATTTTAAATGGCCAATTCCATCACTCGTTTCTGATGTGATGCTTCAAAATGCGCATAAAAACATGGAAACAGCAACTAAGTGGAAGAATAACTAATGGTTTTAAAAACAACAATAAAGGACAGCTTAAAGATAAATCTGTCTCTTTTAAAAGTGTTACAGAAATAACCGTTTGTACATGGAAAACAACTTTTACTTTCCCATATAAAACTTTAAACAAACTACTAGTGATACTTATGCAGTATAAGAAACGTAACAATTGATTTTACTTAAAATTAATTTATATCATGCAGCAAAATAATATAACAGAATAAAACACAATGTTATTTGGGGAGGAACTCCATCTTTGATCTGAATCTCACAGTAGAAACTGCTGGACTTGAAGATGAACTTTATTCACTGCGACAAATTCAGATGATGTTTCTTTGCCTTGTTAATCGTTGTCTCTCGTTAGGACAGATTTTATAGCTTGACCCGTTATCGTGTCACGTTTGGTGAGGATGAAGCTTCACACTTGAAAGTGCTGGATCTGAAGATGATCTACTTACTGTGATTGTTTTTTGTGTGACTGTGTAGAGAAGATGAATGAGTGAAACTCTTCCCACATGCAGTGCAGTGATACGGTTTCTCTCCAGTGTGGATCCTCTCGTGTGATTTCAGATGTTCTGACCGATAGAATCTCTTATCACAGTGTGAACACTTGTAAGGTTTCTCTCCAGTGTGGATCCTCTCATGAGATTTAAAGCTTCCTGACTGATTGAATCTCTTGTCGCAGTGTGAACACTTGTAAGGTTTCTCTCCAGTGTGGATCCTCTCATGTGATTTCAAGTTTCCTGAATAAATGAATTTCTTGTCGCAGTGTGAACACTTGTAAGGTTTCTCTCCAGTGTGGATCCTCTGGTGCAGTTTTAAATGTTCAGCTCTAATAAAAGTCTTCTCACACTCAAAGCACATATGATTTCTTACACCAATGTGTATTTTCTGATGAACTTGTAAATTCTGCAGACGTGAAAAACTCTTTCCACACACAGAACATGAATGTGGTTTCTCCTGTGAATGAACTGTCATGTGGCTCTTCAGGTCTGAAGCCCTCAAAAATGTTTTACCACATTGATCACATTCATGCAGTTTCTCTCCAGTGTGGATCTTCATGTGTGTCTTAAAGTTTCCTTTTTGTGTAAAACTCTTCCCACACTGATCACATGTGAACGGTTTCTCACCAGTGTGGATCCTCATGTGCCACTTGAGACTCTGTTTGCATGTAAAACTCTTCCCACACTGATCACATGTGAACGGTTTCTCTCCAGTGTGGATGATCATGTGAACCTTGAGATTCGGTTTGTGTGTGAAACTCTTTCCACACTGACGGCAAGTGAAACATTTCTTGTCTCTTCTTTTCAGTAAAGAAATACTTTCAGTCTGTGAGCGAGTTTTAGCTCCAGTTTTGACATGATGTTTCTCCTCCTCTTCACTCTCCTCATTCTCCAGCATCACGTCTGAAATGATAGTTAAAAGTATCATGTTTCTGTAGCAAGGACTATTACATATATTAGATCAACTGCACAATTATCTAACATAATATTAACATTTTAAAACTATACAACAGTAATACAGTTCTGACAGTCTCTCAGAGAAATATTACATTTATTTTAATAATAACGTTGTAAATACTTACTGATTTAAATTGAACAATTAATTAGCCAGTGTACATTTTTCACTCAACATTGAATCAATCAACAATTTCCTCATAAAATGGCGACAACCAGGAAGTGACATCATTTGAACTCTTTCTAGAGTATGATGGGAAAATAATCTCAGTCCATTGTAGTGTTGACTACATTCATAAACCCTGTTACCAAAGTTATATGTATCAATATATGCGACTTAACCTTCGTTTCCATCTCTTCTCATTCTGTTCAAAAGATCAAAATCATTACTTCCCGGGATTTCTAACAATGACTTCAATATTAATAAGATATTAACAACCAAAAACATGTTAAAAACATGTCCAATTTCTGGGAATGACGTTGTAATAGATAAATGGAAGGTCTTTGGATTTAAGAACGAATACTTATGGTTCCCCTTCAGGGAACTACCGCTGCGTGGAAACGCGGTGGGAACGCCTCCAGCGTAGTGCGTCTGAAGCATGAATGAAATCAGTCAATGGCGAGACCGAACGTCATAGGGAGTGACGTCATCGACCAGGAAACTATAAAGCACCACAGAATCACAAGCGAGACAGCTTCTGTTACTTCAGCAGCGCTCTGTGTGTGTTTGAATCAGTCTATTTCGTGTTTGTCTGTTTCTAGTTGTGACTAGGCAGGAGTTTTCACTATATATATTTCTATATTTCACGAGTTCACATGTTAATGAAATCTGATGTTATATTATAATGCGTATTTGGCTTGCTGTCCGGGGGGAGGGCTCCGAGCTCAGAATTCAGCCCGACCCCAGAGTACTCCCTCCTATGAATGTATAGATCATAGGTATCTATGTGCAGACCCCGCCGAATGTGAGGTGATGGGGTGGTGGCGGGATGCTGAGAAATTTGTCATGAGACAGGAGGTAAGGTAAGGCTTTATTTATACTGGCTTCTTCTTGTGCTGATTGGATGATTACCTGAACATGCTCCTCCCGAACTTTGTTACATAAAACTTCATATATTAAAAAAACAAAATGAGCCAAGAACAAGTGACGAGCAGCAGCATTTTAGGAAGTGTGTTCCCCCCTGTACTCGATACATCACAGGTGGGGATTCACACCTACTATGTGTTGCTTGTTTGGGAGTGCAGCATGCCCAGTCAGCTCTTGAGGGGGCTGATTGCGAGCATTGCAAGCATCTTCCAATACGGACGCTGCGCTCCCGGCGGCTTGGGGCCCGCTTCTGTCGAGGCAGAGCGGCGACATCAGTCGTGGGGTTCGCAAATGGATCTCACCGAGGGGAGTGAGACGGGCCCCGCCCTATCTCATCCTTCACCGGCGAGATCCAGCGCCTCTATCCCCGGTGCAGAAGCACGCACTGCAGTTACTTCTGCCCAGGGTGGGGAGCAAGAATTTCTACTATCCAGTTCTGAGGAGCTGGATGTTGAAAGTGTTGAGACAGAGGAGATTGAAGACTCGTCACTTCATTCTCCAGCTGAAGAGGAGCTGTTTGATGTATTAGCTCGTGCTGTTGAAAAGCTCAGCATCGAGTGGCCACTAGATAGGCAGGAGTCTCGTCATAAAAGTAAATTAGATGAGAGATTTCTGCCATCTTGCTCTCAGCCTTCTCGCCGGTGTCTGCCGTTCTTCCCAGACCTTCACACTGAGGTGTCGAAGTCCTGGGCTAGACCAGCTTCATCGAGAGTTTACACCAACCAGTTAAATGCTTATGCTAATATTATGGTATTAAGCTAAATCATTTGGTTATGTGTCGATGCCGAGGGTGGAGGAGACGCTCGAGAGCTATCTATCTCCTGAATCGGCATCGTCATTTAAGGCACTGGCTCTCCCCACCAGACCTCTTAAAAATACATCAGCACTGGTGGGGAAGGCATACATTGTTTGCACACAATGTCCATTCTACAAGCATACCAAGCCGACCTGTTGGAAGATGTTAGTAAGATTTCTGCTGACATTGTGAGGGAACTTCGTCAGGCAGCAGATCTTTCTCTCCGGGCCACCAAGGAGACGGCAAAATCTATCGGCTGGTCTATGGCAGCCCTGGAGGCCACGGAGAGGCATTTATGGTTAAACCAGACCCAAATGAAAGAAAAAGAAAAGTCATTTCTCTTAGATGCCCCGCTTTCTCCTGTGGGCCTCTTCGATGACGCAGTTAATACTGTCATCGAGAGGTTACAGGAGGAGAAAAAGCAGGCGGCGACGTTTCAAAAATGTATCCCCCTGAAAGTCAAGATTCCCGGGGCTGCTGAACGTAAAGGGCAGCCCCAGCCGTTGAGTAGCTCCTCGAAAAGAGCGCAACAGAAACAGAGTGTTGCGTCTCGTGCCCCCCCTCAGAGAAATTGGAGGGATGAGGCGGGGCGCTCTCAGGCGCGGCCTTCTCGCGATAGGGCTGATCTGAGGACAGTCATCATCGCTAAGAAGGCCGCGTCTAAAAAGAAGTCCTGACGCCATAAACGTCAGGACTCTGAGGGTGGCCCCCTCCGAGGGAGATCGGAGTACACTTCACCATACGGTGCCCTTTCTCTCTCGGTACCTTCAGGGGTCCGTTCTGTCAACCCTGCCCTTGTGCCAGGGCACAGAAGGACCCGGCGAGCGCTTTCCCGAGGGACGCTTGCCCCCTCCGAGGAGGGCTCTAGACTAGAGCGGTCAGATCAGTCGTTCCCTGCCGGTGCGCCGTTACAGGGCACTGTGTCTGCCTCTCAAAACATTCCAGAGGCCAGCCTCGAGAGGCTGGTACCCTTAGTAGATTTTCTACTGGAGTGGAAAAATCTTCCCAATGTGTCTCAGTGGGTCCTGCGTACAATCGAAAGAGGTTACGCTATACAGTTCAGGTCTCGTCCGCCTCGGTTCAGAGGGGTCCTTCCCACTGTGGTGGGCCCCGAGCAGGCTCTGGTGATGGAACAGGAGGTTATGACTCTTCTGCAAAAAGGAGCTATAGAACGGGTTCCTCCTCCCAGCAGGGAGTCAGGTTATTACAGCCAGTACTTCATTGTTCCAAAGAAAGATGGGGGGTTGCGTCCAATTTTAGATCTGCGTCTTTTAAATCGCACTGTAGGGAAGCTCAAGTTTAAGATGCTCACTCTCAAACAGATCGTGTCACAAATCAGATCCGAGGACTGGTTCGTCATGATAGATCTGAAGGACGCCTACTTCCATGTGTCTATTCTTCCACAACATCGGAAGTTCCTGAGGTTCGTTTAGGAGGCATCCGCATTCTGAATTACATTGACGATTGGTTGATTTTAGCTCAATCACAGTCTCAGGCGGTTCGGCATCGAGATGTCGTTCTCGCTCACATCAAGAAATTGGGGTTGAGGCTCAATGCCAAGAAGAGTCTGCTTTCTCCAGTACAGAGATCCACCTTTCTCGGTGTGGTGTGGGATTCGACGACGATGCAGGCACAACTGTCCCCTGCTCGTATTGCTTCGATTCTCGCTGCAGTAAATCAGATCAAGCTAGGCCAGTTACTCACTGTGAAACAGTTCCAGAGATTGTTAGGTCTCATGGCAGCAGCGTCCAACGCTATTCCTTTTGGCCTATTGCACATGAGACCGCTTCAGTGGTGGCTCAGAACCAAGGGATTCTCCCCGAGGGGAAATCCGCTCCGCACAATCATCGAGTTCGCGACGGTGTCTTTGCGCCCTGGTTATGTGGAAAGATCCTTGGTTCCTGTCCCAAGGTCCCGTGCTGGGAGCTCCTTGTCATCGTGTAATGCTAATGACGGATGCTTCCCTCACGGGCTGGGGGGCGATCATGAGTGGTCTCCCAGCTCAGGGTCTGTGGCAGGACCATCATCTCTCATGGCACATAAACTGTCTAGAAATGTTGGCGGTGTTTCGGGCTCTGAAACACTTCCTTCCAGACCTGAGGGGCCACCATGTGCTTGTCCGCTCAGACAACACATCAGTGGTCTCTTACATAAACCATCAGGGGGGTCTGCGGTCGCGCCCATTATTCAAGCTAGCTCGTCAGATCCTTCTGGTCCCAGGGGAAACTTCTGTCTTTGAGAGCGATTTATCTCCCGGGGTATCTGAATCGGGGGGCAGACATCCTGTCGAGGCAGGGGCCGAGGCCCGGGGAATGGAGACTTCACCCCGAGGTGGTGGAGCTCCTTTGGGGACATTTCGGTCGTGCCAAGGTAGACCTATTCGCTTCCCGAGAGACATGTTGATCCTTCACCCTAGGGGTGGGCGGTATGACCAAAATTCTGTTTCACGGTATGACTAATTTTATTTCACGGTAACGATATATTTCATGATTTATATCTGTAGTTATTCTCGAAAAATCTACAAAAAGTGCTTTGTATAATAAATAAACCCAAATACTTTAGAAATGAAAAGTACTTCACTTTGTTTGTTTGTTTCTCTTTTATTTGGTAAATTATTTCTTTGGTAAACTATTTTTAATAGCTAAATATAGTAAACAAAACACTCTCATCAACTTTTAGATGAACTTCCACCAACTGATTGATAAATACAACTCATAGGTGCAATTTAACTTTAAATAAAGTGTTGCGGAAAAATTTTTCAATCTCATGTTATTGCTTTACTTCATCAATCAGTTTATAATATCTGAATATTTTATATTGAACTATTCTATTCATAATAAATTAGTTACTTCCTTTTAATTTGGTAGGATATTAGTAGATACTAGGTATGTTTAAATGGTTTCCCGGTACATTTTTGCCATGTCTGCGTTTACTTTAAAGGGTTGTTTTGTTCTTTTTGTGATATCTGGCAACCTGTCACCTAAGGCTTTAATCAAGAGAGGTTCAGAAGTGTCAAGTTCATCAAGTTCATAAGTGACTAGGAGAACAGCAGTATGAAAACCGAACAGGAACTACTGTTAGTGTTGACTAAGTAGTGTAAATTATACACACCTTGTAGTATCTGTGCCATTATTTTACATAGCTCGGTGAACACCGACACACCGCGCTCCCTCTCACGCCGGTTTCACACCGCAAGCGTCAGCGGCGCGTGAGCAGCGCGTATTTTTTTCGGCGTCCATGTTATTCAATGAGTGCATTCACACTGCATGCAGAAGCGGCGCGCAGCGCGTAGCAGGAGCAGAGCAGGAACAGCAGTGCCGCGATAGTTTCGGCGCCCAGTCTATTTTTAACGCGCCGCTTACGCTGAATTAAAGTGACAATGCATTGATCATGGCCAAAATACACCGCAGTTTTATCCAAAAAGCGCATTGATTATATCTATTGTGTTTTAAACAGTCAAACAAATGACCAACAGCAATTTAAAAAGAAAACAAATGTCCAAAAACAAACTTGTTGCCAGAACAATAAATGATGTTTTATTAACAAGGTTCGGGAGGAGCACGTTCAGATAATTAACACAAGTGGAGAGCACTCAGCAATCAATGGTAAGAGGTGTATATATACTCAGCAGTCTCACCTCATTCCATTGACAGTTTTGCACCACCCCTTCTCCACGCTTCTAGTCCTAAACACTTACATACGGGGGGAGTACTCTGGGTTCGGGCCGAACTCCGAGCTCGGAGCCCTCCCTCCGGACAGCACGCCAAATACGCATTAAACCTTACCCCTTCAAATTATATGTAAGTGTGAACTCGTGAAAAACAAAGATGAACCAAAAGTTATATAAATGAAATTATTAATAAAATAAGCTTCTTGACAAGTCTTTTCTCTTAAATGTATTTGAAAACGAAATAAAGCAATGCCAACTTACCCATTATAGAGTACTCTGTCTGTACACACGCTGCGGTTCAGCCGCGCGTGACAAACGCTGCTAGTGTGAAAGCAAAACGCGCGTGTCCTGCTCCTGCTCACCATACGGACTGCTCCTGCACTGCTTATGCTCTGCTAACGCGTGCAGTGTGAAACCGGCGTCAGTGCGTGTGCACGTGCGCGTCTTTTGCATCAGTAAAATGCGATCGGTTAATTTGAGTTGTAATCACGCATTGAATCGAAGCAAGATTTTATCAGCCGTTTCAGTGGCCAATTGTTTGGAGTTAGAAATATATAACTCGCGCTGCATATTTAGTAATTTTGCCTCAGATACAGGATTATACATTTGCTTTAACAAACAGGTTGTTCATTACCACGGCAACCGCTGAATGCTAGTTTCGTGTTTAAAAAGTAAATACATAAGAGACAGAAAGATGCAGATAACTATACATTATTTAAGGTTATTTCTATTCGTTACGATATTGATATATGAACTGTTGTTGTCAAGTAAGCTTCATGCTTTCCCCCTTGCGATCGTGCACTCCTCTAAACTGTAGCCTACGGGTGCCGCACTGCTCTAGACTGCTGCGCCTTTGACACCGAAAATATCACGTTAACAACAACCCTTTAGAAAACGTAATTCCTTTGTGGATCCTCTTGATCTGCTTTCTCCATGTTTCTTTGACAAATCTCAGTGTCTCAGTCTCTCGCACGCTGCATGTGAGTTAACCACGCCCACGTCGCGGTATAGCCTACACGGAATGAAAAAATCTGTTACGGTTGACATTTTCTACCGCGGTAACGATATATACCGTCATACCGCCTAGCCCTACTTCACCCCCGCCCAGAGCTATGGAGACTGTGGGCCTGACTGAGGGGGTTCAGCTCATAGAATCCGGTCTCTCGACTGAGGTCGTTGAGACCATTCTCCAATCCAGAGCTCCCGCTACAAGGAAGTTATATGCCGCGAGGTGGAAACGTTTCACCTCTTGGTGTGGAGAGCGCCAACAGGACCCAGTTAACTGCCCGGTTGGCACAGTGCTGGAGTTCCTGCAGGACCGTCTCTCCACGGGGTTATCCCACTCCACACTGAAGGTGGAAGTGGCAGCCCTAGCACAACAGTATTGTTTTCAATAGTGGTCTCTGACTTTTGGTCCCCATTGTATATATGAAAAAGTGACCCAAAACTGGCTTATTTATCCTGCAAGACTGATCTTGGAACAAACCATTTGCAGTGATCCAGTGTATGAGACTGTAGAAAGGACTGGTGGGGTCCGTTCACTGCCGGTTTCATGAGAGATCGCTCTCTCTTGAGCCCCTTTCACACAGAGCATTGAACCCGGGAAATTGCCGGCAAATTGCCGGAACGCCTTCTGTGTGAACGCAAACACGACCCGGGTTTAATGCCGGGATCGATGCCGGGTTGGGGACCTAGTAACATTGCCGTGTTCAGTCCCGGGACGCGCGCTGTGTGAACAAAAGCCGTAATAATGCCGTGTCGTAGTGATGCCGCTGAAGCCGGGATCGTTCGCCAGCTGTGAAACGGTACGAAATGCGCAATTTTATGATCGAATCAGAGAAATAAATGCACAAGCGTGGTTTCTCGAGAGAGAAATCGCAGCTCATAAGCAAACTGAAGACGCTGCTGAGACATTACAAGTCACATCGATGTCACGTGTCTTTCCGGGACATACACGGGTTGTGTGTGAACGCACTCTCTGATTCCGGAAAATCACTGGCAGTGTGAATGAACCAAAATCAAATGAACCCGGGTCAAATCCCGGGTCACTTTATCCGTGTATTTTCCGGAATCTCTGTGTGAAAGGGGCTTTGGGTAATTTCGAGCACAGAGAGGCCCCACAGAAAACAACAGCCATCGATCAACCTAAATTAAAATCGGCTAGGAGCCACAGTTAAGCGCACAAAGTGGGGAATATATGATTAATGATGGTATATATTTACCTTTTAGTCACACATTTATGTAGTAATGATTATCATCTGTCATTGCCCTTTTAATATGTTACCATTTCCTTTAGGACGACCTGGGAAGCATATAGTTACTTTTTTTTAAAGTAAACAAAAATGAAACAATTTAATTACACTTCAAATATCTTTTTCTGAAGGTGGTTTCTGTCATTTACTGTAGTTGTTATCACGCTGATTACATTGTTGTTCAAGTGTCTGTTTTTAAAATAAGTTTGTTTTTAGTTAGTTATTTGATGCTATAAAAACAGTGGCGTGACGTCATTGTATTATCGTTTGTCTTGTAATAAATTCAGACTGCCACAGATGTCAACTGAACTGATGTGCTTTATTCACTATCACTTCACATGTCTCCGTCGTACTTCCCTCGTACGGCTTACATCATGACGTACAGCTTACGTCATCACGTATTACACATGTAGAATACATTACATCCCCCTTTTTTTTTTTTTTTTTTTTTTTTTTTTTAATGGAACTTTAACAACTATCTCAATACTCAATATGGAATTCACCAACCAGCATTATTACTCTGTTGTGTAATTAAACATTTACTCAGATGTCTCAAGTTAGTGCATTTTATAGTCTCTAAATCTTGAAGGAATTTTAACCTCCCTTCCTGATCTTGTGATGATGTTTGGTTTGATTTGTCCTTCAGTTGAACAATCTTGATGTGTGTCTGGATTTATTTCTCTCTCCAGTGTTGCACTTGCGTTTGACTCTGTGTCAAAGTCATCTTGATCATTTGTTGATGGAAATTCTTGTTCTTTTGTCTTTAACAGATGCTTTCTGTTTCTTCTGTAGATCTTTCCATCTGATGTGCGAAGAACATACGATCTTGGCAAGTCATGTTTCCTCAAAACGGTTGCAGGATTCCAGATTTGTCCTTGCTGAACTCTCACTTTGTCTCCTGGTGATATCTCAGGCAACTGTTTGGTGTTTTTGTCATAGTACAATTTTTGCTTTAACTGCCTCTTTTTAAGTTGTTCTTGAACTTTCTTACTTCCTTTTGGAGTCAACAATTTGCTTGAAGTCGGCAGTTTGGTTTTCAATCTTCTTCCCATTAGAAGTTGTGCCGGTGACAGACCAATGCCATCTAGTGGAGTATTGCGGTATTCCAGCAATGCAATATATGGATCTCCATTCTCACTTTGTGACTTTGTGAGCATTCTCTTGATGGTTTGGATCATTCTTTCTGCTTGTCCATTAGATTGAGCATATCTCGGACTAGACGTCTTGTGCTCGAACTCCCAGTTTTCTGCAAAACGCTTGAATTCTTGACTGGCATATTGTGGACCATTATCTGATATTACCACATCCGGTATACCATGTCTTGAAAACAGTGATTTCAGTGCTAGGATTACACTTTTGCTGGTAGTGTCATTCAGCTTTGCGATCTCTGGAAATTTGGAGTAATAGTCCACACACATCAAATATTCAGAACCATTGTGCTGAAACAAATCAGTGCCAACTTTTGCCCATGGTCTTTCTGGCAGTGCATGAGGTATTAGCGGTTCTTTTGCGTGACTGTTTCGATGAGTGTTGCATGTGGCACATTGAGATATCATTTTTTCAATTTCAGCAGACATTCCGGGCCAATAAATGATGTCTCTCGCTCTTTCCTTGGATTTCACCATGCCCAGATGCGACTCATGAATTTTGTCCAACATTTCTTTTCTCATTCTACTTGGAATGATGAGTTTTGATGCTTTGAACACGAGACCTGATGCATAACTGATTTCCTCTTTAAATGTCCAATACTTCTGAATGTCTTTGTGCACTGAACTTTTCTCTGTAGGCCATCCATTCAGTATGTAGTCTTTCAGTGTCTGCATTTCAAGATCTTCAGCTGTTGTTTTCCTGAACTCTTCCAGTTTCTTTTCAGACACAGGTAGCTGAGGTGTGACACAGTTTACCTCTAGCTCCTCTTCAAGCAGGTCTTCGTTGTGTTCATCAAGGTAAGCGCGACTCAATGCGTCTGCTATGTGCATTTCTTTGCCTGGCTTGTACATGACTTTCAGATTGTACCTTTGAAGTCTTAGCAACATCCGTTGCAGTCTTAATGGTGTTTGATGCAGCGGTTTTTTGAAGATGCTCTCAAGCGGCTTGTGGTCACTTTCTACTTGAACTTCTCTGCCATATACATATTGGTGGAACTTTTCACATCCATATACAATGGCAAGGAGTTCCTTTTCGATTTGTGCATATCGGCGTTGGCAATCCGTAAGCGCTCTTGATCCATATGCTACAGGTCTCTGGTCTTGAAGCAAAACTGCACCCATGCCTTCAGAGCTGGCATCTACTGACAATGTTAACGGTTTGTTGACATCGTAATATTTCAATGTTGGTGCATTTGTTGCTAGAGCTTTAAGTTTCTGAAAACTTTTCTCTTGTTCACTTCCCCAGAACCACTCAGCATCATTCTCCAGCAGTTGTCTGACTGGAGCACTTACTTCCGACAAGTTAGGAATAAACTTGGCAAGATACTGCAGCATACCTAGAAATCTTTGAAGAGCTTGCTTATCTTCTGGTGGAGGTAACTGAACTACAGCTCTCACCTTCTCTTCGTCTGGTTTCAGTCCTTCTGCTGTCAGCACATGACCAATATACTTGATTTGTGATGTTCGGATTTGACATTTCTTTTTGTTTAGCTTGAGGTTGTATTCTCTTGCCCTTTGGAGCAGTTTTTTCAGTCTGGCATCATGCTCTTGTACCGTTTCACCCCAAACCAGCAAATCATCCACAATGTTTATCACACCATCCAGATCTTCAATCATCTGTACTACAGCTCTCTGGAAGACTTCAGATGCTGACGATATTCCAAATGGCAAACGCAGGAATCTATATCTTCCTATAGGAGTGTTGAATGTGCACAACTTGGAACTGTCATCATCCAATTTAATCTGCCAGAATCCTTGGTTGGCATCAAGCACAGAAAACACTTTAGCGTTTGGCATGTTAGATACAACCTCTTCTACTGTGAGTAGTGGGTAGTGTTCACGTTTGATTGCCTTGTTCAAATCTTGTGGGTCGAGACATATTCGAATTTTGTCTGGCTTGACAATTGTAACCATGCTACTAACCCAATCAGTTGGATCTGTCTGTCTTGCAATGACATTCATCTGTTCCATCCTGTGCAATTCTTCAATTATTTTTTCTTTCAGTGCAACAGGAACTTTTCGTGGAGCATGTACTACAGGCTTTACTGTCGGATCAACTTGAATGTGGTGATATCCTGGCATGCATCCTAGACCATTAAACAGATCTTCATACTGTTTCAGAATGCCATCATCATCAACAGAAACGTCATGTATCCTTTTTATCATTCCAAGTGCTTGACAAGTGGATCTTCCTAGGATTGCAGGTGCATCTCTTTCAACAATCTGGAACAGAATCTTGTGTTTTTCACTTTTATACTCACATGTGAGCTGTTTCTGTCCCAATGGCGACATCTGGTGTCCAGAGTAAGTAAGTAACTTGCAGGTAGATTTACTCAGCTTCTCCGTTATGCCCAGCATATTGTAGATTTTTAATGAGAGCACATTACATTCTGCACCAGTGTCCAACTTGAATTTCACTTGCATGTCACTTATCTTGAGCACTTCAGACCATTTTTCTTTATCTTCTTGCGTTTCTGTGGTGAGAGATTGAATGCTTTTCAATTTGTTTTTCTGAACTTCAACCGTGCCAAGGAACATATTTTTGTCATCTACCTCTGTCTGTTCAAGCGTGTGCATTTTTCTTGGCTGTTTATGCTCAATTCGACACATTTTTGCAAAATGGTTCTTCTTATTGCACAGTCTGCACGTTTGTCCATAGGCAGGACACTTTCTCTGTTCATGTTTGTACCCACATCTGCTGCATTTTGTATTTTCACTCGAGTCATGTTGCATTTCTCTTGGCATACTCTTAATTCTCTGTTTAAATTTTACTGCTTTAATTTTGTGCATGTCTACTTCTTCATTTAGTGCTTTCATTTGACTGGATGTGATTTCGTTAGCTCGACAGATGTCCACAGCTTTTGCTAATGTGAGATCTGCTTCTCTTAGCAATCTTGCTCTTACTGTGTCATCTTTAATACCACAAACAATTCTGTCTCTGATTAATGAATCATGCAATTCTCCAAACTCACAGTCTTTGGCTTTGTTCTTTAGGTCCGTGACGTAGGAGTCAATATTCTCCGACGGTCCTTGAGCCCTCGTGAAGAAAATGTGACGGATGTAAGGTAGGTTTTTTCTTGGTTCACAATAGTCTTTGAACTTTTGTTTGAGAACGTTTATTTTATCTCTCTCTTCATCACCAAATTCAAAAGTATTGAAAACTTGAATTGCCTCCTCACCCGCGACATGTAGAAATGTGGCGCACTGCACTTTTTGAGATTTTTCCGCGATACCGCTAGCCGTTAGGAACAGGTCGAATTTTTGAATCCATATCTTCCAGTTTTCGGCTAGGTTTCCTTGTAGACATAGGTTCGATGGTGGCTGTAACTGTGCCATTCTTCTTTCTTTGCATTTACAACTTCTGACACCATGTATTATCGTTTGTCTTGTAATAAATTCAGACTGCCACAGATGTCAACTGAACTGATGTGCTTTATTCACTATCACTTCACATGTCTCCGTCGTACTTCCCTCGTACGGCTTACATCATGACGTACAGCTTACGTCATCACGTATTACACATGTAGAATACATTACAGTCATGATTGACAGCTGTGATTGACAGGTTCTCTGAGCGAAGTAGTCACTGAAGCACCAACAGATTTTTTTGGGGATCTTCGGAGGACTGAGGAGATTGGAGCTTTAAATTTAATATCTAAATTTCTATAATAAATTATTTCACACCGAGAGTAAGGCCGGGCCTTGATTTTGCGGCTTTACTTCCAGCTCACTACTGTGCAGGTCTGGTCCCGAAATCGCTACTGCACAGACTCAAGCCCCAAGAAGTCAGCGCCATATCGGGACACTGGCGGCTTCAGTTCTCACCAATGGAAGTCTATCATATCTCATATCGTCGTCCATATTTTTTTTACAGTCTATGATCTGAGGTGCTTCAGTGCTCCAACACCAGATTCACTGCTGAGCGCGAATTCCAGAGCGACACTTCATAGTCAGCATAGTCCAAAAACATTGATTCATTTAGGAAAGAAACAAGTTGCGGAAACTGACCTTTGATGTTCATACTAATTGCTCATATGTGCCTCCGGACACAGAAGGATTGCATTGGCGATTGCATAACCTGGCGTAATATGCATTACATATTTTAGCAATATGTATATTTTAGTCCGAATTATTGCGCTATTATTCTACTGTGCTCCGTCTGTTTAGCGGCGCTCATTCACGGACGCTTGAATTTTAGCGGAGATCCTCGTCCTCTTCTGACAGTGAAATGGACATGTTTGTTTGACTCTCTAACATTTACAGATGGAGAATATACCTGTGAAATGTAAGTTAAGCACTGAGGAAAGCACCACATCTCAAATGCATTAAACAGCACAAGTATTTATCTGTCAGTCAGCAACAGTATCTGTCAGAGCATCTGACAGGACAAGCTGCTTTAAACTTGTTAACTATATCTTACCAGTTATTTTGAAGTCCTTAATATAAGCTTGTGTCATGTTTAAGACAAATTTTACTATGTACTTTCACTGCAGCAGCTCACACTGCGTCCTCAGCTAACGTTATTTTTCAGATGTACTCATATCAAACTACTGTATCGATATAAACGGAATTGCCTCATTCAATATTGTTTAAAAAAAAAAAGATCGATATATTGTACAAACTTGATATACCGCCCAGCCCTAACATCTATGCAAAATAATCCTTGAAACATTTCTCATTTAAGGCCATTCCCGTTTCGAATAGGCTATGTGATTTTAGAACCAATGAGC
Organism: Rutilus rutilus; assembly: GCA_021464565.1. Taxonomy (NCBI): domain Eukaryota; kingdom Metazoa; phylum Chordata; class Actinopteri; order Cypriniformes; family Leuciscidae; genus Rutilus; species Rutilus rutilus. The sequence goes on from JAJAQA010000006.1 coordinate 47,800,031, forward strand.
TTCATTCTCGTGTTTCGCAGCACGTTTGTATGGGATGATTATAGTCTCAAAAAGATTAACACGTGTAAGCACACTTATCAATGAATTTGATACATGTTGCAGAAATGTTTTATCCATGCCTTTCAACTTGCGTGTGCAAAATTCAAAATATGTAGTGACGCACATTTGTGAATTTGTCAAATAGATGGGTAGTTGTGCACACATTAATAATTAGCACCAGGCCTATTCATTTGTAGTTGTTTGTGTGTGGGTTGTGAAATGCTTAAAAACCGCGAAAAGAAAGTCTCAAAATCCAAATGAATCAAATGAGATCGACTCAGAAAAGACGTCAATGAATGCACGCGTGTCACCTGATCCACACATGCACATCTTCTGTGTTGCATGCGCAAATTATGATACATTAATACAAAGGAAAACATTTGTATTCACAAAAATGTCTCTATTTGTACAAATTGCTTCACATTCATTCAATTTTGAATTTTGCACACGCAAGTTGAAAGGCATGGATAAAACATTTCTGCAACATGTATCAAGTTCATTGATAAGTGTGCTTACACGTGTTAATCTTTTTGAGACTATAATCATCCCATACGTTTGAGCTTCTGCAAGAACCAATGAGGTACATTCTTGTGTTACGCAGCACGTTTGAGCTTCTACAAGAACCAATGAGGTTCATTCCTGTGTTTCGCAGCACGTTTCAGTTTCTGCAAGAACCAATGAGGTGCATTCTCGTGTTACGCAGCACGTTTGAGCTTCTGCAAGAACCAATGAGGTTCATTCTCATGTTACGCAGCACGTTTGAGCTTCTGCAAGAACCAATGAGGTACATTCTTGTGTTACGCAGCACGTTTGAGCTTCTACAAGAACCAATGAGGTACATTCTCGTGTTACGCAGCACGTTTGAGCTTCTGCAAGAACCAATGAGGTTCATTCTCATGTTACGCAGCACGTTTGAGCTTCTGCAAGAACCAATGAGGTACATTCTTGTGTTACGCAGCACGTTTGAGCTTCTGCAAGAACCAATGGGGTTCATTCTTGTGTTACGCAGCACGTTTGAGCTTCTGCAAGAACCAATGGGGTTCATTCCTGTGTTACGCAGCACGTTTGAGCTTCTACAAGAACCAATGAGGTTCATTCCTGTGTTTCGCAGCACGTTTCAGTTTCTGCAAGAACCAATGAGGTGCATTCTCGTGTTTCGCAGCACGTTTGAGCTTCTGCAAGAACCAATGGGGTTCATTCCTGTGTTTCGCATCACGTTTGAGCTTCTGCAAGAACCAATGAGGTTCATTCTCGTGTTACGCAGCACGTTTGAGCTTCTGCAAGAACCAATGAGGTTCATTCTCATGTTACGCAGCACGTTTGAGCTTCTGCAAGAACCAATGAGGTACATTCTTGTGTTACGCAGCACGTTTGAGCTTCTACAAGAACCAATGAGGTACATTCTTGTGTTACGCAGCACGTTTGAGCTTCTACAAGAACCAATGAGGTACATTCTTGTGTTACGCAGCACGTTTGAGCTTCTGCAAGAACCAATGAGGTGCATTCTTGTGTTACGCAGCACGTTTGAGCTTCTGCAAGAACCAATGAGGTACATTCTTGTGTTACGCAGCACGTTTGAGCTTCTACAAGAACCAATGAGGTACATTCTTGTGTTACGCAGCACGTTTGAGCTTCTACAAGAACCAATGAGGTGCATTCTTGTGTTACGCAGCACGTTTGAGCTTCTGCAAGAACCAATGAGGTACATTCTTGTGTTACGCAGCACGTTTGAGCTTCTACAAGAACCAATGAGGTACATTCTTGTGTTACGCAGCACGTTTGAGCTTCTGCAAGAACCAATGAGGTACATTCTTGTGTTACGCAGCACGTTTGAGCTTCTGCAAGAACCAATGAGGTTCATTCCTGTGTTACGCAGCACGTTTGAGCTTCTACAAGAACCAATGAGGTGCATTCCTGTGTTACGCAGCACGTTTGAGCTTCTGCAAGAACCAATGAGGTGCATTCCTGTGTTACGCAGCACGTTTGAGCTTCTACAAGAACCAATGAGGTGCATTCTTGTGTTACGCAGCACATTTGAGCTTCTACAAGAACCAATGAGGTGCATTCCTGTGTTACGCAGCACGTTTGAGCTTCTACAAGAACCAATGAGGTTCATTCTTGTGTTACGCAGCACGTTTGAGCTTCTACAAGAACCAATGAGGTTCATTCCTGTGTTACGCAGCACGTTTGAGCTTCTACAAGAACCAATGAGGTGCATTCCTGTGTTACGCAGCACGTTTGAGCTTCTACAAGAACCAATGAGGTGCATTCCTGTGTTACGCAGCACGTTTGAGCTTCTACAAGAACCAATGAGGTGCATTCTTGTGTTACGCAGCACATTTGAGCTTCTACAAGAACCAATGAGGTGCATTCCTGTGTTACGCAGCACGTTTGAGCTTCTACAAGAACCAATGAGGTTCATTCTTGTGTTACGCAGCACGTTTGAGCTTCTACAAGAACCAATGAGGTTCATTCCTGTGTTACGCAGCACGTTTGAGCTTCTACAAGAACCAATGAGGTGCATTCCTGTGTTACGCAGCACGTTTGAGCTTCTACAAGAACCAATGAGGTGCATTCTTGTGTTACGCAGCACGTTTGAGCTTCTACAAGAACCAATGAGGTGCATTCTTGTGTTACGCAGCACGTTTGAGCTTCTGCAAGAACCAATGAGGTACATTCTTGTGTTACGCAGCACGTTTGAGCTTCTACAAGAACCAATGAGGTACATTCTTGTGTTACGCAGCACGTTTGAGCTTCTACAAGAACCAATGAGGTTCATTCCTGTGTTTCGCAGCACGTTTCAGTTTCTGCAAGAACCAATGAGGTGCATTCTCGTGTTTCGCAGCACGTTTGAGCTTCTGCAAGAACCAATGGGGTTAATTCCTGTGTTTCGCATCACGTTTGAGCTTCTGCAAGAACCAATGAGGTTCATTCTCGTGTTACGCAGCACGTTTGAGCTTCTGCAAGAACCAATGAGGTTCATTCTCGTGTTATGCAGCACGTTTGAGCTCCTATCTGAACTACTTAAAGCTTCATAACCTTAATGTTCTTCAGCCTCACTAATGAAGAATCAGGAATAAACACCAACCTCTTTGTTCTTCAGTGTGTTTCATTCTGCAGTGTTCTGGATCTCTCATGTTCTCACCGTCCTTCAATAAACTCTGTCTTTGCAGATTTCAGCTCTTCCTGATGGTTTGATGCTCGTCTTCACTTGTAGCTGATGGGAATATTCCAGCATTTATTGGTGAATTGCAGTGAGCATTAGTAAAAGAATGATAATTGCATTAAAAATCTCTCAAAATCAAGATTAAATCAGTTAGTGGGTTTGTTTTTATAACAATTTACACATTTTAAGTATTTATGTTCACCTTTCCATCTAGTAAAGTAACTTAAGTAAACGAATTGCAAAGTGTTTTATGCTAATTCACAAACTATTTCTTTTTATTTCTAAGAATTTCATCCACATATTTAAATTCGTACATTAATCTTACCTCCCATTAATATATAGGCAAATTAAAAAACAATGAAAAAATACCAAATGTAAACAATGTAAGATTAAAAATTAAAGAATAAATAGAAATAAAATTGTACAAATTTGCAAGAACTACTAAATAAAACACCAACAAGACAACTTTTTTGGTTTATTGTCTTAGTTTTTGTGTTTTATGTGAAACATGGTTTATCACAGATGAATGAAATAACGCTGTTAAGAAACTTACCTATATCTTGTAGATGTCACAATAGCTGATCGTGTCGTTTGCTCAAATCTGTTGACAATAAAATGAGCTTAATGTTGCAATTTATGGATCTGAAGACATCAGCATAATGAATGAGGAGAAAACAGGATGTAAAAAAAGCCTTGCATCACAATAAGTGTAATATGATTGTCAATTTGTGAATTAAACTGAATTTAGTGATAAAATGTTACAATGTTTACATGGTACAATGACTGGTAGCTATACTGTTTTTATTACTGCTTGACACAAATTTCACGATTTCAATTCTAATCTTGTGATTTGATTCTGATGATGATTCAATATCAATACATGTTAATTTTTCTCAAGGAAAAAAATCTCACCTAATGCTGAGAGCCCTGTCAGCTGGTATTATTATTAAATGTTAAAAAAATAACATAATGCAGCTTGTATTGTAACAACAATGATATAATATTTGAATGATATAAGTAAAAATATAACAAATATGTAATAAAGTGCACATATTTGGCAAAATACTAATTTCTAGTTAATTTTTCCAGCCAATAACGTGCTATGGTCATTACATGGCTTTCCTGAGGTAAATGTAATGTGGGATGTTCTTAAGCTGTTTTCTTTTACCTCTTTCTGCGGTTGAAAAACACTGATTGATCGATTATGTATGAGGATAATGAGCTACAGTTCGGTAAGTTGTACTGTATCTTTCAACATACCTATTGTTCATTCGTGTTTATTTACTATTAACTGTTAGTAAAGAGTATAATCATTTCACAAGCCGCTTGAACTGACACGCTACACCGATCTGTCACGTCACATTTACAAGCGCCAAAAAACGGTATTTATTGTTTGAGTTTCGTAATAAAATTGCCAGAATCTGAGAGCTGAGAGCTTGTCTGTCGGTGTCACTGTTTTTTGCTTGATTTTTCTCTGCGTGAGAAAGTGCGAAAAGTGTCAATTGAGTGAGTCTTACGGGTGAATCCGTGACAGTTGGCAGCAAAGACACTAATAACACCATCTTTATCATATCAACCAGTGTAATTTGTCCAGATAATATAAATATAGTTCGATGTTCTAATACCTACATTCATAACAATAAAGTAATTAGTTCACTAGCATCTTACCGGTTTATATGTGAACAGAATCGGACATCAAGTGTTTCTTCTCAGACACACAAATAGCGCCGAACCCGATGAAACCCTTTCAGAAATGACCCTGTAGAATGATATTTAAGCTGTGTAAAAAGGTGAACATGAAATATTACGCGAAATAGCGTGAATTGCTCATCTCAAAAGACTGACTGAAGGGAGCGCGCGTCGCGAATGATGTCGTCATCGCCGTTGACTTTCAAAAACGCGCCAAATTCCGTTTAAAAAAAAAGAAATAAAAATAATAATAATCTATAAACAAAATATCAAACAAAAATAAATGCGTCTCATAGCTTTTATATGTAACTAAAATTCTGGAATTATTTATTGTTGATGCAAGAATCAGTAGACAATAAAAACGGACAATAAAAGTATTTTACAAAGTAAAAGTAAACGAACGAGACAGATCTCTCTCTTTATTGACTTACAAGATAGCAAAAGCATCTCACAAGAAGTGAAGATGGCCAGTTGCAAACATATATAAATATATATATACATACATGTACACACATACATAAGAGAAAGCATATGAATTAATTAATTATTAGACTCATAATTAAGCATAATGAAATAATTTCAATCATGAGGCAAAATTATTTTGGCTACAAGAATAAACTTTTCATTCACTAATAATCGCATACACTATTCATATTTATGTGCACATATGAACTTCTCACAAACCATGAATTTGTTCTTAACCTCGATCTAATGTTGATGAATTCTGAGTATTCTAAATGAGAGAGGTTAGTAATTTACATAAAACACACCCACACATGCCCATATAAGGGCTTTCCACACACCCTTTTCGTCACTCTCAGCATGATGCTCTCTAAAGACGCGTTCTTGCTTGAGAGCAGAGCAAGATCCTCAAGCAATGCCAAGAGTGTCTTCCTCAAGACAAGTTCAAACCTTTTATACAGACAGTACAGACCTTTGATTAGCCAGCTGTACATATACATCTTTATGCAGAGCTACCTCACAGCTTGAGCTATTTAAGACCTATATCTGTTTCAAATTTCATCTAAACATGTTTATAAGGCCACCAATAGTATTAGATTTTTGCATAAGTGGTTTTAGTTGTTCCTATATTTCTTAGATAAAGACAGTTGAGGTATTTTGCTCTAGTTTGTTTGCTCTTTGACTTTGAATACAAACTTTTCTTTTACTTTAGTATTTTGCAAGTCAGCTACCGACACAACGTTATTTATTTAATGTGCAAATTCAAAGTGTCAAACGGTCTCAAACTCATAAGAAACCAGCAAAAGATGTATGAATGAAGCCAATCAATAGGAAAAGTTTATGCGCTTGTTTAGCCTTTCGCTTAGCAGCATTCGAAGGATCTGTTCGCTTCGGCACCATCATAATTCAAGTCAGTCAGCTGCAGAAGGAGTTGCAGTTTTGCATTTACGTACCCTATCTTGTCATACATTCAGACTTTGAAACAGTGGCATATTTTGGTTTTATTATAAGTGAGTGACAATTCAACTATATACAATGGTCAGAGAACCTTTGCGGCCCGTCTTGATTGGTGGACTAGCGTATGGGGGATGTTACGGTTATGGAGGCCCCACCCCAAAACCCGAGGTCATAGGCAATAGAGAGCCTAAGTCCCGCCCCTCCGCTTCCGGCTCATGGGACCTTACTTCAGAAAAAAATATGCATGGTAGTCAATGGCGAGAGACAACTTATCTTTTTATTCCGTCTGAACAGTGCCCTGAATTACACATATGATGTTTGTCAATTTAAAAGATAATTATGAAAGTCAAGAAAGTCGCAGTTTGTCATAAAACAGAAGAGTAACATTTAGTTTTATGTGAAAATCGCTCAATGAACTACATCTCTCGTCTCGCACTATGTACCTCACCATCCGTTGCTCGTATGTGTGCAGTCTGGTACAAAACACTCAGGCATGACGGCGTAACGTTACGATTATAAGGTAAGACTATAGAAAAAATGACAGACGTTAGCTTCAGTAAAGTTAGCTTCATTCATTGAGCGAAAAGGTATGACGTCACATGTACGCCTTTTGGGTTTGTAGTCTCTGTAATTACGTATTTTCACAGTCTTATACCTCAACAGTTTTACATCAAACTGCAACTTTCTTGACTTTAAAATGTATCTTTTAAATTGATAAACATCATATGTGTAAATCAGGGCACAATTCAAACGAGATCAACATATTTGTTGTCTCGCGCCATTGACTACCATACAATATTTTTCCGAAGTAAGGTCCCATGGTGGTCTACCGGAAGGGGAGGGACTTAGGCTCTCTATTGACCCTTCGCAGGGAGTTTGATTGACAGGCGATCTGACCAATCATAATCCGCTATCCGCCGAATCCGCCATTTTTGTCCGAAAAAGCTGTCAGGAGATTTAGTAGATTAACGTTGGAGGATTTGAACTTGAAAAAAGAAGTGTACCGACGTCTTTCCCTGACTGAACCTAAACTGGTCTGACTGCAGGTTTGCACATTCATTGCTCTTACAAACATGTACTGTATGTTGACAGGTCAAAATTAATGTTCAAATAAATATTGTAGTCCAGAAGAGCTTGAGGTGTGTTGGGATTAGAGATGTGACCGGTTAATCGCTATGACAACACATTTTGCTTTCGACTTGGTGGCAATTCGGGGACGTCAATTGCTTGAATGATGGGTTTATTATTATTGTTATTATTATTATAAATGAAAAACACACCCAATAAAACATTAACCTACAACTTTTATTAACAAAACATAAGATGGCTTTAATAGCAAGGGTTATAGACACGTCTTACACCATGAAGGTGTGTGTGTGTGTGTGTGTGTTAGAAGTGTTACGTCCTTCATCAGACGAATTTGACAGATTTACATGTTTCCATAAGCATTGGGTTAAAATCCAAAATTTTGGCAGATAGGCGCCTCTAGATTTAAATTTGAAGGAAATCTTCCGCCTCGTCAGTGAGCTCGTCACTCTCGTGATACACGAGGTCTGACTGGATCGGCTCGCGCTGCGTTCAGGAGACGACGTCAGTTTCTAATTGTGGTGTTCTCTAACTGAAATAAATTGTTTTCATCACCAGATCTGCCAACCTGTACGCATTTAGCATAGCGGATACACAATCTGACTTCAAAGTACGCTGGTACGATTTGTTTTTCTGCACACGTCAAACACCATCTCAAGAGAGCGTTACAACTTTTGAAAATGAGTTTTTATTTAATTTTAAATTGGTAATTCCATCACTCGTTTCTGATGTGATGCTTCAAAATGCACATAAAAACATGGAAACATAGAAACTAAGTGGAAGAATAACTAATTGTTTTAAAAACAACAATAAAGGACAGCTTAAAGATAAATCTGTCTCCCTAACCCTGACCCTAAAAGTGTTACAGAAAGAACAGTTTGTACATGGAAAAAAACTTTTACTTTCCCATATAAAACTTTAAACAAACTACTAGTGATACTTATGCAGTATAAGAAACGTAACAATTAATTTGACTAAAGATTAATTTATATCATGCAGCAAAATAATATAACAGAATAAAACACAATGTTATTTGGGGAGGAACTCCATCTTTGATCTGAATCTCACAGTAGAAACTGCTGGACTTGAAGATGAACTTTATTCACGGTGACAAATTCAGATGATGTTTCTTTGCCTTGTTATTCGTTGTCGCTCGTTAGGACAGATTTTATAGCTTGACCCGTTATCGTTTCACGTTTGGTGAGGATGAAGCTTCAAACTTGAAAGTGCTGGATCTGAAGATGAACTACTTGCTGTGATTGTTTTTTGTGTGCCTGAGTAGATTAGATGATTGACTGAAGCTCTTCCCACATGCAGTGCAGTGATACGGTTTCTCTCCAGTGTGGATCCTCTCGTGTGTATTCAGGTTTACTGAATGATTGAATCTCTTGTCGCAGTGTGAACACTTGTAAGGTTTCTCTCCAGTGTGGATCCTCTCGTGTGTTTCCAGATGTTCTGACCGACGGAATGTCTTGTCGCAGTGTGAACACATGTAAGGTTTCTCTCCAGTGTGGATCCTCTGGTGCCATTTTAAAGTTTCAGCTCTAATAAAAGTCTTCTCACACTCAAAGCACATATGATTTCTTACACCAGTGTGTATTTTCTGATGTGCTTTTAAACTCTGCAGATGTGAAAAACTCTTTCCACACAAAGAACATGAATGTGGTTTCTCCTGTGAATGAACTGTCATGTGGCTCTTTAGGCCTGAAGCCCTCAAAAATGTTTTATCACAATGATCACATTCGTGCAGTTTCTCTCCAGTGTGGATGATCATGTGTCTCTTAAGGTTTCCTTTAAGTGTAAAACTCTTCCCACACTGATCACATGTGAACGGTTTCTCTCCAGTGTGGATCCTCATGTGTATCTTAAGGTGACCATTTTGGTTAAAATCTTTTCCGCACTGATCACATGTGAACGGTTTCTCTCCAGTGTGGATGATCATGTGAGACTTAAGGTTTCCTTTATGTGTAAAACTCTTCCCGCACTGATCACATGTGAACGGTTTCTCTCCAGTGTGGATCCTCATGTGAATCCTGAGGTTCAGTTTGTTTGTGAAACTCTTTCCACACTGACGGCAAGTGAAACGTTTCTTGTCTCTTCTTTTCAGTAAAGAAATACTTTCAGTCTGTGAGCGAGTTTTAGCTCCAGTTTTGACATGATGATGTTCCTCCTCCTCTTCACTCTCCTCATTCTCCTCCAGCATCACGTCTGAAATGATAGTTAAAAAAAGTCATATTTTAAATAATCATCAAAATTCAGAGAGAATTGTGGCATCTGCAGTTAGGAGACGTCATAAGTGTTCCTGCTGGAAGGGCTGCAAGATATATCGTTTTAGCATCGATATCAAGATGTGCGATGTCAAGTATAGGGAACACGTGATTCACGGATTGACTGCAAAGTTGTGGCGAGTCTCCTTGTGACGACAGACGGTCATGTGTTGTAAAACAATCGTGAAATAAAACGAATACACATTACCAGGGTTCGTACACTTTTTCCAAGGTCAAATTCAAGCACTTTTCAAGCACTTTCCAGGTCCATTTTAAAGCTTTTTCCAGCACCTTACACTACCGTAAATTACATACCAATACATAGTTAAAATTATTATTTAGTGTTTTTATCACATCAAAAGAGATAAACAGCCAAATGTTTCATAATAGCAGAGGGCTGCACGATATTGAAGAAAAATTAGATATGCGATATTCAATATGTGATACGATAATGCTTAAAGTGTGTCAAATTAACTTAAATTATCTTTAAAATGATATAACCTACACATACGTGTTTCACATTCTTTTTGTGATAAGAAAATATCCCTACAACTTCTGACAGTGAACATCAGTGTTTTACTGTAGCATAAGAAGTGTTATTTTAACATCACTGGGGTTCAGGTTATCCTACATTAGGTTTATTTAACAACAGAAACTGATTAATCAAATGTAAAAATAAAACACTGCTTAGTTTTCACTGCATGAATTAAATATACTGATTCTTATTAAAGCTACAAAAGTTAGCCTATTCAGACAAAAGCAGTGAGCATTTTCTTTGTCTTTTGTTCATGACCCCAGTTATTGCAAGCCGTTGCGATATGCAATTATGCATATTGTAATATATACATTTGCAATATTTCGATATATTGTGCAGCCCTAATATTTAAGCCAATCACAAGTTTTATTCTTCAAAATGTATCACTAAGTATATAGCCTAAAGCATATGAATAATATAGTTTTCATTATCTTAATGTCCAAATATTGCTTACCAGATAATGTGATTTATAGGCTGTAAAACTGAATTAATTTCAAATATGAAGACTTAGGATTTGAACAGAAATATTTGACAGGCCTTCCCGTTTTGGGACACATTCTTGATATAGACAAGGTTTGAACAATATGCACTGGGCTAACGTTAGCAGGTTCATTTGCACGTTACAGTTCTGTAATTTTGGCAATGTTCACTGCATATTCCACAACTGAACGTGACATAACGGACATGCAATACTTACATTACATTATCACACCAAGTACTCTCAGTCACTAATGGCCCTTTCAGATAGGACGCGGACCGCGCTGCGCTATGAAATGAAACCGATATACACTCACCTAAAGGATTATTAGGAACACCATACTAATACTGTGTTTGACCCCCTTTCGCCTTCAGAACTGCCTTAATTCTACGTGGCATTGATTCAACAAGGTGCTGAAAGCATTCTTTAGAAATGTTGGCCCATATTGATAGGATAGTGTTGTGGAAAAATTCATCTTTTCTTTAAATTTGTTTTCAACGATTTAACAAACGAATGCCATGCGTTCTTTGGCTGTATTTTGAGTTTCTTTTATGATATTGATACAGCTGCAGGGTGTGTGTGTGTGAGATTTCAGAGGTAAGGAGATTCCCGTGCTGGGGAGGGGTCAAGGGGGGGTCCCTTTTGTTATTTTGTTTAGTGGGGGCTGTAGGAGATAGCTTTTGAATAGAACACTATAAAGTAGCTGGTCAACCTCTGCTCTGAGTCTCACTCCACCTGCAGCTGGACTGTGGATGGACTGGGAACATTCTTGCAAGAATAAATATCTTTTAAGGACAATTTGAATCCTGATGTCTCTTATGCCTGATGCTATTTTGTTAGTTACTTGTTTTTTGCCTCAACAAGTTGGTGTCAGAAGTGCGAACCATGAGGTTTCTTCTGGCCCTGAGAAAGCGTATTGACGGACTGATCACCCTAAAGCACAAAAGGCTTTAGTCTTACCTCGCCGAATTGAGAGAGAAGAGCCAAAACTGCTATCAGGGCCAGGAGGAACCCACTGGATTCAGAAAGAACTCGGAGGCAGTAAAAGCATCTCGGGTAAGAGACAGTTAAATTATTTTGATAATTGTGAGTGAACATGAACCATATTGGCTGAGTTTTGCTTTTTGGTACGAGCGAAAGGTGAGTTAATCACAAATTTTATGGGGAGAAATCGATCTGACAAAGCAGACCAGTTTCTGCCTCACTTAACTCGTTAGTGGACAGGGGATCCACTGGTGATTCAGAGAAATCACAGCTGCTGAGATGATTACGTTCTACTCGAAATTTATGTAAACCTTAGAGAAAGTTTAAAACAGGATTAAGAAGTTTCTGGGTGATTGTGCTCTACTCGAAGTTTTACCACATTGAATTGAGTCAAGCGAATAAGCGCACGTGGGGGAACTTTGAGTGGAACGTAATTACAAGACCAGGTTGAATTAATCAAGTAAAAAGAATTGAGCGAGCGAATAAGCGCACGTGAGAAAACTTTGAGTGGAACGTAAACAAGCAGAGGTCCGTCCGATCTCGGAGTAAAAGATCGGGTCTGTCGAAGACGTTTGACAGATTCTGTAAGACATGTGTCGAATTGTGAAATCCAGAAAAGAGGAACTCAGCCAAAATGGGGTCATCTAACAGTAAAGTAGATCATTTTTATACACCAATTTTCTGTCAAAGGAGAAATAATGATGGTGGTAAATGTAAATGTATTTCCCCGAGGCGGGAACCTTGAGTAAGATAAGACTCAATGTCGTAAAAGAATCAATAGAAAAGAACGAGGGAAAACAGAATGGTTGTTATGTGTGTGTTAAACATGTGTGTAAAGGACGCACACACGAATGCATACGCTGATTTACTTTCTGCTACCTGCAATGAAAAAAAAAAAAACAAAAAAAAAAACGGTTGGAAATCTTTATGTGTGGCTGATGAAACTTTGAGCAAAGCTATGACTGATGATTTGAGCAGTGTTGTGAATGATGAGCATATGAGATTGTACAAAGGTAGCCTACAGGGTTTTCTGAAATGCTAACTTATCCGTTACTAGTCAGAAAGGGTTGTTTTAGTTTGTTCATGAGTGTAAAACTGTGAACGGACAGTGAATTGTTGGATGGGAAAGAAGCAGATAAAAGAGAACAGAGTCGATGCAGAAGGAACTGACATGTAGGGGAAGATAGAGTTCATGGAACTATTTATGAACGCCTGATTAAGTCAAATTAAGTTGAAATGGTACGAAAAGTGAGTTTTAGATGGAAATGGGGCGTTGAGTATGATTAACAGGGATTGGCATGATATAAGGATAAGGAATGTTTCATTAAGTAAAACGATTGTCTTTTGAACCTAAAGGGTCCAGCTATGCTGGGAGTACAGCAACAGCGCTTGCTTGTTCAAACCAGCTTCTGAATGTTAAATGTATACTTGTTTTGTAATCAGTGTTGTTGATGATAATATCAAATTAGAAAATGTCCAGAGATTGGATATTTTGTTGATATTAAGCCATTTAAGGAAATATATTGTTTTATAAAGGAAATTATGGGTTGGAGATAATTTCCCTAGACACGTGTGACTAAAGTTAATCAGAAACTTTGTGAAACCCATTTAGAATATTTAGATTTTCCGTGTCGCTTATGAAAATTAATGTTCTGCCAATAATGACGATGTGAATGCTTTATTGTATTAATGTTATGAAAACAAGGGTATTGAAGAATAGATTGCCATATTTTTGTAACAAGAGTTGAAGGTGCAAGCGGCTAGGATAGCTGTCTGTGTCATTTAGAGACTGAGAAGATTTAGAGAATCTTGTGATTTCTGTGGAACAGTAGAGATAAGTGGGACTGAATAATGATAATATTAAGTTGAATCTGCATACTAATCATTTGAATAAGCTATCAAACCAGTGTTAATGAAATTAATGACATGCTAAATTTCTTTATACTGTATGAAGAGTAACTGAATAGTCCTGATACAAAAGAGAGCAAATACTGTAAGCAGCTCTGCTCTGAAGCTCTCAGTTTAAAGAGATTTGCAGATTATGTTTTTGTAAAAGTTTGATTCTGATTGGAAAGATAAATAGTAACTTGACTGGCTCCAAACAAAGAAAGTGCCAAACTAACACAAATTTAAAGAAAAGTCTATGTTAATATGAGTTAGAAAGTAGATCAGTGTTAATATGATGAAGATTGTGATTCGGCTATTGTAATTGAATTTGCAGCTGGGACAGTGGGGGAAAATGCAGAGAACTTATCAGTGGCTCTGTTTACATTTTCAACACACTGCTTCGGGGGTGTGAGGTAGGGTGGAGATGTTAGAAAGATCAGAGTGATAAGACTGTAGGTAGAATAACAGAGAGTGTTTTATTGCGGTCAGCTGGGTCATTCAGTGATTGTAAATGCCCACTGTATGACTGTAAAAGTAAATGAAGGAGAAAAGAAAGTTGATAGTTGGAACTTTTGAAAGTTGTAAGAAGATTGAAAGATTTAAGTGTAAGGAATTCCTTTTGAAAGGAAAGAACTATAAAAAGTACCGGTTGACATAAAATTACAGATAAGACTAAATGAGTTGCAAAATATTTTAAAAGTACCGGTCACTAAAAGGATGATCGTGTTTTGAATGAAATGCTTTGATAAGGTTTTAGATGATATGGAGAGACAAATCTAATGAATGATTTATAATGATAATCAAAAAAATGTATCACAAGCAGGGAGCAGCCTCAAAAGTTGAATCATAGAAGCAGATTGATAAACTCCTAGAGAAAACATTGAAGTAAAATTGAAATGAAATTGTTATTAAGAACTAGAATAATTCGTATTATTTCTTTAAGATAAAATAAACAGAAGCAGTGTTACAGGATTAACAGTTGCTAAATGTAAAATGTGTAAAAGGCATTTGATTAAACAAAGGCTTGTTAATGTTGATTTTAAAAGATAAGAATGTGATTTGGCCAAAACGGGTTTGCTTATCTGAATCTGGCATGTGCTGTGACTGAAACTGCCACAGTTTCAGTGCAACAGAGACTCATTCGGAGTGGATATTTGTAATGTCTAAATTACAATACATGTAATTCATGGAAAAGATGCCTTAAGATGGGCTACAGTTGAAAAAGATGGTAGATAAAGTCTGAAGTTAAAAGTTTATGAGAATGCAGTGTACCAGTCCTGAATGCCTCAAGAGTCTCTCTCTCATTCAATGTCAGCTGAAAGCTGTTGTCTGAGGCTGTGTAAAGCACAGTGTTTCAGTTGAACAAATTCATAGATGTGGAAAAGCTAAAACAAATCATGCTACAGGCAGTTCAGATTTGACAAATTTAGAGGACAATTTGTAAATGTTTTAGAAGTAAACCTGAATGACTTTAGAAGTCTTTACAATAACACTGTTTAGGACTTGCTTATTTTAGGTCCAGAGACTTTTAGCTCTCATTTTAGCTTCCACCATAAAACAGGGCCGATGGCTCCGGCTACAGAAGTAACAGTACACTGAATGTCAATATTAAATGTTCCAAGTGGATATGATGGTTCTTGATTACCTCGATTAAAAAAAAAAAAAAAAAAAAAAAATTTCATTACCACAAACTATGATAATTTTGCTCAAGTGAAGTAGAGCCATAACTCAGTGTGCAGGAGGCGTAGATCCCAAAGACGGGTAAGATTCTCTGATGGCCATAGATGGGAACAACCTAAGGCAGGGACTATCGCCGCCACTGGGGCACCTGCCCACCAGGTTCGGGAGGTGTTACCTACAAGAAGGGAGTGGTTGTGATGCTACTTGGGGCCAAGAGCATCAAAGAGGGGTCTGTTCCCTACAACTTCCACTCCAATATATATATATCAAAATGTTCCTTCACTTAAAAGAGCTTAATTATCATATAGAGACAATTACATCCAATCTCAGTAATATGTAAATAGAATCACAGAGCACAACCAACAACCATCTTGATTACGGGGACTTCGAATAGCTTGTCACCTTAAACATTTGACCGTTCTGTTTTAACAGAAGATCAAAGATGTGACATAAGGAACATGATGTTGGTTGCCTTATGGGCAAAGAAAAATGTTTGATATTGAACTAGTTTTTAACTCCTGAAGGTCATTAGACATGGTGGTGGCTAAAGATGAGAACAGCTTGTGATGAGTCAAGAGAAATTTCTGAAAAACGAAGGTTAGGTGAATTGAGTATTTAAACTAAAAATAACCTTAGAAAAAAGATCATAGCATAATGTATTTTAGATTATTGTAACGGTTCTAATAATCTAAGTCAAACATTTGTATTTTGACATTTGTGAACTATTAAGGATTGACTATGACTATGATTATTTTAGTTACAGTCCTAGGAGGCTGTTGAAAAGATTATTTGCTTATAATGAGAGAGAAAGAGACTGCTTGAGTGGAGGAAGAGGATGGTACTCTGTCTGTCTTTCTGTTATCAGTCAGCCAAAGAAAGCTGGAGCAAAATAAGATAATGAACCAAAACAATCCAGCTGACTTTTCTAAAATCAAATGAATAATGAACAGACATGCTTTGAAACTGGTTAAGAGGCCATAATTAAAAACAAGTTGATAAGAAGATGAAATTGTGGCTTTAAGTAATATTTTTGTTTAAGAGGCAAAGAAAGATGTCTAAAGGAAATTTGGCTGAAGGACAACGTTTGGGTTAGCAAACTTTATCCAAACAAATGTTACCAAATAAATATTAACAAATATTGTAGTTTTCTTGTAGCTCAAACATTAGAGTTTGACACCTGTAACGCCAAGGTCATGGGTTTGATTTCAGAGGGAAAGCAAGAACTGATAAGAATGTAAATGTGTACTTTGAAATGGAAGTCACTATGGATAAAAGCGTCTGATAAAAGTAAGAGAATTTTATTATGTTAAATTTATGCACGAGATGGGTGTCGTGCATCAAGAGGAGGATGAATATGCTCATGGCGGGAACAAGAGAACGCACAGTAAAACAAGTGGTCAGATGAGTCTTTGAACTTTTTAGTATGGATAATTTGTATTCAGGCCACAAACAAAGACATTTCGGCCTCACAGGTGGGAAAACAGTAAATCCAGGGGGGGAGGGCTAAACCCATTGTCTTCACAGCAGGCTGAGAGGTTATCTAGCTTTGACCTCATCGGTATATGAGGACAGTAAAAGTCCAGGAGGGGTTTATTTGAAGAAATTTATTTGTATTAACCAGCTAGATCTGGTTTACTAAGGGGTTCACATTTGCTGAAAGCCATCGCACAGGTGGGAAGATAAATGTTGGGAGGACATTGGGTTTAATTGTGTGCATTGTTTGTATTTTAAGTGTGCTAATAACAAGAATTGTTTTGACAGGAAACGCCGGAGCAGATGTGGCAGCACAGCAGACAAAAGAAAACTATGTGACAATAACCTCAACATTTGTTTTTCTTTACAGAAGATGCAGACTTTTGCGCATGGCATGAGCAAAGTGAAGAAACAGTGCCTAACCCTGTGTAATGCCTAACTTAAAATTTTCATTTTGCAGGATGTCAGGATGGATTGAACCAAACAGAACTGATTCTGTATTGTTTTGTTAACATGAACAACATGGGTTGAATGTTTTTTTTTTTTTTCAGGGGAACAAGGACCCTGAGTGCTATTCAATGAGCAAGAAATTATCCAGTGATATGTTTCAGGTTGAAAATTTCACAGGTCACACCAAAGGGACGACAAGACACGCGCTCACTAAAAAAATCACTTAAGGCCTCCATTCGCAGGTGACAGTAGACAGTAAATGACTCATTCCAGTGGGGGTGCAATCGTGATCTAAGGGAAAATCTTGTAAGGATTTGAAAATGATTGAAGGATGTTAGACCTGGGTCCGAGCATCTGACCTAAACTATACCAACCAACATCAACAACCTCACACGCCAGCGCAAAGAATAAAGTAGGGGATCAATGATATGTGCTAGAAACAAATCTCCCCTTGCCAACGTTGGAAAAAATCCTCTCTACGGCATGCAAAGTGTCATATTGGTGAAGATGGAACGTCCATGAGGCAACGAGATGATCAACATATCTGGAGAAAATGTTGACCAATTAATGGTTGAAGAAAAGTTTTGCGATTTTATTTGATTGAATCAAATTAGGGCTTAGTATTGATATACATGAAGGGTATAACTGTTCTTGAATTAAGACTTGAATTAATTCTATTCTTAAAGATTTAATAGTATAATGGGTTTGATTAGAAAACAAGAGTGAATTTTTCTATGTTGTTTATCAGAGAATGATAAAGAGGAGGAAATGTTGTGGAAAAATTCATCTTTTCTTTAAATTTGTTTTCAACGATTTAACAAACGAATGCCATGCGTTCTTTGGCTGTATTTTGAGTTTCTTTTATGATATTGATACAGCTGCAGGGTGTGTGTGTGTGAGTTTTCAGAGGTAAGGAGATTCCCGTGCTGGGGAGGGGTCAAGGGGGGTCCCTTTTGTTCCTTGTGCTGTGAAGGGTTCAAGGGGGGGTCCCTTTTGTTATTTTGTTTAGTGGGGGCTGTAGGAGATAGCTTTTGAATAGAACACTATAAAGTAGCTGGTCAACCTCTGCTCTGAGTCTCACTCCACCTGCAGCTGGACTGTGGATGGACTGGGAACATTCTTGCAAGAATAAATATCTTTTAAGGACAATTTGAATCCTGATGTCTCTTATGCCTGATGCTATTTTGTTAGTTACTTGTTTTTTGCCTCAACAGATAGCATCTTGCAGTTGATGGAGATTTGTGGGATGCACATCCAGGGCACGGAGCTCCCATTCCACCACATCCCAAAGATGCTCTATTGGGTTGAGACTTTGGGGGCCATTTTAGTACAGTGAACTCATTGTCATGTTCAAGAAACCAATTTGAAATGATTCGAGCTTTGTGACATGGTGCATTATCCTGCTGGAAGTAGCCATCAGAGGATGGGTACATGGTGGTCATAAAGGGATGGACATGGTCAGAAACAATGCTCAGGTAGGCCGTGGCATTTAAACGATGCCCAATTGGCACTAAGGGGCCTAAAGTGTGCCAAGAAAACATCCCCCACACCATTACACCACCACCACCAGCCTGCACAGTGGTAACAAGGCATGATGGATCCATGTTCTCATTCTGTTTACGCCAAATTCTGACTCTACCATCTGAATGTCTCAACAGAAATCGAGACTCATCAGACCAGGCAACATTTTTCCAGTCTTCAACTGTCCAATTTTGGTGAGCTCGTGCAAATTGTAGCCTCTTTTTCCTATTTGTAGTGGAGATGAGTGGTAGCCGGTGGGGTCTTCTGCTGTTTTTGCCCATCCGCCTCAAGGTTGTGCGTGTTGTGGCTTCACAAATGCTTTGCTGCATACCTCGGTTGTAACGAGTGGTTATTTCAGTCAAAGTTGCTCTTCTATCAGCTTGAATCAGTCGGCCCATTCTCCTCTGACCTCTAGCATCAACAAGGCATTTTTGCCCACAGGACTGCCGCATACTGGATGTTTTTCCCTTTTCACACCATTCTTTGTAAACCCTAGAAATGGTTGTGCATGAAAATCCCAGTAACTGAGCAGATTGTAAAATACTCAGACCGGCCTGTCTGGCACCAACAACCATGCCACGCTCAAATATGCTTAAATCACCTTTCTTTCCCATTCTGACATTCAGTTTGGAGTTCAGGAGATTGTCTTGACCAGGACCACACCCCTAAATGCATTGAAGCAACTGCCATGTGATTGGTTGATTAGATAATTGCATTAATGAGAAATTGAACAGGTGTTCCTAATAATCCTTTAGGTGAGTGTATTTCAATGGCTTGCGCCGCGCAACTCGGACCAAAGCGGAGCTCAGCGAGCTCGCGCGCACGCCGCGGTCAAAGTTTAAAATAGTTCAACTGTTGCCGCTGCGTGGCCAATAAAAACGGTGCATCCATACAACCGCGGAAATCAAAATGAAAACTCCGCCTACTTTTGCTCTGGCCAGCGTAACGCAAATCAATCTGTATCTGATTCTAAAGGGCTACATTTTTTTTCTACATTTAATAAAGAACTATTTCGTCAGAAAGATATTTCTTGTGAAAGAAATACAGTTACAAATTCAAGCATTTTATCCAAAATTCAAGCACTTTTCAAACCTTGAAAACACAACATCAAAATTCAAGCACTTTCAAGGATTTCAAGCACCCATACGAACCCTGATTACACACTAACTAAAGTTAGAAAAGTGAAATCATAATCAACCACCCCTTTAAATTTATGCAGTGTTATTTTACATTTGATTATTCAATATATATATACCTGAATAGTTAGATTCCCCTAAAACAACATAAAGCACTTCTTATCGTATTTATCTATGCTTTAATTTATGAATTATTTACTCACTCCTCAACAAAATCACCCCAGTCAGCCTAGAATGATTCATTCTTTACAAATATTAATTTGTAAAGCTACTGTTATTGAGCTGCTCTAATCAGCTGGTGATCTGGTGGTACATTTTTTTCATATCCACTGTTGGGGAAAGTTACTTTTAAAAGTAATGCATTACAATATTGTGTTACTTCCTAAAAAAGTAACTAATTGCATTACTTATTTACTTTTGCGTTACTTTTTCCTCACCTGGGCTGGGCTCGCTTTGTTTTTTGTCAAACGTAAAGGCCCTTTCACACCAAAAATGTAATGTAAATTCACATCTCTACATCAAACAAACCTTTCAGCTGCTGCTGTTCTGGATAGCAGAAGAATAGGACACAGGAAAAGAAAGTTTAACCCTTCAGCAATTAAAACAATAAAATTAAAAATCTGATTTTTATCTGAATTGGATCAGTAGCAAATACATTGGTTAATTAAGTGAGATTTAAAGTCCCCCTGTAGTCAATAATTGTTTCCCTTAAAACTCATCTTTGATCAGCAAAATGACATATTTAAAAACATTTTCCAGTGAAAAAAAAAACCTCTTCATGCCTTAAAGAAACTTGAATGCACCTTTACAACCTTGCTTCATTTAGTATACGCGGTTCTATGAATATGCAAATGAGCCCCGTCTCCACTCACTCACTCACTCACACTTGATTATTCAATATATATATACCTGAATAGTTAGATTCCCCTAAAACAACATAAAGCACTTCTTATCGTATTTATCTATGCTTTAATTTATGAATTATTTACTCACTCCTCAACAAAATCACCCCAATCAGCCTAGAATGATTCATTCTTTACAAATATTAATTTGTAAAGCTACTGTTATTGAGCTGCTCTAATCAGCTGGTGATCTGGTGGTACATTTTTTTCATATCCACTGTTGGGGAAAGTTACTTTTAAAAGTAATGCATTACAATATTGTGTTACTTCCTAAAAAAGTAACTAATTGCATTACTTATTTACTTTTGCGTTACTTTTTCCTCACCTGGGCTGGGCTCGCTATGCAAATGAGCCCTGTCTCCACTCACTCACTCACTCACTCACACTAGCTCAGAGATTCACTCGGCCAACTTATTGAGGTAAACGCTGCACAATGGTGTCGCTCTTTACAACGTCGGACACATAACGGTAATTACTGTGATTAGCCTTTTGCTTGACTATGTTATCAAACAGCTAATAATGTGTTGCTAATGTTACACAAACCAATGGTGTTAGCATGAATTTGCATGTGTGTTGAAGCACATTAAAAACACCACATGGACGTATAAACAACATTAAAAACTTGATTTTCACCACAGGGCGACTTTAAAGGAACACTCCACCGTTTTTTTAAATAGGGCTTATTCACCTTCTTTCCTACATTTAGATAGGTGGGCAAATGCATTTTTGTCTCAGTGCATGCATTGTTTTAGTTTGACAGGGTCGGCGCTAGCTGAGCTTAGCATAATGAATGGAATCCTTTGTTGCCAGCTAGCATGTCCTGAGTAAAAGTAATATAAAAAATAAAAAACCCACCTAATTACTTCTTGTCGCCTGCGTATTCACAACGAGTACAAATAGCGATGCAGATTAACACTAGGCGATTTCCTAGGCAGATTTTTACTTATGTATTAAGGACTATATTAGGGGGAAGCACAGGCGAAGCACTGCTACTTGGGCGTGATATCTCTGCGCCCAAGTAGCAGTGCTTCGCCTGTGCTTCCCCCTAATATAGTCCCAAGTCAATATCTGCATAGGAAATCGCCTAGTGTTAATCTGCATCGCTATTTGTACTCGTTGTGAATACGCAGACCACAAGAAATAATTAGGTGGTTTTTTTTTTTTTTTTTATATTACTTTTACTCAGGACATGCTAGCTGGCAACAAAGGATTCCATTAATTATGCTAAGCTCAGCTAGCGCCGACCCTGTCAAACTAAAACAATGCATGCACTGAGACAAAAATGCATTTGCCCACCTATAGAGGGTTTTCACCTACGTCACGATTTGGTCAGTTACCCGGATGCGCGGCCATATTGGAGGTACTCGGATGTAAACAACAGCATGGATTGCACTGTTTATGTACTACTGAACACATTGTTACACTAATTTCTGATGTCTAAACCACGGGAACAACACATGGAAGCTGCGAAATCATATAGAGAAGGACTTAAAGCAGGAAAAAGCTCAACATTTTGACAAACTTAAGGTAATATGTGGTAAAGATCTGAACGAGCTAGCTTCTCCAACTAGTCCTTACTTCTATTTCGACATTGGCTACGTTCAGATTGTCAGTCCAAAAAAAAAGCACATGAAATCCGTTTCAAGCTACATCCATATGTGGTTTAATATCCTATTCAAATCACATATCAGGAAATCCACCAGTCTGAACGCTCTTTCTCGTGGTTTATGTGACTTTCTCACGCCACGTAAAATGTAAACATCAGACGTTGTTATAGGGAACATGCTGAAAGTCACTGCCGAAACAAGGCTGTGTTGTTGCAAAGTGCCGGACAAGCAGAAAATTATTATTTTTGAAAAGTATTTTGAAACCGGCGCGGAAAAAGAGTTGTGCATACAGTAACCTACCAGCCTCCTACAGTTCTGCAGCTCGAGACGCAGTAGTCCAGCGCAGCGGCTACACATCTCCATATTGTAAAATTTAAATAAGAAAACATTTATATTGCAAATGCAAACCCCTCCATCAACGCAACATCATTGCCGTGTTGTCAAAGAGCTGCGTGGACACACAAATCGGACCTGAACAGTTGCAATACAGTGTGGACATCACTTTAGATCATATTCCAATCGGATACAAAGATAATCGGATTGACAGTGTGTATGTACCCATAGTTAACTATTTTACGTAAAAATTTTAGCCATAGTTAACGCTTCATTTACACATGTGGCTGATGCTGTGCCTCTCTCAACCACAAACGCCATCTTTCATCAGTTTTTTGCACTCTTCTCTTTAACTTTCGGCAGTCTATAGAACTAGAAATGTTTTTTCTCGGTGCGACCGATGAGTACAGACCAAAACTTGACCATTTTTCAGAAGCAATAATCAGCCAAATCTGCGAGTCCGTTCAGTTCAATGGCACTGTTTACGTTCAGTGCCTCCAAAATGGCCGACTTCCGGATTGATGACGCGTCGTGAAAACCCTCTATCTAAATGTAGGAAAGAAGGTGAATAAGCCCTATTTCAAAAAACGGTGGAGTGTTCCTTTAATACATAAAGTATATTTGTGTAACAATTAATTATTGTACTTTTTTTTTTTACTGTATTACTGAATACTGAATCTGTTGAATTAGAAAATAAGCATCATGTTCACACACAGTGCACACAACACCTGCACTAGTGCTGTCTTCAAGTGCTATCGGAAATGTCCCACTTCTGAAGTCGTGATTACAAGCTCATCGTATTTAAATTTTGACCTGAGAGGGCCAAAAATTCATGTACAAATTTTTAACTAGATAATTCCGGTAGTGCATGAACTTATAGATGGATAGTATTGAAGGGGGTGGATTGGAATCCACTGCTGCTTCAATGTATAGTGTAATGGAAATTTTACATTTAGATGTGTTTTTTACTTTCAGATGTGTGCAACTTGTGTTAACGTTGAACATTTATTTTTACTCATAAGCATTTAAAGAAATATAATCATATAAGCTTGCAGGAACAAAATGTTCTGGGTAGCAAAGAGACTGAGTACTCAAGTGACCTATTGTGTACTTCAAGTGTGAAAAGTATGTGCGCAGCTTTGATAGAAATAGAGATAAGCAAAATGTGTGAAAAAGCTGCAGCTAAAAACAGGAAACTCTTGCAGACGTGATATTGTTCTGTCTAGATAGAATGTATGTTGGACAAGAGATCTTGAACAGAGACATTTCCTTTTAAGGTAACTAAGGCGATCTTTTGAGACAGACCAGGATGTGTTTTGTGCATATAAGCTGGGCAAAAAGGAGAAGTCGGCGCGCTTCTCATATCAGACTCTGACTGATGTGTGAACAGGCTTTCTTGCAAGAAATAAAGCTGATCTTTGTTAACCTTTGAGATATCCTACTGTCTTACAATTATTGATAAAAGTCTAGAAAGAATTTCCACAACAATAGGCTATGTAATGAGTGATTATAATCAAGGTATTTTTCCTTCTAAATATCATGAGTTGAATGACTTCTCTTGAGATTTTACTTTGTTATTGAAGTTACCAGTGTGATTACTGAAATGTGCTTCTCATGTATTCATTATAAATAAATGTCAGTATTTGACATTTCCAGAAATGAAATAAGGACTTGTTTTGTGTTTGAGAAAGGTCTTCAACATGTTAAAACCCATAGGGGTCATTGAAGTCTATAGTTTAAGGGACCATTTCTCAGTTAAAGCCTATATTTCCATTTAGACTAAAGTGTCCTATATCCTGAGAGAAAGAACTTGTTATCTATATCCTGTTTATAGATAGAGCCTGGCCAAATCCAACCTTGGAAATGCTGTGTGCCGGGTGTGTGTGTTAGTCTTCTTGCTTACAGGTTAAGGAACCACTGGCATTGTTGGAGATTGACTGAGTTGTTGTTCGAGACATGCTGGCACCCAGCAATGCAGATCTGAGACCTGGAAGGTCACGACGTGCCTAACTTCAGGGTCCGGGTTTCAGCTGCATAATCTATGAAGATATGCTTCTGTCTATCTGTATATATATATGTTTATCTATTTCTTAGCCAATGAGAATCATTCAACCTGTAAGCAATGACGTAGCTTAGACCTTGGAAATGGTATAACTGCTGTGTGTGTGTGTGTGTGTGTGTGTAACTGCTGTGATCTTTGTAAATGTAAGCGGGGCGGCCTATGAACTCCTGTGTGAGTCTTGAAGCTGAACTTCTGCTGATGAAACTGCAAACTATCTTCAGTAAAACTTTTCTTAAATTTTTTATAATTCTGACTCCGGGTTTTCTTTCAAACATCTGGTCCTTGGCTCCTAAACGGTTAACCCCTAACAGTATCGGTAGTGATGATGCATTACTACCAATTTCTCTGCCTGGTAAGGGTGAGACAAAATATCAATATGGCGATATATCGTTGTTCTTCTCCCTGCGATGACCGATACGCTGGCAGTAGCGCTTAACACATTAATGAGGGAAACGTGAACATGAGTTAACTAGCCTAAGAAAAATAAGTTTGTAATTTCTCATCTTTAATAATGAGAAATAGTGTTTCTTAAAATGCCACCAAAAAAATCCTAGAGGAAACACTTAACTCTTCCCTAGTAACTTTTCCCTACTGCAAACACTAAATCTGATGAACTACTTAAAGCTTTATAACCTTAATGTTCTTCAGCCTGTTATAGCAAAACAATAACTAACAAAACAGCATCAGGCATAAGAGACATCAGGATTCAAATTGTCCTTAAAAGATAATTATTTCTTGTAAGAAATGTTCCCAGTAGTGTTGTTTTTGGCGGCCTGTTTTAATTTTAGTTTTAGTCTAGTCTTTGTGTCAAGCTTTCGTTTTAGTTTTTATTAGTTTTAGTCACGTTCATACTCTTTTTAGTCTAGTCTAGTTTTAGTCAACGAAAACTGATGACATTTTAGTCTAGTTTTAGTCGACGAAAACTGATGACATTATAGTCTAGTTTTAGTCAATGAAAATTGTATTTTAGTTTCTTTTTAGTAATGTAATTCTATTTAACCCAGTCAATATAGAATTTCAAACAAGGTTATCTTATTATATTTAGTATAGGGCTGTGACGGTGGCAGTTTTTTTTTACCACCGCGGTAATGGACCAACTACCGGCGGTGGTTGGGGGTTATTTAAAAAAATAAAAACTCGTTTTATATTTCCACACAAAGACGCGTGATATAGCCTACCACTCTGCACTTTGAGAGGGATGTGGGACACGAGCAGGAAAGAGACCATCGATCTCTTTATGATATCTTCGTGTTTTCTACTTGATGTAAATTGGTCTGAAGAGCGAATTTTATCCTCCACAAGGGCGAAATATTTAGGCTATGTTTGAGATTGCGCTGCCAGAGAAAGTGAAACTAAAAATCACCCGCGCGTGTGAAACGCGCTTTACAACTAAACTTGACGCGCCCTATGTCTAATATAACAAGCACAAACTGTGTTAAAAAGAATTTAACATGCAAGTACAAATGTAGGCTATCTGTCCTACAGCGTTTTTCTACTTTACCACAGTAAAGAATACGAATATAATAGGCCTAATTAAAAGCAAACGTACTTGGTTACTTACGTAACCTCGGTTCCCTTAGAGATAAGGGAACGAGTACTGCGTTGCAAACGCTGTGGGAAAACTCCTTTTCTCGAGAATATTGAAGCCTTTATTTTAAAACGCATTGCTGCAGCATAAGCGAGAGCATCAAGCTCGCGCGAGCTAGCTGATAGGCTGTGCTGCAGGCAACTGCACGAACCAATGGCGAGAGAGCAGAGGCGCGCGAACCAATCAGAGAGCTTGGCGCCCTGCCATACTCGAGCGCGCCAAATAGGGCGTGGCAGGAGAGTATAAATACAGAGAAATCTCGCCATAAAACAGGTCTAATCGACTGAACGAAAATACCTGATGTTCGAGAATAGCACGGCAGGGCAACGCAGTACTCGTTCCCTTATCTCTAAGGGAACCGAGGTTACGTAAGTAACCAAGTACGTTCCCTTACGAGAACGTTCTCTCGTACTGCGTTGCAAACGCTGTGGGAACACTTTTTAAAACGCCGTGCTAAGTCTCGTGACTACTCTAATCCAGGGATCCCGGGATAGAAAGAGTAGCCAGAATACCACAGACCAGAACATCGGGCCTAAAGATATATAGCGTGTACATAGACTAGGGCAAAAAGGCCAGCCTATGTAAAGTTCCCTTACAACTTAGAGAACTAACCTGGATCCAGAGAGCCAGGGTTAGATGGAGAGAACTCGTGCTTGTAAAGCCGGGATCTCTAAGTTATAAAATCTTGCAAGTGTGGACGGAGCTGACCAGCCTGCCGCCGCACAAATGTCTTCAATAGGGACACCACTAGTCCAAGCCCACGAGGAGGCGATGCCTCTCGTAGAGTGAGCCCTGACACCTATGGGGCAGGAGAGGCCCAGTGAGGTGTATGCAAGAGCAATAGCATCAACTATCCATCTGGATAGCGTGAGTTTCGTGACCGGCAACCCCTTGGTTCGGCCCCCGAAACAGACAAAGAGCTGTTCAGACTGTCTAAATGAGGCTGAACGCTCCAAGTAAATTCTCAACGCTCTAACAGGGCAGAGCGTGTGAGCATCACTGTCTTCCCCCGAAGCTGGGAGAGCTGACAGCGAAATTACCTGTGCTCTGAACGGAGTAGAGAGCACTTTAGGCACATAACCATGTCTTGGCTTTAAAAGGACTTTAGAGTCGTTAGGGCCAAACTCAAGACAGGAAGCGCTTATGGAAAGCGCGTGTAAGTCCCCTACTCTTTTGACTGACGCCAGTGCCAGTAAAAGAGCGGTTTTCAGGGAAAGGGATTTTAGGTCCGTTGACCTTAAAGGTTCAAAGGGAGGTCCCTTCAGGGCCCGTAGAACCAGTGAAAGATCCCAGGCCGGCACTGAGGGCGGCCGAGGCGGGTTGAGCCTCCTAGCTCCTTTAAGGAAGCGAACAATAAGGTCGCATTTTCCCAAAGAAGAGCCAGCCACCAGAACGTGAAAAGCCGCGATGGCTGCCACGTATACTTTGAGTGTTGACGGGGAACGTCCCGCGTCCAGCATCTCTTGGAGAAAGGAAAGAACCATTGGCACTTCACAAGTGTACGGGTCGAGGTTTCGAGCCTGACACCAGCTGGAAAACACTGACCATTTAAGGTGGTAGAGACGTCTAGTAGACGGAGCTCTAGCCTCCAGAATAGTATTCAGGACGCCCTCTGGGAGGTCCTGGGGTAGCCGTTGAGTGGCCAAGCATGAAGGGCCCACAAGTCGGGACGGGGGTGCCAGATCCTTCTGTTCGCTTGAGCCAATAAGTCGCTCCTCAGAGGAATTGGCCAAGGGTCTGAAACAGACAGCTGCATCAACTCTGGGAACCAAGATCGGGACCGCCAGAGAGGAGCTATCAGGAGGGTCGCACACCCCGTGTTCCTGATCCGTTCGATGACCTGAGGTAACATCGAGACCGGAGGAAACGCGTAAAGGGGACGATTGGGCCAGTCGTGGGCCAGCGCGTCCCTTTTCTTCGAAAAGAAGATTGGGCAGTGACAGTTGTCTTCTGAGGCGAAGAGGTCTACCTCTGCCTGCCCGAAGACTTCCCATAATAGGAGAACTGTCTGGGGGTGGAGTGACCATTCCTCTGGGGGAACGTTGCCCCGAGAGAGCATGTCTGCTCCTATATTCAACGTGCCCGGCACGTGAGCTGCTCTGAGCGAGCGCAGATTGGTCTGAGCCCATAGTAGCAGCTGAGTCGCTATGGCGAACAGATTGCGGGATCTGAGGCCGCCCTGGCGATTTATGTAGGACACCACCGACATGTTGTCCGTCCGGACCAAGACATGGTGTCCTGCCAGGTGTGGAAGGAAGGTTTTTAGGGCTAGAAAAACTGCTCTCATCTCGAGGCAGTTTATGTGTAGGCGTTTCTCCGAGCTCGACCAGAGGCCGGAGGCAGGCCTGCCCTCGTACAGGGCTCCCCAACCTGAGTTGGAGGCGTCTGTCGAAATGACCCTCCTTTCTGAGACCACTCCCATGCTTACGCCCTGCTGATACCAGCTGGCGTTCATCCAGGGGGCCAGTGCTAGGATGCAATGCTGGTCCACCCTGATATTCAAGATACCTGAACGCCAAGCGTGAGGGGGCACCCGAGGTGCTAGCCACAGCTGAAGAGGACGCATGCGCAGTAGGCCTAGTTGGAGTACTGAAGCTGCCGAAGACATAAGGCCCAAAATCCTCTGATACGTTCGAAGGGGTACATAAGCGCCCTTCGTGAACGACGCGGCGAGCCGCTGGATCGAGAGAGCACGGGTTGATGTGGGCCATGCTCTCATAAGTACGGAGTCTAGAACTGTTCCCAGGAACGTGATACGTTGACTGGGCGACAGAATACTCTTGGAGAAGTTCACTCTGAGCCCCAGGCATTCCAGATGACTGAGAAGCCAGGCTTTGTGAGTATTGGACTCCGCCTCTGACTGAGTCAAAATGAGCCAGTCGTCGAGGTAGTTCAGGATGCGCATTCCCCGCTGTCTTAGGGGGGAGAGAGCCGCATCCATGCATTTCGTGAACGTACGAGGTGCCAGTGCCAGTCCAAAAGGTAGAACTGTGTACTGGTATGTCTGCCCCTCGAAGGCGAATCTCAAGAATGGCCTGTGGTGGGGGTTCACTTGTATGTGAAAGTACGCGTCTTTTAGATCCACTGAGAAGAACCAATCGCCTGGGCGAATTTGCGCCAGGATGTGTTTGGTTGTAAGCATTCTGAACGGCCGTGTCATGAGGGCTTTGTTCAGATGTCTGAGATCTAAAATGGGTCTTAAGCCGCCGTCCTTCTTCGGAACGAGGAAGTAACGGCTGTAAAACCCTGACTCGCTTAGTGCGGCGGGAACTCTCTCGATAGCCCCCTTTGCCAGCAGACCCTGTACTTCGGTGCGGAGGACGTGGGACAATGTGCTCCTTACCGAAGTTTGAATAACAGCTCGAAAGCGTGGTGGTCTGCGGGAGAACTGAAGCGAGTAACCGCGCTTTATAATGTTCATTACCCACTCTGAGACTCCGGGTATGGCCTGCCACGCCATAGCCCGATGAACCAGAGGTATAATCATGTCTGAAGACTGAGCGCCTGGAGACGGGGGCTCGACTAGACATGAAAGTGAAATTTTGCTCGATTTGTGCTTTTTGTGGGTCGCTGTTAAAACAGCGTTTGTGTGCAGAGGTGCATGAAGAATAACAGGCCCTATTTCTGCATTTAAAACCACTCCAGCCGCCTGAGCTGAAGAGGGGGCTGTGAGAAGCGTTCGAGCGATCTTCGGGGCTGGTCCGGCCGCGGCGGGACATGAACCCCTCTTCCTGTCGGTTAGGACGGCTTCTTAGGCTCGTGGTCGAGCGTGAGCTTCGGCCTGGGCCCCTGGCGCTTGGGGAACGGGTACCGTTTCGCCGGCTTTAGGTGCTGACCGGTTTCAGCCGCTGGGCGGGGCTGGTGAACCTGAGGCACTGACTTTTCTGGCCGCGGCGCGCTCTTGGGGCGCCGTGAAGCCGAGCTGGAGCGTTTGGGGAGAAAGTGCTTCATAGCACTTGAAGCCTTCTGTGCTTCAGTGAAACGCTCCGCGAAGCCGTTAACAGATGGGCCGAAGAGACCAGATGTGGAGATCGGAGAATCCAAGAAGGCGGTTCTATCTGCGTCCTTGATCTCCGTCAAGTTGAGCCACAGGTGGCGCTCAAGCACAATCAAACTGGCCATACTGCGGCCGAGGGCTTGTGCGGTGGTCTTCGTGGCCCGAAGCGCCAAATCTGAAGCACTACGGAGGTCTTTCAGGGTGTCCGGGAAAGGGCCTGACTCATCCATGGAGCGGAGGAGCTTTGCTTGGAACGCCTGAAGTGTAGCCATGCCGTGAATCCCCGAAGCAGCTTGGCCAGCGGCGGTATAGGCGCGGGCGGCCAAAGCTGAGGTAGCCCTGCAAGGCTTAGAAGGCAGCGCCATTTTGGACCTCCAACTGCCTGCAGTGGGAGGGCACAAATGAACGGCGACCGCTTCCTCGATGGGGGGAAGAGACACGTAGCCCTTCTCTTCAGCGCCGTCGACAGAGGAGAGAGTATGAGAAGCTGAAGAGCGCGTTCGCGCTGAAAAGGGCGCGCGCCAGCTTTTAGTGAGCTCCTCGTGAACCTCCGGCAGAAAGGGGGCGGCGCGCTGACGGGGGGCCTGTTGGCGGCCCGGCAGGTACCACTCGTCGAGGCGGCCTCTCGTAGGTTCAGCTGGGGAAAGCCAGTTGAGTCCTAGTTCGTCGACAGCGCGAGACATGACACGGAAAGTTCGGCGTCAATGCTCGCACGTGCGTCAGGACGATCACACAGAGAGGAGGGGGTGGGGTCCGCATAGCCCGACCATTCCTCGCTCTCAGATGCCGCCACAGAAACTGCGTCATCATCCTCCGCGGATCCGCCAAAGGAAACGAGTCCCACCGCTTCGAGAGAGGGGCGTTGATCGGTGTGCTCAGGGCCGAGGCAGACAGCACACAGTGTGTGTCTATCAGACACGTGCAGGGAAACCCCGCAGGAATCACAAACGGGCATTTGAATCAACGCCGTTTGCGCGCTGTGAAAACAGCGATTTGCTCTTTTGTGAGATAGCAAAAAAGGATACTCGTCGGATGCCACAGGGAAACGCTCAGCCGGCGATGCAATGAAGATCTGCCAAGACGCGAAGCTGTTCCGCTGAAGGGCTTTTCCACGACGAGCGGCTTCTCTCTGGAGATTTCAGCGAAGAGGTGAGTCTCGAAGCTGAAGGAGATTAGATCTGTTTTATGGCGAGATTTCTCTGTATTTATGCTCTCCTGCCACGCCCTATTTGGCGCGCTCGAGTATGGCAGGGCGCCAAGCTCTCTGATTGGTTCGCGCGCCTCTGCTCTCTCGCCATTGGTTCGTGCAGTTGCCTGCAGCACAGCCTATCAGCTAGCTCGCGCGAGCTTGATGCTCTCGCTTATGCTGCAGCAATGCGTTTTAAAATAAAGGCTTCAATATTCTCGAGAAAAGGAGTTTTCCCACAGCGTTTGCAACGCAGTACGAGAGAACGTTCTCGTAAGGGAACCAATGAAGACACGTTTATAATCCCTTTAGAAAATGGGTGAGACGTGACGTGAGTGAAGATTTGGGAAAAGAAACAAGAGATTCCATGCAGGGATGAGTCACGATTTTAGGATATTCGATTAGTTTATTTAATTCTAGAATATTGAATAGGTTGTGCGATTATTCTCTAAAATAAAATCTCCATGTTCTGGTGCTGATGCGGTGACGCGTTCATGTAACCGGAGACGCAGCCAATAACGCACATAACAGCTGTCACAAAGAACCGGCAAAAGTAATGATTATGAATGTGTCAAATATACCAATGAGACATTTTAATGGAATAACTAATGGAGCAATATTGTTCAATTCGATGATAATCGGGTCGGGTGACCAGATCGCAAACCAGAATTTAAAGCCGACAAAGCTGGGTTCACGCACAACTCTCTCATTCGTCGTGACGTTATAACATTTCGTCTCGTCTCGTTTTGGTCAACGAAAATGAAGAAACATTTTAGCATAGTTTTTATTTTGTAAATCACATTTAGTCTCGTTTTTATTCGTCAACGATATTGCATTATACATGTATTTTAGTCATCGTCACATGACCAGCATTTACGTCTCGTCTCGTCTCGTCTCGTTTTCGTCAGGTGATAACGGTTCGTTGACGACAATATTTCGTCATAATTTTCGTTGACGAAAGCAACACTAGTTCCCAGTCTACCCACAGTCCAGCTGCAGGCAGAGTGAGACCCCTCAGAGGTGTTTGGCTGGCAGTTTTATAATGTTCTCCTCAAAGCTATCTCTTACAGCCCCCACTAAACAAAAGAACAAAAGGGACCCCCCTTGACCCCTCCCCGGCACAGGAAATTCTCTCGCCTCTGAAGTCCCACACACACCCTTGCAGCTGTACTAACATCATAAAAGAAACTCAAAATACAGACAAATGAATGTATGGCATTCATTTGTTAAATCATTGAAAATAAAATATAGAGAAAAGATACATTTTTCCATAACAAGCCTCACTAATGAAGAATCAGGAATAAACACCAACCTCTTTGTTCTTCAGTGTGTTTCATTCTGCAGTGTTCTGGATCTCTCATGTTCTCACTGTCCTTCAATAAACTCTGTCTTTGCAGATTTCAGCTCTTCCTGATGGTTTGATGCTCGTCTTCACTTGTAGCTGATGGGAATATTCCAGGAGGAGGAGCTTCACTGAAGGAGGAGGAGATTCACTGAAGGAGGAGGAGCTTCACTGAAGGAGGAGGAGCAGATCTGACAAAATCAAGAAGAAATCACTTACTGGGTTTATGTTTTTATTCTAATTCACACATTTTAAGTATTAAATGTAAATCTATCTAAAGTAAAGTAACTTTTACGTAAATTAATTGCAAAGTGTTTTATATTATTCACATTTTTACTTCTAAGAATTTCATCCACATACTTTATTCCTACATTGATCTTACCTCTCATTAACATATAGGCAAATATATAGAAAGAAACAGAGAGTACAACAACTAACAGATGTAAACAATGTAAAAATAAAAAGACAAGATAAACATAGAAAATGAAATATACAAATTTGCTAGAAACAAATAACCAACCAGTTGATTTTGACTAAACTACTTGTTTTTATATGGGGCATGGTTTTTCACAGATTCATTCAATGCTCTTATGAAACTTACCTATATCTTGCAGATGTCACAATAGCTGATCGTGTCGTTTGCTCAAATCTGTTGACAATAAAATGAGCTTAATGTGTCAATTTACAGATCTGAAGACATCAGCATAATGAATGAGGAGAAAACAGGATCTATTGACATGAAATAAAGAGGCTTTTCAGCTGCTCTGATAGTAGTGATGAGCCATAGACTATCAATACTCATTCAACAAGCCATTCAGGATGCAGATCATCTCACTTTATTTAAGTATTTGCTGCTAAAAACAGATTGTGAATATCTGCTAAAAAGCCTATAAATACAAAAGAGAGACACTATATGACACCCATCTTTATCAACTATTGTAATTTGTCTATAAATAGAATTATAGTAATATCCTAATAACTTCGTTCATAACACTTACTTCGCACTTCGATAGCATCCTACCGTTTTGTGTGTGAAGAGAAATACATTTAAATATAAACATATAAACATACATATAAATACACACATAAAACGTCTTCTATCAGTGTTTTAGTCTGCAGACACAAATAGCGCCGAACCCGATGAAAACCATCAGGAAATGTCGCCATAAAATGATATTTAAACTGTGTAAAGAGTATTTTAGGATTACGTGAAATAGCGTGAACAGTTTACCTCAGAAGTCTCGACACTGACGCAGAGCCATATAGAGAGAGAGTTGCGACAACTCCATTGACTACAATGGAACGCTTTTTTTACAGCAATGGCGGCTCGTAGAGCCTTTCAATAGTTCCCGGAAGTAACAGCAGCGCGGTAGAACAGACCGTTTGTGATGCAGTTTTAAAAGATAAGACGTTTAAAGAATAAGATTGTATATTATCAGATTATCTGAATCAAATAAACTTGTGTTTTAAAGCATGCTAGTTGATTCCGAAGCACTTCCTGGAACTATCTGAGGTCTACGCGAATCACGAGACAACTAAGCATTTTGAACTTCCGTTGTCGCAACTCTCTCTCTCTATAGGCTTGTTCGACTTGAACCGGCGCTGCACAGACCGATCGGTGAATGACATCAAAGTACCGCGAGAGCGAATAGAAAGAGAAACTGAAACTGACGGAGCGTCAGTGCAGTGCCATTAGGCTTGTTCGACTTGAACCGGCGCTGCACAGACCGATCGGTGAATGACATCAAAGTACCGCGAGAGCGAATAGAAAGAGAAACTGAAACTGACGGAGCGTCAGTGCAGTGCCATTAGGCTTGTTCGACTTGAACCGGCGCTGCACAGACCGATCGGTGAATGACATCAAAGTACCGCGAGAGCGAATAGAAAGTAGACGGCACCTATGCTTTTGAATTGCTCTCGCGGTACTTTGATGTCATAAACCGATCGGTCTGTGCAGCGCCGGTTCAAGTCGAACAAGCCTAATGGCTCTGCACTGACGCTCCGTCAGTTTCAGTTTCTCTTTCTATTCGCTCTCGCGGTCCTGATGACGTCATCACCGCAAGGCGAAATCAACAGCACCAGATATATCATTTCAAAGTTTATATATATATAACTTTGGACTGACAGATGCATTCAATATAAAAATAGATCTCTCTTCTATAATAGTTGTTTATATATATTTATATTTAAAATCATTATATTAGTTAGACGTTTAAGAGGTTAAACTCAAATGTAATTGACTATATAATATTGAATTTTTGGATAAATTTGGGTATTGATATTCTGAAAACACAGTTGTACTAATAAACATATTAGGATTATAAGATGGAATCATAAAAGCTAAATTGTGGTCCAGTGCATTTAGAAATATAAACTGGAATAAAGCTTGGTGTATTTGTGAAGCATACTGTTTAAATAATAAAATAAAAGTGGTTACATTACATACAAATTGTACATGGTATATATCCAGCTAAAAGTGTGTTAGAGAGGTTTAATTTAGAAATTGATTATTCATGTAATTTTTGTTCAATAGAAAAAAAAATATTATCCATCTGTTTTGTAATTGTAAATACACAGATTTTGGGATGGATGTGGAAAGGAAAACAAATAAAAATGTATTTTTATTTTTAATAATTTTTTTTTTTTTGTAAACTGGCAGTTTAGTTCGGAAAGGGGTGCGGTTCGCATGAAAAATCGCTAATGTGAATGCAGTCATGCGGACCGTGGTGTGCACTGGGGTACTGAACCGACTACCTGGAGAAGGCGCTATGAGTTCGGTCGCTCCCGTATGGAGGGATTATTGGGTCAGATTGAAAACTAAAAGTCTAAAACTACAAGTCTTACACGAAAACTAAAAGTCTAAATTTGAAATTAAAAGTCTAAGTCAAAAACTAAAAGTCTAAGTCGAAAATGAATTTGGTATTTAGGATTGGGCATTTGGTATTTAGGATAGGGCATTTTGTATTTAGGATTGGGCATTTTGTCATTTAGCCATTTAGGATTAGGCATTTAGGGATTTAGGATTGGGAATTTGGTATTTAGGATTGGGCATTTAATCATTTAGCCATTTAGGATTGGGGATTTGGGGATTTAGAATTGGGAATTTGGGGATTTAGGATTGGGCATTTGAGGATTAAGGAGTGTATGCAAATAAGGAGGCGGGGCCCAAATACTGGAGGTTGGGTTTGACAGAGCACTCTGTCAGTTGATTTAAAAAAACAACACATTTCAGCGCTAGATCGCCTCTTATTTAACAAACGAACTAAATGAATGCTCTGCTAGTTAACTGGAGATGTTTTGTTTATTTGTATTGGTACATTCGTGCCGCGAGATGTTTCAAAAGTGGTGGGGACAATATCGACCTTAGAATATAGTGGTGGGGACATGTCCCACCCGCAAATTACGCCTATGAACCAAACCAAAACTAACAGAATGTATACAATGTATCAAAACATCAACTTTGGTTCGGACCTTGTTGCGGACTCTCAGGTGTGAAAACGCCCATCGGGTGCTCTCACACTGGCAGTTTAGTTCGGAACGGGGTGCGGCTCACATGAAAAATCGCTAATGTGAACTGCCATGTGGACCGTGGTGCGCACTGGGGTACCGAACCCGAGACTCCCTGGAGGAGGCGCTCTGAGTTAGGTTGCTCCTGAACCGTGCAGCGGTTCGCGTGAATGTGAAAGCAACAGGGACTCGGGTACGCACGTGTTCAGGAAGTAAAGTATCCTGCGCATGCGTTTTATAATAATAATAATAATAATATATTTTATTTGTAAAGCACTTTTCATAGTTAAAAACAATCCCAAAGTGCTACACATAAACAAAATAAAAAAACAGCAAGAACACTTAAAAAGTTAGCAAAAAGTAAAAAATGCTTGTTTAAAAATAAATGTTTTGAGTTCTATCTTAAAAGAGTCCATGGCTTGAGGAGCCCTTAGGTTTTCTGGAAGGGAATTCCAGAGACGCGGCGCGGCTGAGCAGAAGGCTCGATCCCCCATAGTGCGGAGCTTAGTTCTGGGTGGTTGCAGAAGGGCTTTGTTTCCAGAGCGGAGGTTGCGTGAAGAGTTTTGTGTTGCAAGTAGTTCCTTTAAGTAGGGGGGTGCGTTTCCGTGGATGCATTGATGGGTAAGTAAGATGATTTTATAGTTAATCCTGTATGAGACAGGGAGCCAGTGGAGTGAGTGAAGGATGGGTGTGATATGGTCATATTTCCTTATCCTCATTAGGATCCTGGCAGCACTGTTCTGAATGTATTGTAATTTTTGTAGACTTTTGCTAGGAATCCCAAAAAGGAGAGCGTTGCTGTAGTCCAGCCTGGAGGATACAAAAGCATGGACAAGTTTTTCAGCATCTGACAGACCAAGTGTGGGACGGAGTTTAGCAATGTTCCTAAGATGATAGAAGGAGGTTTTACATAGATGTTGTATGTGGGCGTCAAATGTGAGTTGAGCATCAAATCTTACTCCCAGGTTGGTGACTGTCGATGATAGTGGAATGTTTTGACCAGAGAAGGTGATGTGCGTTATAGGTGATGACTGGACCTGATGTGGTGTACCAACTAAAATAGCTTCTGTTTTGGAGCTATTTAGCTGTAGGAAGTTTGCCTTCATCCATGCCTCAATCTCCTCAAGACAGGAGCTCAGAGATGACAGAGTGGCTGTAGATGAAGTGAGGTTGGTTTTTATATATAGCTGAGTGTCATCGGCATAGCGATGAAATGATATTCCATGCCTGTTGATTATGTGGCCAAGGGGAAGAGTATAGATTGTGAACAGAATCGGGCCGAGAACCGACCCTTGAGGGACACCACAAGTGACTGTATGCGTCTGAGACTTTACACCTCCCAAGGAAACATACTCTGTTCTTCCAGACAGGTAAGACTGGAACCAGCTCAAAGCAGTGTCAGAGAGTCGGATAGAATGATGGAGGCGCTGAAGGAGGATATTGTGATCAACCGTGTCAAAAGCTGCAGATAGATCCAGTAGGATGAGGAGCGATGGTGAGCCGGTATCAGCCGCCATCAACAGGTCATTTGTGACCCTGATCAGGGCTGTTTCAGAACTGTGAGCGGAACGGAAACCGGACTGAAATTTTTCAAAAAGGGAGTTTGAATTTAGATGATCCTGAAGATGGGCAGCAACAACTTTTTCTAGAACTTTGGACAAGAATGGAAGGTTGGAAATAGGCCTGTAGTTTGCAAGAACTTCAGGGTCTAAAGTGGGTTTTTTTAGAAGGGGTTTGATGACAGCAGTTTTAAGAGCAGATGGAACATGACCAGTGTGTAAAGAATGGTTGATGACTTTGGTTATTAAGGGACTAAGAGAGCTGATGTGTGTTTTCACCAAAGCTGTAGGAAAAGGGTCCAGCATACAGGTGGAAGCTTTCATCCTGCTGATGATGTCCTCAACTTGTTGCTTAGAGATTTCAGGAAAACAACAGAAGGGCTGGAAGGTCCCAGGCTGTGGGTCGGCAGTGGGGACAGACAGAGCAGGGGTGCTGGAAAGGAGGGAGCGGATGGTCTCAACTTTTTTCCTGAAGAAGGTGATGAAGCTGTTGCATTTCTCTTCTGATATGTCATTGTGTGAAGTAGTTTGTGGCTTGATAAGATGATTTATTGTGGAGAAAAGCTGCTTGGAGTTTCCCTGATTTTTACTAATGATGTTTGAGTAGAACTGTGTCCGTGCTGTTTTTAGTGACATTGAGTAGGCCTTTTGATGTTCTTGATAGGCTATTTTGTGAACAGTAAGTCCAGTTTTTGAAACACGCCGCTCAAGTACACGCCCCGCTGTTTTCATTTTCCGTAGTTCTGGAGTGAACCAGGGGGATGTACGAGAGAAAGTGACTATTCGTTCACAGTTCTTTTCAGGTGCATGGAGGTCCAAAATACTGCTCAGAGTGCTATTATAAAAGTCCACTGATTCATTTACAGATGTGAAATTTGCTGATGGGATTTTTAGGAGGTCCAAAGCCAAAGTGTCTGGGTTGATATTTTTTGTGTTTCTGAAATTGATTTGACGTTTTGGTTTGATGTAATGAGAAAAGTTCACCTCCATTGAGATGACTTTGTGATCGGACACTCCAAGATCATATACCAGTAGATTTTCAATTGGGGCAGAGTCAGTAATGACCAGGTCAAGTGTATGTCCTCTGTTGTGTGTTGGGACATCAACATGCTGTTTGAGATTTAGACCGTCCAATAGCTGTAAAAAATCAACTGCTGGATGACAGGAGGGGGTGTCAACGTGAATATTAAAATCTCCAAGTATAACAATGTTAGCAGATGTGGTACAGAGTGAAGAGAGAAATTCATTTATCTCTGACATAAAAGCTGGATTTTGCTTAGGAGGCCGGTAAATGAGAAGAATAGTCACAGTGAGAGGTGGTTTACATCTGAAGGCAAGGTATTCAAAAGTGGACTGTTCAGGCAGAGACAGCGGGGTGAGTTTTAAGTCACTGCGATGTAGTACTGCTAGGCCACCACCGCGACCGGAGTGGCGGGCTTTCTCCAAGTATTGATAACCAGGAGGACATGCTTCATTTAATGCAAAATATCCCTCTGGCTGATGCCAGGTCTCAGTAAGACACATGATGTCAATATTCCTGTCCAATATGTGGCTGTGTATAAGACAAGATTTATTTGTGAGAGACTGTGTGTTAAACAGTTCTATTTTGATGTTTGATGGAGTAGTGTCCTGTAGAGAACGAAGTAGACTGAAATCCACTCCACGTTTTATGTTCCGCTTTGTAGTTCCGCTATTTGTTCCAGGTAGAGAGGCGTTCTGATGACGTAGATGCCGTGCGACAATGCGCTCACTTGACCAAAGTGATGGAATGGAGTTACCAGACTGAGAAAAAACAAACTTTCTACGGTAGCTTCTATGGATGTAGCGGGGTCGGCTTTGAAGTTGAAGCTGTTTAATGGCTGGAATGTATTCACCTTATTTTTAACGGAAATACGGACGCAGCCAGTTGACGGTATTTTGTGCGAGACTTCCGGTAAGGCACTTCCGGTCACTGGCGAGCGTTGTTCATAACAACAAACTCATCGTTATGGCTTCGAGGAAGACCGGGATTGTTTGTGCAGTTAGAGGTTGTCATAATAACTGGCACAAAAGAAAGATTTACTTGGAGCAGGAGTGTTTTAATCATCGAATTATTGACATTTTAATAATCAGGCGCCCTATACGACCGGCGACACACTGGCTGCGTGGCGTTTCTGTTGCGTGGTGTTTTCTATGTCTTTGCACACCAGAAACGTCTCTGACGAGGCGTTGCTGCTGCTAGGTGACATGATAAGCCTCATTGGTGATATATTCGACATATGGGGAGAGAGTTGTGGAAGGCACTTAATGTTAAACATAAATATATAGCAGCAAAGACAACATCGGCAGTATTGACGGCAAAATAGGCTACAGAATATTTCGTTCTGTATTGACAGGTGCAATATTTGAAAATCGATAATATATATATTTTTTTTACATTTAGGCTATATCTGCATTTATGTCAAAACCTAAATTCAAACATCAAAATGTCATTAATATGTATTCATATCAAAATGACATACAAACATATTTTCCTATTCTATTTTGCCTGGAAACGCTTCCAAAACGCTTGCGTGTCGCGTGAAAAATAGGCATCGATTCTATTTCTAGCATGCACGCGTTTTCCCTGAGACGCGCGCGTCACGCAGGCAGTGTGCAAGCTCTAAATAACCTGTTAACATGGGAGCCGAAATAACGGACACGCCACGCAGCCCATTTGAAGAAACGACCGTATGTTTGTTCTTTTCATTTCGTGAACACAAGACCTACAGAAGACCACCCGATACCAGAAAAGTGGCTGGCCTACGAAGTCTGAATAAAAACTCCAAGGAGAAACAAAATCATTATAGTAACCCCTGTATAAAATCTAGTCATCATGGCATGATCATCATGGCATTTATTTTGTATGATTTATAATTATTTATAGCCATCTATGATCTACTTATTGCTATCATGTGCTCTGGTTGCATTCTGATGACATTATTAATACATTTGACATGACAAAATAGCCTAACCTCCATAGATATATTAACTTATAGTCCAGCGTTGGCTCGACCGTGTTTAGGGCGGTGCTGAAGGCGCCGGCGAAGTTTTGGCAATCTGCCAGCTAGATGCATGAGTGTTTTCAACCAGGTCCAGTACCCGACCTGGGTGAGGCGGGGCTTTAGTTCTTTGTTGTATTCATCTGCTACGGCATGTGTAACATTTTTCTGTCAACTCTGCATAATCCTTCGCAATCGATATCGTTAGTTAGCCCAGAGAAGCGAGGAAACGGAAGTGCCGCACAAAAACCGGAAACTGGACCCATATTTACTTCCGCGTTCGAAAATAAGGTGAATATTGGACTGATGTTATTCCTTAACTTAAGCAGTTGCGGGATGGAGTACTTTAGCGTCATGTCGCTTTAAAGAGAAGATCCGAAGATTATCCAGCCGGCTGGCAAGTGGCTACTCGCTAAGCCGGGGAGATGTTGCCTTATCCAGTGAGGGCTAACTTGGCAGTGAAGTGTTGTCCGTTTAGATGCTATTGATGCTGGTGTCGATGAGTGATATCAAGACCACAGGGCCAGTAAGCAGTAATAAAAACTCTTCATGCAACGGCTCAGGTACAGGCAGCACGAAGAAGATTGCCAGCAACAACAGGTATGATGCAAGAATCCATACATCCATATAATCCCAAAAAAACTACCTGGTAGATAGCAGATAGTGACTTTGTAGAAAGTAGGTTCTAGAGTGCAAAAAATTATACACAAAGATGTTTTCTTAAGGGAGAAGCGGCAACAGACAGTGCCAGCGTCCTCTCACCTCCATCTTTCATTCACTAAATCGTCATCTGATCATTAAGTTTTAGCTGATCATTAAGTATTTAGTTAAATAAAACACATGTAAGGGATGATGGTGTTGATGATTTACCTTGGATACGAGCGAGAGTGAGTCTCTTCAAAAGAGTCCGTTTGCAAGCAGTTGAAAGCCACCTTATACGAGACACACACACACACAGTACACCTGCGTTGTTTACTCAGCTGCGCATAATAGCACTGAATTAATTGACCCGCGTTCTGTTTTTTATCATGCGCCGTGCACGTTTGTGATGACGTAAGATGCACGCAAACGCACCAGGGTTTGATAGAATCAAGTTGCGTGTGAAACCAGACCTACGCTGCGGGGGAATCGGGAACAAACGCGCCCGGGTTCGGACCGCAGCAAACGAGACCAGTGTGAAAGCACC
Source organism: Rutilus rutilus (assembly GCA_021464565.1). Taxonomy (NCBI): domain Eukaryota; kingdom Metazoa; phylum Chordata; class Actinopteri; order Cypriniformes; family Leuciscidae; genus Rutilus; species Rutilus rutilus. Next base: position 47,842,130 of record JAJAQA010000006.1, read on the forward strand.
CATGAAGATTAACTTTATTCACTGTGACAAAGTTAAATGATGTTTCTTTGTCCTGTCGATCGCTGAGGCTGGTTAGGACAGATTTAGGGGTCGTTACAGAGACGATACCATTGCAACTAAAAACGGAAAGTATTTTTGTTGTTTTGGCCTGAAAGCCTGCATTTTTTTTATACGGGTTTCAAAGTGCAAGTTTTTGAAAATAATACCATTATTGTCACAGTGTAAACTACAAAAACGTAAATGTGTGTTACCTGTTCAATCTATAGGCGCGTAGTGTTTCTTTACAAAGTGACATCGCCCACTACTGGCCTGGCAGCAGAATACAGCGTCTTTAGGCGCTTTCACAGATTAACATGGAAAATGTGCCTTTTATCGCGCATTGTGTCGCGTGTAGTTAGCACACAGTGATATAGTGAATATCCAGACTCTGCTGAGAGCGACGTTTAGATGAATATGAAAATATAAGCCGCACGCTTTCCTCTCAGTAACAACATAAACAACAACAACAACAACATGACAGCGGTGAGAAACAGCAGTTCAGAAAGCATCTGATCATATTGATGTGGATATGTTTGCTGCAGCTCTGCAATCCAGTCAAACCACGTCACGTATTAATATAGCACTACAATATAAGCAGCTTTACATCACTAAACATGAAAAAAAATGTGTCAGTGTCTCTTCAGTTAGAATTACAACGTCCTTCTCTAGCATAAAGCAGCTCTTCAGTGTGTTCATGTTTTTACTCGCACCTGACCTCAGAAGAGATGAGATGAACCCGAGAAGACTTACACCTCAAAGAAGGCGGAGCCTCAGAGCCACGCCCACATGTGACATCATCGCCACTGACCAATGGCAGTTCGATTACTTTGTTTTGTCAAAAGTATATCGGGGTCTTAAAACTAAACTATTACAAATCATTTTTGGTCACTGACATAAAAGCTGAAATAAAAAATATAAATATTATATGAAAAACAAACTTAAAAAAAAAAAAAAGGAAAATTTGAAATAAAATAGTAAGTATTAAAATTACTATACTAAAACCGAAATAAAATCCAAATAGAAAAATATGAAAAAAACGAATAAAATGACAAGCACATGACAAGATTAATAAAACAAACTAAAATGAAAACTGAAAATATAAAAATAAAAGCAAATTCTAAATATTAATATGAGTAAAATATCACTGCTGTTTGATTTCTGCAGAGACTATAAGCGATGTTAATTACTCCAGCACAGCGTCTCAAAGTTCATCTGGGGATTGGTCTGGTTTAATTGGCTCATTCCCATTTATCCGAGAGGTTTGATCCTTCAAAAGCAGCAGCGGGTCTCAGGGGAATGGTTAATGGTGGAGATCTGGGACACTTTACGCTGTAATAACAGCTGTGGTCAAACCAGCCGGCTCTCAGCGGCCCATTCTGCGGTTCCTGAGAGCCTCCTCGGGATAACCCGACCCGACCCGACCCGACAACTCAAACGTGTGTGAGAGAATGGAGAGCACACAAATGAGCTCTCACTTACACCAGAGTGCCAGGACGCTATTACTGTCAAACCATAACTTTTGACATTTTGTTGAAATGTGATTGCTAAGGTGTTTTGAGTTGCCAAAACGTTGTCATGTGGTTGCTAGGCCAATGCTATGTCATTCCGCCTGTTGCTAGGTGGTTGCTAGGGTGTTCTGGGTAAACGAATGAAAAAGTGTTCAGACTACAGCATTTTACATGCAAAAACCAGACATGTCAAAATATGCATAATAAATAAATAGTTGACATCGTTGACTAAAACTATAGAAAAACATTTGACCTTAACTGTAAAAAAGCTGAATTAAAATAAAATATTAGATGGAAAAACTGTTTATATTCAAGTACTAGAATTACTGTTATTATTGTTGCCTTGATACATGTTATTACTGTTATTATTAATATTTTTTTATAATTATTGATGTTTGATATATTTATTAATGATTGATATATTTATTATTGATGTTTTTATTTGTAATTCATAATACTCTGGGTTTTTTTTACCTTAATTATAAATAAAATATAGGTATTAGATGGAAAAACGTGCAAAAAGAAAATATTGAAATCTTTTTTTTATTAAAAATGACAAAAGCAAATACTACTAAAACCTACACTAAAAAAAGAAAACTAATTTAATATTAATAAATACTATAATACTAAAATAGTAAGCAATAATAAAATAACACTGATATATATATATATATATATATATATATATATATATATATATATATATATATATATATATACATACGTTGTCTGACGTCACAAACTACCTGGTAACCAATCAGATCAACGCGTGATCGTCAACGAGTGGATCTCTGAGCCGAGCGAGTGAGTGGAGGCGGGGCTCATTTGCATATTAATAGAACCGCGCATACTTAATGAGGCAAGGGTGTCGAGTTACAATCAAGCTATTTTAAGGCATGAAGATTTTTTTTTTTTCCAAGGAAAACGCATTTAAATACATAATTTTGGTCTTAAGGGAGACAATTATTGACTAAAAGGGGACATTAAAATGCTAAAATAAAAATCTCACTTAATGAAATAGGGCCAGTTTGAAGAATTAAACTACAGTGGACCAAAACGTATTGGAAAATATCTTCACACATGCACTAAAAATCACTTTGAGTGTGTGTATCAGAAGCCATCCGCCGCTTCAGCACTAACACACTTCTGAAAGAAACCAAGTTCATTAGCAGCTCACAGAGTCACCTTGAGGAGGAAATCACCTTCCTTCAGAATCATTAGAGAAATTCATTTCCTTTCCAGATTAATTAGCGTCTAATCGATGTTCCGGTGCCACCAGAATCTGCCGTTTGGGATCCAAGCAAATGAAGAGTTTGCCGTTTTCCCTGCATGCTAATGCCTCTCGTTCTCACAGGATGGGTGGATTTCTCTCACTTCATCCTGTTTTTAATTTAGTTCATGAACATTGTGTTTCCTGCAGCTGGCGGTACTGAGACTCAAAGAGAGAGAGCGTCTCTTCAGGGCCAGATCTGTGTGTCAGTAGGTTGAATTACCACCGTCAGGTGTGCACTTCTCTGTCTACCGCCCCGGGACATCACACACACACACACAGTTTCATCTGAGTGTCTGTTGCATTCATCAAACTCTTGTCCCGGCTTGACTTTACCCCACAGGCGGGTTGAACTGTGTTCAGCTCACCTCACTCATGATGCTTCTGGTTAGTGCACAGATTGAGTGTGTCTCGTACCTTGTGCAGTGTGGCCAGGAACGGCTCGAGAGGAACCGCCCCGCTGAGCAGAGGCTTCGGGGTCAGGACCTCTGGCGGTTCCTCCATCACCCTCTTCCTCTTCTTACTGGGCGGGACTGGAGCGGGTTTGGGCACCGGCTACAACACACACACACGCACACATGCAAATAAGAGCTTAATATCAATTCTTAGGCCTGAAACATACAGGTATTAAATGCAAATACTTCTAGATAACCAGATGTCTGAACATGCTTGTGTGAAGTGTGTGTTTTACTTTACAGGGCCATGTTTTACACTACATTTATTTATTTTCTCTCCCATCAGTAACAGATTCATTCAAATGCTCGAGGTATGCAACAGGATGAATGAGCTCCTGGATGTGCTCGTGGTGCACTACTATCATGTGCTGGATCCGAAAGAAGAACACAAATACAGGTAATGCAAATCATTTTAATAACAACAAATTTAGTGTCTTGTTTGTTTTAGTTTTAGCCCTTGTGGGATGTAGGCCTAATGATGCACCATATTTTATTAGTTTAGAATGGTTAGTTGTTATTCAGGAAGTAGTAAATTAGCCGCATATTAAGGTATGTATACATTTATTTACATAGGTGTGTGTGTGTGTGTGTGTGCGCTACAGAAGGCTTCTGTATCAAGTGTTTGAGAGACATGAGCTCTCAGTTGAGGAAAAGGCCAGGATACAAGTACTTCAGCAAGAGCAGGCAGTGGCATCCCGAACAGGAGCACAGGTTAACCAAGATCGAAAGGCACGAATCTCTGTGCTCATTACAGAGTTTCAAAGAATGAAGATCATGATCGACTTATTCAGAGGTATTTTATGACTAGGCAAACTCATTGCAACTTAAATGTAAGAGTAAAAGTAACATTTTAAGTTAATAAGTGGTTGCAGTCCACTGGCATATCTGGCTATGACCTAGTCATTTTATACATGATACAAATGAAGCCGTCAGGTCCTTTCTACAGCAACAATAACCAAATTAATGGGAATATCATCAATTCTGGAGTACTGTAATACTCTTCAGATTCACAAAAGTGTTTTTAAACCTCAGAATCGTTCAATGTTTTGTTCTGATCATGCCGAATCCCATTTCTGCACTGCTGCAGGAATTGAACTGTAAATGTGTCATTATATTTAGTTGCTAGTATAAAAAGTAAAAAAGTGTTATTTGTTGTTTATTTATTCTAAAATGCATTAATGCTTTGTAATATAGTGGAATTTATTTTATTAAAAAAATAATTATAACATTATTATTCAAAAATATCCTAAATGATAAAATATATAGTTGTAGTTTAAATTATATTATATTTTACACCTGCAGATAATATGATAAATGCAATAACCATTTATTTTGTACAAACCAGTCAGTTCTCAAATGTGCGCAAGAGTGCTCTTGAGTGTTCTAGTTTCTGTTCTTACCAAAGAACAGTTCGTAAAAACTGCGTAAGTGGGTTTTAAGAACAAATTTCTTCATAAGAATGGTCGGTGAATGAGGCCCATTGTCCTTACTCCTGTAGATGAAAGTGATCTGCTGACACCTAGTGGTTCATTTTGTGCGATCAGGATAAATTCGTCAGTACATTCTCTATTTACAAGCAAAGTATATTTGGACAAGTTTCGCCCAATCATTCCCCAGCTTGCCCCGTTAAAAAAACTTAAAAGACGTCTAAAGACGTCTTTGGCAGTGAATGGTTGTATTTTAATAAACATCTTTAGACAGCCAATGAGTTACAGGACTAGAAATTCTTATATGAATATATCAAAAAGTTATCTCTTCTGTTGAGCAGTATGACTAGTATTTTTAATAAAACCACCCTATTAATATTTAGCTTCAACAAAATTCTGTTGTATTATTATTTAGTTATATATTGTATTTTAAATGCATAATCATATTTGTGTTCAGATATTTCCCAACACTGGTTGTGAGTTTTAATTACTCATATTAAATTATTTTGTCTTTTATATTTGCAGGGGTCCTTCCAACATTTCAGAGATTTGCCAAAAAGCTTCAACATGAAAAGCCGATAGTGCATTTGGTGCATGTGGAAATGGTGGCCCTTGTAAGAGAGCTCCTGGGCAAATTTATGAGACCAAAGGCTATCCCACTGAGTCACAAGGAGATTCTCAAGGTTGATGTACGGAGAAGGGATTTGCAACTGCCAAACAAGAGGCTCTCTGTTGGACAGTTTTGCTACATTGCGATGAACAAAGCCTGTGTGGAGGGAAAGGTATGGGTTGATCATATCTATGACTCTCTCAGAGAAGGGTATATGAGGTCAGCAGAGTTTCTGCTAAAAAACCTTCCCCTGGATAACATCATATTATCATCACTCTCTGCTCTTACTCCATCTCTAATGCAATCTGATGGAGTCATTGGAGCTTTGACCGCATTAGGAGAAGCCTTGCCAAATGTTGTCCCTGCAGAAGAGATTGGTCAGCTGGTAGAAGAATGCCGGGCCTACCAACTGGATGGGGACATGCTTCTTCGTCTACAGAGCTACACTGAAGGTGACTGTCGAGTCGATGTAGACTGGTGGAGCCATGTTGCTTCCTTGAAAAAGGCAGAAAGGGATGTGAGGTATCCGACCCTGTGCAAGCTAGTTAAAGCTCTTCTGTCCATTTTCACAGGCCCCTTGGTGGAAGGATCATTTAATTTGATGGATGATATCCTTGAAGATGACAGGTGCTCCATGAATGTGGAAACTTATGAGAGCCTCGCAGTAATCAAGTCCACACTTAAAGCCAGGGAAAGGACAGCCTCAACTATGACCATTGACCAGCCTCTGAGGCGAGCCTGCCTTTCATCATTCCAAAACTACCAATTACATTTACAGAAAAAGAAAGAGACTGAACAGGCACTAAAGCAGAAAAGGCTAAGTAAGGGCAGCAAGGATGCAGTCCTCAAAGGAGGCAAACAAACTGGTTCAACAGGCCAGAAAAATCAAAAGGCCAGCAAAATCCTCCTCTGTGCCAGTCTCTACCTCCTCTGCACAAGCCACCACCTCCTCTGATCAACAGGCCCTGAAAAAGAAATGGCCACCCAAATCCTCCTCTGTGCCAGTCTCTTCCTCCTCTGCACAAGCCAGCACCTCCTCTGATCAACAGGCCCTGAAAAAGAAATTGCCACCCAAATCCTCCTCTGTGCCAGTCTCTACCTCCTCTGCACAAGCCACCACCTCCTCTGGTCAACAGGCTCTGAAAATGAAATTGCCACCCAAATCCTCCTCTGTGCCAGTCTCTTCCTCCTCTGCACAAGCCACCACCTCCTCTGGTCAACAGGCTCTGAAAATGAAATGGCCACCCAAATCCTCCTCTGCACAAGCCACCACCTACTCTGATCAACAGGCCCTGAAAAAGAAATGGCCACCCAAATCCTCCTCTGTGCCAGTCTCTTCCTCCTCTGCACAAGCCAGCACCTCCTCTGGTCAACAGGCTCTGAAAATGAAATGGCCACCCAAATCCTCCTCTGCACAAGCCACCACCTACTCTGATCAACAGGCCCTGAAAAAGAAATGACCACCCAAATCCTCCTCTGTGCCAGTCTCTTCCTCCTCTGCACAAGCCAGCACCTCCTCTGATCAACAGGCCCTGAAAAAGAAATTGCCACCCAAATCCTCCTCTGTGCCAGTCTCTTCCTCCTCTGCACAAGCCACCACCTCCTCTGGTCAACAGGCTCTGAAAATGAAATGGCCACCCAAATCCTCCTCTGTGCCAGTCTCTTCCTCCTCTGCACAAGCCAGCACCTCCTCTGATCAACAGGCCCTGAAAAAGAAATTGCCACCCAAATCCTCCTCTGTGCCAGTCTCTACCTCCTCTGCACAAGCCACACCTCCTCTGGTCAACAGGCTCTGAAAATGAAATGGCCACCCAAATCCTCCTCTGCACAAGCCACCACCTACTCTGATCAACAGGCCCTGAAAATGAAATGGCCACCCAAATTCTCCTCTGTGCCAGTCTCTTCCTCCTCTGCACAAGCCAGCACCTCCTCTGGTCAACAGGCTCTGAAAATGAAATGGCCACCCAAATCCTCCTCTGCACAAGCCACCACCTACTCTGATCAACAGGCCCTGAAAAAGAAATGGCCACCCAAATCCTCCTCTGTGCCAGTCTCTTCCTCCTCTGCACAAGCCAGCACCTCCTCTGATCAACAGGCCCTGAAAAAGAAATTGCCACCCAAATCCTCCTCTGTGCCAGTCTCTTCCTCCTCTGCACAAGCCAGCACCTCCTCTGGTCAACAGGCTCTGAAAATGAAATGGCCACCCAAATCCTCCTCTGTGCCAGTCTCTTCCTCCTCTGCACAAGCCACCACCTCCTCTGGTCAACAGGCTCTGAAAATGAAATGGCCACCCAAATCCTCCTCTGTGCCAGTCTCTTCCTCCTCTGCACAAGCCAGCACCTCCTCTGATCAACAGGCCCTGAAAATGAAATGGCCACCCAAATCCTCCTCTGTGCCAGTCTCTTCCTCCTCTGCACAAGCCAGCACCTCCTCTGATCAACAGGCCCTGAAAATGAAATGGCCACCCAAATCCTCCTCTGTGCCAGTCTCTTCCTCCTCTGCACAAGCCAGCACCTCCTCTGATCAACAGGCCCTGAAAAAGAAATTGCCAACCAAATCCTCCTCTGTGCCAGTCTCTTCCTCCTCTGCACAAGCCACCACCTCCTCTGGTCAACAGGCTCTGAAAATGAAATGGCCACCCAAATCCTCCTCTGTGCCAGTCTCTTCCTCCTCTGCACAAGCCAGCACCTCCTCTGATCAACAGGCCCTGAAAAAGAAATTGCCAACCAAATCCTCCTCTGTGCCAGTCTCTTCCTCCTCTGCACAAGCCAGCACCTCCTCTGATCAACAGGCCCTGAAAATGAAATGGCCACCCAAATCCTCCTCTGTGCCAGTCTCTTCCTCCTCTGCACAAGCCACCACCTCCTCTAATCAACAGGCCCTGAAAAAGAAATTGCCAACCAAATCCTCCTCTGTGCCAGTCTCTTCCTCCTCTGCACAAGCCAGCACCTCCTCTGATCAACAGGCCCTGAAAAAGAAATTGCCACCCAAATCCTCCTCTGTGCCAGTCTCTTCCTCCTCTGCACAAGCCACCACCTCCTCTGGTCAACAGGCTCTGAAAATGAAATGGCCACCCAAATCCTCCTCTGTGCCAGTCTCTTCCTCCTCTGCACAAGCCAGCACCTCCTCTGATCAACAGGCCCTGAAAAAGAAATTGCCAACCAAATCCTCCTCTGTGCCAGACTCTTCCTCCTCTGCACAAGCCACCACCTCCTCTGGTCAACAGGCTCTGAAAATGAAATGGCCACCCAAATCCTCCTCTGTGCCAGTCTCTTCCTCCTCTGCACAAGCCAGCACCTCCTCTGATCAACAGGCCCTGAAAAAGAAATGGCCACCCAAATCCTCCTCTGTGCCAGTCTCTTCCTCCTCTGCACAAGCCACCACCTCCTCTGATCAACAGGCCCTGAAAAAGAAATGGCCACCCAAATCCTCCTCTGTGCCATTCTCTTCCTCCTCTGCACAAGCCAGCACCTCCTCTGATCAACAGGCCCTGAAAAAGAAATTGCCACCCAAATCCTCCTCTGTGCCAGTCTCTTCCTCCTCTGCACAAGCCACCACCTCCTCTGGTCAACAGGCTCTGAAAATGAAATGGCCACCCAAATCCTCCTCTGTGCCAGTCTCTTCCTCCTCTGCACAAGCCAGCACCTCCTCTGATCAACAGGCCCTGAAAAAGAAATTGCCACCCAAATCCTCCTCTGTGCCAGTCTCTTCCTCCTCTGCACAAGCCACCACCTCCTCTGGTCAACAGGCTCTGAAAATGAAATGGCCACCCAAATCCTCCTCTGTGCCAGTCTCTTCCTCCTCTGCACAAGCCAGCACCTCCTCTGATCAACAGGCCCTGAAAATGAAATGGCCACCCAAATCCTCCTCTGTGCCAGTCTCTTCCTCCTCTGCACAAGCCACCACCTCCTCTAATCAACAGGCCCTGAAAAAGAAATTGCCAACCAAATCCTCCTCTGTGCCAGTCTCTTCCTCCTCTGCACAAGCCAGCACCTCCTCTGATCAACAGGCCCTGAAAAAGAAATTGCCACCCAAATCCTCCTCTGTGCCAGTCTCTTCCTCCTCTGCACAAGCCACCACCTCCTCTGGTCAACAGGCTCTGAAAATGAAATGGCCACCCAAATCCTCCTCTGTGCCAGTCTCTTCCTCCTCTGCACAAGCCAGCACCTCCTCTGATCAACAGGCCCTGAAAAAGAAATTGCCAACCAAATCCTCCTCTGTGCCAGACTCTTCCTCCTCTGCACAAGCCACCACCTCCTCTGGTCAACAGGCTCTGAAAATGAAATGGCCACCCAAATCCTCCTCTGTGCCAGTCTCTTCCTCCTCTGCACAAGCCAGCACCTCCTCTGATCAACAGGCCCTGAAAAAGAAATGGCCACCCAAATCCTCCTCTGTGCCAGTCTCTTCCTCCTCTGCACAAGCCACCACCTCCTCTGATCAACAGGCCCTGAAAAAGAAATGGCCACCCAAATCCTCCTCTGTGCCATTCTCTTCCTCCTCTGCACAAGCCAGCACCTCCTCTGATCAACAGGCCCTGAAAAAGAAATTGCCACCCAAATCCTCCTCTGTGCCAGTCTCTTCCTCCTCTGCACAAGCCACCACCTCCTCTGGTCAACAGGCTCTGAAAATGAAATGGCCACCCAAATCCTCCTCTGTGCCAGTCTCTTCCTCCTCTGCACAAGCCAGCACCTCCTCTGATCAACAGGCCCTGAAAAAGAAATTGCCACCCAAATCCTCCTCTGTGCCAGTCTCTTCCTCCTCTGCACAAGCCACCACCTCCTCTGGTCAACAGGCTCTGAAAATGAAATGGCCACCCAAATCCTCCTCTGTGCCAGTCTCTTCCTCCTCTGCACAAGCCAGCACCTCCTCTGATCAACAGGCCCTGAAAATGAAATGGCCACCCAAATCCTCCTCTGTGCCAGTCTCTTCCTCCTCTGCACAAGCCACCACCTCCTCTAATCAACAGGCCCTGAAAAAGAAATTGCCACCCAAATCCTCCTCTGTGCCAGTCTCTTCCTCCTCTGCACAAGCCACCACCTCCTCTAGTCAACAGGCTCTGAAAATGAAATTGCCACCCAAATCCTCCTCTGTGCCAGTCTCTTCCTCCTCTGCACAAGCCAGCACCTCCTCTGATCAACAGGCCCTGAAAAAGAAATTGCCAACCAAATCCTCCTCTGTGCCAGTCTCTTCCTCCTCTGCACAAGCCAGCACCTCCTCTGATCAACAGGCCCTGAAAATGAAATGGCCACCCAAATCCTCCTCTGTGCCAGTCTCTTCCTCCTCTGCACAAGCCAGCACCTCCTCTGATCAACAGGCCCTGAAAAAGAAATTGCCACCCAAATCCTCCTCTGTGCCAGTCTCTTCCTCCTCTGCACAAGCCACCACCTCCTCTGGTCAACAGGCTCTGAAAATGAAATGGCCACCCAAATCCTCCTCTGTGCCAGTCTCTTCCTCCTCTGCACAAGCCACCACCTCCTCTGATCAACAGGCCCTGAAAAAGAAATGGCCACCCAAATCCTCCTCTGTGCCAGTCTCTTCCTCCTCTGCACAAGCCACCACCTCCTCTGGTCAACAGGCTCTGAAAATGAAATGGCCACCCAAATCCTCCTCTGTGCCAGTCTCTTCCTCCTCTGCACAAGCCAGCACCTCCTCTGATCAACAGGCCCTGAAAAAGAAATTGCCACCCAAATCCTCCTCTGTGCCAGTCTATTCCTCCTCTGCACAAGCCAGCACCTCCTCTGGTCAACAGGCCCTGAAAAAGAAATTGCCACCCAAATCCTCCTCTGTGCCAGTCTCTTCCTCCTCTGCACAAGCCACCACCTCCTCTAATCAACAGGCCAGAACACCAGACAAACCCTCATCTTCTCCAGCCACCACCTCTGGACAAGCCAGATGTCCTCCATTTGCCACAGCCTCCTCTTCACTAGACAGACAACATCTTTTTGCACCAGCTTCCCCAACCTCAGCACCAGCTACAACCTCCTCTGAATCAGCCACCACATCCTCAGCATCAGCTACCACACCCTCTTTACCAACACGTTATTTCCCACTCTTTCATGGCCAATCCAAAGCATCATCTGCACTGTCACCAAACATGTTGAAAAGGAAAGGTTCTGCTAACCCAAAAACCTGTTCAAAAAGGAAGAGATAAATGAAGGGGAAAATGTTTTGCTTATTTTTATTTATTTCTCACTGTTTTTCAGTTCTTGAAGCACTTTAAATTATTGCCAATTATTGTTCTCTTAATAGCAAATGGTTTTGAATAAACAAATTGAGTGTTGTATTACATACGGTTTTGTTGCACAGTTAGTTTAGAAAAATATTTAAAATAAATGGTGCATATTTTGCAGAAAAATGAATATCTCCCTTTTTCATGCCCTTAAGTCAATGGTTAGGCTACTAATTAATTCCTAGTTTACTAGTTTTACCTAGTTTTCCTACAATTCCTGGTTACTTTGGAGTATTATAATTGCCACCCACTGACCTTTCTTGGTATGGCTGTATATCTGTAGCCTCAGTGTGCTATACAAGCAAGAAGTATGCAGGTAAGCGACTAGTTAAAAGCAGGGATGGATTAATTACCAGTCCCAGGAGCTCTGGTGCTCTACACAAAGATGCTGCTGTAATATAGGTATTGGGTTTGTTCATCTCATGTCTGAATGATGTCCATTTATATCCACAAAAGTCACCAGAATATATAATTTAAGGGACTATTTATCAAAATGTTCTCCCAGGGGAGCACACCCCTGGATCCCGCTTGACAATTATGTTGATCAGGGCAAAAATCTTGGCGTAGATTACCTAGATTATTCGCTTACCTCCCAGGGAAAAAAGTTCAGGCTCAGGATTTTTTTCTACTATCACCCCTGACAATATTTTTCCGAAGTAAGGTCCCATGGTGGTCTACCGGAAGGGGAGGGACTTAGGCTCTCTATTGACCCTTCGCAGGGAGTTTGATTGACAGGCGATCTGACCAATCATAATCCGCTATCCGCCGAATCCGCCATTTTTGTCCGAAAAAGCTGTCAGGAGATTTAGTAGATTAACGTTGGAGGATTTGAACTTGAAAAAAGAAGTGTACCGACGTCTTTCCCTGACTGAACCTAAACTGGTCTGACTGCAGGTTTGCACATTCATTGCTCTTACAAACATGTACTGTATGTTGACAGGTCAAAATTAATGTTCAAATAAATATTGTAGTCCAGAAGAGCTTGAGGTGTGTTGGGATTAGAGATGTGACCGGTTAATCGCTATGACAACGCATTTTGCTTTCGACTTGGTGGCAATTCGGGGACGTCAATTGCTTGAATGATGGGTTTATTATTATTGTTATTATTATTATAAATGAAAAACACACCCAATAAAACATTAACCTACAACTTTTATTAACAAAACATAAGATGGCTTTAATAGCAAGGGTTATAGACACGTCTTACACCATGAAGGTGTGTGTGTGTGTTAGAAGTGTTACGTCCTTCATCAGACGAATTTGACAGATTTACATGTTTCCATAAGCATTGGGTTAAAATCCAAAATATTGGCAGATAGGCGCCTCTAGATTTCAATTTGAAGGAAATCTTCCGCCTCGTCAGTGAGCTCGTCACTCTCGTGATACACGAGGTCTGACTGGATCGGCTCGCGCTGCGCTCAGGAGACGACGTCAGTGTCTAATTGTGGTGTTCTCTAACTGAAATAAATTGTTTTCATCACCAGATCTGCCAACCTGTACGCATTTAGCATAGCGGATACACAATCTGACTTCAAAGTACGCTGGTACGATTTGTTTTTCTGCACACGTCAAACACCATCTCAAGAGAGCGTTACAACTTTTGAAAATGAGTTTTTATTTAATTTTAAATTGGTAATTCCATCACTCGTTTCTGATGTGATGCTTCAAAATGCACATAAAAACATGGAAACATAGAAACTAAGTGGAAGAATAACTAATTGTTTTAAAAACAACAATAAAGGACAGCTTAAAGATAAATCTGTCTCCCTAACCCTAACCCTAAAAGTGTTACAGAAAGAACAGTTTGTACATGGAAAAAAACTTTTACTTTCCCATATAAAACTTTAAACAAACTACCAGTGATACTTATGAACTTAAGAAACGTAACAATTCATTTTACTAAAGATTAATTTATATCATGCAGCAAAATAATATAACAGAATTAGGGCTGCACGATTAATCGCAATAAAACCGCACGCGATTTGGCAAAGGCTGCGATTATTTTAAGCGCAGCTTGTCAGTGGAGTGCGGCTGATCGGTAGTAAACACTGCCCCATTTGAACACCAGAGGGCGCTCTCACGCAAACACGCTAAATATGCCCCGCCGCAGAAGTACAATAACGGCGCATCATTCCAGGAAATCCCTGTCGCTGTAGCTGAATAGTCAGAAGATTGAAACGCTTTGATTAAACATGACTTATAAATGCACGACTGCCTTATTCTGTGTCAGAAGCTCATCATCTCACAGAAGGAGGAGCTCAACTGTCCTTATGAAGTGAGTTTGGAGTAAATTCATGTTATTAAATGTTGCATGTTATTAAAACAAGGATAAATGATTCTCGTGTTTGGAAAGATATTTGACTCGTGTTGTTTTTTTTCAAATGCACGTTATAAGTGACTCAAACTCACAGTGCTTTCAGATGGAGCAGCGTTTACTGAGCCGTACATCAATGACAAACTGTGCATAAAAAAAATAATCGCAGCCTTTGCGATTTTAAAATCGCGATAAGCGATCTCGATTTAAGTGCGATTACATGGAAATTGCGATTAATCGTGAAGCCCTAAACAGAATAAAACACAATGTTATTTGGGGAGGAACTCCATCTTTGATCTGAATCTCACAGTAGAAACTGCTGGACTTGAAGATGAACTTTATTCACGGTGACAAATTCAGATGATGTTTCTTTGCCTTGTTAATCGTTGTCGCTCTTTAGGACAGATTTTATAGCTTGACCCGTTATCGTTTCACATTTGGTGAGGATGAAGCTTCACACTTGAAAGTGCTGGATCTGAAGATGAACTACTTACTGTGATTGTTTTTTGTGTGCCTGAGTAGATTAGATGAATGAGTGAAGCTCTTCCCACATGCAGTGCAGTGATACGGTTTCTTTCCAGTGTGGATGATCATGTGAGACTTAAGGTTTCCTTTATGTGTAAAACTCTTCCCACACTGATCACATGTGAATGATTTCTCTCCAGTGTGGATCCTCATGTGTATCTTAAGGTGACCATTTTGGTTAAAATCTTGTCCGCACTGATCACATGTGAACGGTTTCTCTCCAGTGTGGATCCTCATGTGAATCCTGAGATTCAGTTTGTGTGTGAAACTCTTTCCACACTGAGTGCAAGTGAAAGATTTCTTGTCTCTTCTTTTCAGTAAAGAAATACTTTCAGTCTGTGAGCGAGTTTTAGCTCCAGTTTTGACATGATGATGTTTCTCCTCCTCTTCACTCTCCTCATTCTCCTCCAGCATCACGTCTGAAATGATAGTTAAAAAAAGTCATATTTTAAATAATCATCAAAATTCAGAGAGAATTGTGGCATCTGCAGTCAGGAGACGTCATAAGTGTTCCTGCTGGAAGGGCTGCAAGATATATCGTTTTAGCATCGATATCAAGATGTGCGATGTCAAGTATAGGGAACACGTGATTCACGGATTGACTGCAAAGTTGTGGCGAGTCTCCTTGTGACGACAGACGGTTATGTGTTGTAAACAATCGTGAAATAAAACGAATGCACACATTACACACTAACTAAAGTTGGAAAAGTGAAATCATAATCAACCACCCCTTTAAATTTATGCAGTGTTATTTAACATTTGATTATTCAATATCTATACCTGAATAGTTAAGATTCCCCTAAAACAACAAAGCAATTCTTATCGTATTTATCTATGCTTTAATTTATTAATGATTTTTTATGCAGATTCACTCCTCAACAAAATCACCCCAATCAGCCTAGAATGATTCATTCTTTACAAATATTAATTTGTAAAGCTACTGTTATTGAGCTGCTCTAATCAGCTGGTGATCTGGTGGTACATTTTTTTCATATCCACTGTTGGGGAAAGTTACTTTTAAAAGTAATGCATTACAATATTGTGTTACTTCCTAAAAAAGTAACTAATTGCATTACTTATTTACTTTTGCGTTACTTTTTCCTCACCTGGGCTGGGCTCGCTTTGTTTTTTTGTCAAACGTAAAGGCCCTTTCACACCAAAAATGTAATGTAAATTCACATCTCTACATCAAACAAACCTTTCAGCTGCTGCTGTTCTGGATAGCAGAAGAATAGGACACAGGAAAAGAAAGTTTAACCCTTCAGCAATTAAAACAATAAAATTAAAAATCTGATTTTTATCTGAATTGGATCAGTAGCAAATACATTGGTTAATTAAGTGAGATTTAAAGTCCCCCTGTAGTCAATAATTGTTTCCCTTAAAACTCATCTTTGATCAGCAAAATGACATATTTAAAACATTTTCCAGTGAAAAAAAAAACTCTTCATGCCTTAAAGAAACTTGAATGCACAACCTGAAGCATCATTTAGTATACATGGTTCTATGAATATGCAAATGAGCCCCGCCTCCACTCCCTCACACTAGCTCAGAGATTCACTCGGCCAACAATGGTATCGCTCTTTACAACGTCGGACACATAACGGTAATTAATATGATTAGCCTTTTGCTTGACTATGTTATCAAACAGCTAATAATGTGTTGCTAATGTTACACAAACCAATGGTGTTGGCATGAATTTGCATGTGTGTTGAAGCACATTAAAAACACCACATGGACGTATAAACAACATTAAAAACTTGATTTTCACCACAGGGCGACTTTAATACATAAAGTATATTTGTGTAACAATTTTTACTGTATTACTGAATACTGAATCTGTTGAATTAGAAAATAAGCATCATGTTCACACACAGTGCACACAACACCTGCACTAGTGCTGTCTTCAAGTGCTA
Organism: Rutilus rutilus; assembly: GCA_021464565.1. Taxonomy (NCBI): domain Eukaryota; kingdom Metazoa; phylum Chordata; class Actinopteri; order Cypriniformes; family Leuciscidae; genus Rutilus; species Rutilus rutilus. Next base: position 47,858,420 of record JAJAQA010000006.1, read on the forward strand.
TCGGAAATGTCCCACTTCTGAAGTCGTGATTACAAGCTCATCGTATTTAAATTTTGACCTGAGAGGGCCAAAAATTCATGTACAAATTTTTAACTAGATAATTCCGGTAGCGCATGAACTTATAGATGGATAGTATTGAAGGGGGTGGACTGGAATCCACTGCTGCTTCAATGTATAGGCTATGTAATGAGTGATTATAATCAAGGTATTTTTCCTTCTAAATATCATGAGTTGAATGACTTCTCTTGAGATTTTACTTTGTTATTGAAGTTACCAGTGTGATTACTGAAATGTGCTTCTCATGTATTCATTATAAATAAATGTCAGTATTTGACATTTCCAGAAATGAAATAAGGACTTGTTTTGTGTTTGAGAAAGGTCTTCAACATGTTAAAACCCATAGGGGTCATTGAAGTCTATAGTTTAAGGGACCATTTCTCAGTTAAAGCCTATATTTCCATTTAGACTAAAGTGTCCTATATCCTGAGAGAAAGAACTTGTTATCTATATCCTGTTTATAGTTAGAGCCTGGGCAAATCCAACCTTGGAAATGCTGTGTGCCGGGTGTGTGTGTTAGTCTTCTTGCTTACAGGTTAAGGAACCACTGGCATTGTTGGAGATTGACTGAGTTGTTGTTCGAGACATGCTGGCACCCAGCAATGCAGATCTGAGACCTGGAAGGTCACGACGTGCCTAACTTCAGGGTCCGGGTTTCAGCTGCATAATCTATGAAGATATGCCTCTGTCTATCTGTATATGTGTGGAAAATTACTATGTTTATCTATTTCTTAGCCAATGAGAATCATTCAACCTGTAAGCAATGACGTAGCTTAGTTAGACCTTGGAAATGGTATAACTGCTGTGTGTGTGTGTGTGTGTGTAACTGCTGTGATCTTTGTAACTGTAAGCGGGGCGGCCTATGAACTCCTGTGTGAGTCTTGAAGCTGAACTTCTGCTGATGAAACTGCAAACTATCTTCAGTAAAACTTTTCTTCAATTTTTTATAATTCTGACTCCGGGTTTTCTTTCAAACATCTGGTCCTTGGCTCCTAAACGGTTAACCCCTAACAGTATCGGTAGTGATGATGCATTACTACCAATTTCTCTGCCTGGTAAGGGTGAGACAGAATATCAATATGGCGATATATATCGTTGTTCTTCTCCCTGCGATGACCGATACGCTGGCAGTAGCGCTTAACACATTAATGAGGGAAACGTGAACATGAGTTAACTAGCCTAAGAAAAATAAGTTTTTAATTTCTCATATTTAATAATGAGAAATAGTGTTTCTTAAAATGCCACCAAAAAAATCCTAGAGGAAACACTTAACTCTTCCCTAGTAACTTTTCCCTACTGCAAACACTAAATCTGATGAACTACTTAAAGCTTTATAACCTTAATGTTCTTCAGCCTGTTATAGCAAAACAATAACTAACAAAACAGCATCAGGCATAAGAGACATCAGGATTCAAATTGTCCTTAAAAGATATTTATTTCTTGCAAGAAATGTTCCCAGTCTACCCACAGTCCAGCTGCAGGCAGAGTGAGACCCCTCAGAGGTGTTTGGCTGGCAGTTTTATAATGTTCTCCTCAAAGCTATCTCTTACAGCCCCCACTAAACAAAATAACAAAAGGGACCCCCCTTGACCCCTCCCCGGCACAGGAAATTCTCTCGCCTCTGAAGTCCCACACACACCCTTGCAGCTGTACTAACATCATAAAAGAAACTCAAAATACAGACAAATGAATGTATGGCATTCATTTGTTAAATCACTGAAAATAAAATATAGAGAAAAGATACATTTTTCCATAACAAGCCTCACTAATGAAGAATCAGGAATAAACACCAACCTCTTTGTTCTTCAGTGTGTTTCATTCTGCAGTGTTCTGGATCTCTCATGTTCTCACTGTCCTTCAATAAACTCTGTCTCTGCAGATTTCAGCTCTTCCTGATGGTTTGATGCTCGTCTTCACTTGTAGCTGATGGGAATATTCCAGCATTTATTGGTGAATTGCAGTGGGAGGAGCTTCACTGAAGGAGGAGGAGCTTGACTGAAGGAGGAGGAGCAGATCTGACAAAATCAAGAAGAAATCACTTACTGGGTTTATGTTTTTATTCTAATTCACACATTTTAAGTATTAAATGTAAATCTATCTAAAGTAAAGTAACTTTTACGTAAATTAATTGCAAAGTGTTTTATATTATTCACATTTTTACTTCTAAGAATTTCATCCACATACTTTATTCCTACATTGATCTTACCTCTCATTAACATATAGGCAAATATATAGAAAGAAACAGAGAGTACAACAACTAACAGATATAAACAATGTAAAAATAAAAAGACAAGATAAACATAGAAAATGAAATATACAAATTTGCTAGAAACAAATAACCCACCAGTTGATTTTGACTAAACTACTTGTTTTTATATGGGGCATGGTTTTTCACAGATTCATTAAATGCTCTTATGAAACTTACCTATATCTTGCAGATGTCACAATAGCTGATCGTGTCGTTTGCTCAAATCTGTTGACAATAAAATGAGCTTAATGTGTCAATTTACAGATCTGAAGACATCAGCATAATGAATGAGGAGAAAACAGGATCTATTGACATGAAATAGAGGCTTTTCAGCTGCTCTGATAATAGTGATGAGCCATAGACTATCAACACTCATTCAACAAGCCATTCAGGATGCAGATCATCTCACTTTAAGTATTTGCTGCTAAAAACAGATTGTAAATATCTGCTAAAAAGCCTATAAATACAAAAGAGAGACACTATATGACACCCATCTTTATCAACTATTGTAATTTGTCTATATAAATAGAATTATAGTAATATCCTAATAACTTCGTTCATAACACTTACTTCGCACTTCGATAGCATCCTACCGTTTTGTGTGTGAAGAGAAAAACATAGGCCTATAAAAACTTCTTCTATCGGTGTTTTAGTCTGCAGACACAAATAGCGCCGAACCCGATGAAAACCATCAGGAAATGTCGCCATAAAATGATATTTAAACTGTGTAAAGAGTATTTTAGGATTACGTGAAATAGCGTGAACAGTTTACCTCAGAAGTCTCGACACTGAGCGCGCGCGTGATGACGTCATCGCCGCAAGGCAAAATCAACAGCACCAGATATATCATTTCAAAGTTTATATATATATATATAACTTTGGACTGACAGATGCATTCAATATAAAAATAGATCTCTCTTCTATAATAGTTGTTTATATATTTTTATATTTAAAATCATTATATTAGTTAGACGTTTAAGAGGTTATACTCAAATGTAATTGACTATATTATATTGAATTTTTGGATAAATTTGGGTATTGATATTCTGAAAACACAGTTGTACTAATAAACATATTAGGATTATAAGATGGAATCATAAAAGCTAAATTGTGGTCCAGTGCATTTAGAAATATAAACTGGAATAAGGCTTGGTGTATTTGTGAAGCATACTGTTTAAATATTAAAATAAAAGTGGTTACATTACATACAAATTGTACATGGTATATATCCAGCTAAAAGTGTGTTAGAGAGGTTTAATTTAGAAATTGATTATTCATGTAATTTTTGTTCAATTGAAAAAAATTATTTATTATCCATCTGTTTTGTAATTGTATATACACAGATTTTGGGATGGATGTGGAAAGGAAAACAAATAAAAATTGATTTTTATTTTTAATAAAAATTTTTTTGTAAACTGGCAGTTTAGTTCGGAAAGGGGTGCGGTTCGCATGAAAAATCGCTAATGTGAATGCAGTCACGCGGACCGTGGTGTGCACTGGGGTACTGAACCGACTACCTGGAGAAGGCGCTATGAGTTCGGTCGCTCCCGTATGGAGGGATTATTGGGTCAGATTGAAAACTAAAAGTCTAAATTTGAAACTAAAAGTCTAAGTCAAAAACTAAAAGTCTAAGTCGAAAATGAATTTGGTATTTATTTAGGATTGGGCATTTTTTATTTAGGATTGGGCATTTGGTCATTTAGCCATTTAGGGATTTAGGATTGGGAATTTGGTATTTAGGATTGGGCATTTTGTATTTAGGATTGGGCATTTAATCATTTAGCCATTTAGGATTTAGGATTGGGGATTTAGGATTTAGCGAATAACAACCCCAACAGGCTGAACGGGACCCCGACGCGAAGCATATAATATAGTATTTATATATACTATATATAAATATATAGTATATATTTACTACCTACAAAAAAATTATAATAATTTGACACAAAATATTGATTTAAAAAGGAGTTTATTGATTTAAAAACGCTTGTATTGCTTCCGCTAAAGAAAATAGTCCATTCCGCGTCCATAGCAACGCTCTGTTTTTCATGGCAACGGTGTGTTATACTTCGCAGCGGTCTGTTATCAAGAAATAACACACCGCATTCTACATTGGAATTCAACCAAGCCAAGTAAAAAAAATATATATTTTAACGCAACGCATCAGAAAAAAACAAGGTTAGGAACTGTACGTTCACACCGCCGCCGACTTGAGCTGCAAAGAAGCTCTGGCCGCCCTGTCAAGGACGCTTGTCAAAAAGTCTTGTTGACAATGACAACGGTTGTTGATAGTGAGTGCGCGCGCGCAGATCTTTTGTAACAGTACACAGTGATATTGTGAAAGCCGTGGCAATAGACAAGCAGCTTCTTTATTACTATACCTGTGTGCTGTCTATTACAACTTCTGCTTAAACAGGTGGTTCCTATCATTATTGGATTAATTGCACAGTTTAACCATCATAGAGTGAAAGTTTATCATTTGCATGTCAGTTTAACAAGGGCGCGCTTGACAGGGCATATATAAGAACGAGCAGAGAGAGAGAGCCCCGGCCGCGCGCACTCACTATTAATAATAATAATAATAGTTATTCTCGTCGTCAGACTGATAGCACTCCTTTCACTGGTGACTGTGTGTGAGGCCACATAAATGTTAGAACGCTGTCATTAAGTTGAAGTTATCACATTATAAAGTACAGCACTCGCTACAGCCCTGCTCACTCGCTCTGTTTGGTTTCATTACAGTGTGCTCCTTAGCACTGGGAGCTCCCTCTGCTGTCCATAAAGTCCCTCTGCGCACCAGCCATTTCAAACCCAACCTCCAGTATTTGGGCCCCGCCTCCTTATTTGCATACACTCCTCAATCCTCAAATGCCCAATCCTAAATCCCCAAATTCCCAATTCTAAATCCCCAAATCCCCAATCATAAATCCTAAATGGCTAAATGACAAAATGCCCAATCCTAAATACCAAATGCCCAATCCTAAATACCAAATTCATTTTCGACTTAGACTTTTAGTTTCAAATTTAGACTTTTAGTTTTTGTTTAAGACTTTTAGTTTTAGACTTTTAGTTTTCAATCTGACCCAATAATCCCTCCATAGGCAACATTTGGAGGTTACTGTTTGTCCAAAAAGTAGCTAGATTTGTCGCTAGTCGCTTTTTAAAAAAAATGTCGCTAAAGGGGTCTGAAAAGTCGCTAAAAATAGCGACAAAGGTAAGTTGGCAACACTGCCTCTGTGTGTTTCCTATTACACAACTCACCATGGCGTTATTTTAGAAAATGTATACTACATGGTTTATGATTTCAAAGCACATTACATGTAGTCAGACAATGACACATAATTGTGGCTACTACAGTTGTATAACAACTGCTATGGTTAAACTGGTTATTAATGAAAACATGGGTCTGTGTCGTCAAATACTACTAGTCTCAGGTGATGAATATAATAACGTTATTTACATGTTGCTTTCGATGTTATTTTATCCTAAAATTAATTTAGAAACCTATGTGACTTCATTTAGGCTACTTTGTTGTTGTAATACTGAATGAAATGTAAACGTCCCATTGTAGATGCTTATAAAGGGGTCATTCTATGAAAATGTCCATTTTTCTGTCCCTAGCCTTTACAGAAATATTACACTTAAAAAACACTTTAGGGTTACAATTTCTTTACATTTTAAAATAAAACAATGTTATTTGAACAATTACACCTTCTTGAGCCATCAATGTGGCAATATTTGATTTTTATTAATTATATAGAATTCCAAGCACCACAGAAGTGCTCGTCCCCAGTCATGTACAGAGGGAAAATGCTTTATTTTGAGGTCAATTACAGATTTTTACACCATTTAAAATACAATAATGTATACATAACTATCAAATATATTATGTAAATGATATAAAAAATGCAGAATAAATATTATAAAATATATAATGAAAGCAGTGGTCCCCTGGAGTTGTGTCACTGGTGTTACCGTTAAACAAAAATCTCTTATTTTGAAATAAAAATCACACTGATGACATCACTTGACTTCCTTCTTCCAATTTCCTGGATATCTATGAAGAAAAGCCCATGGTAGATCCACTGTCTCTTTTCAGTTAGCAGAAATCTTATCATTTATCTCATGATTTCATATGAAGCTTTTAGTTGAAGTCACTGGTATGACCTACTTTACTGTTAGGTAATTGTTAGGTAAAACTAGAATACAAATGGATTATACTACTTAATTTAGTGAGTATGATTGACAACATGTGGTTTGATACCTTGCAGCAGCCATTTTGTAAAATGAATTTTTCATGACAATTGTCACTCCCATTTATAGATAAACTTTATTCAAAGCTATTCGTTTAGATGATATGCCAAATGTAACAGTTTAGTCTCGTCTACTTAATTATAGTTGAAGAATAATGATCTTTGGTCTTATGTATGTCATTCATTGTGTCACTGGTGTTACTGTCTTTTTTTCTGTCACATTAAATGCAATGTCACATGTGACATAGTAATAATGTTACATCCATTTAATTCTGCTACACTCAAAAGTCAAGATTTAAAGGATTGCATCATTACTTGATTTTAACTGGTTTTCAAATATTTTCATTGTTATAGCAAATACATGGTAGCGCAGACGAACTAACCTCATTCAAGCACACTTTTAACAAACCTGATTAAAATATCTAAAACATAATCTCCTTATTTGTTGTATTATAATTATTTTCGGTAACTCTGTCTACATGTGCTGAAAAAAGAAATAGAAATAATATTTCATAAAAACCTTTTATATTGCCAAAGAAGTAAGGTAACACCAGTGACAAAAAAATGGTACATGCGGTCTTTAAATAAATTTAAAAAAAAAAAAAAAAAAAAAAAAAATCACTAAGCTGTCATTTATGCGTATTCATAAAGTCAAAGGGTAAAATTAAAGTTAAAGTACCTTTTCTTATACACTCCATTTAGGTAAAACAGCCTACTTTTGTTTCTTTACACGAACACACCTGCATTACAGTTAGCAGAATCTTATTTTTCCAGCCAAAACAACAATTATTTATTTTGACTGAGACCGATCAGAGTAAACGCATTCGCTATAGTGAGCTTGCGCTCGCATAGACAGTATATAAACTGGACACAGCGACCCCATTGGATTCAATGGAGAAAAGTGAAGTCAATTAGAGGCACTAACTTCCTGATGGCTGAGCGTACTGCGCAGACTCAAACTGAGCTTGACGACGTAGATGTGACGTGAGCAACCCGTCTGTCTTCTAGTAGCTGTGCCGAGAGAAATCTGAATCATTCCCTTCCGAATCTTGCAGAGACGGAGAGTGTGAGTAGTCCATGAGCTGGAGCAGGAGTAACTTTTGCTAAGTATTCTGATTAATTATTTTGTCATTTTGCCTCCACGTCCCCCCGATTGCCCGTGAGCTTCTCCTCCTGTCCATACGGTAATCTCTCTACTGTGCGACAGAGAGTCGCGTGGTTATGACACAATCGTTAGCCTATTTTTACAAAAACTGCATCTACGGGGCCATAACGTAAGATACAAAGTAATGGAGCCTTTTATACATTTTCGTGTTTCTTTAGAAATAAATAATGGACAAATGGAGTCTTTAAAGGGATACTCCACTTTTTTCGGAAATAAGCTCATTTTACATCTCCCCCAGAGTTAAACAGTTGAGTTTTACCGTTTTAGAATCCATTCAGCCGAACTCTGGGTCTGACGGTACCACTTTTAGCATAGCTTAGCATAGATCATTGATTCTGATGAGTCCAGTAGCATTTCTTTCAAAATGACCAAAGAGTTTCAATATTTTTCCTATTTAAAACTTGACTCTTCTGTAGTTAAACCGTGTACTAAGATCGACGGAAAATGAAAAGTTGCGATTTTCTAAGCCTATATGGCTAGGAACTACTCTCATTCCGGCGTAATAATCAAGGAACTGTGCGGCTGTACCATGAGTGCAGCAGGCGTAATGATATGACGCAGCGCCTGAAAATAGGTCTAATAGGTTAGACAAACTTAGTCCCGGTCACGTTGGAAGAAGTTACCGAGCTGGGGACTATTTTCAGGCGCTGCGTCATATCACTACGCCTGCTGCACCCATGGTACGGCCGCACAGTTCCTTGATTATTACGCCGGAATGAGAGTAGTTCCTAGCCATATAGGCTTAGAAAATCGCAACTTTTCATTTTCCGTCGATCTTAGTACACGGTTTAACTACAGAAGAGTCAAGTTTTAAATAGGAAAAATATTGAAACTCTTTGGTCATTTTGAAAGAAATGCTACTGGACTCATCAGAATCAATGATCTGTGCTAAGCTATGCTAAAAGTGGTACCGTCAGACCCGGAGTTCGGCTGAATGGATTCTAAAACGGTAAAACTCAACTGTTTAACTCTGGGGGAGATGTAAAATGAGCTTATTTCCGAAAAAAGTGGAGTATCCCTTTAAACGCCTCAGATGTAAAGTTATTCACTGTCAAAGTGACGCCAAAATGAATGGGAGTCAATGGGATGCTAACAGCAGGTGATGGTCTGATAGCCAATGGCGGCGCCCGGGGAAGCTTCAACATAATATGAAACGCTGCCCCCCTGATATAAACGCGCTCGCGCTGCCGTTTGGACTTTGAGCCGAGCGGATAAATGGTCCGTGTGGCGCGCGGTTCAAATGAGTTTCGTTCCGAGCTTGACCCGTTATAGTTTCACATTTGGTGAGGATGAAGCTTCACACTTGAAAGAGCTGGATCTGAAGATTAACTACTTGCTGTGATTGTTTTTTGTGTGCCTGAGTAGAGCAGATGAATGAGTGAAGCTCTTCCCACATGCAGTGCAGTGATTCGGTTTCTCTCCAGTGTGGATCCTCTGGTGCCGTTTTAAATCTGCAGCTGTAATGAAAGTCTTCTCACACTCAAAGCACATATGATTTCTTACACCAGTGTGTATTTTCTGATGTTCTTTTAAATTCTGCAGACGTGAAAAACTCTTTCCACACAAAGAACATGAATGTGGTTTCTCCTGTGAATGAACTGTCATGTGGCTCTTCAGGCTTGAAGCCCACAAAAATGTTTTGCTACATTGATCACATTCGTGCAGTTTCTCTCCAGTGTGGATGATCATGTGTCTCTTAAAGGAACCTTTTTGTGTGAAACTCTTTCCACACTGATCACATGTGAACGGTTTCTCTTCAGTGTGGATCATCATGTGCATCTTAATGTGTCCTTGTTGTTTAAAATCTTGTCCACACTGATCACATGTGAACGGTTTCTCTCCAGTGTGGATCCTCATGTGAACCTCGAGACTCTGTTTGCATGTGAAACTCTTTCCACACTGACGGCAAGTGAAACATTTCTTGTCTCTTCTTTTCAGTAAAGAAATACTTTCAGTCTGTGAGTGAGTTTTAGCTCCAGTTTTGACATGATGATGTTTCTCCTGCTCTTCACTCTCCTCATTCTCCAGCATCACGTCTGAAAGAAATTAATTAAAAAAAAGTTATATTTTAATTAATCATCAAAAATCAGAGAATTGTGATTGCGCGGTTGGCAGTTACAGCCGCGGACTCCACGGATAAACTGCGGATCGGGCGGATGACGTGACGAAAAAGAATATTTTAATTCAATTCGGGCGGGTGGCGGGCAGTTGAACCAATCAAATGAAAAATATTATACAGCAATCAGCGGATGGCGGGCGGGTGCGGTTTTGAAAATTGGTCAAAAACGTTGGTGCGGATGGATGGCGGACGGATGATGAGTTTTGTGATGCGGTTGCGGATGAAATAATAGCCCATCCGCGCATCTCTAGTGCACGGCCCTGATTGTGACATCTGCAGTCAGGAGACGTCATAAGTGTTCCTGCTGGAAGGGCTGCACGATATATGGTTTTAGCATCGATATCAAGATGTGTGATGTCAAGTATATTGTATGACTGCAAGTATGACTGCAAAGTTCAACCATCATAGAGAGAAAGTTTCTCATTTCAAGCACAAGAAGACTGGAACTCAAGCAGTGTTTTCTGTGCGCGCGAGACAACACGCGAACACCAAATTCAGTTCTCTTTCTCTTCATTTCCAGATTGAACGTGCACACAAAATTAAGTAAAAATGCCTGTTGTGGCGAGTCTCCTTGTAAACACAGCCGGTTATGTGTTGTAAACAATCGTGAAAGAAAACGGATGCACACATTACACACTAACTAAAGTCAGAAAAGTAAAAATTATAATCAACCACCCCTTTAAATTTATACAGTGAAATCTATGCAGTGTTATTTTACATTTGATTATTCAATATATATATTTATATATATATATATATATATATATATATATATATATATATATGTATGTATGTATGTATGTATGTATATGTATATATATATATATATATATATATATATATATATATATATATATATTAGTGCTGTCAATCGATTAAAAACTTTAACTAGATTAATCACACATTTTTTCTGTGATTAATCGCAATTAATCGCAATAAAAAAAGAAATGTTTTTGTACGTTTTTAATATATTTTATAATGTAATAATTTCACAGTTAATCAAATTAATGTAGAAACAACATAAAGACAGTATATTTTAAATAATTTTTTAATGGCATCTTTTTATGAATGAAGGCCAGTATTACTGATATTAATACAGCTGCTGATTTTTTTTTCTTTTTCACATTTATTAGGCTTCAAAAATATAACACTTTTTAATTTAAGTGAACTTAAAACAATGCTAACATAAACCCATAATAAATGTCATATTTATTCGTGCCCTTCCTGTCTTAACAGTTAGGAAATATACTGTAATAAAGTTATCAAAGTTATATGCAGTCTGCACTGCATAAACTATAAATTAAATAGTTAATCCTTATTAAAGCTACAAAAGTTATTTAGTCAACAGCAGTGAGTCATTTTCTCTGTTTCCTTTGTTCTTTAACTTTACTGACAGGAAGCTTTATTGGCTGCTGTCCCTTTAAGAGCAGACAGACACGCGGATCTCACCGTTTATATACCGTACTGTCTATGGATCTCACACGCGCGCCTCATTCTCTCGCAACTCTTCGTTCATTTTAGACTTTATATAAATCATTTAAGACTGCTCTTATGAGGATAATCGACAAAACTGGCATTTTGGGATTGATATTGTTAGTTCAAGCGCGAAAGAGAACTGGATTCTGGCGCCCTGTCTATGCATTGTGTTTGTGTGTGTGTGTGTGTGTGTGTGTGTGTGTCACATAAAGACATTCACAGACAGCGCTTTCTCTTTTGTCTTGCCGCGCTTGAAATGTTTAAAAGCATTTAAATGAATAAGAGCGTGATCATATAATGTAAAGCTAGCCAACGGATGGCAGAAAAGACGGATGCTGCGTTAATTGCGTTAAATATTTTAACACGTTAAACCAGACAAAAATTAATCGCATGCGTTAACGCGTTAACGTTGACAGCACTAATATATATATATATATATATATATATATATATATATAAAAACCTGAATAGTAAGATTCCCCTAAAACAACAAAGCAATTCTTATCGTATTTATCTATGCTTCAATTTATTAATTATTTTTTATGCAGATTCACTCCTCAACAAAATCACCCCAATCAGCCTAGAATGATTAATTCTTTACAAATATTAATTTGTAAAGCTACTGTTATTGAGCTGCTCTAATCAGCTGGTGATCTGGTGGTACATTTTTTTCATATCCACTGTTGGGGAAAGTTACTTTTAAAAGTAATGCATTACAATATTGTGTTACTTCCTAAAAAAAGTAACTAATTGCATTACTTATTTACTTTTGCGTTACTTTTTCTCACCTGCACTTGTTTTTTTTTTTAAACAAAAAAAGTTTTTTTTTTGTCAAACATCTTTCACACCAAAAATGTAATGTAAATTCACATCTCTACATCAAACAAACCTTTCAGCTGCTGCTGTTCTGGATAGCAGAAGAATAGGACACAGGAAAAGAAAGTTTAACCCTTCAGCAATTAAAACAATAAAATGAAACAAATGTGATTTTTATCTGAATTGGATCATCGAATGTCAGTAGCAAATACATTGGTTAATTAAGTGAGATTTAAAGTCCCCCTGTAGTCAATGATTGTATCCCTTAAAATTCATCTTTGATCACAAAAATTACATATTTAAATTTTTTTCCTGTGAAAAAACAACTCATGCCTTAAAGAAACTTGAATGCACCTTTACAACCTTGCTTCATTTAGTATACATGGTTCTATGAATATGCAAATGAGCCCCGCCTCCACTCACTCGCACTAGCTCAGAGATTCACTCGGCCAACAATGGTATCGCTCTTTACAACATCGGACACATAACGGTAATTACTGTGATTAGCCTTTTGCTTGACTATGTTATCAAACAGCTAATAATGTGTTGCTAATGTTACACAAACCAATGGTGTTGGCATGAATTTGCATGCGTGTTGAAGGAAGCACATTAAAAACACCACATGGACGTATAAACAACATTAAAAACTTGATTTTCACCACAGGGCGACTTTAATACATATATTTGTGTAACAATTAATTATTGTTCTTTTTTTTTTACTGTATTACTGAATCTGTTGAATTAGAAAAATAAGCATCATGTTCACTAGGGCTTTGACTCCAAACTTCGTAATTCAAATATAATTCGAATATTTAAAAAAATAATGATATTCGAACCAATATTAGGCAACCTTTAATATTCGAACCTGTCATGGGCATTATTTTTTGTAAATGTGTTTGCTTGTAAAAGTTGTTTTCAATTCAGATTCCAAGGCTTTTTCACGCCTTTAGAAGTTGTGAATCGTGAGCTCATTAGCAAGGCTATTATTGGTCATCTGGGCTCCTGTAGGTGACATTAGCATCCTGGTTAGCGCCTATTTAGTATACCAAAACAATGGCCGCGCCAACGCCTACAACAACCACGCCTGACGAGGAGTTCGAAATCTACACTAATGACAATTTGAAAAGCAACGTTTGGCACTACTTTAGGTTACCAAAGAAACAGGGAAATATCACGAGTAAGGACAAAGTCAATTTTTTTATAAAAAAAAAACAAACAAACAGTCGTGACTGCGTTTTTCTTCTGAAAACATCATTGCCTGCCTATTGATATTAACTGATACAGTGCCCTCTGGTGGACAGAACATATACAACTTACGTTTGATACCAATATAGGTCTTACTGAAGGCATTTTAATGGTCAAAATATTATCTTTTTTAAGACCTGAAGAAATCAAAATGAATACCGTACATTAGGGGTGCGCAATATTGACAAAAATATGTCTAGATATTTTCCAAGTTTTGTTGATAATAATTAGATGATATTTTACTGATTGTGTTTTTGTACTGGTACCCTGGCTGGTTTAGGCCTGTTGTTGACAGAAGACTCACGAAGATAGTCATATTTTTATATTCTATGCAGTGGTCAGTTCACAGCAGTGACAGAAATTAACATTTTTATTAAGGGGCAATATTTGCCACCTTAAATTGATTTCCAGGGGCATTTTCACCTATATATGGACATTGTTTCTAAACGTATTTAGAGGTATGCATCACCTTTTATGTCAAATTCTAACATTCAAATTAAATTATATTAGAATAACACAGTACCGATGTCAAAATAAATCATTAAATTAAAACCCATCCTTGCAGTGCAGAAGCGGCATCAAAACTGGCATTACTATATTTACACCTCATTTACAAGTGCATAAATAAAGCTATTCAATATTTAAATATGAAATGATTTATAATTTTAACGTTTTTATTAAAGGATACTTTAAATATGAAACTGAAACCACCAGTAGGTGGCGGCAAGTCACTGTCTTAATAAGCGAGTTTTTGGAGTCAACCGATTTGTTCAAACGGCTGATTCATTCAAAAAACAAGTGATTGTTCATTGAATCGTTAAAATGGTTCGTTAAAAACACGGATTTCAGTGTAAAAACAAACAAACAAAAAAATCATCGGCTTCATTATGAAATTATCATCGGCGATATAAAGTGAAAATTGACAATATTGTGTCCAATAAGTAACTCACAATGTTTACTTTATTGTTAATTTAACTGTTGTATAAAATAAATAGCACATTTGCAACTGTGCAAAGGAAAACGGCACTCTTGCTCATGTGATAATCTAATATAACAACATATAAGACAAAAACTCCTTTGGGGACATCTATAACTGCACTGACACATCACGCAGTGAAAGCAAGCATGAGACACGCGATGTCAGCTCGCACTCAAAACAATGATTACAATATCATCATAGTTCATAGACAATATCGCACACTCCTAAGCACTTAAAGAATGAACTTACAACTGAACTGACATTTACTCGTTTTCTTCTCTCCTCTCGCGTGCAGGAGACAGACGTAGGCTAATATGCTGCCGTAAGTGACGCGAATTGTCACGTGAACAAGCAAATCCACAAAGATAGAATTAAAAAAAATAATTAGGCCTACGCTAATTTCGAAAGCATTTAGATAAGTCTAAGTGTCATCTAAAATTTAAGACCTTTCACAAATAAAAATAAGACATTTTTTAAAAAAATCTATTTTTTAAGACTTTTTATGGCCTTAAATTAAAAAAAAATCAAATTTAAGACCTTAAGACTTTTTAAGGATCCGCGGGGACCCTGATTATTAATAAATATTCTAATATATTCAAATATTAATATGAATAAACAAACAAACTTTGAATATGATTTTTGGGCAAAAGTCAAAGCCCTAAACCTAATGTTCACACACAGTGCACACAACACCTGTGCTAATGCTGCCTTCAAGGGCTATCAGAAATTTCCATACTACAAACACTAAATCTGAACTACTTAAAGCTTTATAACCTTAATGTTCTTCAGCCTCACTAATGAAGAATCAGGAATAAACACCAACCTCTTTGTTCTTCAGTGTGTTTCATTCTGCAGTGTTCTGGATCTCTCATGTTCTCACTGTCCTTCAATAAACTCTGTCTTTGCAGATTTCAGCTCTTCCTGATGGTTTGATGCTCGTCTTCACTTGTAGCTGATGGGAATATTCCAGCATTTATTGGTGAATTGCAGTGGGAGGAGCTTCACTGATTTCTTCTTGATTTTGTCGGATCTGCTCCTCCTCCTTCACTTACTGAGTTTATGTTTTATGCTAATTTGCACATTTTATATTTATGTTCACCTATCACCTATCTATTAATGAAACTTTTAACTTTTATCTTAGGGTTTGCCTACCTCTAATTTAGGCAAAGATGTATTGAAAAAAACACAATAAAAAAAAAATACCAAATATAAAAAATGCAAGAATAAAAAATGAAATTACAAACATTTTTAGATATTGCCAAGAAACAAATACTAGCCCAAATGTTTAACAACTTATTTTTGATTATGTACTTTACTTTTGTGTTTAACTTTTATATGAAACACGGTTAAATCACAGATGAATGAAATAAATGTTCTAACACTTTATTTTACGGTGCCCTTGATACAGAGTAATTACTTAATTAATTACATAGTAATAAACATTGTAATTACATGTACCAAAATGTAATTAACATGTAACTAAGTTATGGTACAGCCTGTACTTACAGATTGTAATTACACACATGTAATAAGCAGCTACTGTTACACATATGTAACAAGCCGAGTCTGTTACATACATGTTACAAACTTGGTACATTGTAATTATGTAAGAAAGTACTTAGTACCACACATGTACCTTAGTTTGAATTAACTCACTAGTTCACAGCTTAAATACATGCATTAGCTTCCTAATTACATTGCAATTACATAATATTACACAGGTATAAGCAACGTAAAATAAAGTGTATCAAGACTGTACTTAAGTGGACTTCATGTGTATCTACATACATTATCCATATGTACCTTAGTTTGGATTAACTCACTAGTTCACAGCTTAAATACATGCATTAACTTCCTAATTACATTGCAATTACATAATATTACACAGGTATAAGCTAGTGTTGTTTTTGGCGGCCTGTTTTAATTTTAGTTTTAGTCTAGTCTTTGTGTCAGGCTGTCATTTTAGTTTTTATTAGTTTTAGTCACATTCATACTCTTTTTAGTCTAGTCAAGTTTTAGTCGACGAAAACTGATGACATTTTAGTCTAGTTTTAGTCAACGAAAACTGATGACATTTAGTCTAGTTTTAGTCGACGAAAACTGATGACATTTTAGTCTAGTTTTAGTCAATGAAAATTGTATTTTAGTCTCTTTTTAGTAATGCGATTCTATTTAACCCAGTCAATATAGAATTTCAAACAAGGCTTATAGGCTATTTAGTAGGCCTATATTTAGGGCTGTGACGGTGGCAGGTTTTTTTTTTTTTTTACCACCGCGGTAATGGACCAACTACCGGCGGTGGTTGGGGGGTTATTAAAAAAAAAAAAAAAAAAAAAAAAAAACTTGTTTTATATTTCCACACAAAGACGCGTGATATAGGCTACACTCTGCGCTTTGAGAGGGATGTGGCCGAGCAGGAAAACACGAAGATATCGATCTCTTTATGATATCTTCGTGTTTTCTACTTGATGTAAATTGGTTTGAAGAGCGCATTTTATCCTCCACAAGGGCGAGATATTTAGGCTATGTTTGAGATTGCGCTGCCAGAGAAAGTGAAACTAAAAATCACCCGCGCGTGTGAAACGCGCTTTACAGCTAAACTCGCGCCCTATGTCTAATATAACAAGCACTGTGTTAAAAAGAATTTGACATGCAAGTACAAATGTAGGCTATCTGTCCTACAGCGTTTTTCTACTTTACCACAAAGAATACGAATATAATAGGCCTAATTAAAAGCGAACCAAGAAACGTTTATAATCCCTTTAGAAAATGGGTGAATGAGACGTGAGTGAACATTTGGGAAAAGAAACAAGATATTCCATGCAGGGATGAGTCACGATTTTTGGATATTCGATTAGTTTATTTAATTATAGAATATTGAATAGGTTGTGCGATATTCTCTAAAATAAAATCTCCATGTTCTGGCGCTGATGCGACGTGTTCATGTAACCAGAGACGCTGCCAATAACATACAGCTTTCACAAAGAACCGGCAAAAGTAATGATTATGAATGTGTCAAATATATCAATGAGAAATTTTAATAGAATAACTAATGGATTAATATATTGTTAAATTTGCTGATAATCGGGTGACCAGATCGCAATCCAGAATTTAAAGCCGACAAAGCTATGGGTTCACGCACAACTCTCTCATTCGTCGTGACGTTATAACATTTCGTCTCGTCTCGTTTTGGTCAACGAAAATGAAGAGACATTTTAGCATAGTTTTTTTTTTTTAAACCACATTTAGTCTCGTTTTTATTCGTCAACGATATTGCATTATGCATGTATTTTAGTCATCGTCACATGACCATGCATTTACGTCTAGTCTCGTCTCGTTTTCGTCAGGTGATAACGGTTCGTTGACGACAATATTTCGTCATAATTTTCGTTGACGAAAGCAACACTAGTATAAGCTACGTAAAATAAAGTGTATCAAGACTGTACTTAAGTGTACTTAATTTGTATTTACATACCTGATCCATATGTACCTTAGTTTGAATTAACTCACTAGTTCAGGGCTTAAATACATGCATTAGCTTCTTAATTACATTGCAATTACATAATATTACACAGGTATAAGCTACATAAAATAAATTGTATCAAGACTGTACTTAAGTGTACTTCATTTGTATTTACATACCTTATCCATATGTACCTTAGTTTGGATTAACTCACTAGTTCAAAGCTTAAATACATGCATTAACTTCCTAATTACATTGCAATTACATAATATTACACAGGTATAAGCTACGTAAAATAAAGTGTATCAAGACTGTACTTAAGTGGACTTCATGTGTATCAACACACCTTATCCATATGTACCTTAGTTTGAATTAACTTACTAGTTCACAGCTTAAATACATGCATTAACTTCCTAATTACATTGCAATTACATAATATTACACAGGTATAAGCTACGTAAAATAAAGTGTATCAAGACTGTACTTAAGTGGACTTCATGTGTATCTACATACCTTATCCATATGTACCTTAGTTTGAATTAACTCACTAGTTCACAGCTTAAATACATGCATTAGCTTCTTTATTACATTGCAACTACATAATATTACACAGGTATAAGCTACGTAAAATAAAGTGTATCAAGACTGTACTTAAGAGTACTTAATTTCTATCTTACCTTGTCCATATGTACCTTAGTTTGGGTAAACTCACTAGTTCACAGCATAAATACAAGCAGTAGCTTCCCAACTACATTACAATGACTGAATACTGTATTTTAACTCAATAGTGTAGAGTTGAATTGATGTGGTGTTACCCTTTCCATCCACCTGCCTGCACACAAAAGGTGACATTATCAAAATGACAAATTTATTTTCCCCCTTCAAATACAACATATAATTAACTGCTAAAATGTACAATGTTTCACAAACATTAATGAGAATACATATTTTATAAATGAAATTTACACTCTAAAGTGTATTCTTGAAAGTCCACTGAGGTCAGTGGACAAAAGCCAAAACTAATGGACTCACACTCTGTATTTTTGACTTATGTCGTGAATGAGCCTTCCAAAGATGCCTTTCTTGGTTTTCTTTCCTAGCCAATATGTCCATTCAATAAACTTCAAGTGGCTCTTTAGCATTTTCTCAGTACGGTTCCCCCTTAATCTCCACACTTGTCCTTTAATTGTTTGCCAGTATCTCTCAATGTGTTGAGTGTGGCTGCCAGTCTGTGGATCCACAAAGTTATTCTTGTGGTTTACCGGATAGTGATGATATCCTTCTTTAGTGAGGGACTGTACATATGCCCGCCAGGAATCACTGTAGATTGTTGAACCGCTTCTAACATGCCGTTTAATGATTGGGATCAGAGTTGTGCGTGCTCGTGAAGGGACCAGCTTAAGAACAGGTCTTCGGCTACTGTGGTGTACTTCTAACAGACCAAACACCCATCCATGTCTTGCCCAAGTACCACCATACCGTCCACGGTTATACTATAAGAAATACATAATTTCAGTTATGTATACACAAATACACAATACATCTTAAAAGTTTGCACATAAAATCTTAACCAAATGCAGTTCTGCTATGCTAAATTACTAGTAATTACTAATTACTAACTAGATTTGAGCTGATTTTTTTTTTTTTTTACCTTTCTTTTATGAGTGAATTTTGACTCATCAATTACAACGAAACGATGTCTCGATCGCCCTCCAATTTTGAATTGGTGCTTTCTTTTCATCCTTCTCAATGCATTTGTGCACACCTTTTAATTAAAAACCATTGTTAGAAAGCATAAAAAGCAAACTATTACACCAGATTTAGTTTCAAGCATATGAAGAGTTCAGATGCAAAAGCCTCTAAGTGCCATCTGAAATTTCCTCCTAGAATGATCATTTTTATGAAGCTTGTATATTTAAGTTCAGTAATTTCACTTAAATGGCAATGAAAATTACCTATTAATTGCCATTTAAGTGAAATTATTGAAAGTAAATATACGAGCTTGATAAAAATGATCATTCTAGATGAAAATTTCAGATGGCATTAACAGGTTTTTGCATCTGAACTCTTCATATGTACTCTAAACTTGATTTGTTTACAATTTTTTCAACAATCCCAGGATGCACACCAGAGTTGTATTTAACAAAATGGGAATTTACATTATAACAGAACAGAATCCAAAACTAATCAAATCAAAACTAACACTTAAGCTTACCTTTCTGAGCTTTTTGTTCATTTTTGAGAGTGTTGTTGAACTGGATGCCACTCCATCTTCCATCATGTCAATCTGGCGTAATCTCAATCCTTGAGCGAACCTATAAAACAACAAAGTTAGTATTTACAAAACGTAAAACCTTACCATAGTCAGAAATTAAAGTTTGTGACATTTTCCCAATGAAAATGATCATTAGGGGGATTTGTTTTTACTTACATTATATAATGTATCTGTCCCATCTTTTATATAAAAAAAATTACTTAAAATTGCATCTGTAGTGGCAAATTGTTTAATGCTGCCCAGATGTGGCATACATGCATTTACACAGCAGTTAAACATTTTTATTTTAATTTTACATTTAAATTAACAATAATAAAATGAATGAAAAAGGCCAATGGTACCTTTAAATAACCTAAATTATGAGGCATGTTATATATTTATAGATATTTGTCATGCTTGCAAAAAAAAAAAAAAAAAAAAAAAAACTATTAGATTTTTTTTTAAATGTTCCAACATGAATTTGAGCAAGAAAATCAGTGTTTTTAAGCCTGCACAAATAAATACTACATGTTCATACAGAACAAACTTATATAAGTTAATAAATGTATATTAATGTATATAAGGAAATAAATAATATATATCAGATTCTTTCAGATTGGGGCCTATGGTTGGGGCACACATTCAACTGCAGAACAGGGTTAATGCAAGTAACTCAAGACATGTTTTATTCTATTTTTACATAATAAACTTGGTTTGTGTACTAACACATCAATACATACTAATTAGAGGTTTATGATATGTTAGTTTCCTAGTATAAAATTGTGTTTAAAGAAACACAACAAATAGATTATTTTGTTGATACTAGTATACCTACTGTATATAATTGAATTTGTTAGATAATGCTATTTGTCTTTCCTTCCTGTAATGGGGTGGCTCAGGGAGAAGCCACAGAAACAGCTTGTTGTATAACCAAAAGAATATCCAGTAAACAACAACAACAACAACAACAACAACAACAACAACAAAAAAAACCTGCAAGCATAATCATAAACAAGCCATAAATTCACTGGGACTCTTATTTTGACATGTTTATGCTTTACTACTGTTGCTACAGTTTTACTTCTTTTTATTCTTGGTTTTTTTTTTTTCTCTTTTTTACCAAAATTTTTTTATGACCATGATCGAGGGACATAAAATATGCCCTTTTACAACCATATAACATATTACAATAATATTAAAAACACAATTCCACAAGCCAGTACAATGTGCAACATCGCAGCATTTTGACTTTGAAATCACATGTATCGACATTTCTCTGTTTTTCCATCGGCAGGAAAAATGAATAACACTTAATATTATAATTAAGAATTTTGCTATAATAATTAAGCTATTTTACCCTCTTTATATGGCCTTAAATCTGGTCAAACAGAGCCACGGAAATCCTATAACATGTCTGATGGCTACTTAACTTCTAAGAAAGCATGTTGTGGAGTTTAATGATATATATATATATATATATATATATATATATATATATATATATATATATAAAATTGTGTGAATTACCTGTAAATAAACATAAACCATTGATGAAGGTCTTTATGAGATCCTGAAAAAATTGATCCAGTCCGGATTGATTTTTTCTTCCTTTGGGTGTGGTTCTGTTTGCGATAGCACACCCTGTTTTTTTTTTGTTTTTTTTAAAGAAAGAAAAAGATGAATGGTAGTAAAGTGATCAGTAAATTAAAAATAAATAAATGACTCCTTTTTTCCAAACCACTCACCAGGTATATCCATCTTTTCTGTTGTCTTTCACGAACTTCATTTTTCTTCTGCAGTGTCCACATCTCATTTTTTTGGCCAATAATTTATTTCGCTGCATCCATTTAATAAGCTTTATCTTGTCATTTTGTTTGTGCTGTGGCAATGGTACAGACACCATATTTGAAATCCCGCGCTGCCGCGCCTAGCCGCCAACCTGCGCGTGCGCGGTTTCTGTACGTCAACCGCATTACCACGTGACCCAATAACGTTCTCTATTGTTTAAAAAAAGGAATCGTCTGGAGACGCCTGCAAAACGAGTACGAGTCGAGAAGATACTGTAGGTATGGTATAAGTGTTTTTGTTGCTATATACATATTTAGATAATATATTGATGTGAGATGTATTAAATTATGTAGGATTGTTGATTGCACTGTCTCATTTGACTGCTTTACTATAAACTTTACAATAGGCAATAACCACTACAGTCTATGGTCAGACTCTCTCTCTCTCTCTCTCTCTCTCTCTCTCTCTCTCTATATATATATATATATAGCCTATATATATATATATATATATATATATATATATATATATATTGTCTATGTATCTCTATCTATGTATATCTATCTCTTTCTCTCTATCTTGATAGATATACATATACTTACTTTTAATAAAAATAAAGTACATTCACCGATTTTAA
Source organism: Rutilus rutilus (assembly GCA_021464565.1). NCBI lineage: Eukaryota > Metazoa > Chordata > Actinopteri > Cypriniformes > Leuciscidae > Rutilus > Rutilus rutilus. The sequence continues at coordinate 47,880,920 of JAJAQA010000006.1, forward strand.
TATTAAATATCATAGCCAAAAAAGTTTTAATGATGTGGTTTATCACTATTTATTCTGACCCAGGTCCACCATGGCCAGCAAAAGAGGGAAAAAGAAAATGAAAAAAAGTATGGATGAAGAGACTGTAGAGAGCCCCAAAAATGTGACAGAAGATCTACAAGTTGCTGAAGAAGTAGAGAAGCATGGAGAAGACCAGATCATGCTAGATGAAGATAATGTGTCCAGCGAGGAGAGTGTACAGTGTGATGAGATGGTTCTGGCCAGTGGTAAGAGTTTAATCATTGTATTCGGTCTTGATTCTGAGAATGTAAGCATTCCTCAATTGAAATTTTGAAATATAGATATTTGCCTTAGATTTTTAACTGGTACACAGAAACGGGACCACACTTATTAAGCATACTTAATAAGCATACATTGCTTATTTTATTAACATTGATGTTTCAAGTTCATTTTTATTATCAGACAATGTCACTGATTTTAATTTAGTAGATTATTTTTAACATCATGCTTTTTTATCTTATGTTAAAATGGTATTGTCAAATAACATTTGTTTATTTATTTGTTACATTTTGTTTTATCTCTTATTGAAATCTTATTTAGCGCTTTGGTTAAAGTGGAAATCTAAGTGCTTCATAAATATGCCTTAACTCTACATTAAGTATTTTGTTGATTGCAGATAAAACCAGCTACCTGAAGTTGCTGAAGAAAAATAAAAGACTGCGGAAAAAAATTAAGAAAATGCATGAGGAAATTGACATTTTGAAGAAAAAATTGAGGGCAAGAACAGGTTGGTGACTATGGCTGGGTGAGGTCTGTTAAGATGTTAGCGGAATGAAATGTAGAACTGCTTTGCGACAACAGGATGGGGCTGATTTTAAAATAAGTCATTTTTGCAAAGATTACCCATTTCTTTTCAAGCTTTAGTTCTTTGTCAGGAGATAGCAGATGCCAAAGCTTAAAATACATCCACAGTAAAAAAAAAAAAATTTACTGGCAGTTGAGGCTTATTTATGGTGTGAACTGAAGGCACTTGAATACAAATGAAAACCAGTTCACACAAAAAGTACATTTTTATAATGTGATGTTTTTTTTTTTTTTGGGGGGTGGGGGGGCAGGGAAGTCAAAAAAGTACAAATCCCGTGATTCAGATGATTCCAGCTCCACCTCCACCTCCAGCTCCAGCTCAAGCTCCACCTCCAGCTCCACCTTCAAATCCACCTCAAGCTCCTCACTTTCATCCTCTTCGTTCTCCAAAATGAAGAAATCCCGCAAGAAGAGTAAAAAGGAGCACTGTCATCCTCTGGCAATGGCGAGAGGTACTGTTGTGTTTGGCAACCATTTTGCAATTAAGGGCCATAGTTTAACCTTTTTTTTTTCTAACAGGAATAACTACTATTAGGGACACTTATCATTTGAAATGTTTATCCCTTGGCACACCTTCCTAGGCTTGCCAACGTCTTATTATATTTAGTAAATGAATACATAAGACTTCAATTAACATCAAATTTACATCATACATCAATAACAAGATACAATGATTAAATACAAATGTGTAAAAGAGTCATGATTGTTATTCTAAGAATGTTTTATAACTATGCAATTTGCTAGAATGTTGTTGGGCTTACCTCACATGTTTCTTGTTTTTCTTCAGAAATAATGGGATAGCCTGCAATAGATTAGCCAGCAGACAGGGCAGTTCACAGTAGAGTGCACATACTGGATAACAGTGTTCTTCAAATCTGACTTTGGTGGACCTGTAGAGTTTAGCTCCATCCCTAATACATTTTTTTTTCTTTTTTTTACTATTGATAGAATCCTGCTGTTCTTACCTGCAGTGGTTCCCAAACCCTGTTTTTGAAGCCCCCAACACTGTACATTTCACATGTCCCCATTGAACACACCCAATTCAATACTACATCTCAATTCGCCTTCATATACTACACCCTAAAAGTATACTCCTTTTGTGAGGAAAAAGTACATACATTTGAGTATGTATGAGAGGCATAGTATCCAGCTTTGGGACATAATACTTCATCATCTTTAACAGACAGCTCTGTTGCTTAGTTATGTGCATCCTGTCACCGTTTAAACTGCCCTGTCAATCATCTTATCACAGTTCCACATTCCACAGATCCACAGTCTTTCATGAGGAGAAACTCTCATGTGGATAACAATTAATAAATAGGTTTACGTATATTAAACAACATTGAATAAATATTTTTTTTCAATGCATGTAGACAAGAAAGTTGTTTGGCTGGCAGTTTATATGACACAGACTTGATTCTTGTCTGTACTGTGATCATTTACAATGCTGCCTATGACAATTGGGTGGGAGTAAGCAATGCTATTTAAAATAATTTCAGTCCTATTCTAGTCAGTTTAAAGTAAATGGCTTATAATTCTGTTTTTCTTGTTTTCTTTGCAGCTCGCACAATTGACGATGTGGTACGTCGGTACCACAAAGTTGCGAAGGCCTACAAGAGTCAGGGGAGCATGAATAAGGCCTTCAAATTTGTAGGTGTGGATCGTAACACACTGGCTCTGTCTGCTCCCCTGGCTGAAATTACAATCGCAGCTCCAAAGTTTTTAAAGAGCCTCCCACCATTTAATCTCAAAAAAGAGAAGCTTTTAGATTATTCAAAGCGTTGTGCAGAATCAATGACTCCAGAGGTCCGTGCTAAAATTGAAGAGCTAAAAGCGAAAGGCAAGCTTCTGCCAATCAAGTATAAATATAGATAAGACCCTTATTTTTCAGTTGTTTTATATTGGGGCTATTGTATTATTTGTTTCTGAATCAGTCCCGGTAATATGTTTTGCTTAACAATGTTTAAAAAGCCATTTTATTTTTGTGTTGCAATCTTTTAAAACTTCAGAATAAAGTTTTGAATTGTAAAAATCTGCTCACATCTCATTAATTTCCATTATTTGTATTGACAGGCAGGTGGCTACAAAGGGTAGGTACACTTAAAGTTTGGGTATATTTAATTTGTAGCCTTATGCTTTGTTTTTTTAGCATTCAAAAATCACTCGTCTATGAACAGGCTACACTCAAATAGTGTATGCAGATATCAGCGGACTGTGCTGATGACAAAAATCATGTATTTATGCTCTGAACTAGTGAGTTAATCCAATCTAAGGCACAGATGGATAAGGTAAAATAGAAATGAAGCACACTTAAGTACAATCTTGATACACTTTATTTTACGTAGCTTATACCTGTGTAATATTATGTAATTGCAATGTAATTAGGAAGTTGATGCATGTATTTAAGCTGTGAACTAGTGAGTTAATTCAAACTAAGGTACATATGGATAAGGTAAGATAGAAATGAAGTACACTTAAGTACAGTCTTGATACACTTTATTTTACGTAGCTTATACCTGTGTAATATTATGTAATTAGGAAGTTAATGCATGTATTTAAGCTGTGAACTAGTGAGTTAATTCAAACTAAGGTACATATGGATAAGGTATGTTGATACACATGAAGTCCACTTAAGGACAGTCTTGATACACTTTATTTTACGTAGCTTATACCTGTGTAATATTATGTAATTGCAATGTATTTAGGAAGCTAATGCATGTATTTAAGCTGTGAACTAGTGAGTTAATTCAAACTAAGGTACATATGGATAAGGTGTGTTGATACACATGAAGTACACTTAAGTACAGTCTTGATACACTTTATTTTACGTAGCTTATACCTGTGTAATGTTATGTAATTGCAATGTAATTAGGAAGTTAATGCATGTATTTAAGCTGTGAACTAGTAAGTTAATTCAAACTAAGGTACATATGGATAATGTATGTAGATACACATGAAGTCCACTTAAGTACAGTCTTGATACACTTTATTTTACGTAGATAATACCTGTGTAATATTCTGTAATTACAATGTAATTAGGAAGTTAATGCATGTATTTAAGCTGTGAACTAGTGAGTTAATTCAAACTAAGGTACATATGAATAAGGTAAGATAGAAATAAAGTACACTTAAGTACAGTCTTGATACACTTTATTTTACGAAGCTTATACCTGTGTAATATTATGTAATTTCAATGTAATTAGGAAGCTAATGCATGTATTTAAGCTGTGAACTAGTGAGTTAATTCAAACTAAGGTACATATGGATAAGGTATGTAGATACACATGAAGTCCACTTAAGTACAGTCTTGATGCACTTTATTTTACGTAGCTTATACCTGTGTAATATTATGTAATTGCAATGTAATTAGGAAGCTAATGCATGTATTTAAGCTGTGAACTAGTGAGTAAATTAAAACTAAGGTACATATGGATAAGGTATGTAAATACAAATGAAGTCCACTTAAGTACAGTCTTGATACAATTTATTTTACATAGCTTATACCTGTGTAATATTATGTAATTGCAATGTAATTAGGAAGCTAATGCATGTATTTAAGCTGTGAACTAGTGAGTTAATTCAAACTAAGGTACATATGGATAAGGTATGTAAATACAAATGAAGTACACTTAAGTACAGTCTTGATACACTTAATATTACACTACGTAAAATAATGTAATTGCAATGTAATTAGGAAGTTAATGCATGTATTTAAGCTGTGAACTAGTGAGTTAATTCAAACTAAGGTACATATGGATAAGGTATGTAAATACAAATGAAGTCCACTTAAGAACAGTCTTGATACACTTAATATTACACTACGTAAAATAATGTAATTGCAATGTAATTAGGAAGTTAATGCATGTATTTAAGCTGTGAACTAGTGAGTTAATTCAAACTAAGGTACATATGGATAAGGTATGTAAATACAAATGAAGTACACTTAAGTACAGTCTTGATACACTTTATTTTACGTAGCTTATACCTGTGTAATATTATGTAATTGCAATGTAATTAGGAAGCTAATGCATGCATTTAAGCTGTGAACTAGTGAGTTAATTCAAACTAAGGTACATGTGTGATACTAAGTACTTTCTTACATAATTACAGTGTACCAAGTTTGTAACATGTATGTAACAGACTCGGCTTGTTACATATGTGTAACAGTAGCTGCTTATTACATGTGTGTAATTACAATCTGTAAGTACAGGCTGTACCATAACTTAGTTACATGTTAATTACATTTTGGTACATGTAATTACAATGTTTATTACTAAGTAATTAACTAAGTAATTACTCTGTATCAAGGGCACCGTAAAATAAAGTGTTACCTGAAACTTACCTATATCCTGTAGATGTCACAATAGCTGATCGTGTCGTTTGCTCAAATCTGTTAATGTGTCAATTTACAGATCTGAAGACATCAGCATAATGAATGAGGAGAAAACAGGATCTATTGACATGAAATAAAGAGGCTTTTCAGCTGCTCTGATAATAGTGATGAGCCATAGACTATCAATACTCATTCAACAAGCCATTCAGGATCAGTAGATCATCTCACTTTATAATTGCTGCTAGAAACAGATTGTTTGAGTCAGAATATCTGCTAAAAAAGCCTATAAATAAAAAAAAATAAATAAAAAAAGGTTAATCACAGATGAATGAAATAAATGCTCTTATGAAGCTTACCCATCTTTATCAACTATTGTAATTTGTCTATATAAATATAATTATATTTTTATCCTAATAACGTTCATAACACTTACTTCGCTAGCATACCGTTTTGTCTGTGAAGAGAAAAACATAATAAAAACTTTATTTTTAAAGTCAGCAGACACAAATAGCGACAAACCCGATGAAAACCATCAGGAAATGTCGCCGTAAAATGATATTTAATCTGTATAAAGAGCATTTTACAATTACGTGAAATAGCGTGAACAGTTTACCTCAGAAGTCTCGACACTGACGGAGCGCGCGCTTGATGACGTCATCACCGCAAGGCGAAATCAGGCAGCAGATATTATATTATTTCAAAGTTTGTATATATATATATATATATATATATATATATATATATATATATATATATATATATATATATATAGCCTACTTAGACAACGTTTAAACTGAAATGTAAGTGATTATATTATAGTGAATTTTTGGATAAATTTGGGTTTCCAGTTACACTGAAAGAGTATTTGAATGTATTTTTTGTATTTGATGCCATACATTTTATAAGAACTTGTGGAAGGGATTTTTCAGGCAATATATGTTAAATACAGCATTGACAGACATTGATATTCTGAAATACAATTGTACTAATAAACATATTAGGATTATAAGATGGAATCATAAAAGCTAAAAGTGTGGTCCAGTGCATTTAGACATATAAACTGGAATAAGGCTTGGTGTATTTGTGAAGCATACTGCTTAAATAATAAAATAAAAGTGGTTACATTACATACAAATTGTACAAAGTATATATCCAGCTAAAAGTGTGTTAGAGAGGTTTAATTTAGAAATTGATTATTCATGTAATTTTTGTTCAATAGAAAAATCTATTATCTAAAAAAGATCTATTATCCATTTGTTTTGTAATTGTATAGGCCTATACTGTATAGGCTATACACAAAGATTTTGGGGTGGATGTGGAAAGGAAAACAAATGTTATGAATAAATTAAATAATTTTGATATGTATTATACCAATGAAAGTATTAAGTAATAATAATAATAATTTTACTTTCATTAACTTTTTATTATGTTGGGAAATTTTCATTTAGACAAGTAGAAATTATCAGGATCCAAGCCAAATTGTATTCATTTTCAGTGTGAATGCCACGAAAAAAACACATAAAACACATCTAAAATGGGAAAGAGCTGTAAGATTGACTGTACAAAATAGATTTGAGAAGAAATCTGAGGTATTTTTTTACAGACTGCCGGAAGCTACAGAACAGAGAAACAAATGAGTCGTTGCAATTCACAGAAACAACTGGATCCAGGCAGAGAAAGGTGGATTTGCAGTTATTATTTGGTGTCGCACATGCTGAACTTTACTGCGCCATTTTAGGGTTGTGTTCTTCCCTTTCTGTTTCAGTTATTCAAAAATATGTAAAATGATATACAAGAATAAAACATTTAGGCTGCTTTCAGACTGTCAGTCCAAATCCGATTTTTGTGCATTTCCGATCATTTTTAAGTGTGCAAAATAAATAAATAAATAAAAAACACGCATGAAATTTGATTTTAACAAATCCATTTCAAGCTACTTTAAATGTGTGATTTCGTCTGACGTCAGACGTTGTTATAGGAAACATTTCTGCAGAAACAAGGTTGTGTTGTTGCAAAGTGGAAAATGACAATATAACAGAGACATGTTTTGAAACTGGCGGAGACGACAGCAGGGAATAAAGCAGCTAGGACGAATTTGGTCAGTATCGGTCTGGATCAAACTGAATAAAGGTTTGGTTCGTTTCTAGTGTGAATGCATTTTCTGTATGGCTCGGAGTTTCAGACCATTTACAGGAAGTTCCGGTGATTCCCGGAGGATTGCTTACAGTCTTCTCCGCCTTTCCTGTCGGCGACGATCAAATGTTCGCACAGTGAGGACGTCCATTTGGCGAATTTGAACTAGCCTTGAGTATAGCTGGAGCTGCAGGGAGTAATGCCGTAATAATAACAGAATAGTGGCAACGATATGCTTTTGTTCATTCATTCCTGTAAAAGTTACCCGCCGAATTGACAACTGACGTCAGACGCACGTCTGTTTACAAACCAGTGTCAAGATGCAGCCCACATAAAGCCCCTTTCACACAGCGCGATGATCCCGGCAAATTGCCGGGAAATTCCCAGAACGCCTTGTGTGTGAACGCAAACATTACCCGGGATTGATGCTGGGTTGTGGACCTAGTAACATTGGCGTGTTCAGTACCGGAAAGTGCACTGTGTGAACAAAAGCCGTAATAATGCTGTGACGTAGTGATGACGCTAAAGCCGGGATCGTTCTCCAGCTGTGAAACGGTACGTAATGCGTTACATAACACAATGCTTAATCATAAAACATATGTACAATAACATTACAATGTCCAGCAATCGATTTAAATAGTACATTGATTGGGTTTAAGTGGTCGTTCAATGAGGCCTATTATATGTTGATCCGACTAATTTACGTGTGTATTTAAGTGGTCCGGGAGTAGAACTTTTGCCAAGCATATCCGAGGTTCTGGGTTCTAAACCGCACTCTTATGGTGCCTTCACGTGCTATGGTAATTATGGTAAATACCAAAAGCCAACCTGGAAAATGCACATGAACACCCCCTCATGTGGTATTTTCCACTGGGCAACTCGTAGAATATTTTGTTGCACGAGTTGCCGAGATGAGATAACCTTTGACCTTTTCAAAATGGCGGAGAGCATCGCAAGAGTCGTGAATGATAAGCATTGTACACAACTAAACGTTTTTTGCTACTGTTAGCGGACAGTTTTTGTAGCCTATACAATGTTGTGTCATTAACAATTGTAATATAATGCATTAACACTCAGTGTCAGTTTTAAAAATACCGTTATGGCTTGGTGTTACCTACCCAGAGCAGATGCTAGCTAGCAGTCAATAGGAGCCTGGATCTGAGAGTCCATCTTTTCCCTACATTACGACAACAAAAGCACTTGAACACAACACACTGGTAAATACCAGTTCACAAGTGGAAAACATCATCTTTTCCATAGCACGTGAAGGCACCATTATACCCCTTTTCCACCAAGAAGAACCAGGTGCTGGTTCGGAGCTAGAGCTAGTGCCGGTTCGACTGACGAGCCTCCAAAGAACCGGTTTGCTTTTCCACAGGCTAAAAGAGCCAGTGCAGAGCCAGGTATTATGTCACAGCTACGTCTCATCTTTCTCAGCAACGTTAGCGCGGCGGCGCCAAACACAAACACATCATCAACAATGGCGGACGTTGCTTTGCTATTGATGTTCATGGCTTTGCGGACCTACATCGGCATCCAAACACGGCGAATCCAACGTGTTCGCGCAGCGCGCCATTATTTGTACAGACGGAGATTACAAGCAAGAGTAACGGTATGTACATAACATTTATTTTTAACAATAAGATGCCGACTTTAGCCTTAGATTTATATTTTAGTCCATCGTGTTTAGCTGCTGTTAGCTCGATTAGCTGCTATTTGAAAATGGCGGTCACAAGTTTCTCTTCAGTCTTGTTGGCCACGGTAACCCCGCCCCCAGCCTCTGACGCAAGCGGTTCTTTCTTGGCTCCGTTCAAGACCCTGCAATGATTTGGTGCTCCTTAAGAACCAGTTTTACTGGTTCGGAGCTGGTGCTTTGGCGGTGGAAAAACAAAGAACTGATTTGAAACTAGGCTCTGGCTCCGAACCAGCACCAGCTCTGCCTTGGTGGAAAAGGGGTATTATAGTTATTATGTTTTTCAGTGGTTGTATATCAGGCAGGGACACTTTGTGTGCTTTTTGTTTTCTAATTTCATCGGAACGAATAGAGTCTCTCCACAACAGATTGAAGCGCGCGTCCGAGTGAAGGCTGTGCACGAGCCAGACACAAACATAGTATCCACGCCACTGATCGCAGCGGCAACGAGCACTCTGTCAGTTGATTTAAAAAACAACACATTTCAGCGCTAGATCGCCTCTTATTTAACAAACGAACTAAATGAATGCTCTGCTAGTTAACTGGAGATGTTTTGTTTATTTGTATTGGTACATTCGTGCCGCGAGATGTTTCAAAAGTGGTGGGGACAATATCGACCTTAGAATATAGTGGTGGGGACATGTCCCACCCGCAAATTACGCCTATGAACCAAACCAAAACTAACCGAATGTATACAATGTATCAAAACATCAACTTTGGTTCGGACCTTGTTGCGGACTCTCAGGTGTGAAAACGCCCATCGGGTGCTCTCACACTGGCAGTTTAGTTCGGAACGGGGTGCGGCTCACATGAAAAATCGCTAATGTGAACTGCCATGTGGACCGTGGTGCGCACTGGGGTACCGAACCCGAGACTCCCTGGAGGAGGCGCTCTGAGTTAGGTTGCTCCTGAACCGTGCAGCGGTTCGCGTGAATGTGAAAGCAACAGGGACTCGGGTACGCACGTGTTCAGGAAGTAAAGTATCCTGCGCATGCGTTTTAGCTGATCATTAAGTATTTAGTTAAATAAAACACATGTAAGGGATGATAGTGTTGATGATTTACCTTGGATACGAGCGAGAGTGAGTCTCTTCAAAAGAGTCCGTTTGCAAGCAGTTGAAAGCCACCTTATACGAGACACACACACACAGTACACCTGCGTTGTTTACTCAGCTGCGCATAATAGCACTGAATTAATTGACCCGCGTTCTGTTTTTTATCGTGCGCCGTGCACGTTTGTGATGACGTAAGATGCACGCAAACGCACCAGGGTTTGATAGAATCAAGTTGCGTGTGAAACCAGACCTACGCTGCGGGGGAATCGGGAACAAACGCGCCCGGGTTCGGACCGCAGCAAACGAGACCAGTGTGAAAGCACCCATGAAGATTATCTTTATTCACTGTGACAAAGTTAAATGATGTTTCTTTGTCCTGTCGATCGCTGAGGCTGGTTAGGACAGATTTAGGGGTCGTTACAGAGACGATACCATTGCAACTAAAAATGGAAAGTATTGCCACTGGCGAAAGCCTGCATTTTTTTTATACGGGTTTCAAAGTGCAAGTTTTTGAAAATAATACCATTATTGTCACAGTGTAAACTACAAAAACGTAAATGTGTGTTACCTGTTCAATCTATAGGCGCGTAGTGTTTCTTTACAAAGTGACATCGCCCACTACTGGCCTGGCAGCAGAATACAGCGTCTTTAGGCGCTTTCACAGATACGAGTGAACTGGGATAATTTTGACAACATTGTCATCTCAATGCACAAAAGCTAAATTTGCACATTTTTTATTTCTGATTTTAGTGCATTGTTGTCTTCTAAATGTACCCTCAATATTGAAAATATTTTATTGCTCTGCTGTGTTACTGTGTCACGTTTGATGAGGATGCAGTTTCACACTTGAAAGTGCTGGATCTGAGGATGATCTATTTCCTGTGATTGTTTTTCGTATGCCTGTGTAGAGCAGATGAATGAGTGAAGCTCTTCCCACATGCAGTGCAGTGATACGGTTTCTCTCCAGTGTGGATCCTCTCGTGTGTTTTCAGATGTCCTGGCCGACTGAATCTCTTGTCGCAGTGTGAACACTTGTAAGGTTTCTCTCCAGTGTGAGTCCCCTCGTGCCGTTTCAAACATCCAGTTGTAGTAAAACTCTTCCCACACTTAAAGCACACATGAACTTTTTCACCAGTGTGTATTTTCTGATGTACTTTTAAATTGTGCAGATGTGAAAAACTCTTTCCACAGAAAGAACATGAATGTGGTTTCTCCTGTGAATGAACTAACATGTGGCTTTTCAGGTCTGAAGCCCTCAAAAATGTTTTTCCACATTGATCACATGAGAACGGTTTCTCTCCAGTGTGGATCCTCATGTGATCCTGAAGGGTTCCTTGTTGTGTAAAACTATTTCCGCACTGATCACATGTGAACGGTTTCTCTCCAGTGTGGATCCTCATGTGAACCTTGAGACTCTGTTTGTGTGTGAAACTCTTTCCACACTGACGGCAAGTGAAACATTTCTTGTCTCTTCTTTTCAGTAAAGAAATACTTTCAGTCTGTGAGCGAGTTTTTTCTTCAGTTTTGACAAGATGATATTTCTCCTCCTCTTCACTCTCCTCATTCTCCAGAATCACATCTGAAACAAAAGTAATTTGTAGGGCTGTCAAGCAGTTAATTTTTTTTAATATAATTAATTGAAAATCAAATTTGGCTGAGAAATTACGTCCAAAAGATAATTTAAAGTCATTATCAGAGGATTTGTCAGCATGCATAATTTAGCACTAAACAAAAACTCATTTTTGAGAGGTGAGTGGTGTAACACTTCGCCTAGTATTCACACCCAGAGTAATTGCCACAAGTAAGTAAATACTCAGTAAGACAAGAAATAGATGCAAAAGTGCGTATAATTCATAAATGAGGAAAATAATACCAGCAATACATGATAGGAAATCGCTCACAGAGTCGAAGCATTTCAAAATAGAAGGAAAAAGTCACATCCACAACAGAAGCAGTGCAAAAGTTCTTATCTGGATAGACTTATCTGTATAATCCATCATAAATCATGAGCGTAACTAGGGCTGGGCGATATGGAGCAAAAAATATATCTCGATATATTTTGCTATATCTCTATATACGATATATATCTCTATCTTTACAGGAAAAATAACCCCCCAAAACTACTGCAAAAACAGATATGCCAAATACCACAAAGTCTTTTTTATTGAAGTGCAAAGTGGTAGGCAGTTCATGTAGGAACAAAGTGCTTCTGCAACATTTAAAAATTATATTTATTTAACTGTAAAATAAAAGAAATAATACATATTGCCTTTTCATTCAAAAATAAAACAACTCAACTCAAGCTCATCATTGCATTAACTCTCTTGTAGCCATCAACAAATAACCAAAAAAACAAGTTTGTGTAACTCTTTTGCTAGAAGCTTTGGTTGGCACCAACTTTCGGCATTCACGGCAGTAGACATCTGTCTGCTGTTCGTCCGACGCCTTAAAACCGAAGTATCTCCATTAGGGGTGTAACGGTTCACAAAATTCACGGTTCGGTTCGACACGATACACTTGTGTCACGGTTCAGTACGGTTTCGATACAGCAAAAAGAAAGAAATGCCAGAGAAATTTCCTTGATTTAATTTTGTTTAATTTAAGTTCATTCATGGCACAATGTTCCTTCCTGGTTTCCACATCAGCGTAGTTTGAACCGTTAATAACGGAGAAATGTGAATGTTTCTCACTAGATCTCGCAGCGATGTTATTACTTCAGTGGCGAATTCAAATGCTTTCTTTACTGGATCTCTTAGCGCTGTGTAGTAACAGTGTCGCATGATCACGATCGGCTCGCGCTGCACTGGTCCAAACTGATAAACGGTCCTTCAACCACACAATAACGAGCAGTTTCGTTCCGCTTGCATTACGTTTGCCATTTGATGTTGGGCAATGTTGTGGTCGCGCCGGCGTCTCTTACATTATGAGGGCGCTTGCCACACGCATTTGAAATAACGAAATTTTAGTTGGCAGGAAAAATGCATACCGAAAACCGAACCGAAAGCCTCGTACCGAACGGTTCAATATGAATATGTGTATCGTTACACCCCTAATCTCCATATAATTGAGCCAGTTGTCCTTTTTTTTAAGACGAGTTCTAGCCGGCTCCGGCCTGGTTGCGGGCGCCGCCATGTTGAATGAGACAACACGCGAGGGGAAGGGGAACAAAAGCAAGGAGGTGGGGGCGAGCGGGGGCACACACAGCACAGAGAAGGCAAACTAATCAGAATTAAATATAAACAATATATCGATATATACGATATGTCAAAATCCATATCTATAAAAAATATCTCGATATACTTTAAACATCGAGATATCGCCCACCCCTACGCGTAACCAGACTTTTCTCCTCGTACATCGACCCAGAGGGTAACAAGGAGGGTAGAAGTAAGGTGTCCTGGGGTTTAACGGTCTTTTTGATGAATAATCCTCCTGGATATTTTCAGGAAGGATTAAAGAGTTATCGACTGAGCAGAAAACCCCATAGATTTCCAGTCTGGACTCTAATACTGCGTTCACACCGAACATGAATTGAGCGTCTCCAGGGCCGGAGTGGGGCCACTTTTCAGCCCGGGAGTTTCAGGCCCAAAACTGGCCCACTTTTTCCATGGTGGAATTCCAAATCAGCACTTTTTACAAATTGGATAAATGAAGCAACTGTTCAGCTCTTACTATTGTGTAGCCTAGTTTTTATTAATACCATGGTTCAACAAATAACGTAAAGGTTAAATAATAATTCACATAAGCTGAGAAATTAACAAAAAATATTCCACTATTCCAAAATGTATTTATTAATTTTTGACCGGGATTAAACAAAAGGTGACGGTGTTATTTTGTTATCAATATTAAATTGCATAATATTTGCAAATTCTATGAATCGCCATGTATTGGGTGATACAAAAAGGCTAATATTTTAATTAAATTTTATATTTTGCTTGTGAATAGGTTGACAACGCTACTAGCCGAATAATTACGTTGCAGCGTTGCTAATGCTAATCATTACTAGGCCTATCTCTCTTTACCTGTTGCCATTTGTGTTTGTCCTCTTGAAAATAAATCTGTAAGCTTGGCACATTTGGCATCCTCCTCCAGTGCCTTTCTTTTTTTCAACCTGGCTTTTTCAGCCCCTCCTGGCCTTTTCCTCCCATCCATCCACCCTGACGCGTACCGTTACGGTAGGGCCGGCCCAGCTATCGGTAGGCGCCGGCGGTGCCGCGGTAGCCTACCTGAGAAAACGTTTTGGAAATGACGGGCTATGGACCCAACCAACTCTATGGGAGGGGAGGGGAGAACTCCCTTACATGGTACAACCCATGCAGAGGTGAAGCGCGAAGTGAAGCGGCCCACCGGGAATTCTCCCGATTACCCACCCCGGGCCTGAGCGTCTGGGGCGAGTGATTTCCATGTTAAGTCAATGTCAAGACACATTGACGTGTCTGGAGGTCCTGCGGCGCGATAGACGCGTTTAGCGGGGCACGATTGACTGATTTCGCCTCAATCAAGCATCCAGTTCATAGGATTGAGCATCACGTGAACTAACCCCTTAAGAGCGAACGAAAGGAAGAAACATTTATGGCGAAAATGGGTGAGACGTGAGTGAAGATTTGGGAAAATAAATCCAGTGGAATAACTAATGGAGTATTGTTAAACTCTTAGAAAATTGGGTGACCAGATTGCAAAGCAGAATACAAAGCTTAAATGTATGGGCTCACGTACCTCTCTCATTCAACAGAAATCCAAATGTTTCCATGACTGCGATTTTCAAATTTGCGATTTTCCATGCAACATTTTATTGAGCTTCACTGAAGGAGGAGGAGCAGATCTGACAAAATCAAGAAAAAAAAATCACTTACTGAGTTTGTTTTTATTCTAATTCACACATTTTAAGTATTACATGTAAATCTATCTAAAGTAAAATAACTTTACGTAAATTAATTGCAAAGTGTTTTATACTTATTCATATTTTTACTTCTAAGAATTTCATCCAACTTTATTCCTACATTTATCTTACCTCTCATTAACATATAGGCAAATATATAGAAAAAAAACAGAGTACAACAATTAACAGATATTGTAAAAATAAAAAAAAGACAAGATAGATATAGAAAATTAAATATACAAATTTGCAAGAAACAAATAACCCACCAGTTGATTTTGACTAAACTACTTGTTTTTATATGGGACATGGTTTTTCAGATTCATTAAATGCTGTTATGAACCTTACCTATATCTTGTAGATGTCACAATAGCTGATCGTGTCGTTTGCGCAAATCTGTTGACAATAAAATGAGCTTAATGTGTGAATTTACAGATCTGAAGACATCAGCATAATGAATGAGGAGAAAACAGGATCTATTGACATGAAATAAAGAGGCTTTTCAGCTACTCTGATAATAGTGATGAGCCATAGACTATCAATACTCATTCAACAAGCCATTCAGGATCAGCAAATCATCTCACTTTATTATAAGTATTTGCTGCTAGAAACAGATTGTTTGAGTCAGAATATCTGCTGAAAGCCTATAAAAGTGTTCTAATATTACTATTATTTCTCAAACGATGGTTCGCTTCCCTAATAACTGCATTCATAACAAAAAAAGTATAGTTCGGTAACGTTAACATCTTACCGATGTGTACCGGTATGTGATGAGAAAATAGGCAAATCATAAAATTTTCTTAAAAAAAAAAAAAAAATCGTTTTAGTTAGCATACAAACAAAAAGCGCCGAACCCAAAGAAAACATTTTATAAATGACCATTTAAATGTTGCTTTAACTGTCTCACTAGGACATATCGTGATTTGCTTACCTCACAAGACTCCAGTCCACACTGACTGAACGAGGAGCGCGCGGTCGTCATGACATCATCACCACGAGACGAGATAAATTAAAAGAAATTGTTTCCACAACACAAACGAAGTACATAATCAAATCTCTGAATATAACAGCAATTGTACAGCCTTAGGTTGAGCATATTCACTTACAAAACAGAAAAATCACAATAAAACTACTACAAAATAAAATTAATAATAATATATGTATATATTTATATATCCAAAAGAAGATTGTAAAGATTTGCACAAGAGTTTCACCTCATTCATCTACTGATTAAAGTTGGGTTTAGTTTTACACTTATGAATAAAAAACTTTCCAAGACATAACAAAATCTAACTTTGTTATCCACACAAATACCAAACCTAATGACCTTCACAGTGAGGGGTGTGAGTTAAACCTCCATAGACCTTTACCAGTTCCGGACATCTCTCCAAAAGGGTTGCACCAAAGCACAACAAAAGAAAACAAGCTCTAAAATTTCAACATTTGTTTAACAATAAAACGCAATTATTCACAATTGACTTATTCACAATAAAACGCAAGTTTTTCAATCTTAAAAACTTAATTGGTAGGATAAATGTTATTTAAAATTTTGAAGTTCACCTCCTAAGCTTCAGAATTATTATTATTTTTGAACCATATTAAAATCTTTAAGCACATATTCCCATCTAATAGGGTTTGGGTAATAAGCCTGTAAAATAAAATTTCTAATGACATTATTTGTAAAATACAATCTAATTTTTTTAATGTAATCTTTATTAATCTAAAAATTTATCTTAAATTAATCTAAAATTAGCCCACATCCCTTTAGATTTCCATTCCTCTAAATATAAAGACTCTCTGCCAATCTATTATCTCAAACTGGAGTGTTGTGAGGTGTGAAGTTATGTTTGAACACTAGTTTCCAATAGAGCAGCACTTGCTGATGGAAGTTTAACTGGTAACAAGATACACTCAAAATCACAACATCGCAAAAAGTTTATTCCCCCCAGTTTGTTAAAGATTGCACTGGGGACAA
Source organism: Rutilus rutilus (assembly GCA_021464565.1). Taxonomy (NCBI): domain Eukaryota; kingdom Metazoa; phylum Chordata; class Actinopteri; order Cypriniformes; family Leuciscidae; genus Rutilus; species Rutilus rutilus. The sequence goes on from JAJAQA010000006.1 coordinate 47,897,848, forward strand.
TAAACCGAAAAGAGTGGCACTTTTGAATGAAGGATTTTACAAGACCAACGAGCCAATTATGGTTTAAAACCGCAAAACAACTATAAAACAACCTTTCAAAAATAAGGGTAAAACAGTTACTGATGAAGACAGACAGTCGTCTCATTCTCTCTGTCAATGTGAGGTGAAATATGTTAGGCATTTATAGAGAAATTTAAACCATGAAAATCCCCAAACACAATGATATTTCATACGGAAGCCCTGAACCGCAATGCAAAAAATAAATAAAAAAATCTGTGAAAAAAAGAAGAAGCTATGAGTAAAGTCGAAATATTTCAAAATTAAAGTCGAAATGTTTAGAGAATAAAGTTGAAATATTTCAAGATTAAAGTCGAAATATTTAGAGAATAAAGTCGAAATATTTCAAAATTAAAGTCGAAATGTTTAGAGAATAAAGTTAAAATATTTCAAGATTAAAGTCGAAATGTTTAGAGAATAAAGTCGAAATATTTCAAAATTAAAGTCGAAATGTTTAGAGAATAAAGTTGAAATATTTTAAGATTAAAGTCGAAACTTTTTGAGATTAAAGTCAAAACATTACGAGAATAAAGTCGTAATTTTTTTTTAGTAAAGACCTGCGCTCGTGAAGTCGAACCTCTTCTGACATGGATCTAAACATAATAGTAGCTTTTTACTTTTATCTGGGCTTTCAACAAAAGGAAATTCTACAGGTGCTAATCTACCAACATGGCATTACCATTTGTCTTAGGATGTTACAAAATATACTGCGCCGGAATAGACTTTACAGGCGAAAACACTTTTCACTTATCTGAGGAAATAACGGGATCCGGCCAAATGATTGGATACAGAATGATGCACTTAAAATGTATCCAGACAGGATTTACAGTGAAGAGGGAAACAGTGGGGTTACTGTTGAGTGTTCTTGACCCAGAGGGCTGTAGTGTGTTTCACGTTACGTCAATGAGGCAGCGTTTGTAATTTTGACTTTAATCTCCAAATAATATTTCGACTTTATATTCTCCAAATAATATTTCGACTTTAATCCCGAAATGCTAGAATTTTTTTTTTTTACGTTGTCGGCTGCAACGAATAAATATTTAGATAAATACTTCAATATTTCGAATAAAGTCGAAATATTATTTTGAGAATAAAGTCCAAATAATATTTCGACTTTATTCTCCAAATAATATTTCGACTTTAATCCCGAAATGCTAGAATTTTTTTTTTTACGTTGTCGGCTTCCGTAATTTCATGGGTTTAAGATGTGACGAAAATTATTAAATGATTTATTCTTGATGCAGGAAGAATCAGCACACAATAAAACGGGACAATGAATGTTTTTTTTCTTTTTTGATAAAATTATTAATACTTGAAGCAAATAAAAAAAATGAAAACAAATTAGACAAATTCTCTCTTTATAGAGGTTATGCATTGATGTCACTTTGCTGCGGGAACACACTCTCCTCAGCCGGACTGAGAGTCGAAGAGCTTCTGCGGGACTGGATTTAATAGAGGAAACTGTGAAAACAAGAGTGAAACAAACGATTATCAGTTTGAATAAAAGGGAATAAAGCTACATTACATCTTACACACAGTAGACAATATAAGACAGTATATCTTACATCTGCGTTTTTTAACTACACTGTAAGAATAACTAGTTGTTTTAAAAACAACAAAGAACAAGTTATCATAAATGTTAATAGTAATCATAAATGTAACTTCATAAAAGTGTGAACAAACAACAAGTAGTCCATATGCAGTATAAGAAAACTCATAATAAAGCATAATGATCATTTAGATCAAGAATAAAACGTTTAGATATTGTACATCTTTGAGTTGATGTGAATCTCACCGTTGAAACTGCTGGTCTTGAAGATGAACTTTATTCACCGTGACAAACTGAGATGATGTTTCTTCGTCCTGTCGCTCGCTGTGGCTGCCCAGCTGAAACAAACAAACCATCACAGAAGTTCTAATTGGTTTCCACCAAAAATTAGAGAATGTAGACCTGTATGATGCTTCTGAAATAAGTCATTTGTAAATTTGTTAGTATGACTTTTCTTATACATCACGTAGCCTACAGTCTGTATAAGTGAATGATTTAAAGTCCCTGTAAAGTCAAAATTAAGTATGTGTTCTGAGTTTGTCACACCACAGAAAAATGCTTTATTAGCCACCCAGCCAAATTTGAATGATAAAAAAAAGCTATCAAAATCTTGAAAAAATGAGCATTAGTCTCTGCTCTCAAACGCTGGGGGCGTGTCCTGCGCTGAAACCACGCCCACTCGCGGGAAAGCTGCCGTCGCCACACTCAACTGTCACTGCTAAAGCTGGAATGGATGCTCCTAGCAGCTTAATTGGTTTTACAAAGCCATACATGTTCGAGTCTGGACTACCTACTATAATTAATTTATAACATAATCACAAAAGGCAACTTACACTCATTGGTGGGCACGCACTGCCGATGATGGCACTAGTTGTCGGCCCCATTCACCAGTAACAGCGGATTATCAGTGAATCCCAGTTGTCTCCGACGAAAGTTTATAAAACTATATCCTGTGTAAAATGATCACTACAGAGGCGGGTTTTGGCGGTGATCCTCAGCTCTCCATCAAGGTGGCTCTTCGCAAAATTAATCCACCTCTTCTTGATGTGATCGTTGTTCGGAAATTTAAATAAGGACACCGAACTGTTTTGCACATGATCGCATCCAGGTAGTACGCATTTCTGTGACGAAGGCATAGCTAGCTAGCAAGCTGTAGTAACTAACAGTAACTCGCAATTGAGTGGCGAACTGATGTGAATGTGTTTTATTTATATTGTTAGAGGAGGGGCCAGCGTCAGGGGCTCCAGTGCGTCATCAAGTAGGGGCGTGTCCAGGAGCTCAGGGGCTCCAGTGCGTCATCAAATAGGGGCGTGTCCAGGAGCTCAGGGGCTCCAGTGCGTTATCGATCCTGTTTTAGCCCCGCCCAAAAAATCCAGAACACAGCAATGGCACTTCACAGTTCAGTCTTTGTAATACGTTTTAGCAATACATTTCTAACATTTATAATGTCTTTAGAATTTTTTTTTTTTGAATTGCCTTTACAGGGACTTAAAAAAATAAAATAATTTGCATTATCGATTCGCAATACTTGTAGAATCGCAATTCTAAAAATAAATAAATAAAATCTAAATACATATTGTATCGGCACCCAAGTATCGTGGTAATATCAAATCGGAAGATAGGTGTATCGTCCCAGCCCTACTGTTTATGATTCCTACTAGTCGTGCAGTTTCTCTCCAGTGTGGATCTTCATGTGATTCTTAAGGTGTCCTTGTTGTGCAAAACTCTTCCCGCACTGATCACATGTGAAGGGTTTCTCTCCAGTGTGGATCCTCATGTGAACCTTGAAATGATGTTTGAGTGCAAAACTATTCCCACACTGATCACATGTGAACGGTTTCTCTCCAGTGTGGATTCTCATGTGAACCGTGAAATTATGTTTGCGTGTGAAACACTTTCCACACTGAACACATGTGAACAGATCCTCTCTAGTGTGGATCCTCATGTGAACAGTGAAATGATGTTTGCGTGTGAAACTCTTCCCACACTGATCACATGTGAACGGTCTCTCTCCAGTGTGGATCCTCATGTGAACTTTGAGACTCTGTTTGTGTGTGTAACTCTTTCCACACTGACGGCAAGTGAAACATTTCTTGTCTCTTTTCAGTAAAGGAATACTCTCAGTCTGTGGGCAAGTTTTTTCTTCTGTTTTGACATGATATTTCTCCTCCTCTTCACTCTCCTCATTTTTCAGTATCACATCTGAAACGAAAGTTAAAAAAAATTACACTTTAATTAAACAAACCATCAACAGCTACACAAAATTATGATCATTTGATGCATTTTTTATAAATCTGTTTCCAGGAACAAGGTATATTGATCTTCTATTTATATTACTTTTAAAACACAAATCCCATGTCTCTGTAGTGAGAACCATTAAATATTTGATCAACTCCACAATTATCTAACATAATATTACCATTAAAAAGCTATACAATAATGCTACAGCTCTGACAGTCTCTCAGATGGATATTACATTTATTTTACTAAACTTAAATGTTGAAGTTAGCTAGGAAAGATGGTGCAGGTGTGCTCAGCTGGTCATCTGCTCCTTGACCGGTTTATTTGGTTTTTATTCCCTTTTTTCTCTCAGAATGTTTTTTCTTTGATTGTTTATGACCGTTAAATGCTTTTGAATATAAGGGTCTGATGATAAGGGTCTGAATCTGATGATGTTTCAAACATTCATGCACAGAAGGGGGATATAAAGGGAAAATAAAATCGGTCCCAAGATAGAACCCTGAGGAACCCCACACACAAGAGGGGCAACAGTAGAAGAACAATCCCCTAAACTTGACTGAAAAAGTCCTATCTTTCAAATAGGAAGAGAACGGAAGCCCTAAGAGGCCATAGATTATAATTTTTTTCTATGTTGTTTTCTCGTGATAACGACTTAATTTTCTTGTGATCTCGAGATAACAAAAGTTGTTTTCTCGTGATCACAACTTGTTTTTTCTGCTTAGTCGGCAAAAACAGCATAAGCACCAAATGCAGAATAAAGCAGCATCATGGATGATCGCATTTGCTTTTACTTTGATAACGGGCTCAAAATGAAATAGCTCTATGTCTGTCAGTGATTGACGACTTCCACATTAGTGTCCGACACTTGAGAAGGAGGCTGTCAGGTCTGCAACTTTATCGTAAAATACAATATAGCGACCCTGAACGTGTAGTCAGTTTCATTGCCAGCCAACTTCAGGGACTGGGACCTCTGCATGGCTACAGAATAGGGGTGTGCGATATGACGATTTTTTGATCGTGGACGATTAAAATGTCTCCACGATCTGCTTTTGAAGAAATATCGTAGAATCGTGCATTATATCTGTTCTGGCGCCTGTGTCTCAACATACTGAACAACGCGACGTATATTCACATAAAATGTTAACGCAGCGGAACGGGACACTGCAGTTCACAAAAGTTCATAATTTGCATGTGCTTTAATGCCTTGACGGTTAAACATTTAATTTGCGTGCTGATGCGCTGTTCTAATGTGTGCGTTTCTCAGCGCGTACATGTGAAGCTCACATGCACTAAAAGCCTGTCTACCAGCGCCTGGATACTGGACTAAGAGTCTTATTGTGCTTATACTGTTAAATACACACAAGGTACATAAACAAAGTCGGTTATGTCTAAAGTGAAAGCAAACTTTGAGAGAAAATCAGCTTGTCAAATGCGTATATTAGACGCGTCGCACGCAGCTCTTAAAGAGACAGTAGCAATAAACACGCTGCCGCTTGTCCTTAAAGGGACAGTTCACCCCCCCCAAAAAAAATCTCATCATTTACGCACTCTAATGTTGTTCCAAACACTGATGTCTACGATAGCGATCAAAATAGAGTAAATCAGCTTAAAATAACGCATTTATTGATTACATTGTTTCGCCACTCTGATAAAATTTTTATTTGTTATTGAATCATTTATTCAAGAGAATGTAGTACTGTATGATGCTTCTTAAATAAAAGTCAGAAAGATGTGATGAATTGTTGTGACTCATAAAAATATGACTCATCATATACAGTCTGTTTAAGTGTATGATTTTAAAAAAAAATTGCACTATATTGCAATACCGAATTGCAATTCGTAAAAAAAAAAAAAAAAAAACGCAATACATATTGTATCGGCACCGACGTATCGTGATAGTATCGTGATAGTATCGAATTGGGAGATAGTACAGCAGTAAGGGTGTACTAAGTTTTTCACTCATGCTTCTCCATGTTGGCCTAGTTTTTGTTAAATAATGACCTACCTAATTTTAAGACCAGAAAAATCTATATATTTTTTATATACCGATTAGGGCTGGGCATGGCATTGTTAGGCGCATCTCGTCGATAAAGCCGGTTCCTTGATTAGTAGTAAATCGCCATCACCTGCTTTCAGATGGAGCGGCATTTACAACACAGAGCCGTAGTTAACTGACAAGCTGAGCCATATCGCGTTAATTATCGCGGACGTATCACCTGTCAGTGAACTACTGTTGTCTACTGAACTACGTATCACCTGTTGCTTCTCAAGCCACCAGTGGCTCTCACACGGACATTGACTGCTACACCTCCTCTGTACTGGATTATATTAATACCACCATTGACAGTATTAAGTGTTACAACCCAGAAGCAGATCACCACATACCCAAATTAGAAGCCATGGATGAACAGGGAAGTGCGACTCCTATTGAAGACACGCAATACTGCCTTCAGATCAGGAGATCAGGAGATGCACAAGCCTATAGCACATCCAGAGCAAATCTGAAAAGGGGCATCAAAGAGGCCAAGCACTGCTACAAGCTTAAGATAGAGGGACACTTTTCCAACGCTGACCCTCGGCGCATGTGGCAGGGCATTCAGGCCATCAGTGACTACAAACCCTCTCACTCCACCCCCGCAGCCACTGATGTCAACTTCCTGAACGAGCTAAATGACTTTTATGCTCGCTTTGAAAGAGACAACAGAGAAACTGCCACCAAGCTCAAATCCTCAGCTGACCACCCACCGATCACACTCTCCTCCACAGATGTCTGCAATGCACTGAGCAGGATCAGCGCGCACAAGGCTGCTGGACCAGACAACATCCCTGGACGCGTACTCAGGGCATGTGCGGAGCAGCTCGCTGGGGTTTTTACAGACATTTTCAACCTGTCTCTTGCCCAAGCAACTGTACCAACATGCTTTAAATGCACTTCCATTGTGCCAGTGCCAAAACACTCCAGCCCGAAGTGCCTTAATGACTACCGCCCTGTAGCACTCACACCCATCGTAATGAAGTGCTTTGAGCGGCTGGTCCTGGCACACCTAAAAGACTCTCTACCATCCACATTGGACTCACACCAGTTTGCCTACCGTAGCAATAGGAGCACAGAGGATGCAGTCTCCATGGCACTGCACTCTGTGCTCACACATCTGGACAATAAGAACACTTATGCACGCATGCTGTTTGTTGACTTCAGCTCAGCATTCAACACTGTCATCCCAACTAAGTTAATAGCCAAACTTGGAGACCTGGGCTTCAACACCTCCATGTGCAACTGGATTTTGGACTTCTTGACCAACAGACCCCAGAATGTTCGATCAGGCTCCAACTGCTCCACATCCATCACACTCAACACTGGTGTACCACAGGGCTGTGTGCTAAGCCCGTTCCTCTACTCCCTCTTCACCTCCGACTGCAAGCCTGTGTACGGATCTAATTCCATCGTCAAGTTTGCGGACGACACTACGGTGATTGGTCTCATCAGCAACAACGATGAGACTGCCTATAGGGAGGAGATCAAGCACCTGGCCACATGGTGCACCGAAAATAACCAGCTCCTCAACACCACCAAAACGAAGGAGCTCATCGTGGACTTCAGGAAAGTGTCAAGAGGCACACACGACACCATCCACATCAATGGAATGGCTGTTGAGCGTGTCTCCAGTTTCAAGTTCCTGGGGACCCACATCTCGGCGGACATGACCTGGACAACCAACACCTCCAGCCTGGTCAAGAAGGCTCACCAGCGCCTCTTCTTCCTGAGGACACTGAGGAAGAATCAGCTTTCCTCCACTATCCTGGTGAACTTCTATCGCTGTGCAATAGAAAGCATCCTGACCAACTGTGCTACAGTGTGGTATGGGAGCTGTTCTGTTGCAGAGCGCAAGGCACTGCAGCGGGTGGTGAAAACCGCCCAGCGCATCACTGGGACTCCACTACCTGCCATCGAGCACATCCAGAGGAAACGCTGTCTGCATCGAGCTCGCAGCATCCTTAAGGACTCCTCTCACCCAGCCCACAGACTGTTTTCTCTCCTGCCTTCCGGCAGGCGTTTCAGGTGCCTCCGGACCAGGACCAGCAGACTAAAGAACAGTTTTTTCCCCAGAGCTGTCTCTTTATTAAACTCTAACTCTCATTGATCCCACTCCCCTTATATACTGATTGACTCTCCTCTCCCTCCTCACACCTGCCTCCATTTTGTTATTTGCAATACTATAATGTTCATTTGCACTGCTGACTGTTATTACAGTAACAACTGTTTACATATGCATCTTGCACTACTACCTTGACTGGAATATGCTCATTTGCACTGCCGACTGTTTATTTACAGTACCGACTGTTATATATACATTGCAATATCGTACCTTAACTGTAATATGCAATTACTTTCCACTGCACTCACTCGGATAGCTTCTGTCCAAACTTTATTTGCACTACTTTAAATCCATTGTTATACTGCTCATTAGCCTAACTTATACATATATCTATTTGTAAAATTCCTTTTATAGTAATATCCATCTGTATATTATGCTCACATTCTGTTTATAGTAACAGCCATCTGTATATATATTCATAGTACATATCTATCTGTAAAATTATGTTTATAGTAACAGCCATCTGTATATTATATTCAGTACATATCTATCTGTAAACATTCTGTTTATAGTAATAGCCATCTGTATATTATTATATTCAGTACATATCTAGCTGTAAATTCTGTTCACAGTAATAGTTATCTGTATATTATATTCATAGGACAATCTATCTGTAAATTTTTGTTTATAATAGTATTCAACTCTATATTTATTCAGTACATATCCATGTTCTGCACTTATGAACCACTGTATATCCTGCACTTGCTGCTATTGCACTTCTGGTTAGACCTAAACTGCATTTCGTTGCCTTGTACCTGTACTTGTGTAATGACAATAAAGTTGAATCTAATCTAATCTAATCTACTGTTCTGTGTTGTAAATGCCGCTCCATCTGAAAGCAGGTGATGGCGATTTACTACTAATCAAGGAACCGGCTTTACTGACGAGATGCGCCTAACAATGCCATGCGATATATCGCCCAGCCCTAATACCGATACGTAAAACCATAGATTTCAAAAGGTGTAACTTCTTTTTCACATGACTGTAGAAAATGTCTATGTTTTGTCCTATTACATACACTTAATCTGATAAACTGCTTAATAACCTTAATGTTCTTCAGCCTCACTAATGAAGAATCAGGAATAAACACCAACCTCTTTGTTCTTCAGTGTGTTTCATTCTGCAGTGTTCTGGATCTCTCATGTTCTCACTGTCCTTCAATAAACTCTGTCTTTGCCGATTTCAGCTCTTCCTGATGGTTTGATGCTGGTCTTCACTTGTAGCTGATGGGAATATTCCAGCATTTATTGGTGAATTGCAGTGGGAGGAGCTTTAATGAAGGAGGAGGAGGAGATCTGGCAAAATCAAGAATAAATCAGTTTGTTTTTATACTATAGTATTAAAAATATTTAAGTATTTATGTTCATCTTTCCATCTAGTAAAGTAACTTTTAAGTAAATAAAAGGCTAAGTGTTTTATACTTATTAATTTTTATTTCTAAGAATATAATCCACATAGCCTACTTTATTCCTACATTTATTTTACCTCTCATTAACATAAATGTTATAGACAGAAAAGAGGGTACAACAATTAACAGATGTCAAATATAAATGTATGAATAAATAAATAAAAATGAGAGAACAAACTTAGAAGAAAAAAGAATGCACATACTGAATTTAACTTAACTTAAGTTTTGGTTTTATTTGACACATGGTTTATCACAGATTAATTAAATAAATGCTGTTATGAAACGTATGTATATCGCCAAAAGTGTAAGCGCGGAAAAATGGAAGTCAAAAGAATCCAGATCCTATTTATTTTGCGTTAGTGAAGTTGCAGTTTCACAGTACATGAATTACACTTACGAATAACAGTAAAATGCTGCAAATATTTTTTTCCTACACTTGAAAGGTGATTTACACCTTTACAAATTTTCTCTTGCGCATGCAATTTTAATTTACGCTTGCAATCTTATGTACACTTTCACAAATCTTGCCCTGCGCATGCAATTCTTTATGACATAATTTTACCTTCATAGTTTGTGGGCTGTATGAGAGCTAGATCAACATTAGAATAACATACTGATCATATTCTAACATTTCATCATTTTGCGCTATATATCATTGATTTGTTTTATGTACATTAGCTCACCTATCTAAAAGTGCATGCAAGAGTGGCGTCTCAAGTCGTGGGCTTGTTTTAGTTCTCATTTCATCCCAAAGTCTGCTTGCAATGGTTCATAATGTTTGAACGAAACAACAACAGCGTAATGAGACCCATTAACTTGTCCATATGAATCTAAATATAGTTCCTAAAACCGCATTCATAAAGTAGATTGCTAATTTCTTACCTTTTTTGTATATGAAGAGAAACGGGCAAATAAGCACATTAGAAGCACTCACTTCCTGATGGTCGAGCGTACTGCGCAGACTCAAAGTGAGCTTGACGACGTGAATGTGACGTGAGCAACCCGTCTGTCTTCTAGTAGCTGTGCCAAGAGAAATCTGAATCATTCCCTCCCGAATCTCGCAGAGACGGAGAGTGTGAGTAGCTGTCCATGAGCTAGGAGCAACTTTATGACTCTCTATGGGCTTCTCCCTTGACTTTAACACGTCCCCCCGATTGACTGCGAGCTTCTCCTCCTGTCCATTCGGTAATTTCCAGAGAGTCGCGTGGTTATGACGCCATCGTTAGCCTACTTTTACAAAAACTGCTTCTACTGGGCCATAACGTACGATACAAGGTAATGGAGCCTTTTATACATCGTCGTGTTTCTTTAGAAATGAACAATGGACAAATGGAGTCTTTAAACGTCTCATGTGTAAAGTTATACGTTGTCAAAGTGACGCCAAAATGAATGGAAGTCAATGGAATGCTAACAGCAGGTGATGGCTTGTTAGCCAATGGCGGTCCCCGGGGGTGGTACGCTATTCGAGAGCTCGATTACCCCCTCTGGTGAAAACCAGTCGTAAATGTTGCATTAACAAACGATCTTATCAACGAGCTATCGAGAACTGCTCACCTCAGAAGACTGGCTCCACACTGACTGAACTGAAGGAGGAGCGCGCGCTGGTCATGTCGTCATCAGCGCGAGACGAGAGCAATGGTAGATTACCAAAAACGCGCGAAATACTGTTTAAAACGGCAGAACATCTGTAGAATAAAACAACATGCAAACCAAAATATCAGGGTAAATAGTTGCTGATGAAGACAGACAGTCTTATTCCCTCTGTCATGTGTGGTATTTTTCAAGAAATTAAAACATGGAAAGCTCCAACACAATGATAATATTCCATGGCTTTTAGAAGTAACTACAATTATGAGATGATTTATTCTTGATGTAAGAACAGACAATAAAAAGGGCGAATGAATGTTTTTGATACAATTATTTATTGGCTGCTTCAAGCAAATAAAAAAAATGAAAACTAATTAAATAATTTCTCTCTTTATTGACTAAAAAGATAGTAAAGCATCTTAAGAGAATAAAAGTGAAGGTCAGTTGCAAAGCTACATGACATTAAATCTTACATCTGTGTTTTTTAAATAAACTTCAAGTGGAAGAATAATTAGTTCCCTAACCCTACTTTTTTATATAAAAGTGTAAACAAACTACAAGTGAAAGTACAAGAAAACTGAACATGAAATGAAATGCATAATAAAGCATAATGATATAATTTATATCATGAAGCAAATAGATATACAACTTTTAGATACTGTCCATCTTTGATGTGATTGAGTCTCACTGTTAAAAATGTCTGGTCTTGAAAATGAACTTCATTCACTGTGACAAATTTGGATGATGTTTCTTCGTCCTGTTGGTTATTGTGGCTGGTTAGGGCAGATTTTGGATTAAAACAGTCTCTCAGATGGATATTTGAATTTTCAACTAAAAACTGAAAACTTTTTAAGCGTTTTGGCTGTTCATTTTACATGACAACAGTGTTTTGGGTGCCTTAAAACGTAAACTTTAGAAAACAGGTTTCAAAGTTCAAGTTCTTTAAAACAATACAGTTAGGCATATCTTATTGTAAACTACAAAAACGAGAATTTGTGAAAACCATGGACTGTAAATATACATCTTTACATTTTTAGTACATCGTTGTCGTGTAAACGTACCCTCATATTGAAGAGATTTTATTGCTCGACAGTACTATTGTCATATTTGGTGAGGATGAAGCTTCACACCTGAAAGTGCTGGATCTGAAGATGAACTACTTGCTGTGATTGTTTTTTGTGTGACTGTGTAGAGAAAATGCTTGACTGAAGCTCTTCCCACATGCAGTGCAGTGATACGGTTTCTCTCCAGTGTGGATCCTCTCGTGTTGCTTCAGATGTCCTGACTGATTGAATCTCTTGTCGCAGTGTGAACACTTGTAAGGTTTCTCTCCAGTGTGAATTCTCTGGTGCCGTTTCAAATCTGCCGTTGTAATAAAACACTTCCCACATTCAAAGCACACATGATCTTTTTCACCAGTGTGTATTTTCTGATGAACCTTAAAATTTTGCAGATCATAAAAACTCTTTCCACACAAAGAACATGAATGTGGTTTCTCCTGTGAATGAACTGTCATGTGTCTCTTCAGGGCTGAAGTCCTCAGAAATGTTTTGCCACATTGATCACATTCATGCAGTTTCTTTCCAGTGTGGATGATCATGTGTGTCTTAAGGGTTCCCTTTTCTACAAAACTCTTCCCACACTGATCACATGTGAACGGTTTCTCTCCAGTGTGGATCCTCATGTGAACCTTGAAATTCTTTTGGTGTGTGAAACTCTTCCCACACTGATCACATGTGAACGGTTTCTCACCAGTGTGGATCCTCATGTGAATTTTGAGACTCTTTTGGTGTGCGAAACTCTTCCCACACTGATCACATGTGAACGGTTTCTCTCCAGTGTGGATCCTCATGTGAACCTCGAGACTTTGTTTATATTTAAAACTCTTTTCACACAAAGAACATGAATGTGGTTTCTCCTGTGAATGAACTAACATGTGGCTCGACAGGCCTGTAGCCCTCGAAAATATTCTGCCGCATTGATCACAATCGTACGGTCTCTCTCCAGTGTGGATCTTCATGTGTTCCTTAAGGTGGACTTGTTGTGTAAAACTGTTCCCACACTGATCACATGTGAACGGTTTCTCTCCGGTGTGGATCCTCATGTGAACCTTCAGACTCTTTTTGAATGTGAAACTCTTTCCACACTGATGGCAGGTGAAACATTTCTTTTCTCTTTTCAGTAAAGAAATACTCTCAGTCTGCGGGCAAGTTTTTTCTTCAGTTTTGACATGATGATGTTTCTCCTCCTCTTCACTCTCCTCATTCTTCAGCATCACGACTGAAATGAAAGCAAAAAAGTTAAATTTGAAGGTCATGTTGCACGTTCTTAACTATTTTCATGAAGTTTTGAGTTGTTTCCAAATGATAGGCTTTTGGGTGGACTTGTCCATGCCTATTTTCTAAATGGCCCAGCTATAGCTATCCAAAGGCCAAAGTTAATTTTTCTTTGATAATTATTGACCAAGAGAGTCCTGAGAATTGTGCCGCAGTGGCTTTATCGAGGTCGAGCCAAAAATCTAGGGCTGGTTCGGGAAAGTTGTTTTTTGAAATACTCTTCAATATTTAACAAACGATTCGACTGACAGCGGCAGTCCTAAAGGCAAAGTCGCTCAGAATGAGGAGTTCAACCATGGGGTATGAATGTTGTGGGCGTGTACCAAAAATCATGTGGTATACAATCCTTTACGTACGTGAAAAATGTGAAATTCTTTTCGAATTTATGACAGGTCTCTAGGATCATGAATCAAACATCCGTTAACCTTGTCTGATAGCTGCTCAAACTTCATTGGCCGCGACCGGACGCGTTTTTCTAGATACGCGAATGTCCTCAAAGGCCGTCTTGGCACCTTAAACGAAGACAACGCATGCCAATTTTCAAATAAATCAGACTGAGGTTTTTTTTTTTCCAAGTCAATCAGACTGCGTGCTTTTTCACACAACTACAGAATGAGCCCATACACAAGCGTGCAGAGTTTGGTGAAAATATCTCATTCCGTTCGCGAGTTATAGCCATTTTAGCGAGTTATAGCCACTTTGAACGTTTTGGCGGCCCTTTGAGACCGTAAATCTTTTTTTGATAATTGTTGACAATCAGAGAATCTTGCTGCACTGGTCTGGTTACGATTGGGTCAAAAACCTAGGACTAGTTTGCCAAAGTAGGTTTTCCGAAAAAAATCCCAAATACCCGAGAATTTAGATTGCATCCGAGGCAACGATACAAGACACTTGAGCCTACGCCTGACGGTTTAGGAGTTTTGACCGCTGTAGCGCCCCCGTCAGGCCGATCGGGGTGAGCATTGGTGACGTTATAGACGGCGTGAGTACTACCAGCCCTCAAAGTTTCAAGTCTCTATGACTTACGGTTTTAGTCTGACCGATCAGTGTTAGGTGAGAATGCTGATCGTTGGAAATTTTAACAATTACAGTCGGGTTTCAGCGCTACGTAGGGCTGTGCCGGTAAACTTGACAACCGATCACCGCCAAAACACTTTTCTTTTTTTATGTGAATGCTCTTTTACATGAATATTATGACAGGAGTGACGCAGAAAGCTTTGTTTACAAAATAAATAATAGGTTAGCAATTAAATGTTACATCGCAGCCATTGAAACGTTTGGATTCATGATGAATGAGTTGTGCGTGAGCCCTTAATTTAAGCTTTGTCGGCTTTGTATTCTGTTTTTTGATCTGGTCACCCGATTATCAGTGAATTTGACAATATTCCATTAGTTATTCCATTGGACATGGAATCTCTCGTTTCTTTTCCCAAATCTTCACTCACATCTCACCCATTTTCGCTGGGGATCATAAACGTTTCTTCCTTTGGTTTGCTTTTAAGTAGGCCTATTATATTCCCGTTCTTTACTGTCGTAAAGTAGAAAAATGCTGTAGGACAGATAGCCTACCTTTTTACTTGCACATCAAATTCTTCTTAGCACAGTTTGTGCTTGTTATTATACTTAGTAAGGCGTTTTAAGTTTATTTGTAAAGCACGTTTCACATGCGTGGGTGATTTTTAGTTTGGCTTTCTCTGGCAGCGCAAAATCAAGTCTTTACATCATTTAGTGTGATGTTTCATTGACAGAAATGCTCAAATAAACACGCATGTCTGTTACGAAATGGATGTTTGAGCCTCGTTATTATTATTATTTTATGTCAAAATGTATTTAATTGAGGTGTGTATATATATATATATATATATATATATATATATATATATATATATATATATATATATATATATATATATATATATATACCACCAACTACCGCTCTATCGCCGGTGGTTGGTCCATTACCACCACGGTGGTAAAAAAACTGCCACCGTCACAGCACTAGCGCTACGCCCCTAATAAATCATAAGTGAAAGTAGACAAGAAATTATGATCATTTTCATGCATTCCAGTTGCATGGAAGTGTGCCTTCCAGTTATTACTTTTAGAAAACATTATCGGCACAAATCCCATGTTTATTTAGTTGGATATTTAATTTATTTAAAGGGGTGGTATAATGCCCTTTTTACAAAATGTAAAATAAGTCTCTGATGTCCCCAGAGTGTGTGAAGTTTTAGCTCAAAATACCCCACAGATATTTTTATATAGCATGATAAAATTGTCACTTTTTGAGGGTGAGCAAAAACACAGTTTTTGTGTCTGTCGCTTTAAATGCAAATGAGCTGCTGCTCCCGGCACAGGGGGCGGAGCTTCAAGAGCTTGCACTCACACAGACATGCACTGAAAATTTCAAAAACTTTTAGCCTTTTATGTTCAAACCGGAGTCAGACAAAGATGGAGAGACTCAAGAAGTGACAACATGTAGAAGCAACATAGGACATTTCTGAATGGTTAAGTTGATGAATTTATGTAGCTTATGTGTAGTTATCTTTTAGTCATTGATTAGCATATTCTCTCTTGATAATCTATAAATCATGTTCCAGGGGCGGGGTTTATGTAAATTTTAGGGTTAGTGATGTCACTAACCCGGGAGAAATGTCTTGTAGTCTCTACCAGCCGTTTATAGTCCTTAAAAAGCGATTTCTTTAAAAGTAAATATCTCCCTTTGCTTTGAAATGTGAGCATTGTAACTTTGCAGATGTTGTTTATGCTCAAACAGAAACATTACATACTAACTAAAGTTAGAAAAGTCAAATCATAATCAACCACCCCTTTAACTAAAAACCAACTTTTTTCACAACACTTTCCTTTCATTCTTTTTAAAATTATAACATTTTCCTTTCTAGAGTATGATGGGAAAATAATCTCAATCCAAGTAGTGTTGACTGCATTCATCAACCCTGTTACCAAAGTTAGAAGAGAAATAACTATATATTGTGAAATACAAATGTATCAAATACTATAAAACAAGCTTTGCTTATTAATTCGTGTTAAATGTTCCCCCCTGTTATCCATTCTGAATTTTGTTTCATTTTAGTATGTTTAACGTTTATTGTAAAAAAAGCAACAAAAAAAGCAAAGCAAAATCAGTGTCAGGGTTGTAAAGAGTATTTAGGCATGTCCCACATTCTTATGACAGGGTAGCGGTGGGTAATCTGACGACTTTATATTGTGATCGATCTTGATGACGTCCAATCCGATCTTGATGACTTTTCAAGCGATTAGTAGAGATTGTGATCTTTTATGTCCTCGTAATCATGTTAAAATACTGCAGACTGGCCAAATCATATCATGTGTCTCTATCATGTGACCTTCATATGTTTGGCGGACAGTTATGAACGTGATAATCAAGATAAAATGATCATTGTGCCGCATGACATTACTTTCCTTTAAAGGGGTGTGCTTTCACCCCTCCTTAAAAGCCTAAACTTAACGTCTAAATCAGTCAAATCATGTAACGTGACTGTCGTAAAATGCAGTCTACTGCGGGATATCCTTTATTTTAAAAAGAGTTTTTAAAAGTGCATTAAACTGAAAAAGAGACTGATCTTTCTGTGCTCGCTGCGAGACACGGTGGAAGACGGACGGGCAAAGTATACTTGGAGTTTCAGGAGTTTACAGTTTAACCCCTCAGGGGTTAATTATTATTTTGACAACTGATTGTTTAATGCAATACTGTGTTTTAAATTGTGCAAATAGATCCACAGTTCCAGTTCTCGAAAGTACATCTCAAAATTGTGAAGATCGCAATTCAGATCGTCACGTTGATCGTGATTGTTTGTTGTGAGATTGTGATTTTTGTGTGACATTTTGGGAGAGTTACAAAAATTATGACCAAGATATAACATAAATGTAAAATAAAAAGGCTCAGATAATACTTATTTTGATCTTCTAATATAGAGAATGCTTTGTATTTGTATCTATTTTGTACGCTGCGCATAGAAAGTGTCTTCTACATTATTTATTGGTTTAACTATGTTTTTTCCTACTACAAACACTAAAACTGATAAACTGCTTTCTATCCGTATTGTTCCTCAGCCTCACTAATGAAGAATCAGGAATAAACACCAACCTCTTTGTTCTTTAGTGTGTTTCATTCTGCAGTGTTCTGGATCTCTCATGTTCTCACTGTCCTTCAATAAACTCTGTCTTTGCAGATTTCAGCTCTTCCTGATGGTTTGATGCTCGTCTTCACTTGTAGCTGATGGGAATATTCCAGCATTTATTGGTGAATTGCAGTGGGAGGAGCTTCACTAAAGGAGGAGGAGCTTCACTTATGGAGGAGGAGCTTCATTGAAGGAGGAGGAGTTTCACTGACGGAGGAGGAGCTTCACAAATGGAGGAGGAGCAGATCTGACAAAATCAATAAGAAAACTATTACTAAGTTTGTGTTCGTCTGCAAAAAAAAAGAGCAAAAAAGGCAAGATTAGGGGCTTTTGCACCAGAGGAATCTTTTCATAGTTCCTAAAACTTTTTGCGGAAGTTCCCGGACTTTGGCGTGTTCGCACCGCAGGAACTAGGAATGATTTAAGTTCTAGGAACTCCTTTTGGAGGAACTAATTTACTCCTACTTCAGAGTCGGTCTAAACCAGCGCTATAGGAACTATCCGTGACGTTAGTGTTCGCTGATTGGCCGAACGCACGCGAAAACACCTGCACCCGCCATTTTAACACACAGATTATAGCCAGAGACAATTTACATAAGAGACATGCCACTTCCTCAATCCTCAATACAACTATATAAGGAAAACCCGTAACAGCAAAGATGGCGGTTGTATGCACATGTCCCGCCCCTCCCGCTGGAAAGCCAATCATCTGCTTTTAACAGTCAAGCCGGGAAACATTTAAGCCTATCGTCTGGTTCCACTGACGCATGCGCACAGTTGAGGTTTTGCGACAGCGGAGGCGATTTGGCGACAGCGAGTTGTGGTGTGTGCAAGATCAGATGGAATCCATATGGAATGACAATAGTAAGCAAGCTAACGTTACCGGGAGTCTAACGTTAATGGTTAAAATATTTAAGACGTTACCTTTTATTCTCCTTTGGGAAGGCGAAAAAGGATCGCCCACGTCCCACTCTGTTATTGCACCCATAGCAGGCACATAAACGTGGCATATGTACTTATATTTTACTTTAAAGTTATGGAGTAACTTTAGAAATGTACAAATCTGTCTTGATGCTAACGTTATTTTTGTCCGCCAAAATACGTTACTGTTTGAAAAGGCGGCAGATTTGATATGCAGTGTATGTGTGCGTTGTGTAAATATAGATGGTAACGTTATATAAATTGTCTCTGGTTAAATATGCTGACTGTATCCCTAACGTCAATAAGCACAGCATTTCTTCAAGGGTTTTTAAAAAATAATTTTATTTTACAGAACACATAACGTTATACAATGAGATTACAAAATATTCTGTCCATATCAGGGGTAGACAAAGCAAAGAAAAAGTGAGACACAAGAAGAACAAGACACAAGAAAATAATAATTCAAAATATTGTACTGTACACTGATAAAACAAATGACATTGAGCATTTGTTTAAGTGCTTGGCACAACACCGGCATTCTGGATAGAGACGTAAATGAAGTTGGTGTCGTGAACCCTTGCGCATGCGTAGTAAAAGTATAACCTGTGGGGAAAAGGGCGTTTTAAACCTTATTTTGGGGCAAAGTCATCAAACTTTTTCAGCGATTTTTATCATATTTTACTGCTGTTTCTATACATGCAGTTTTTATGTCCCGGTGACCAGCGACAGTGCAGTTCTGACTCTCTGCCCATTCATTTAGATAGGAGTCTGGTCTTGTTAGTCCGAAATAGCTGCCTGGAGGCGTTGCCAAGATGGCGGCCGAGTGGCACGACTTGCCTAAAAGGACTTTGTTATAGCCTATATATTTACTCCAGAAACTAACTCTATGAACATGGAAAACAGTGATAGATGAAGCTCTTAACCTTTACACTGAGGAGAAATTCCAATGCGACTCTAAAGGCCTCATTATACTTCTGCGTCGGACCTACGCCGGAGCCTATACGCCGTAGGCAACGTGTTGGTTTTAATTTATACTTCTGTGTCGTTGTCCGCGTTGACGCGCACCTAGGGAGCGTGTGAAACCCCGAGGGAGGGGTTCTGGCAGACCAATCACAGCGCTTGTGTCCGCGTAGAATTGACGCGTTGTTACATTTTTGGAGAGGTGCACGTCAGGGTACGCCGTAGGGTACGCGCGCTACTCACAGCCTACGACGTAGCTACGGCGGCAGTTCGACGCAGAAGTATAAATAGGCCTTAAGGGGTTAATACATTGTAATGTATTTCTGCTCAACAACATCAAACACACGCTAATACTTTTTCATATACGATTCACTTTCTTTGCATAACAGTTCTATCTAATGACGTATTAGGCAGGAAAGTGCAACTTCATTAGTCTACGACAGGTCTAAGAATGTGAGCGCTGTGAGTTCAGTCGTTCTCAACGGCGTCAAAATAAAAGTCACAACAACAAGCGCGGCTTACGTCATGTTGAATATAATGTATAATAATGCAATGGGGGAATATGTGTGTATCCTGATAATAGGGCTGGGACGGTATGGATTTTTTCTTACCGCGGTTGAAAAGCAAGAAATTCCCGCGGTATTGCGGTAAACCGCTTTAAACCTCAACCCCCCTCCCCGAGTTTTTTTTCTGTGACGTCGCGGCTGGAACAACAAACAAATTTGGCGATGATGATCTCAGGTACTGTTTATGTGCTTTATTTAATGTTAAAAGCATGCACTGTGACTTTGAATATCGTTTAGTGCTCCAGCTTTGTAGCTGTAAAAGCAACAATGGATAATTCACCTCAGATCTTGAAATTAAACAAATGGAAACAAGAACGTTCAAACTGTGAACATACAGGTGTTTTCTTTGGCAAATATTGTTTTAGTAACTCAGTAGCCTATGTATTTTTAATAATGTTTAAATGGTGTAATATTTGTGAATTTAATTATGTAGCCTACTTATCCATTTTCTTGCAAGTGCCGTCAAGATTCCTCTCTGGACTGGTGCTGTGAGTGTGCACTTGCCGCGACTCCGCGAGGGTTAACAAATGCGGTCTTCACGTGAGAGAGCTGTGTTAAATAAGGACGTGCAATTAAAAGTTGAGGTCCTCCTTTTACTTTTTTTTTTATTTACGGTGTGGCTTGGACGCGGCGTCTGTGGAAAAATAGACTAGAGTGGGCGTGATCAGCTCCGGGAGCCACGTCGCAGCAGTAACGCGCCACAGGGGTTATAGTCAATAGCCTACAAATGGAATGTTATTATGTGTCATGGAACAACTTACGAACGGTCAGATTTGCTCCATCTTTTGATGATGTTTTGTTTAGAAAACCTTGAATCCATGTAAGACACAATGTTATTAGACACAATCCATGTCATTAGAATCAATGAATCTATGTCATTAGACACAACGTGAACACGTGAAGGCCAGTGGTTTTTTTTTGTTTTTTTTTGCGGTGATGATGGTGACAAGCTCAGACCCGCGGTAGGCGTCACGTGACCGCGGTATTGCGGTAATGCCGTAACCGTCCCAGCCCTACCTGATAATAATATAAAATAACAATAATATTATTTTAATAAAAAGCAATTAAAAAAAACTCTTTATTTTGGCTTAAAATAAGTATTGTGAGTTCTGTATCACGTTTTGTATCGAATCGTGACACAAGTGTATTGTTACACCCCTATCATCAAGTATTCGAAAATAGAAACAAATAAAGTGTGAGAGTATACATTAGGGCTGTCAACGAATATTCTAAATTCGAATATATATTCGAATAGTTTAAAAAAAACGAATTTCGAATGTGAAAATTAATATTCGAATAATGTGGAAAAACGCCCGCGGTAGCAGAGGCGCAGCTGTCTGCTTTGCGAGTGGGGACAGGTGGTCACAGGAAGAAGGCGTTAATGTTAAACAGAAACATTACTAAAGTGTAGGCTACTGTACTGACTGAATAGATATTGCATGAATAAGGTAGGTTAGATACAGCAGTTTCATGCACTGCAGGCTTCCACTGGTTCGATTATTTACCGTTTCATGTCAAGGGAAAGTTATATGTTTACCACAGCACAGCTCGCTCGGAGCGTTCAATGTCGGATTCGCGTCCACCGCGTCCAGTTGGACTTTTTGAATCCATTCGCGCGTCAAAAGCAAAAGTTTGAAGCGAAATTGACGCGCGGAGAGCGTGACGCCTCATTCGCGCCGCAAGACCCCCAGACGCGCGTAAACGCGTCTTTACATTGACTTAACATTGAAATCACTCGCGCCAGACGCTCCATTCGCGTTTGCAGTGTGAACGCAGCTGTCGCAGCATGCGTGAGGGCGAGAGAGAGAGAGTGCCTGCGAGTGCGAGTGAGCGAGCGAGCGAGCGAGAGTGAGGTCTGCGGTTTTGGCCATTAGGTGATTTACTTTTTTTGTGTAGGTAATACGTTGTCAAATATGTTTAAACTTAAATAAACTACCTATACAAGTAGTTTATGTCTCTTTGTATTAATTTGTCCTATTATTGACGTAATGCGCGTCATTGACAAAATGCGCAACCAGATGTTCGAATAGTTCGAATATTCGTGTGTTATTTAGAGGGAATATTCGAACGTCATTTTTGAGCAATTTTGACAGCCCTAGTATACATACAATATATGTGTCTAATTTCATTGTTATGGCCTTTGTGTAGACATATAAAGATGGCAATCTTTAAACATGACTGTTTGGATTTAATCATTTGTTAATGTTAACATTTACTACTACATTACATTTTAAAGATTTATCAATTAACATTAATGAATGGACTATGAAACATGAAGGATCAAGGTACAATTAATATATTTATATTTTTATATGTAAAAAGTACAGTACATTTTCATGGTTCAGTATACTGTTTGACAATTTTTGTAATAAAGTTTAGCACTATTTTATGCATCATGTTTGTTTTCATTCAGTATCTATTTTGGAAACTATTTAAAAATCCACTATAGGTCGACCTCTAATAAACGCTGTTATGAAACTTACCTATTCCAGCATTTATTGGTGAATTGCAGTGGGAGGAGCTTCACTGAAAGAGTAGGAGCTTATCTGAAGGAGGAGGAGCTTCATTGAAGAAGAAGGAGGAGCTTCATTGAAGAAGGAGGAGCAGATCCGACTAAATCAAGAAATCACTTACTGAGTTTAAAAAAAATCCACCCACTTTAAGTATTTATGGTCACATATTATAAAAAACATTAATAATAAAAAAGATTAAAACATACAAATATATTTACAGATTTGCAAGAAACAAATGGCGCACCAATTGAGTTAACTCAAGTTGTTTTTGTTTATTGTGTTGCATATGAAACATGGTTCATCACAGATTATTGAAATAAAAACCATTATAAAACTTACCTATATCTTGCAGATGTCACAATAGCTGATCGTGTCGTTTGCTCAAATCTGTTGACAATAAAATTAGCTTAATGTGTCAATTTACAGATCTGAAGACATCAGCATAATGAATGAGGAGAAAACAGGATCTATTGACATGAAATAAAGAGGCTTTTCAGCTGCTCTGATAATAGTGATGAGCCATAGACTATACTCTTTTAACAAGAATATAGAGAATACATTAATGATACAGTAAAATATAACAACAGTAATATAAATGTAAATATAAAGACAGCCAATGATGATATTAACCCTTGTAATTTGTCCATATGAATCCGATTCCCTAATAACTTCATAACAACAAAGTAGTTCGCTAACATCTTACCTTTTTGTAGAAACAGACACAGAAACAGAGAAGAAACAGACACACGATGAAAACCTTTCTGAAAAGACCCCGTAAAATGTCGAGTAAACCGTGTAAACTGTATAGTAGTTACGTGATTTAACGTGTGAACTGTTTACCTCAAAAGACTCAGGAGACGCATGACGGCGAAAGTGGTGACGTCATCACCGCGAGACAAAATGAACGATATATTATCAAAAACTAATTTTTAAGCATAACTTTTCTCCACACAACTCTGTAATTTGGAAAATATATATCGTTTAAAAATAAATCTTTCTTTTACAGAAACTGGTATAACAGTATAATTTTAGTCAGACAGTTATTTAAGAATAATGAACATCTCTTTACTGTGAATTCCTTAATCATTATAAGATCCAGTGGCGGCTGGTGCTAAAAAATGTTGGGGGGGCACAACAAACTGAATTTTCAATTCAGGACTGAATGTAGGCTTATTGTTAAATAACAATTTAACAGTGATAATAATGTAGCTATCATTAGCCTAAAGTTTAGCTAAAACTTCAGCCGGTAGGGTTGGGAAATAGCCAATTGCCAAATAAATCTGAATTTTTGGGCTAAATGGCGATGTATGGTATAATCTGAGTATTTAATTATTATTTGTCTATTTGAAAAAAAAAAACCTGTATTTAATTTTTTTTTATATATATTTAATATTCTGATCGATATTGTCCTACAAACAATTATATTGAAGGTTATTAAAACAAACATAGTGTAACCTTGCTGTCTATCTGCAGTCTATCCAAAAAAGGGGTCAAATCACATTACATTCTAACATTGCAACATTACAATCTAAAAACAAAATAATGTTTTTTTAAAGAAGTAGTTCAATTTAATAAACCAAAAAAAAAAAAAAAAAAAGCTAATATCATAAAAATACACATGTAGGTTTGAAATTCTCTAGCACATTTATGTTCACCAACAACAACAAATATTCAACAACAAATGTTTTAGCTAAATATATTTATAATTTAGTGCTAATGTATATTTTAGTCAGAATAATTGCGCTCCTATTCTATTGCGCTCCGTCTGTTCGGCGCGCATGCACGCGGGGGCGCTCGTTCACGGAAGTATAGCTTGCAGAAAGCTCGCCCACTCATGACAGCAAACTGGACTTTCTAACATTTACAGATGGAGAATATGTCCGTGAAATGTAAGTTATGCACTGAGGAAATTATTGGATGTCACTTCAGCTTATGGCTAAATACTAATAGAGGTACATTTGTTTCCACCAATCGCTGCACAAGTTAAGGTTACGTATGATGACGAAAGCACGTTAGTGCGAGCCCTCCCGGAACCCATAGAGAATGCATTGCAGTGCCTGCAGTTCGAAAAAAAAAATCTTTGAATGTAAGTCTATGGGAACACTCTGGGCGATTCTCAGCCAGAGTGAAATCGCCCAAAAAGAGGCGGTTCTCCACAGAACGTGACTCGGCGCTGATTGGACTATATCCAGAGGCAGAACAACAGTGAGTGACTGCTAGCGTAACTCTGTGGTTGAATGAGATAGTGATTGAAAGTCCCTTTCACACTTTGGTGGTGCGTCGCCCAATCGTCCTAATGAAGAAACCGCCGCTGATAAGATCCCTGTAACTACTAAAGAGTTTGCTGTAGTATTTTATGCCATTCCCAGTGGCCTTATTAAACTTTTATCAGGCATGCTTTTTAAAAGACTCTTCTGCTCACAAAGGCTGCATTTTATAAAAAAAACAAAAACAATTTTATTCAATTTTTTTTTTTTTATCTATGTGAATATATAGTAAAGTATAATTTGTTCCTGTGACCAAGGCTGAATTTTGGCATCATTACTTCAGTCTTCAGTGTCACATGATCCTTCAGAAATCATTCTAACGCCCGTTTCACACATAATCTGTGTGCAGTGCGTATGCATAGGCAGTAAATAAAATGGACACAGCGACCCCATTGGATTCAACAGAGAAAAGTGAAGTCAATTAGAAGCACTCACTTCCTGATGGCTGAGCGTACTGCGCAGACTCAAACTAAGCTTGACGACATAGATGTGGCGTGAGCAGCCCGTCTGTCTTCTAGTAGCTGTGCCAAGAGAAATCTGAATCATTCCCTTACGAAACTTGCAGAGACGGAGAGTGTGAGTAGGAGCTGTCCATGAGCTAGGAGCAGGAGCAGCTTTTGCTAAGTATTCTGATTAATTATTTTGTCATTTTGTCTCCACGTCCCCCCGATTACCCGCGAGCTTCTCCTCCTGTCCATATGGTAATCTCTCTACTGTGCGACAGAGAGTCGCGTGGTTATGACGCAATCGTTAGCCTATTTTTACAAAAACTGCTTCTACGGGGCCATAACGTAAGATACAAGGTAATGGAGCCTATTATATATTTTCGTGTTTCTTTAGAAATAAATAATGGACAAAATGGAGTCTTTAAACGCCTCAGATGTAAAGTTATTCGCTGTCAAAGTGACGCCAAAATGAATGGGAGTCAATGGAATGCTAACAGCAGGTGATGGTCTGCTAATCAATGGCGGCACCCAGGGAAGCTTCAGTATTTTATGAAACAGTGCCCTGTGCGTATGCGGTGCGTGTTGCAGTCAAGCGTGCCGCACAAGCCCTGAAAAGTGAAGCCAAAACGTTTCGATCGCCCCCCGGTGACTGGTCCTAGTATAGGTCATAAACCCCGCCTCCCCGTGTTATTCAACGGGACTTGAGACAAACTAAACAATTTAATTACACTTCAAATATCTTTTTTCTGAAGGTGGTTTCTGTCATTTACTGTAGTTTTTATCACGCTGGTAATTTAAAATAAGTTTGTTTTAAGGTAGTTATTTGATGCTATAAAAATGGTGGTGCGACGTCATGATTGACAGCTGTGATTGACAGGTTCTCTGAGCGAAGTAGTCACTGAAGCACCAACAGACGTTTTTTGGGGATCTTCGGAGGACTGAGGAGATTGGAGCTTTAAATTTAATATCTAAATTTCTATAATTAATTATTTCACACAGAGAGTGAGGGCGGGGCCTTGATTTCGCAGCTTTACTTCCTGCTCACTACTGTGCAGGTCTGGTCCCGAAATCGTTACTCCGCAGACTCAAGCCCCAAGATATCAGCGCCATATCGGGACACTGGCGGCTTCAGTTCTCATTAATGGAAGAGAGCGAAGGGGCGTCGTCCATATTTTTTTACAGTCTATGGTTGCAGTGCGTATGCGGTGCAGGAGCAGCACGCGCTATAGTGCTTTCACATATGCACATATGCACATAGCCTGCAAACCCCCGCGCTTTCGCGCTATAATTCACACCACAGTAAGGAGTACTGTATCTCATGTCCTCCGCTCTGAAGTGTCGAGTCTGCTGGCGAAAGGGGCTATCGAGAAAGTTCACGTGTCACAAAAAGAGTCGGGCTTCTACAGTCGTTATTTTCTCGTTCCGAAGAAAGACGGCAGCCTGAGACCCATTTTAGATCTCAGACACCTGAACATGGTACAGCCATTCAGGATGCTCACGACCAGACCCATCCTGGCGCAGATTCGCCCGGGAGACTGGTTCTCCTCAGTAGATCTGAAAAGATGCTTACTTTCACATCCAAGTGAACCCCCGTCACAGGCCATTCTTGAGATTCACCTTCGAGGGGCAAGCATATCAATGCACAGTCCTACCATTTGGACTGTCTCTAGCGCCTCGTACATTCACAAAGTGCATGGATGTGGCTCTCTCCCCCCTGAGACAGCGGGGAATGCGTATCCTGAACTACCTCGACGACTGACTCATACTGATTCAGTCAGAGGCAGAGTCTCTTTCTCACAAAGCCTGGCTCTTGGCCATCTAGAACGCCTCGGGCTCAGGGTAAACTTTAAGAGTATACTGTCCCCCAGCCAACGGATCACGTCCCTGGGAACAGTTCTCGACTCCATACATATGAGAGCATGGCCCATGCCAGACCGAGCTCTCTCAATTCAGCGGCTCGCTGCGTCGTTCAAAGTGGGCTCCCACACACCCCTCAGAACGTTTCAAAGGGCTCTGGGCCTTTTGGCCTCTGCATCGTCAGTACTCCAACTAGGCCTACTGCATATGCGCCCCCTTCAGCTATGGCTAAAGCCTCAAGTTCCAGCCCATGCGTGGCGCTCGGGCCTCTTACGCATTAGGGTAAAGCAGCGCTGTACCAAAGCCCTGGCCCCCTGGAAAGACACCAGCTGGTACCAGCAGGGTGTGAGCATGGGTCTGGTTTAGAAAAGAAAGCCTATCTCAACAGACACTTCCAACCTCGGTTGGGGAGCCCTGTATGAGGGCAGGCCTGCCTCTGGTCGAGCTCAATTCTCAACTGTAGTAGTACTTACTCTTTCAAAGTCAAATTTGCATGCTTTATTTCCCATTATTTTATTACATATTGTTCTATTATTTAAATAACTTTTTTGTTTCAGATTCATACCTTGTCTTAAAGTTAAAACTTTATTCTTAAAATAAGAACTTAAATGATTTGCAATATCACTGGGTTTAGTCAAAAAGAATCCGTCAACTTCAATAAAAGATGGCACTATTTCAGCTTTTCTCCCCATTATTGTATTCAGCATACTCCAAATTTTATTACTATCAGATTTTGCCTCTTTAATCTTATTTTCATAATAATTTCTTTTTTTTGTTCTGTTTAGTTTAGTAACATAATTTCTTAATTTCCAATACTTATTCCACTGGATACTGTTGCCTGATGCGATTGCTTCAGCCTTTAATTCATTTCTCAGCTTTATGTGCTCCTTAAGTTCTAAATCTACCCAAGGAGCAGCAATGGTTCTCACAGTTATTCGTCTCAATGGCGCATATTTATCCATGACTGGCATTATTGAACTAGTAAAAGCCTCTAAGGCTCTATCAGGATCATCCTCAACTAATATCTTTGACCAATCAACATTTCTGACTTCTTCACAATATTCATTTTCATTAAAATGTTTAAATATCCTTTTAACAATCATTTTCTGCCCTGATTTGGGAACCTTAGTTTTCCTATTAATTGAAACTAAATTGTGATCACTAAAACCTACCGGCATAGAAATTGCCTTTGAACATAAGTCTGCGGCATTTGTAAAAATTAGATCAATACATGTAGCTATTTTTGTGCCATCAGATCTATAAGAAACTCTAGTTGATTTTTTAACAACTTGTGATAAATTACAGATCTCTGTTAATGAAAGCAACTTATTTTTTAACGACCAATTGTTCAAATGCCAATCAATATTCAGGTCTCCTAAAAAATATATTTCATATTTTGGATCACAAACTTTGTCTAACATAGTACAAATCTTATCTAAATAAACTATAGGTACATTAGGTGGTCGATAACAAACACCAATAGCGTGCCGCACGAATGCTATTTTTAGACCGCAAGGCCGCGTGACGTCAGCAACGTAAACCGGAAGGGGGTCAACATAGAAGCGCGCTCGCTTATGATTCATGCTAGTACTGCTTGTTTTCTGCCGGTTATCCCTCAAATAAGAACATGCCGAGTAAACACTGCTGCTATGGAACTTGCAGAAACGACTCCAGACACTATGACCGTCCACATATGAAGGATGTATTCTTTATTCGTTTCCCGAAGCCAAAAACCCAGAGGGATAAATGTGAACGATGGGTCAACTTGTGCGGACGTCCAAAAGACCAGTTCAATGCATTAAAACATTATTTTGAATGAATGAACAACTCTCTCTCTCTCTCTCTCTCTCTCTCTCTCTCTATATATATATATATATATATATACACTCACCTAAAGGATTATTAGGAACACCAGTTCAATTTCTCATTAATGCAATTATCTAATCAACCAATCACATGGCAGTTGCTTCAATGCATTTAGGGGTGTGGTCCTGGTCAAGACAATCTCCTGAACTCCAAACTGAATGTCAGAATGGGAAAGAAAGGTGATTTAAGCAATTTTGAGCGTGGCATGGTTGTTGGTGCCAGACGGGCCGGTCTGAGTATTTCACAATCTGCTCAGTTACTGGGATTTTCACGCACAACCATTTCTAGGGTTTACAAAGAATGGTGTGAAAAGGGAAAAACATCCAGTATGCGGCAGTCCTGTGGGCGAAAATGCCTTGTTGATGCTAGAGGTCAGAGGAGAATGGGCCGACTGATTCAAGCTGATAGAAGAGCAACTTTGACTGAAATAACCACTCGTTACAACCGAGGTATGCAGCAAAGCATTTGTGAAGCCACAACACGCACAACCTTGAGGCGGATGGGCAAAAACAGCAGAAGACCCCACCGGCTACCACTCATCTCCACTACAAATAGGAAAAAGAGGCTACAATTTGCACGAGCTCACCAAAATTGGACAGTTGAAGACTGGAAAAATGTTGCCTGGTCTGATGAGTCTCGATTTCTGTTGAGACATTCAGATGGTAGAGTCAGAATTTGGCGTAAACAGAATGAGAACATGGATCCATCATGCCTTGTTACCACTGTGCAGGCTGGTGGTGGTGGTGTAATGGTGTGGGGGATGTTTTCTTGGCACACTTTAGGCCCCTTAGTGCCAATTGGGCATCGTTTAAATGCCACGGCCTACCTGAGCATTGTTTCTGACCATGTCCATCCCTTTATGACCACCATGTACCCATCCTCTGATGGCTACTTCCAGCAGGATAATGCACCATGTCACAAAGCTCGAATCATTTCAAATTGGTTTCTTGAACATGACAATGAGTTCACTGTACTAAAATGGCCCCCACAGTCACCAGATCTCAACCCAATAGAGCATCTTTGGGATGTGGTGGAACGGGAGCTTCGTGCCCTGGATGTGCATCCCACAAATCTCCATCAACTGCAAGATGCTATCCTATCAATATGGGCCAACATTTCTAAAGAATGCTTTCAGCACCTTGTTGAATCAATGCCACGTAGAATTAAGGCAGTTCTGAAGGTGAAAGGGGGTCAAACACAGTATTAGTATGGTGTTCCTAATAATCCTTTAGGTGAGTGTATATATATAGTTAACGTTACTTGTAGGTGCTACTACTGCCTTGAATGACATGTATTTATCATAAAAGTCATATGTAGGCCTACTTTCTTAAAATACTCTTATTTAAATATGTAAGACATGTTCAGCCTCTGCCTTTTTCTAGCAAGCCTGGTCATGCTACAGGTAGGTCCTAGATCTGACAGATTTACTTTTTCTGTAGTAAGGAAACAGCCTTAGGGGGAGGGTAAAATAATTGAGAGAATTTAGATTTGATATTAATTAAAAATTAAGTGTTGTTGGTTGTGACCAAGTAGCATTAGCGATCGCTAAACAAAAAATAAATACATTAATAATAATAATATAAATTACCCCCAACAACTGTCAGACGTAAGACAACCAGAGGACATAGTATATATGACAGACAGGACATAGGGTGGTAAAAGATAGCTTGTTGAAACTGCAAAATGTCACTGTCAGTGGCGTAAGGCGATGTTTTTTGGGGGAGAAATTCTGTCGATAACAATCTAACGTTACCTCTGGATCAGGTCGGCTTTTTTCCCCGTCTTTTTCAGCCCTCTACACTCAAGCCATCTCTTCAATTGAATATTTGTATGTTCTTCTACTTCTATACCAGTGAATTTGGCACCGGGGACATCATTCTCGGACAGAGTTAGCAGGTTTAGCTCAGTAGACATCTCGTCCGTAAACTGTTTACATGCGTCTAGCATGAGTGACACGCGCGAGTTTGACCCCCCCTAGCAACCATCGCTAGCTTAATGAATATTAATGAGAAAAGGTGACGTATATCGTGCGGTACGCTATTAGGACAGGCCGAAGATGTGGTAACTGTACTTGTAACCACAATGCTTCTACACCCACAAAACCAAAATAATTTCTAATTTTTGCAGGTATTTGATTTTGAACGTAAATTGCAACCCCACCACCATATGCATTTCTATCATATCTATACAGATTGTACCTATTTATATGCAATAACGAATTGTCCATATTTGTATCTAAATGTGTTTCTGATATTGCCAGAATATGCTAATTATTATTTGTTAGAGTTTCCGAAATATCCTGAATCTTATTTCTCAGACTACAGACATTTAAATGTGCTATGCGTAACCCTTTATTAATTAATCTATCTTTTACCATAACCGTTGTATCTGATTGAACATCTGTCAATAGCAGAGCCGGACAGTAACGGAGTACATTTACTTGAGTACAGTACTTAAGTACAATTTTGAGGGATCTGTACTTTACTCGAGTATCATTTTTGGGGAGTACTCATGACTTTACTCAAGTACATTTGAGAGGCAAATATTGTACTCTTTACTCCACTACATTTCTATCCATAACCGTGAGTAGGCTACCCGTTACTTCTTCTAAAAATAAAAAAAAAACAAGGAAAAAATAAAAATCTCGGAAACCCTCAATTTGTTGTTTCCCTCTCAAACGTGATTGGATTGTGCAGGCGCCACTGATTGGGACAGCCTATCAGCAATCACCTTCAGCTTTCCGCCAAAGTCAACTCCATGGTCAGATTTAGATAAGAGACGAAACCATGGATGAAGACGCAGCAGGTCCATCCCGGGAATGTGCCAACCCGTGGCCCCACCTCGCCAGACTATTTCAATTTTCTGAACAAGTTAATGATAGTTTTCGCTTCAAGTGTTTGCTGTGTTTACCAATATAAGCACTGTGGCAGTAGTAATGCAATATTTAGAAAATGTACTCTTGTACTCTTGATACTCAAGTACTTTTAAAAACAAGTACTTCAGTACTTTTACTTAAGTAGACATCTGACTGTAGTACTTTTACTTGTACTTGAGTCAAATTTAGCAAGGGGTATCTGTACTTTTACTCAAGTAATGAAGCTGTGTACTCTGTCCGCCTCTGGTCAATAGTAGAGCTGTACAACAACCATAAATAACGTCTAACAGAAAAGCATACAGACAAACAAAACAACATACACACATACATACACACACACACCCACACTCATGCACACCCCACTTGTCAACATTTATAAGCAAAAGATCTGCTACCTTGACAGACAGGTTAGGAACCTTGTTCAGTTTACTTTTAGACTCAAATAACATGGATTCCGTTTTTTACCTAAATGCAATAAGAGTTTATTTTCAGAGAGCCAGTCTCTTACTTTATATAACTCCTCATATCACTTGTATTTTACCGACATCCTTGTCTGAAACCAGTAAAGCAGAGAACAAATTACAGTCACAAACTGCTTGCATATCATTTATGTATAGGAGGAATAAAAGGGGGCCTAAGACACTTCCCTGGGGAACTCCATTATTAATAATTGTTTATTCAGAGAGAAACCCATCAATTTCTACACTTTGAATTCTCCCAGTTTAATAAAAGTTCAACCAGGCTATCAGCATACTTTGAAAAACACATGACACTTAATTTATCTTACAGTACTGAATGATTCACTGTTAAAAGCTTTTTGGAGATCCAAGAGTACCATTGCACACATTTTACCTCCATCAATCTGCTTCCTTATAAAATCTGTTAAACACAATACATTTCCTTTTGATCATTTAGCAGACGCTTTTATCTAAAGCGACTTACAAATGAGGACAGCAATAGAAGCAATCAAACTAACAACAGGAAAACATTAGAATTAACTAATTATTTTTTCTTGATGCAAGAAGAAGGAGCAGACAATAAAAATGGACAATAAAAGTTTAATACTTGGTGCAGCAAATACAAAAAGAAAGTAAAACTGGAAACAAATAAAGACAGATCTCTCTCTTTATTGATTAACAAGATAATAAAGCATCTCAATCAGCCTCTTCTTCAGCTTCCTGAGCAAGAACAGTTAGTAAAAAAAGTAAAAAAAAAACACTTGTTCTTTTAAACATATAGATTATATTAAGCAACATTATATATGCGATATTGCTCTTTGGGAAGGAACTTCACCTTTGAGTTGACGTGAATCTCACAGTTAAATATAAACTATTTAATGTGAAAAATGTTGATAATGTTTCTTTTATACTGTCGATGGTTGTGGCCAGGGCTGTAGAGTTCTAGAATCGCCGGTGTCCCAGATATGAGGTAGTTCAGGGGGTTCGGGGTCATGCTCCCCCGAGAAACTATATATGTGCATTTCCAGACAAATGAAGGCTAAAATCTCCATCACTCTTTCTTTTTCTCTCAGTCTCCCTACTATGGTCTGTCTCTCCCCCTCCTAAAGCTGAGCTTTCTCTGATATTCTTTTGATTTTTGTCTGTGTCAGTGAAGGAAGTAAACATAGGCTCAACTGATATTTATATACATCAGTTCCCTTACGAGAACGTTCTCTCATACTGCGTTGCAAACGCTGTGGGAAAACTCCTTTTCTCGAGAATATTGAGCCTTTATTTCAAAACGCATTGCAGCTGCACAGGCGAGAGCATCACAGCTCGTGCGAGCACGCTGATAGGCTGTGCTGCGGCAACTGCACAAACCTAAGGCGAGTGAGCAGGAGTGCGCAATCCAATGGAAGCGCTTGGCACCCTGCCAGACTCGAGCGTGCCAAATTGGACGCGGCAGGAGAGTATAAATTCGGACGAAACTCACCATTTGACAGATTTAATCTCCTTCAGCTCTGAGACTTACCTCGTCGCTGACTTCTCCGGATTCAGAAGCCTCTCTCGCCGTTGAACAGCCCTTCAGCGGAACAGCTTCAGTGCCTTGACAGACCTCGCCCAGCTGAACGTTTCCCTGTGGCATCCGGCGAATATCCTTTATAAACGCTTCCATTTCTAAAAGAGAAGAGCACGTTGTTGCAAATGCGCTCCCCCGTGTCTTACAGGCACACCCGGTGCGCTGTCTGTCTCGGAGTCCCGCCGAGGCCGGACACACCGAGGCAGCGATCACTAAAGGCGGCTGCCTTTCCTGCGACAGTATCCTGTTGCAGTGCTCCTATTCAGACTCGCTCTCGCTACGTCAGAGAGCGAGCCCGCCCACCTTCCGTCTTCGGCGCCACTCGAGCCCCGAACGAAGAAGCGCCGCGAGCAGAGGATGCACGAGCGCGGTGATCTGAGTGCGTGCACACCGGGTCCCTCCCCGCGTGCCTCACCCCCACACCAGGATCTGAACGAATCGACACCTGAGCGAACATTGACGCCGAGCTTCTCCGCGTCATTACTCGCGCTGTCGACGACTGGGCCTTTCTGCATGACCTAGAACGGACACTGAGTGAGTTTTCAAATCTGCGTCACTCATCGCCGAAAGGTGGAAATAGAGTGTTTTAGTCCCGCCGAGGCCGGACCAACCTCCATTTCTCACACATTTCCCAGTCCCCCCCTTAGCGCGGGCGGCTGGAAATGCCAATATTGCAGCAAATGAGCCTGTTATAAAGCATGCACACCTGCAAACAAACGCCGATACAAAACATGATGCTCTCTTCTATGCTCACTCTAACGGTAGGCTTATGTAATTTCCCCCTGTGGCTCAGTGGTGAAATCTTAAGCTTTTTCGCGCCAGAGACCCGTGTTCGAATCCCGGCTCTGACGGCAGATGAAACTTATTCTGATCGCGGTCAGCTTTCTTACATACAGAAAGCGAATCTGCCCCTCTCGCCCTCCCGTTCACTGGTGGGGCTAGAGTATTTATGAGCCCACGCCGGCCCCGCCCCGCGTGACTCACATTTTACAGAAACAAATTAATTTACACCCCTTCTGTGGCTCAGTGGTGGAATTTGAGATTCTTGCGCTGAAGACCCGAGTTTGAAACTCGGCTGCGCTGAATCTTTTCACCAAAGCGAACGAGCTCGCGCCGGCCCCGCCCCGGCGTGACTCACTCTCTTTGGCAACATCCGAAAACGGTCAGGTTTGACCCCGCCCCCCATGTAATCCCGGCAATATCTACTGCATTCCCCAGTCCCCTCTTCTCAGGTGGCTGGAAATGTTGATGTTGCAGTCAATGGGCCTGTTATTCATAACATGCACGCCTGCAAACAGGCGCTGGTTTTACGGTGATGCAAATAAAGCACAAAAGGGAGCTCTATTCTGTAGGTTACATGCCTACTAAAAAGTGTGAA
Source organism: Rutilus rutilus (assembly GCA_021464565.1). Lineage (NCBI taxonomy): Eukaryota > Metazoa > Chordata > Actinopteri > Cypriniformes > Leuciscidae > Rutilus > Rutilus rutilus. The sequence continues at coordinate 47,933,014 of JAJAQA010000006.1, forward strand.
CCCCTACACATAGGCACTGTTTCCACAGTTTCAATATTCCCCCGACACAGGCTGGAAGTTTAATAAATGTAGCGCGTGTGCCAACTGTGATGTATGCACCCCTACACACAAACACTGTTTCCACAGTCTCAATTTTTTCCCCAGCTCCGGAAGTTTAATAACGTAGCGCGTGTGCCTACTGTGATGTATGCACCCCTACACATAACCACTGTTTACACAGTCTTAAACTTTCCCCTAGCTCATGCTGGAAGTTTAATAAACGTAGCGCGTGTGCCTACTGTGATGTATGCACCCCTACACTCACACACTATACACTCAACAGTCTCACAAGCTGGCCGGACGGCCGGGTCCCTAAAACATGGATGTGGCTGTCTCCCCCCTGAGACAGTGGGGAATGCGCATTCTGAATTGCCTCAACAACTGGCTCATACTGACTCAGTCAGAGGCAGAGTCTCTTACTCACAAAGGACTGGCTCCTCGGCCATCTAGAACGCCTTGGGCTCAGAGTGAACCTTGCCAAGAGTACGCTGTCCCCCAGCCAACGGATCACGTTCCTGGGAACAGTTCTCATCTCGGTACATAGAGCATGCCCCTCACCAGACTGGGCTCTCTCAATCCTGCGCCTCGCCGTCTCGTTCAAAGTGGGCTCTCTCGCGTCCCTCAGAACGTTTCAAAGGGCTCTGGGCCTTATGGCCTCTGCATCGTCAGTACTCCCAACTAGGCCAACTGCGAATGCGCCCCCTTCAGCTGTGGCTAAAGCCACAGGTTCCGGCTCATGCGTGGCGTTTGGGCCACCTACACATCAGGGTAAACCAGCGTTGTATCAAATCCCTGGCCCCCTGGAAGGACGCCAGCTAGTACCAGCAGGGCGTGAGCATGAGTCCCGGGGAATGCACATTCTGAACTACCTCGAGGACTGGCTCATATTGACTCAGTCAGAGGCGGAGTCCCATACTCACAAAGCCTGGCTCCTCGGCCATCTAGAATGCCTCGGGCTCAGGGTAAACTTTTCCAAGAGTATACTGTCCCCCAGCCAACGAATCACGTTTCTGGGAACAGTTCTTGACTCCTTACATATGAGAGCATGGCCCACACCGGACCGAGCTCTATCAATTCAGTCATTCAAAGAGGGCTCCAGCATACCCCTCCGAACGTTTCAGAGGATCTTGGGCCTTATGGCTTCGGCATCATCAGTACTCCAAATAAGCCTACTGCGTATGCGACCTCTTCGACCTCTTCAGCTTCAGCTCAAGTACCACCCCATGCATGGCGCTCGGGCCTCGTGAATATCAGGGTGGACCAGCGCTGTATCAAAGCTCTGGACCCCTGGAAAAACACCAGCTGGTACCAGCAGAGTGTGAGCATGGGTTTGGTCTCAGAGATGAGGGTCATTTCAACAGACGCTTCCAACTTCGGTTAGGGAGCTCTGTACGAGGGCAGGCCTGCCTCCGGCCTCTGGTCGAGCTCGGAGAAACACCTACACATCAACTGCCTCGAGATGAGAGCGGTTTTATAGCCCTAAAAACCTTCCTCCCATATCTGGTGGGACACCACGTCTTGGTCCGCAGGGACAACATGTCAGTGGTCTCCTACATAAATCGCCAGGGTGGCCTCAGGTCCCGCAACCTGTTCGCCATAGCCACACAGATACTGTTATTGGCTCAAACCAACCTGCGCTCACTCAGGGCAGCTCACGTGCCGGGCACGATGAACATAGGAGCAGACATGCTTTCTCGGGGCAATGTTCCCCCAGAAGAATGGTCATTCCACCCCCAGACAGTTCTCCTGTTATGGGAGGTCTTTGAGAAGGCAGAAGTAGACCTCTTCGCCTCAGAAGACAACTGTCACTGCCCAATATTCTTTTCAAAGAGCAGGGATACGCTGGCCCACAAGTGGCCCAGCCTCCCCCTCTATGCGTTCCTCCCGGTCTCGATGCTCCCTCAGGTCATTGAACGGATCAGGAACACGAAATGCACAGTCCTTCTGGTAGCCCCCCTCTGGCAAACCCAGTTTTGGTTCCCAGACCTAATGCAACTGTCTGTGATAGCTCCATTGCCTATCCCGCTGAGGAGCGACCTCCTAGCGCAGGCAAACAGGACTATCTGGCACCCTCGTCCCGACTTGTGGGCCCTCCATGCATGGTCACTCAACGGCCCCAGGACCTCCCAGAGAGCGTCCTGAATACCATTATGGAGGCTAGAGCTCCTACTAGGTGCCTCTACCACCTTAAATGGTCAGTGTTCTCCAGCCGGTGTTTAGCTCGGGACCTCGACCCACACACTTGTGAAGTACCAACGGTACTTCCCTTTCTCCAAGAGCTTCTGGACGCGGGACGCTTCCCCTCCACGCTCAAAGTGTATTTGGCAGCTATTGCAGCCTTCCACATGCAGGTGGCCGGCTCTGCCTTGGGTAAAAACGACCTCATAGTTCGCTTCCTTAAAGGAGCCAGGAGACTTAACCTGCCTCGACCACCTTCAGTGCCAGCTTGGGACCTTTCTCTGGTTCTGCGGGCTCTTAAGGGACCCCTAAGGGACCACTTCTGATCTAAGACCTCTCTCTCTTAAAATGGCTCTGCTGTTGGCACTGGCGTCTGTAAAAAGAGTGGGGGACTTACAAGCGCTCTCCACGAGTGCTTCCTGTCTTGAGTTTGGACCTAATGACTCTAAAGTCGTCCTTAAGCCAAGACACGGATATATACCAAAGGTGCTCTCAACACCGTTCAGAGATCAGGTTATTTCTCTATCAGCTCTCCCAGTTTCGGGAGAAAATAGTGATACTCACACGCTCTGCCCCGTTAGAGCTCTGAGAATATATTTGGAGCGTTCGGCCTCTTTCAGACAGTCTGAACAGCTCTTTATCTGTTTCGGGGGCCGCACCAAGGGGCTGCCCGTCACGAAACTCACGCCATCTAGATGGATAGTGGATGCTATTGCTCTGGCAAACACCTCACTGGGCCTCCCGTGTCCCATAGGTGTAAGAGCTCACTCCACAAGAAGCATGGCTTCCTCTTGGGCTTGGTCCAGTGGAGTTCCTATTGCAGACATTTGTGCGGCGGCCGACTGGTCTGCTCTGTCCACCCAGGACCCAGGCCAGTGTATAACTCAGGCACACTGTGTGACCTCTCAATTTTATGTGGGAATAATATTTTAGGTCCCTGGCTCTTTCGATATCATTCACATATTTGTATATCATTTTAGACCCGACGTTCCGGTCTGTGATATTCAGATCTGTGGTCCGGTCTGTGGCTCCCTGGATTCTCAGAGTAGTCACAGGCGAATAGCACTGCGTTTTAAACTGGGTTCCCACAGCGTTTGCAACACAGTACGAGAGGACATTCAGAAGCCTCTCTCGCCGTTGAACAGCCCTTCAGCGGAAGGGCTGTTCAAGAGATAAGGGAACGAGTACTGCGTTGCCTTGCCGTGCTATTTCGCTCATATCAGGTGTTTTCGCTTCAGTCGATATAGACCTGTCAAATGGCGAGTTTTCTCTGAATTTATACTCTCCTGCCACGTCCAATTTGGCGTGCTCGAGTCTGGCAGGGCGCCAATCGTTCCCATTGGATCGTGCACTCCTGCTCACTCGCCATAGGTTCGTGCAGCTGCCGCAGCACAGCTTATCAGCGCGCTCACCTGTGCAGCTGCAATGCGTTTTAAAATGAAGGCTTCAAAATTCTCGAGAAAAGGAGTTTTCCCACAGCGTTTGCAATGCAGTACCGAGGTTCCAACGCAGAACCAAGGTTACGTAAGTAACCAAGTACGTTTTCCTGATTATTTTTGTCTGTTGTTTAACATTTCTATCCTAAAACAGCTGTCAAATATGAAATGTTTAGTTTAGCTTTATTTGATCTCACACTTCATGACCGTTAACTAAAGCGCTAGAACATGCACTCAGCAGCTTCTGTGAACATAAAGCCTGTCTACTTTAATTTGATTGGTCATCTCAATATTCTGATGTTGATGAGCGGCGACAGACCGCAGCGCTGTGCAATATCCTTGCAGCACTAAAGTAGAGTTAATACTATACTAGGAAATTTTTTCACAACCTTTGTTATATACACCTCAGAAATATACTGAAGTCTGGACCTCGGTGACTTCATAACTGGCTACAGCCGTGGTTGTGGCTGGTTAGACAAGCTAATAGGAAAGAGAGGCGGCATCGCACTTGAAAGTGCTGGAACTGAAGATAAGCTACTTAATGTGAGTTTTTGTGTGACTGTGTAGATTAGATAATTGAGTGAAGCTCTTCCCACATGCAGTGCAGTGATACGGTTTCTCTCCAGTGTGGATCCTCTCGTGTCTTTTCAGATGTCCTGACTGACTGAATCTCTTGTCACAGTGTGAACACTTGTAAGGTTTCTCTCCAGTGTGAATTCTCTGGTGCCGTTTCAAAACTACAGCTGTGATAAAAGTCTTCTCACACTCATAGCACACATGATTTCTTTCACCAGTGTGTATTTTCTGATGAACTTTTAAACTCTGCAGATGTGAAAAACTCTTTCCACACAAAGAACATGAATGTGGTTTCTCCTGTGAATGAACTGTCATGTGTTTCTTCAGGTTTGAAGCCCTCAAAAATGTTTTACCACATTGATCACAATCATGCAGTTTCTTTCCAGTGTGGATGACCATGTGTTCCTGAAGGTGTCCTTGATGTCTAAAACTCTTCCCACACTGATCACATGAGAATGGTTTCTCTCCAGTGTGAATCCTCATGTGAACCTGAAAGTGTCCTTGTTGTGTAAAACTCTTCCCACACTGATCACATGTGAATGGTTTCTCTCCAGTGTGAATCCTCATGTGAACCTGAAAGTGTCCTTGTTGTGTAAAACTCTTCCCACACTGATCACATGTGAACGGTTTCTCTCCAGTGTGGATGATCATGTGAACATTGAGATTCTGTTTGTATGTGAAACTCTTTCCACACTGAGTGCAAGTGAAAGATTTCTGAGATCTTCTTTGATGTTTCTCCACTTCATTCACTTCTTCATTCTCATCCATCGGGCCTGAAATTAAAGTTAAAAAAGTGCTCAGTAAATCAGTAAAAAAAATGATGTAGTGAAAATATATATATATAAAACCCAGATGTAATAGCAGAAAGTATTGAGTTTTGTTCAAAGAACTGATATACAAGATTATGATGATTTTGATCCATTATGTCCCTGGAATTTTCCATGAAAGGGGTGCATTAATGTACCAGACATTATTTTTTATTTATTCATTAGAGTCACAAATCTATAGAGCCCCTAATAATGGGATATTATGATGGGAGGGAAACAAATATTTCAATGCTTTTGTGTTCCCGCAAGAAACTTTTTGATACTCGCAAAACGTCATCGATATTTGCGAGAAAACACAAAATTTCTCGTGGGAACGCAAACGCTTTTGCGAAGGAGATGTAAGGGCGTCCTCAGGCAGTGGTTCAGGCTTTAGGATTGTCGAATAAAGAAACATTATCAGCATGCTGGTGTAAAACTGTATATTTCTTATCCATTACCACCCATCGCTACCAACCATGGACAGTTAATATAGTAAAAAATATGTGGGAGAGCATTGCAAGTTTGTGCCTTTATTTTAAGGGTGCAACAATACATGTATTCACACCAAACTGTACGGTACGGATGTCATGATTCGGCGCATGCAGTCGAATACATTAAGTCAAAGGCAATCCAGGCTCAAATCCAGAAGGGGGCGCATGCTCTAATGCAATGCTGTTTGCTAACAATAAAAAGTGCAGAAGAAGAAGAAACGATTGATCGATATGTTTACATCTCTCAACCAGTGTTTCAACTGCGGAAAGATATCAATAAAACAGCTTGAGAATAATATCTCACGTAGCATTACATTTACCTCCATAATAACATTTTAAAAATACGCAATAATGCTATAATTTTAACACTCCTTGTTTTTACACAAACTACACCACGTGTAGCAAAGTCTATTTATTTGTAATGCAAGATAATAACAATATTTTGGAATGTGCTAAACTGTATTAAGACATATCCATAATTTCGTTGCAGTAATTGTGAACCAGATATAAAATAAACAGAACAAAAATGCTCAGATAATACTAATATTGACTTACAGATAACAAACATCCTTGTTTAAAAAAAAATTGCACCTGGTTCATATTATTTGCTAGCCTGGCAAGTCACCATAGACACGGCTCAATCCGAGGGGCGGGATAAACACTGTCTTTCAAATTCCCTCTGCACGCAATAGGACGGCGCTTCAACCAACTAGAGCGTTTTCCCAACAGCGGAGCTAACGTTAGTTTATAGATTCAACTTTTGCCATATCTGGCCGGCAAAACCACGAACACATCTTCCTTTTTTAAGAATGACCTAAGTGCCGTTCTTTGTTCTTTTCTCAAAGAAAATCTTAACTCCTATTCCTCCAGAGTCACGGCCAAAGCCGATTCGAAAGACCGCTGTTCGTCATCAGCCATTCTTTGATTTCAAGTAGCAGGGAATTCACACGGAACCGTCACACTGTCGTCATTCTGTTAAGCCCGCCCACCGACTCTATACACGATGTGATTGGCCTGACCAGAGTTTGTTTTGTCCAGCTCGAAAGTCAACGGAGAGTTGCTAGACTACCCTGGAAGCAAAATATAGATTTCTAGGCTAATTATTTGCTGCTTTAATTCTAATTCACAATTAGATTTGTCCTACTATAACAGAGCTAAATCTGATGAACTGCTTTATAACCTTAATGTTCTTCAGCCTCACAAATGAAGAATAGGGATGGGTACCGAAACCCGGTATTAAACGGGCCCCGGTGCTGAATTATGAAAGACCGCTGGATCGATAAGCTCGGACGTTATCGGTTCTGCTGTCGGTACTGGAGAAATTAAGAAAGTACACGTGCTATTTATTATTGCTATTAAGAAATTATTATCTTGCAAATTTAATCTCGCCAGCCACTTCTATATATAATAATATTGAACCATTTTGTCTGTGATGCATTTTTGCTAAAGAGAGAGTGTGTGTGAGAGAGAGAGAGAGTGTGTGTGAGAGAGAGAGAGAGCGATCTTTCACGCGGAGCCACGGCGCGCACAACACAACAGCCCTGCTTAATGAGTGACGATGAGGACAGAACTAAACATTCAAACGGTTTCACTTTAGATCTTTGATATTAAACTCATTTTATTTTAGATTTAGATTTTGGCTTCCAATGATTATAAAAAAGAAGATATTTGAGGTATAACCATTAAAAACTAAAGCCGCATTCTGTCTAGCGCAGCTTCCTTCCCTTCACAGCGGTGCGCTGCGCTCATTTCTCCCTAAAACCCAAACGTAACGTCAGAATCTGCACGATCGGTGATTGTTGTAAAATGTAGTCTATACTGTTGCTAAACTGCGGGATGCGTTTGATAATAAAAGTACCAAAATTGACGCAATAGACGCTGTTCCAAATGCGGCGCGCGCTCCGAAACACACCGCAACGTGACAAGCAACGTATATTTTGGGCTTCGTGTGCGCATCTAAACGATCAAATATACACGCAAATATGTCAAAATGGCCGTCTTGGAGATTCACGTAAACAGTTTATTCACTTAAATACAGTTTATGTCTTAAATGGGCGTAAATAGTTGGGAGAAAATATGATGCGTAATAATGATTAGATCTGCATTTGGTCTTAAAGAGGCAGCAGTCTAATAAACCTGCTGATGATTGCTCCAATAATGTGAATCAAACAACAAAAGGCAAAGAGAAAATCAGTCGCAGCTCTTGAATTAATAATTTTGGCACTAAAAGTGTTATTTTACATCTGACTTTATTAATGTCTTTTTAGCCCATATTACTCCTGAACAGTAATGTAGACATTACTGAAATTAAAGCACTGGGTATATAATTTGTATATTTGTTTTATTATATAATTTTTTTTTGGTTTGGCCATGTGTGTTTTTGGTGTCCTCTTCTGTATATAAAACACAAAAGTCTGCACCCTTCTGCATAACATACATGTTTTATTTGTTTTGTTAAAGCATTGCTTTTTCCTTTGCTATAGATATTTATTTTACATTTCAAAATATAAAGCAATATTAAGTATATTCTAAATAATTTTTTTCCCCTTTTTTTTAATATAACAAAAAGAACCGATAAGAATACCATTAAAGTACCGGATTGTTAAGGAGTATCGGTAAGAGTAGTAATACCGTTAAAACCCTAACGATACCCATCCCTAAATCAGGAATAAACACCAACCTCTTTGTTCTTCAGTGTGTTTCATTCTGCAGTGTTCTGGATCTCTCATGTTCTCACTGTCCTTCAATAAACTCTGTCTTTGCAGATTTCAGCTCTTCCTGATGGTTTGATGCTCGTCTTCACTTGTAGCTGATGGGAATATTCCAGCATTTATTGATGAATTGCAGTGGGAGGAGCTTCACTGAAGGAGGAGGAGCAGATCCGACAAAATCAAGAAGAAATCACTTACTGAGTTAAAAAAAAAAAATAGTCCACCCACTTTAAGTATTTATGGTCACATTATAAAAAATTAAGAATAAAAAAAAAGATTAAAACATAAACATATATTTACAGATTTGCAAGAAACAAATGGCGCACTAATAGTTAACTCAACTTTTTTTGTTTATTGTGTTGCATATGAAACATGGTTCATCACAGATTATTGAAATAAAAGCCATTATAAAACTTACCTATATCCTGCAGATGTCACAATAGCTGATCGTGTCGTTTGCTCAAATCTGTTGACAATAAAATGAGTTTAATGTGTGAATTTACAGATCTGAAGACATCAGCATAATGAATGAGGAGAAAACAGGATCTATTGACATGAAATAAAGAGGCTTTTCAGCTGCTCTGATAATAGTGATGAGCCATAGACTATCAATACTCATTCAGCAAGAATATAGAGTACAATAATGATACAGTAAAATATTACAACAGTAATATAAATGTAAATATAAAGACATCCACTGATGACATTATCAACCCTTGTAATTTGTCCATATGAATCCGATTCCCTAATAACTTCAAAACAACAAAGTAGTTCGCTAACATCTTACCGTTTTGTATGGGAAAACAAACAGACAGACGATGAAAACCTTTCTGAAAAGACCCCGTAAAATGTCGAGTAAACCGTGTAAACTATATACGTTAGTAGTTAACGTTACGTGATTTAACGTGTGAACTGTTTACCTCAAAAGACTCAGGAGACGCGCGACAGTGAGAGTGGTGACGTCATCACCGTGAGACGAAATAAATGATAGATTTTCAAAAACTAATTTTTAAACATAACTTTTCTCCACACAACTCTGTGATTTGGAACAAAAAATATATATCGTTTAAAAATAAATCTTTATTTTACAGAAACTGGTCAAATAACAGTCAGACAGTTATATAAGAATAATGAACATCTCTTTACTGTGAATTCCTTAATCATTAAGATCCCTGTAACTACTAAAGAGTTTGATGTAGTATTTGATGGCATTCCCAGTGGCCTTATTCAACTTTTATCAGGCATGTTTTTTAAAAGACTCTTCTGCTCACAATGACTGCATTAAAAAAAACAGTACTATTGTGAAATGTTATTCAATTTTTTTTTTTTTTTTTAATCTATGTGAATATATAGTAAAGTATAATTTGTTCCTGTGACCAAGGCTGAATTTTAGCATCATTACTCCAGTCTTCAGTGTCACATGATCCTTCAGAAATCATTCTAACACCCGTTTCAGACATATTCCGTGTGCAGTGCGTGCGGTGCGTGTTGCAGTCATAGACAGTAAAAGAAATGGACACAGCGACCCCATTGGATTCAATGGAGAAAAGTGAAGTCAATTAGAAGCACTCACTTCCTGATGGCTGAGCGTACTGCGCAGACTCACACTGAGCTTGACGACGTAGATGTGACGTGAGCAGCCCGTCTGTCTTCTAGTACCTGTGCCAAGAGAAATCTGAATCATTCCCTTCCGAAACTTGCAGAGACGGAGAGTGTGAGTAGGAGCTGTCCATGAGCTAGGAGCAGGAGCAGCTTTTGCTAAGTATTCTGATTAATTATTTTGTCATTTTGTCTCCACATCCCCCCGATTGCCCACAAGCTTCTCCTCCTGTCCATACGGTAATCTCTCTACTGTGCGACAGAGAGTCGCGTGGTTATGACGCAATCGTTAGCCTATTTTTACAAAAACTGCATCTACGGGGCCATAACGTAAGATACAAGGTAATGGAGCCTTTTATACATTTTCGTGTTTCTTTAGAAATAAATAATGGACAAATGGAGTCTTTAAACGCCTCAGATGTAAAGTTATTCGCTGTCAAAGTGACGCCAAAATGAAAGGGAGTCAATGGGATGCTAACAGCAGGTGATGGTCTGCTAATCAATGGCGGCACCCAGGGAAGCTTCAGTTTTTTCTGAAACATTGGCCCCCTGGTTGCAGTCAAGCGTGCCGCACAAGCCCTGAAAAGTGAAGCCAAAACGTTTCGATCAGCCCCCAGTGACTGGTCCTAGTATAGTTCCTCTCTCGACGCGGCTGGACTCGTCTCTTTCGGCGGATCAGCGGAGGAGTTTAATGATGATGCAGTTTCCGTGGCGGCATTTGAGGATGAGGATTGGTCAGGCTCCGCGGACCCTGATGGCTTGGCAAGCCATCCCCGAAGTGTCAGATTGGGTGATGAATATCATAAAGCAGGGTTACTCGCTTCAGTTTGCCCGCAGACCCCTGCGCTTGCGTGCTATAATTCACACCACAGTAAGGAGTACTGTATCTCATGCCCTCCACTCCGAAGTGTCGAGTCTGTTGGCAAAAGGGGCTATCGAGAAAGTTCCCGTGTCACAAATCGAGTCGGGCTTCTACAGTCGTTATTTTCTCATTCCGAAGAAAGACGGCAGCCTGAGACCCATTTTAGATCTCAGACACCTGAACATGGTACGGCCATTCAGGAAACTGACGACCAGACCCATCCTGGCGCAGATTCGCCGGGGAGACTGGTTCTTCTCAATAGATCTGAAAGATGCTTACTTTCACATCCAAGTGAACCCCCGTCACAGGCCATTCTTGAGATTCGCCTTCGAGGGGCAACCATACAAATACACAGTCCTACCATTCGGACTGTCTCTTGCGCCTCGTAAATTCACAAAATGCATGGATGCGGCTCTCTCCCCCCTGAGACAGCGGGGAATGCGTACTAACTCATACTGACTCAGTCGGAGGCGGAGTCCCATACTCACAAAGCCTGGCTCCTCAGCCATTTAGACCGCCTTGGGCTCAGGATTAACTTTTCCAAGAGTATACTGTCCCCCAGCCGATGAATCACATTCCTGGGAACAGTTTTCGACTCCGTACATATGAGAGCATGGCCCACGCCAGACCGAGCTCTCTCAATTCAGCGGCTCGCTGCGTCATTCAAAGTGGGCTCCCACACACCCCTCAGAACGTTTCAAAGGGTTCTAAGCCTTTTGGCCTCTGCATCGTCAGTACTCCAACTAGGCCTACTGCATATGCGCCCCCTTCAGCTATGGCTAAAGCCTCAAGTTCCAGCACATGAGTGGCGCTCGGGCCTCTTACGCATCACGGTAAACCAGTGCTGTACCAAAGCCCTGGCCCCCTGGAAAGACAACAGCTGGTAACAGCAGGGTGTGAGCATGGGTCTGGTTTTGAAAAGAAAGTCTATCTCAACAGACGCTTCCAACCTCGGTTGGGGAGCCATGTAAGAGGACAGGCCTGCCTCCGGCCTCTGGTCAAGCTCGTAGAAACGGCTACACATCAACTGCCTCGAACTAAGAGCAGTTTTTCTAGCCTTCCTTCCACACCTGGTGGGACACCACGTATTGGTCCGAACAGACAACATGGCGGTGGTGTCCATACATAAATCGCCAGGGTGGCCTCTGGTCTCGCAACCTGTTCACCATGGCCAAACAGCTCCTGTTATGGGCTCACGCCAACCTGTACTCACTCAGGGCAGCTCACGTGCCGAGCACGATGAACCTAGGGGCAGACATGCTATCTCGGGGCAACATTCCCCCAGAGGAATGGTCTCTCCACCCCCAGACAGTTCTCTTGTTGTGGGAAGTCTTCGGTGAGGCAGAGGTTGACCTCTTTGCCTCAAAAGACAACTCTCACTGCCCAATCTTCTTTTCAAAGGACAGGGATGCGCTGGCCCACAAATGGCCCAGCCTTCCCCTTTATGCGTTCCCCCCGGTCTCTATGCTCCCTCAGATCATCGAACGGATCAGGGACACCAAGTGCGCAGTCATCCTTGTAGCCCCCCTCTGACGAACCCGGATTTGGTTCTTAGAGCTAATGCAGCTGTCCACGACAGCTCCGTGGCCGATCCCGCTGAGGAGCAATCTCCTCACGCAGGCAAACAGGACAACCTGGCACCCCCATCCCGACTTGTGGGCCCTCCATGCATGGGGTTCAACGGGTACCCAAGGACCTCCCAGAGGGAGTCCGAAATACCATAATGGAGGCTAGAGTTCCGTCCATTAGACACCTCTACCACCTCAAATGGTCAGTGTTCTCCAGCTGGTGTCTGGCTCAGAACCTAGACCCACGTAACTGTGAAGTACCAACAGTACTTACAATTCTTCAAGAGCTTTTTGACGCAGGTCGCTCCCCCTCCACGCTCAAAGTGTAGGTTACGTGGCAGCCATAGCAGCTTTTCATTCACCGGTGGCTGGCTCCTCTTTGGGGAAAAGCGACCTGATCGTTCGCTTCCTAAAAGGAGCCAGAAGGCTTAACCCGCCTCGGCCACCTTCGGTGCCTGCCTGGGACCTGTCCACGGTCCTGCTGGGCCTCAAGGGACCTCCCTTTGAGCTGCTCCAGTCGGCTGACCTAAAGCCCCTCTTTCTTAAAACCGTAATATTTATTCACCTCAATTCACAATTTGAATAACATTATCTCTTGTAGTGATGAATCGATATGTTTTGGCCAAATTGATAATGCAAGTCCTAACCTATTTGTTGTTGGGATTTTTTTTTTTTTTTTTAGGAAGGATGCACAGCTACCAGGGCCCAGTGTAACACAGGCAGCCTCACCTGTGCCTGCCACCAGTCACCAGGTCACCACCAGCCCTTACACAGCAACCATCATCACCAACCCAGCCAGCCAAGAGGTCCCATACCCCCCCAGCATCAACCAGCACTATTTATAATATATAGGTCATCTTTGGTTTGAATTTTTTTTTTTTTAAAGTTTCATGTTTAGACAAGAAAACATGAAAATGTGTACATTTTGTGAATATTGTTAGTAGTGAGTTTTTTTTTCACAAAGTAAACGGTTTGCTTGAAAGAAAGACCTGTTGTAATGCTACTTTTTCATTTGCACACATCCCAGAAAAGCTTGATATGTAGTAGAAAGTTATTTTAGTCCTATTTTATCTCAGTCCCTCTAACATTTGGTGAAGGTAGAGTCACAGACAAAACTTGTACTAAAAAAAGATTTTTCAAAATGTCACTTTAGACAATTATTATTCATTATCTACTATTTTAGTATAGTAAATACTTATTATTTACTTTTGTGACCCTAAGACTCAAAATAATTCGTCCACATGAGTAATGGTATGTTTCCACAAGAGATTTGAAGAATTTCAAAAATCGGACTTATATTTTTAACCTTTTAGAGCCAAATTATTCCTCTCTCTCTCTTTACACGATGCTCTAGGACAAGTGGTGAGCTCATCAGTAAGAGAGCTGAGTTTTCTCTGCACATTTTGATATAAAACACATGGGATTATGTTCTGTAATTGCTTTTAAAAGGTGAATTTAATAAGATATCTAAAATCGGAGAAAAAGTGAAAAAATGCCCTTAGACCTCAGAGGGTTAAACCAAGACTGATATGGGATATGTACCGAAGGTGCTCTCAACTCCGTTCAGAGCCTAGGTTATTTCCCTATCGGCTCTTCCCCCATCGGAAAACGATAGTGGCGCATACATGCTCTGCCCAGTTAGGGCTTTGAGAATTTATCTTGAGCGTTTTGCCTCATTCAGACAGTCAGAACAGCTCTTTGTCTGTTTTGGGGGCTGCACCAAAGGGTCTCCGGTCACGAAACTCAGATCTAGATGGATAGTAGACGCTATCTCTCTGGCCTACACTTCTACGGGCCTTCCGTGCCCCATAGGTGTAAGAGACCACTCCACAAGAGGTATGGCCTCCTCTTGGGCATGGTCCAATGGAGTCCCCATAGAGGACATTTGTGCGGCGGCCGGTTGGTCTGCTCGGTCCACATTTGCAAGATTTTATAACTTAGAGGTTCTCGCCTTACAGGCACAAGTCCTCTCCATTTAGGACCCTGGCTCTTGTGACCCAGACCTATATATGACCAAGCCCCCATAAATATTTTGTAATAATAATCATACCGTTCAAAAGTTTGGGGTCAGTAAGAATTTAATACTTAATAATAATATAATCAAAACTTTTATTAATCAAGGATGAATTAAATTGATCAAAAGTTACAGTAAAGATATTTCTAATATTAAAAAAGATTCTATTTCTAATAAATGCTGTTCTTTCTATTTCTATTTAGATATCTACGGCTTAGCTCCAGTCTATTTAACGGATCTTCTATCGCCCTATAATCCATCGCGTTCTTTAAGATCACTAAATTCGAGGCTTTTGGTCATACCTAGGATATCCAGATCCACCAAAGGAGGGAGAGCATTTTCACATTTAGCCCCAAAACTCTGGAATAGCCTTCCTGATAGTGTTCGTTGCTCAGACTCGCTCTCCCAGTTTAAAACTAGATTAAAGACGCATCTCTTCAGCCAGGCATTCATATAATATTTTTAATTCTTACAGTTCAAATTACTATCCGGCCTCTAGTTAATAAACGCCAGAGGAGAACTGGCCCCCGACTGAGCCTGGGTTCTCCCAAGGTTTTTTTTTTTTCTCCATTGGGTCACCTGATGGAGTTTTAGGACACCATTAGGTCACTTGATGGAGTTTTTCGGTTCCTTGCCACTGTTGCATTTGGCTTGCTCAGTTGGGGATATTCTGGGGATATTTAATTTGATTTTATCAATCAATAAATTCCACTAGAAACAAACCTTGTTGTATTATTTTAATTTAATACTGTGAAGCTGCTTTGATACAATCTGTATTGTGAAAAGCGCTATACAAATATACTTGACTTGACTTAAAATGGGATCATCAACATGTGAAAAACTACTTAAACCCAAAATCATATCAATTTATTTAGAGATTTCTGTAACTTATCCAACCATACGCGAAATAGATCAGACATCCAAGAAATGCATGCTTACTCAAAATGACATTGCACTAAACATGATGCAAGTAGTTTTACATTTTGTTTACCCAGAAAACTAACATATCTAGCATGAAGTTTTGTTCTAGCATTAGCCTTACCTAAAGTTTTCATAGCCATACTTGCACCACTTAAATCATTGTCAAGGACACAGCCAAGATAATTAACACTATTTCTGTTTGATATTACACGATCCGCTACCTTGACAGACAGGTTAGGAACCTTGTTCAGTTTACTTTTAGACTCGCATAACATGATCCCGTTTTTTACCTAAATTCAAGAAGAGTTTATTTTCAGAGAGCCAGTCTCTTACTTTATATAACTCCTCATATCACTTGTATTTTACTGACATCCTTGTCTGAAACCAGTAAAGCAGAGAACAAATTACAGTCACAAACTGCTTGCATATCAATTATGTATAGGAGGAATAAAAGGGGGCCTAAGACACTTCCTTGGGGAACTCCATTATTAATAACTGTTTATTCAGAGAGAAACCCGTCAATTTGTACACTTTGAATTCTCCCAGTTTAATAAAAGTTCAACCAGACTATCAGCATACTTGGAAAAACACATGACACTTAATTTATCTTATGGCGCTTTTCCACTACACAGTACCAGCTCGCCTCGGCTCGGCTCAGCTCGACTCGACTCGGCTCTGTTTGGTTTTCCACTGTGTAAAAGTTGTACCTGTAGCCTACCTGCTTCCAGGTACTTTTTTTCGTACCACCTCCGGCGCGGTTCTAATGGCGCTTTTCAATTACCAGTACCAGCTCGACTCGACTCGCCTCGCCTCGACTCAGCTCGGCTCGGCTCGCTTTTCGCTCCGTTTTCCATTGCAGATAGTACCTCCACAATAGTACCTGGTCGTCATAAGCCCCTTTCACACAGCGCATTGAACCCGGGAAATTGCCGGCAAATTGCCGGAACGCCTTCTGTGTGAACGCAAACATGACCCGGGTTTAATGCCGGGATCGATGCCGTGTTGGGGACCTAGTAACATTGCCGTGTTCAGTCCCGGAACGCGCGCTGTGTGAACAAAAGCCGTAATAATGCCGTGTCGTAGTGATGACGCTGAAGCCGGGATCGTTCGCCAGCTGTGAAACGGTACGAAATGCGCAATTTTATGATCGAATCAGAGAAATAAATGCACAAGTGTGGTTTCTCGAGAGAGAAATCGCAGCTCATAAGCAAACTGAAGACGCTGCTGAGACATTACAAGTCACATCGATGTCACGTGTCTTTCCGGGACATACACGGGTTGTGTGTGAACGCGCTCTCTGATTCCGGAAAATCACTGGCAGTGTGAATGAACCAAAATAAAATGAACCCGGGTCAAATCCCGGGTCACTTTATCCGTGTATTGTCCGGAATCTCTGTGTGAAAGGGGCTATAGCGACGCCGCAGGAAACTGCCGTGACTTAATCTTTTACGCGAGACACACCCGCTACCCACACGCACAGGACAATGGAGGAAATCGAGTGTATGCTGTTTTTGGATATTTTTGTTTTTGTTTTTGCTGTTTTTTATTCAGGATACTGCGTCTGGCGCGTGCAATGATGACGCAGTAAATAGTGACGATTCTCTCTGACCAATCAGCAGTCTGCCATGATTTCACGTCACATTTTAGTATCGCCTCAGCTCGCCTCAGCCCGCTTTAGAACCTTGCCGGAGGTGGTACGAAAAAAAGTACCTGGAAGCAGGTACAGGTACAACTTTTACACAGTGGAAAACCAAACAGAGTCGAGTCGAGCCGAGGCGAGCTGGTACTGTGTAGTGGAAAAGCGCCATAAGCGGGCTGAGGCGAGCTGAGGCGATACTAAAATGTGACGTGAAATCATGGCAGACTGCTGATTGGTCAGAGAGAATCGTCACTATTCACTGCGTCATCATTGCACGCGCCAGACGGAGTATCCTGAATAAAAAACAGCAAAAACAAAAACAAAAACATCCAAAAACAGCATACACTCAATTTCCTCCATTGTCCTGTGTGTGTGGTAGCGGGTGTGCCTCGCGCGTCTCGCGTAAAAGATTAAGTCACGGCAGTTTCCTGCGGTGTCGCTATGACGACCAGGTACTATTGTGGAGGTACTATCTGAAATGGAAAACGGAACGAAAAGCGAGCCGAGCTGAGTCGAGGCGAGTCGAGTCGAGCTGGTACTGGTAATGGAAAAGCGCCATTAAAGTACTAAATGATTCACTGTCAAAAACTTTTTGGAGATCCAAGAGTACCATTGCATTTATTACTTCCTTATAAAATCTGTTAAATAAAATACATTTACATTTGATCATTTAGCAGATGCTTTTATCCAAAGTGACTTATAAATGAGGAGAGCAATAGAAGCAATCAAACTAACAGCAGGAAAACATTATTAACTAATTATTTATTCTTGATGCAAGAAGGAGGAGCAGACAATAAAAATGGACAATAAAAGTTTAATACTTGGTGCAGAAAATACAAAAAGTTAGTAATACTGGAAACAAATAAGACAGATCTCTCTCTTTATTGACTAACAAGATAGCAAAGCATCTCAATCAGCCTCTTCTTCAGCTTCCTGAGCAAGAACAGTTAGTAAAAAAGTTTAAAAAAAAAAGAGTTCTGAAGAGTTCTAGAGGTAGTTCAGGGGGTTCGGGGTCATAAACATAGGCTCAACTGATATTCATATACATCAGTTTTCCTGATTATTTTTGTTGGTTGTTTAACATTTCTATAATAAAATAGCTGTCAAATATGAAATGTTTAGTTTAGCTATATTTGATCTCACACTTCATGACCGTTAACTGAAGCGCTAGATCATGCGCTCAGCAGCTTCTGTGAACATAAAGCCTGTCTACTTTAATTTGATTGGTCATCTCAATATTCTGATGTTGATGAGCGGCGACAGACCGCAGAGCTCAGACGAGAAGATCTTGGAGCTGTGCAATATCCTTGCAGCACTAAAGTAGAGTCAATACTATATTAGGCAACTGTTTCACATCCTTTGTTATATACACCTCGGAAATATACTGAAGTCTGGACCTCTGTGACTTCATAACTGGCTACAGCCGTGGTTGAGGCTGGTTAAGACAAACTAATAGGAAAGAGAGGTGGGTTCCTGCAGGTGTCCGCTGGAGATCAGGTCGTGGCGCTGCAGCCGGATGGAAACTCCTTCGACATGATGAAAAACCTTGTGGTGATCAAGAGCAGATGAAGATTCAGATCAAACATCATCAGTTCATTCAGCAGGAACTCTCAGACTGAGAGATGATGCTTCTCCACTCGTCCTGCTGCCGTCACACCTGATCCAGCCAGAGCAAACGTGAATCTCTGACACTGACATCATCTTTTCTTCAGAATAACATTTATCCTGTAAACATTGACTTTCACACACGCCTTTTCTGTACATGAGCTTTAATATGAGCAATATCTTCCTCTTCAGTCTCATTCAGAGTTTACAGTAACAGATTACAGAGAACACACACATCACACTCGTCCTTCTCAACGAGAAACAGATATTGATTTGAATTGGTCAAGCAGAAAGATGACAAGGTTTCTGGGATTCCTCCGGTTAGAGGAGTTTCCCTGTACAGTCGATCTGAGGAGCAGACAGGAGAGTATGATCCCAGGAGAGGCTGTTACTCTGAGCTTTACTGTCTAACAAACTCTCGTTCTCTCTGACTGACACTTGTTAAAACTTTTAATTGTTATTTCTCTTTAGATTTTGAAGTGACTTGTTTGTTCATGAATCAGGTGGTGTTAAATCTGTCAATATTTTGTAATGATCACTGGTTTGTAAACTGATATATGGATGATCGCTTTTAAAGAACACATTCCTGAATTGTACAAAATGAAATAAAATGATTGTGACTGACACGTCGTGTGTGTGTTCCATCAGTGAAGTGCTGTGTGTGTGTGTGTGTACTGGCAGTGTCTCGCTCATCCTCCCTCTACGTCTCGCAGCTCATCCATCATCCGCACCTCGTGCTTCAGTTTCGTCTCTCGTCTTGATGAGGTGAAAATATTCCTCCATTCTCTAAACTCAGATCTTTCACCTCATTACACACACATTAATCCTCGGCCACTTCCTCACACTCCCGGCGATCAGTGTCCGATCATGGACTCTTCAGGTGTCCGCGGCTGGAAGTGCGTCTCTAAACTGCTCAGCCTTTAGAAATCATTAAGCAAATAGCTCTCAGATCCACAATATCCAGTTAAACAATTTCAGCTGGAGGTCAGAATGTCAGCACACATCTATCATCTCTAATACCAGATTCATCTCCTCTCCCCAGAGACTGCGCTCTTCCTCAAGATCATAAGAGCCTAACCTAACCCTAACCCAGTCTTCCTCCACAAACAAACAGAGCCAGCGTTAACCCTCGTCTGAGGAGTATTAGATCTTTATCAAACGGCTTTTCTCAAATGGAGTCGGAGATGAAAAGTTCCTGCGCCAACAATAATAACATTAATAATGAAGCTTTTGAGAATCATTGCTTTTGATGGACATTGTGTTGCTGGGAGACGCTCATGTTTATTGAGTTTCTAAGCAAACTAGTTCCAGTCATTTTAGTAAACCTGCAAAAGTCAGATCATAAATAATCAAGCTATGATGTGGTCGACGCCAGTAAACACGCCATCGCTTGATGATAGCAGCGAAGTATCAGAGATTGGTTGTTCAACAACAGAAAACTGGACCAAATAAATTATTGTTTTTCTTCAGATGTCCACAGAAATTATATCATTCCAGCTCAAGTATGAAAGGCAATGTTTAAAAGTTCTTCATTTAAAGCTGATTTATGACATTCCCCCGGTTTCACAGACCAGGCTTAAACTAATGCAGACTAAAATGAATGTTTGAGACTGAAAGCATCTCTTAAACATGTTTTGTCTCAAGATGCACATCAGTAATGTTTTCTTTAAATTAAGTAGCTTATCTACCCTCCAGCCCTTTACCCTCCAGCCCTTTACCCTCCAGCCTTTACCCTCCAGCCCTTACCCTCCAGCCCTTACCCTCCAGCCCTTACCCTCCAGCCCTTACCCTCCAGCTCTTTACCCTCCAGCCCTTTACCCTCCAGCCCTTTACCCTCCAGCCCTTACCCTCCAGCCCTTTACCCTCCAGCCCTTTACCCTCCAGCCCTTTACCCTCCAGCCCTTACCCTCCAGCCCTCCAGCCCTCCAGCCCTTTATCCTCCAGCCCTTTACCCTCCAGCCCTTTACCCTCCAGCCCTTTACCCTCCAGCCCTTTACCCTCCAGCCCTTACCCTCCAGCCCTTAACCCTCCAGCCCTTTACCCTCCAGCCCTTTACCCTCCAGCCCTTACCCTCCAGCCCTCCAGCCCTTTACCCTCCAGCCCTTTACCCTCCAGCCCTTTACCCTCCAGCCCTTACCCTCCAGCCCTTACCCTCCAGCCCTTTACCCTCCAGCCCTTTACCCTCCAGCCCTTTACCCTCCAGCCCTTACCCTCCCGCCCTCCAGCCCTCCACCCTCCAGCCCTTTACCCTCCAGCCCTTTACCCTCCAGCCCTTACCCTCCAGCCCTTTACCCTCCAGCCCTTTACCCCCCAACCTGAAGATAAGCTACTTAATGTGAGTTTTTGTATGACTGTGTAGAGAAGATGAACGAGTGAAGCTCTTCCCACATGCAGTGCAGTGATACGGTTTCTCTCCAGTGTGGATCCTCTCGTGTGTTTTCAGGTTTCCTGACCGACTGAATCTCTTGTCGCAGTGTGAACACTTGTAAGGTTTCTCTCCAGTGTGGATCCTCTCGTGTTTTTTCAGGGATCCTGACCGACTGAATCTCTTGTCGCAGTGTGAACACTTGTAAGGTTTCTCTCCAGTGTGAATTCTCTGGTGCCGTTTCAAAACTACAGCTGTGATAAAAGTCTTCTCACACTCAAAGCACATGTGATTTCTTACACCAGTGTGTATTTTCTGATGAACTTGTAAACTCTGCAGATGTGAAAAACTCTTTCCACACACAGAACATGAATGTGGTTTCTCCTGTGAATGAACTGTCATGTGTTTCTTCAGGTCTGAAGCCCTCAAAAATGTTTTGCCACATTGATCACATTCATGCAGCTTCTCTCCAGTGTGGATCTTCATGTGTTCCTGAAGGGATCCTTGTTGTGTAAAACTCTTCCCGCACTGATCACATGAGAACGGTTTCTCTCCAGTGTGGATCTTCATGTGTTCCTGAAGGTGTCCATGTTGTGTAAAACTCTTCCCACACTGATCACATGTGAATGGTTTCTCTCCAGCGTGGATCCTCATGTGAACCTTCAGATTCAGTTTGCGTGTAAAACTCTTTCCACACTGAGTGCAAGTGAAAGATTTCTGAGATCTTCTTTGATGTTTCTCCACTTCATTCACTTCTTCATTCTCATCCATCGAGCCTGAAATTAAAGTTAAAAAAGTGCTCAGTAAATCAATCAAAGAGAAAAAATATGTAGAGAAAAAATATATAAAACCCTCATCTAATAACAGAAAGTATTGAGTTGAGCAATCTTTGTCTTTTTAAAAGACTTCCCACAACAGCGCTAAAACAAGTTCCTTGTTCTGACTAACTCTTAAAGCCATCTAACGGTGTAATACTGTAACTTCACTGAAGTCCATATATCAATCATTAACGGACCATTTCTCAATACCAAATACGGCATACTATTTATAAAATAATATTTATTAAACAACAATATTTAAATGAACAGGACAGTATACACTATAATACAGTAGACAATATAATAGCCATAATAAAAGACAATAGGAAATAAACGCAAGCAAACTATTGAGTCCAACATAAAAAAAGCAGCACTAAAGTACATGATTTAGGTTAAATATAGCCTAAATATAAAGTTATGAAACTTTATTTTCCCCTTAACTCAAAGATTGCCCGTTTGATAAACCCTAAATGAATAATCTCTCATGTTTAATGATGTGGCTGTTCTCTGCGGGAACATGAGAGATCGCATCTGCGAAAGTATCTGAACTAATTGTAAAATAGGCCCTATGTTTATATATGAGTCACATATTTGAGGTCTAAGTAACTACGTTCTCACCTAAAAAAACTCTCAAAATTAAATTTCGTGACACAACAATAACAGGATTAATTTTAAATGGTGGATTTGCTCGACCGCCGTGACTGTCGCCGCAAGCAGAGCGATACAAACGGTGAAGCGGTCCCAGTGCTGATACTGTGGGAATACTGCACGGCTGGAAAAGGCTCCCAGATTTGAGGAACCAGAAAGAACTGTTGTATAATATATTCTTTATTCATTATAGGCACGCATCTATAAAGCCCTGTTGGAAAGTTTTCTTTCATCGACGCAAGACCAGGAGACGTTGGGATAAGCAGAAGTGATTTATTGGGATCTTCGCTGTGTGTCGTCTGTAGTGTTCTTCCAAGTCTAACTCAAGACAGTTGCCTTGCAAATTTATAGACATTTAGGGGGAGGGATTTACATTGAGGTTGAACAAAGCATGCAAATTAAGTATACAGGTTAAGGAACCCGCCCGACTCCAGCATGTTTCCAGTCTCAATCCAATCAGCATAACCATTCAAACGCTTATGTGCTAATCCAATCAGCCCAACGATTCAATGTCTGGGCTGTGGCTCTGAGCTAGTTTCTAACAGCAGATGGCGCTGTAGGCTAGTTTTTAACAGCAGATGGCGCTGTAGGCTAGTTTTTAACAGCAGATGGCGCTGTAGGCTAGTTTTTAACAGCAGATGGCGCTGTAGGCTAGTTTTTAACAGCAGATGGCGCTGTAGGCTAGCTTTTAACAGCATGCTTAAATGCTCACGAAGAAGAGCGCTCGTGCGTTCGTCTGAGTCTGAGAATGTACTCGCTCCTCAGAATGCTTTTATGACCCAAGATTAATGTAAACGGCCCACTGCAAACACCCTTGTAATTCACTTCAACCTTTTAGAAGTTTATGAATGATTATTTTATAGAAGGTTCAAGCGGTGTGTGTGAGCCATGGAAGCAAGCAGAGTACGGCTGTTTCTAAAGCACGCAGTGACATCGGCTGTTAAAAACTAAGCTTAGAATCGATTCGAGAGAGAATCGCGATGCATTCGGAAAATCTCAGAATCGATTAGGAATCATTTCTCGATTCACGATGCATTGATTTATTGTCCCAGCCCTAGTAGTTAGAATAGCAAAACACTGGAGTAAACGCCTCTAAAACGCTTTGAGCTTGTCCACTTTTGACCACTTCCAGAGGTAGTCGGAAACGCATTAATCGGGATTGCTTTCGTAGTGTAGACGCTCATGTGGTCGGGTGTGTTCAAACAGCAACAAAAGACCGTCTAATCTCCGTCTACTGATCGGCTAAACATTATGAGAAGCGCGCTAGCCAGACGAGATTTTAACTCTGACGGCTAAAGACCCAAGTTTGATTTGAAGATGAAAAACGTTGTGCTTGATGTGGATTTGCAGCTATCAGAGCAGAAACCAAAGCGGTATTCTGTTAATCTCCAGTTGCGTTCACATGCTAATTGTGTGAGCTTATTTTGTCCATTAGATTGAAAGAATTGAGAAAGCCTATATATTTGCCGGCCCACAGTCCCTCCCCTTGAAGAACTCAGGACAGAAGTGGTTGAAAGTAGACAAAAGAGACAGATGAAAACACCAGGTGTAAATGGGAATGTGTCTCCCTCGTCTACTTCTGATCCAAACAACCAAAACGCATCTTAACACCAGCTGTAGACAGAGCTTTATAATCTTCTTTAATCCCTTTCTTAATCTCATGACAAACAAAATGTGAGACATTTAAATTGACCAATCAGCAGATTACAGCTTTCCCACATCATACTGAAGGTGTGACATTTAGCAAACCTCAGATGTACACACACATCTTGGCCGACAGACCTTTATCACTATCAGCACTTCTTTACGGATCACTAATGGCCCTTGTGGTAAGAAAGAGGGGGTTGGAGCAGGAAAGCAAACATCTTTGTTCATTTGCAACCCTAAAGAACGCAAAAACAATGAAATATAGTTTTTCCATCACCATGTCCCTTTAGGGGCTCTGAGTAAATCACAGTTTTGAAGTGAGAACTATTAAATATTTGATAAACTATGCAACTACCTAAAATATTAACATTTTAAAAATACGCAATAATGCTATAATTTTAACACTCCCTGTTTTTACACAAACTAAACCACGTGTAGCAAAGTCTATTTATTTGATCATTGTTTTTAATGTTGGTGTTTTAGCAAGATAATAACAATATTTTTGAATGCGCAAAAACTGTATTAAGACATATCCATAATTTTGGTAACATGGTTGCAGTAATTGTGAACCAGATGTAAAATAAACAGAAAAAAATGCTCAGATAATACTTATATTGACTTACAGACAACTAATTCGGGTTCGGGCTGGTCCGAATACCATTTTTTGAGCTTCGAAGCTTCGGTAATAATGAACATCGAATATTCGAAGCTTCGGGGAGAGGGGGATGAACATATTCTTCTCTCTAATAAAGGCAGGAATCTCTATGTGTCTGGTTGTCCGTTTGCATTTTGATTATTTCGAGAACCGTTCATCCAATCGACTTCACAAGGGAGTCCAGTGTCGCATTTGGTGCAATATAGATGGACACGCGAGACGCAACACGTTCAGAATTAAAGGAGAACTCCGGTCAATTTTAACATTGAGCTAATTTTTTTGTACATTTGCAGTGCTGTCAGTACAGAGAACAACGACAAAAATCGGTGTTTCCTACACCGTGTTATCCTCGTTTTAAAATTTGCACCCTGTTGACTTCAATGGGGCAAGTTTTAAACCTGCTTTTAGCCTCTTAACATCCTTGATGTGTCATTACAAGTGCACAGGTCATGTGAGTGATTCCTTCTGAGTGAACGCGGGTTAATCTGACTGCAGTAGATGTGAAAGAAATATATAAAAAATGATGTTAATTCAGCCAGCACACATACCTGTATTTACATCCTGTTTTCGGTCGAAGTCCACAGTAATCGATTGTCGAGTTCACACGCATAGGTTTAGTACCTATGATCACGCGCATCATCAAAAAAATGAGCTCAATGTTAAAATTGACCGGAGTTCTCCTTTAATAAACTTTTAGTAAACTACAGAACAGCGCGAGCGGGAAGCGGCACACCTCGCGCGGGCAGGGCTTATGCTCCGAGAACGGACACTTCACTAGAGATATAAAAAACACACACACAGGTCTGTTAACTTAAGCAATACTTTTAATAAGGTTGTCTAATATTTTTCTGACTAAGAAATTACTGACAAAGGGTAGATTTAAATAAAGAAAAACTAAATTAAAATAAATAAAAACTAAATTAAAATAAAGAAAAACGTGATTAATTTAGATTGACAATAATGGGTAAAAAGGCTAATACATTTTGTTTCTATTATTCTATTTTCCACAATGTCAAAGCAATGCAGCTTTAGTGTTGTCACGATACCAAAATTATTGTTTCGATACCGATACCAAGTCAAGAATTGCGATTTCGATACTTTTTCGATACTTTTCCTGAAAAGGGAGAAACACTCTCAAATATCATTGCTGTGCTTTATTTTAAAACCGGGACAACATTCTAATCATATAACACACTAATAAATGAACATATGAACAGCAGATATATTAAACATTTGAACAAAATATGAAATATTAAAATATAAAAAATAAATTAGAGCAATGACATTCAAGGTAAAAAAATTACAAATTTAGCAGCATTATCTCATTTATCATAATAAACATAAGAGTTACCGGTAATAACTTTATCTTGATTATGAACTTTCAATAAAAATATGAACAGCGATTATATTAAACAATGTTTCATATTGGTAACATATGATAAGCCTCATTGGTGATATATTTGACATATGGGGATAGAGTTGTGGAAGGCCTATACTTCATGTTAAACATAAATATATAGCAGCAAAGACAACGTCGGCAGTGTTGGCGGCAAAATAGGCTACAGAATATTTTTGTTCTGTATTGAGAGGTGCAGTATTTGAAAATCGATCATATTTTTTTTTTTATTACATTTATATCTGCATTTATGTCAAAACCTAAACTTTCAAACATCAAAATGTCATTTATTAATATGTATTCATGTCAAAATGACATAGAAACATCTTTTCCTATTCTATTTTGCCTGGAAACGATTCCAACGCGCTTGCGTGACGCGTGAAAAATAGGCGTCGGTTCTATTCTAGCATGCACGCGTGTCACGCACACAGCCTAGCTCTAGCTGCCTAGCTCTTAACATGGGAGCTGAAATGAAAACGGACACGCCACGCAGCCAGTGTGTCGCCGGCCTTACAAATCTGGAACGCGGTCATTCTTAGAAGTATCGATACTAATAAATGTAGGTATCGAGACGTTTTTAATTTCCAAGAATCGCGATACTTTTGAAGTATCGGTGCACCGTGCAACACTATGCAGCTTAACCCAAAACACAAGCTCAGGCATGCACTTCGGTCCACACACACTCCGCTGTTCTGCGCTCTAGCCAGAGAACACTCCCGTTGCTGGAACACTTACCCCTCATTTACACTGCACACGCCTGCGGCGCATTACGGCTGCGACAAGGTTTTATTCCGTCCTCCACGCGGTGCCAACTCAAGCCGCCTTTCCACTGCAAACGACAAACGACAGCTGTCGGACCGGAAGTCATTCATTTCCAATGGAGAGTCGTACGGGAGCTGCGGGGAGTTCCGATCATATGCGTATGCGGAGATTTCGGTTCCGATTTGAGCTTCGGATGCGTTGAAATATCTGAACTTCTGCGGCTAGACCGTATGCGACCGGTCCACCGGATGTGAGGTATTCTAATCAAAACTATGAGCGTGAAGCTAGAATTACCAATATTTTAATACTTTAATGTAAACGCTATTCCTGCAAAATGACGGTAATTAATAATTATGGCTGAAAAAATATTTGTATCATTATTAAATCAATATTTATGTTGATTAGCTCTATAAAATCGACTGTTTTTTATATTAGATGTATCGAGGGTCATTCGTTTTGTGTGGATATATTCATGCATGCATTACATTAATTAAAATCATTAATTTTACCATTGGAAAGGCGGCTTCACACCGGGAGCATATCAGAAGCGGAGCGACAGGATGCGTGAGACCACGTCATTTGTGGTGTCATATAACACTGTGTTTTTCAACTTCCAGAATGAATGAAGATTTCTGGTCTCCGGCCGGTGTAAACACAAGCATTGACTAGAATGGGCGCGATCAGCTCCGCTAGCCGTGTCGCAGCCGTAATGCGCCGCAGACGTGTGCAGTGTAAAGGAGGGGTTAGGCGTTGGTTCTATTTCTAGCATGCACGTGTTTTCCGCGTGGCTCGAGCCGCGCCTGAGTCACGTGTCTCACGCAGGCAGTGTGCAAACTCCAACCTGTTAACATGGGAGCCGAAATAAAAACGCTCACGCCACGCAGCCAGTGTGTCGCCGGCCTTATTCAAGCACGAATGAGAACTGTTGAAAAAAGATTTGCACTAGGTTCATATTTCTGCTTTAATTATATCTAAACACTAGATTTGTCCTACTTTAACAGATCTAAATCTGATAAACTGCTTTATAACCTTAAAGGGCCTTTTGGGAGTCCCCAGCAACAGTTTTACATGCATGCAATGACAAAAAACTATTTTGTTGTCTTATAATATGCATTTATTTTTTACCTGATTTGCTCACCGACTCCCAAATGATTCGTTCAACAACTAATTTTTCCAAACCCCTCCTCTGCGTCATGCTAATCTGCGGTGATTGGTCAGATGACCCATCTGAACCCAGTTATTGTTTGCGTTAGCCCAACGCATAAACATATTGATAAAGCACTGCAGTACTACAAGGTATTGCTCTATTCTTTATGAGAACTCCAATAACAACGACAGACATTTCACATATGATATTTAAAAAAAAATTACATTGGAGACCTAGAAGCTGCGCTGAGCGTAACTTACACAACACACAAATACTTATTGAGCATGCTACAGAACACATAAAAGCAACAATTATTAATAATACTTACAGGCTGTGATTCGGAGGAGGAAGCTTGGTACTGAACCTTCCTTCAGTAGCAACCGGCTCGCGAATCCACACTTGAAAGCATTTATGTTTGTAAAGCAATCGTCATTGAAATGACGCAAACACAGCACAAGGTTCGGGCTATACTTGTGTGGTGTAGTTGTAAATATAAACTCTAGCCACTGATTCTTCACATGCTCGTCCCTGAGCAGTGGAAAAAAAGGTTGCTTTTGATTCGCACTTCAGAACACAGCGTCTTGTTGTCGACATGATGTTTTCAAGTTTTCCCTGGTGTCTGCGCGCGCAATGAGTGGGCGCGGCCAAATTGATCATTTTTCGTCTTGACGTCACAACGAAAAGGAAAATGACTCATTGGAAAAACGATTCATTAAATTGACTCAAGAGTCGACTCCTACTTTTGAAAGACAATAACTTTTTTTACGGTGAACTTTCATATATAAAACTTTGCAGGATGCTTTTGTTCACTTAGATCTATGTTACGCAATACATGAAAGGTAAATTTCAAAATAACATAATAGGTGTCCTTTAATGTTCTTCAGCCTCACTAATGAAGAATCAGGAATAAACACCAACCTCTTTGTTCTTCAGTGTGTTTCATTCTGCAGTGTTCTGGATCTCTCATGTTCTCACTGTCCTTCAATAAACTCTGTCTTTGCAGATTGCAGCTCTTCCTGATGGTTTGATGCTCGTCTTCACTTGTAGCTGATGGGAATATTCCAGCATTTATTGGTGAATTGCAGTGGGAGGAGCTTCACTGAAGGAGGAGCTTACCGGAATGAGGAGGAGCTTCACTGAAGGAGGAGCTTACCAGAATGAGGAGGAGCTTCACTGGAGGAGGAGGAGCAGATCCGACAAAATCAAGAAGAAATCACTTAACGTACTGAGTAAGAAAAAAAATAGTCCACCCACCCACTTTAAGTATTTATGGTCAGTCACATCATAAAAAAATTAAGACAAAAAAAAAAAAAGATTAAAACATAAAATATATTTACAGATTTGCAAAAAAAATAAATGGCGCACCAATTGAGTTAACTCAACTTTTTTTTGTTTATTGTGTTGCATATGAAACATGGTTCATCACAGATTATTGAAATAAAAGCCATTATAAAACTTACCTATATCTTGTAGATGTCACAATAGCTGATCGTGTCGTTTGCTCAAATCTGTTGACAATAAAATGAGCTTAATGTGTCAATTTACAGATCTGAAGACATCAGCATAATGAATGAGGAGAAAACAGGATCTATTGACATGAAATAAAGAGGCTTTTCAGCTGCTCTGATAATAGTGATGAGCCATAGACTATCAATACTCATTCAACAAGAATATAGAGAATACAAGAATGATACTGTAAAATATAACAACAGTAATATAAATGTAAATATAAAGACAGCCACTGATGACATTATCAACCCTTGTAATTTGTCCATATGAATCCGATTCCCTAATAACTTAATAACAACAAAGTAGTTCGCTAACATCTTACCGTTTTGTATGGGAAACGAAACAGACACACGATGAAAAGCTTTCTGAAAAGACCCGGAAAATGTTGAGTAAACCGTGTAAACTTTATAGTGCAGTTACGTGATTTAACGTGTGAACTGTTTACCTCAAAAGACTCGGGAAGCGCGCGAAGGCGAGAGTGGTGACGTCATCACCGCAAGACGAAATAAATGATAGATTATCAAAAACGAATTTTTAAGCATAACTTTTCTCCACTCAACTCTGTGATTTGGAACAAAAAAAAATGTATTACGTTTAAAAATAAATCTTTATTTTACAGAAACTGGTACAATAACGGTATAATTTTGGTCAGACAGTTATTTAAGAATAATGAACATCTCTTTACTGTGAATTCCTTAATCATTATAAGATCCCTGTAACTACTAAAGAGTTTGCTGTAGTATTTGATGCCATTCCCAGTGGCCTTATCCAACTTTTATCAGGCATGGTTTTAAAAGTCTCTTCTGCTCACAAAGGCTTCATTAAAAAAAAAAAAAGTAATGTTGTGAAATGTTATTACAATTTAAAAAAATATAGCCTATATATGTGAATATATAGTAAAGTATAATTTGTTCCTGTGACCAAAGCTGAATTTTAGCATCATTACTCCAGTCTTCAGTGTCACATGATCCTTCGGAAATCAATCTAATATGATGATTTGATGCTCAAAAAAACATTCTTTCATTTCTTTGATAGAAAGTTCAAAAGAACAGAAATATAAATCTTTTGTAATATTAATCACTACCGTTCAAAAGTTTGGGATCAGTAAGAAATTGTATTCATTTTTTGGCAGGGGAAAGAAATCAAATGCATCAATAGTTTCATTCAAGGATGAATTAAATTGATCAAAAGTTACAGTAAAGACATTTCTAATATTACAAAAGATTCTATTTCTAATAAATGCTGTTCTTTCTATTTCTATTAGATGTCTAAAATGGGATCATCAACATGTGAAAAACTACTTAAACCCAAAATCGTATCAATTTATTTAGAGATTTCTGTAACTTATCCAACCATACACAAAACAGATCAAACATCCAAGAAATGCATGCTTACTCAAAATGACATTGCACTAAACATGATGCAAGTAGTTTTACATTTTGTTTACCCAGAAAACTAACATATCTAGCATGAAGTTTTGTTCTAGCATTAGCCTTACCTGAAGTTTTCATAGCCATACTTGCACCACTTAAATCATTGTCAAGGACACAGCCAAGATAATTAACACTATTTCTGTTTGATATTACACAATCCGCTACCTTGACAGACAGGTTAGGAACCTTGTTCAGTTTACTTTTAGACTCACATAACATGATCCCGTTTCTTACCTAAATGCAATAAGAGTTTATTTTCAGAGAGCCAGTCTCTTACTTTATATAACTCCTCATATCACTTGTATTTTACTGACATCCTCGTCTGAAACCAGTAAAGCAGAGAACAAATTACAGTCACAAACTGCTTGCATATCATTTATGTATAGGAGGAATAAAAGGGGGCCTAAGACACTGCCCTGGGGAACTCCATTATTAATAATTGTTTATTCAGAGAGAAACCCATCAATTTCTGCACTTTGAATTCTCCCAGTTTAATAAAAGTTCAACCAGGCTATCAGCATACTTTGAAAAACACATGACACTTAATTTATCTTACAGTACTGAATGATTCACTGTCAAAAGCTTTTTGGAGATCCAAGAGTACCATTGCACACATTTTACCTCCATCAATCTGCTTCCTTATAAAATCTGTTAAATACATTTCCAGTTGATCATTTAGCAGACGCTTTTATCTAAAATGACTTACAAATGAGGACAGCAATAGAAGCAATCGAACTAACAACAGGAAAACATTAGAATTAACTAATTATTTTTTCTTGATGCAAGAAGGAGGAGCAGACAATAAAAATGGACAATAAAAGTTTAATACTTGGTGCAGAACATACAAAAATAAAGAAAGTAAAACTGGAAACAAATAAGACAGATCTCTCTCTTTATTGACTAACAAGATAATAAAGCATCTCAATCAGCCTCTTCTTCAGCTTCCTGAGCAAGAACAGTTAGTAAAAAATGTTAAAAAAAACCACTTGTACTTTTAAACATATAGATTATATTAAGCAAATGTATATATGCGATATTGCTCTTTGGGAAGGAACTTTATCTTTGAGTTGATGTGAATCTCACAGTTAAATATAAACTATTTAATGTGACAAATGTTGACAATGTTTCTTTTATACTGTCGATGGTTGTGGCCAGGGCTGAAGAGTTCTAGAACCGCCGGTGTCCCAGATATGAGGTAGTTCAGGGGGTTCGGGGTCATGCTCCCCTGAGAAACTACATGTGTGCATTTCAAGACATATGAAGGCTAAAATCTCCATCACTCTTTCTTTTTTCTCTCAGTCTTCCTACTAGGGGGTTCGGGGTCAATTACTTCACAACCTTTATTATATAGACCTCGGAAATATACTGAAGTCTGGACCTCGGTGACTTCATAACTGGCTACAGCTGTGGTTGTGGCTGGTTAAGACAAACTAATAGGAAAGAGAGGCGGCATCACACTTGAAAGTGCTGGAACTGAAGATAAGCTACTTAATGTGCATTTTTGTATGTCTGTGTAGAGCAGATGAATGAGTGAAGCTCTTCCCACATGCAGTGCAGTGATACGGTTTCTCTCCAGTGTGGATCCTCTCGTGTGATTTCAGGTTTACTGCCTGACTGAATCTCTTGTCGCAGTGTGAGCACATGTAAGGTTTCTCTCCAGTGTGAATTCTCTGGTGCTTTTTCAAATGATCAGCTGTAATAAAAGTCTTCTCACACTCAAAGCACATATGATTTCTTACACCAGTGTGTATTTTCTGATGAACTTGTAAATTCTGCAGATGTGAAAAACTCTTTCCACACAAAGAACATGAATGTGGTTTCTCCTGTGAATGAACTTTCATGTGGATCTTCAGGTGTGAAGCCCTCAAAAATGTTTTGCTACATTGATCACATTCATGCAGTTTCTCTCCAGTGTGAATCCTCATGTGTTCCTGAAGGTGTCCTTTATGTGTAAATCTCTTCCCACACTGATCACATGTGAACGGTTTCTCTCCAGTGTGGATCCTCATGTGAACCTTGAGATTATGTTTGTATGTGAAACTCTTTCCACACTGAGTGCAAGTGAAAGATTTCTGAGATCTTCTCTGATGTTTCTCCACTTCATTCACTTCTTCATCCATCGGGCCTGAAATTAAAGTTTAAAAAAATGCTCAATAAATCAATAAAAGAAAAATGATGTAGTGAAAAATATATATATAAAACCCAGATGTTATAGCAGAAAGTATTGAGTTTTGTTCATACAATTGATATACAAGGTTTTGTTGATTTTAATCCATTATGTCCCTGGAATTTTCCATGAAAGGAGTGCATTAATGTACTAGACATTATTTTT
Organism: Rutilus rutilus; assembly: GCA_021464565.1. Classification (NCBI taxonomy): domain Eukaryota; kingdom Metazoa; phylum Chordata; class Actinopteri; order Cypriniformes; family Leuciscidae; genus Rutilus; species Rutilus rutilus. The sequence continues at coordinate 47,966,171 of JAJAQA010000006.1, forward strand.
TTATTCATTAGAGTCACAAATCTATAGAGCCCCTAATAATGGGATATTATGATGGGAGAAAGAATAATATTTCAATGCTTTTGTGTTCCCGCAAGACACTTTTTGATACTCGCAAAACCTTAGAGATATTTGCAAACGCAAAATTACACGTGGGAATGCAAACGCTTTTGCGAGGGAGATGTAAGGGCGTCCTCAGGCAGTGGTTCAGGCTATAGTAAATAGTAAAATAGTAAAAACTATAGTACAAAATATATGGGAGAGCATAGCAAGTTTGTGACTATATTTTAGGGGAGCAACGGTACATGTATTTATCCCGAACCGTACGGTATAGGCCCGGATTGGGCCCTTGTATACTTGTGATCCAATTGACCAAAACGCATCTTAACACCAGCTGTAGACAAAGCCTCACAATCTTCTTTAATCCTTTTGAACATGTGATTGAAACCAAATGTGAGACATTTAAACTGACCAATCAGCAGATTACAGCTTTCCCACATCGTACTGAAGGTGTGACATTTAGCAAACCTCAGATGTACACACACATCTTGGCCGACAGACCTTTATCACTATCAGCACTTCTTTACGGATCACTAATGGCCCTTGTGGTAAGAAAGAGGGGGTTGGAGCAGGAAAGCAAACGTCTTTGTTCATTTGCAACCCTAAAGAACGCAGAAACAATGAAATATAGTTTTCCCATCACCATGTCCCTTTAGGGGCTCTGAATAAATCACATTTTTGTAGTGAGAACTATTAAATATTTGATAAATTATGCAACTACCTAAAATATTAACATTTAAAAAATACGCAATAATGCTATAATTTTAACACTCCCTGTTTTTACACAAACTAAACCACGTGTAGCAAAGTCTATTTATTTGATCATTGTTTTTAAATGTTGGTGTTTTAGCAAAATAATAACAATATTTTGGAATGCGCAAAACCTGTATTAAGACATATCCATAATTTTGGTAACATGGTTGCAGTAATTGTGAACCAGATGTAAAATAAACAGAAAAAAATGCTCAGATAATACTAATATTGACTTACAGATAACAAACATCCTTGTTAAAAATAATAATAATTGCATCCGGTTCATTATTTGCTGCTTTAATTCTAATTCACAACTAGATTTGTCCTACTATAACAGAGCTAAATCTGATGAAGTGCTTTATAACCTTAATGTTCCTCATCCTCACTAATGAAGAATCAGGAATAAACACCAACCTCTTTGTTCTTCAGTGTGTTTCATTCTGCAGTGTTCTGGATCTCTCATGTTCTCACTGTCCTTCAATAAACTCTGTCTTTGCAGATTTCAGCTCTTCCTGATGGTTTGATGCTCGTCTTCACTTGTAGCTGATGGGAATATTCCAGCATTTATTGGTGAATTGCAGTGGGAGGAGCTTCACTGAAGGAGGAGCTTACCGGAATGAGGAGGAGCTTCACTGAAGGAGGAGGAGCAGACCTGACAAAATCAAGAAGAAATCACTTAACGTACTGAGTAAGAAAAAAAATAGTCCACCCACTTTAAGTATTTATGGTCAGTCACATCATAAAAAAATTAAGACAAAAAAAAAAAGATTAAAACATAAAATATATTTACAGATTTGCAAGAAACAAATGGCGCACCAATTGAGTTAACTCAACTTTTTTTTGTTTATTGTGTTGCATATGAAACATGGTTCATCACAGATTATTGAAATAAAAGCCATTATAAAACTTACCTAGGGCCTATATCTTGCAGATGTCACAATAGCTGATCGTGTCGTTTGCTCAAATCTGTTGACAATAAAATGAGCTTAATGTGGCAATTTACAGATATGAAGACATCAGCATAATGAATGAGGAGAAAACAGGATCTATTGACATGAAATAACAGAGGCTTTTCAGCTGCTCTGATAATAGTGATGAGCCATAGACTATCAATACTCATTCAACAAGAATAGAGAATACAAGAATGATACTGTAAAATATAACAACAGTAATATAAATGTAAATATAAAGACAGCCGCTGATGACATTATCAACCCTTGTAATTTGTCCATATGAATCCGATTCCCTAATAACTTCATAACAACAAAGTAGTTCGCTAACATCTTATCGTTTTGTATGGGAAACGAAACAGACACACGATGAAAAGCTTTCTGAAAAGACCCGGAAAATGTTGAGTAAACCGTGTAAACATTATAGTAGTTACGTGATTTAACGTGTGAACTGTTTACCTCAACAGACTCAGGAGACGCGCGAAGGCGAGAGTGGTGACGTCATCACCGCGAGACGAAATAAATGATAGATTATCAAAAACTAATTTTTAAGCATAACTTTTCTCCACTCAACTCTGTGATTTGAAAAAAAAAAATGTATTACGTTTAAAAATAAATCTTTATTTTACAGAAACTGGTACAATAACGGTATAATTTTGGTCAGACAGTTATTTAAGAATAATGACCATCTCTTTACTGTGAATTCCTTAATCATTATAAGATCCCTGTAACTACTAAAGAGTTTGCTGTAGTATTTGATGCCATTCCCAGTGGCCCTTATCCAACTTTTATCAGGCATGGTTTTAAAAGTCTCTTCTGCTCACAAAGACTGCATTAAAAAAAAAGTAATGTTGTGAAATGTTATTACAGTTTAAAAAAATATAGCCTATATTTGTGAATATATAGTAAAGTATAATTTGTTCCTGTGACCAAAGCTGAATTTTAGCATCATTACTCCAGTCTTCAGTGTCACATGATCCTTCGGAAATCATTCTAATATGATGATTTGATCCTCAAAAAAACATTCTTTCATTTCTTTGATAGAAAGTTCAAAAGAACAGAAATATAAATCTTTTGTAATATTAATCACTACCGTTCAAAAGTTTGGGATCAGTAAGAAATTGTATTCATTTTTTGGCAGGGGAAAGAAATCAAATGCATCAATAGTTTTATTCAAGGATGAATTAAATTGATCAGAAGTTACAGTAAAGACATTTCTAATATTACAAAATATTCTATTTCTAATAAATGCTGTTCTTTCTATTTCTATTTAGATGTCTAAAATGGGATCATCAACATGTGAAAAACTACTTAAACCCAAAATCGTATCAATTTATTTAGAGATTTCTGTAACTTATCCAACCATACACAAAACAGATCAGACATCCAAGAAATGCATGCTTACTCAAAATGACATTGCACTAAACATGATGCAAGTAGTTTTACATTTTGTTTACCCAGAAAACTAACATATCTAGCATGAAGTTTTGTTCTAGCATTAACCTTACCTAAAGTTTTCATAGCCATACTTGCACCACTTAAATCATTGTCAAGGACACAGCCAAGATAATTAACACTATTTCTGTTTGATATTACACAATCCCCTAACTTGACAGACAGGTTAGGAACCTTGTTCAGTTTACTTTTAGACTCGCATAACATGATCCCGTTTTTTACCTAAATGCAATAAGAGTTTATTTTCAGAGAGCCAGTCTCTTACTTTACATAACTCCTCATATCACTTGTATTTTACTGACATCCTTGTCTGAAACCAGTAAAGCAGAGAACAAATTACAGTCACAAACTGCTTGCATATCATTTATGTATAGGAGGAATAAAAGGGGGCCTAAGACACTTCCCTGGGGAACTCCATTATTAATAATTGTTTATTCAGAGAGAAACCCATCAATTTCTACACTTTGAATTCTCCCAGTTTAATAAAAGTTCAACCAGACTATCAGCATACTTTGAAAAACACATGACACTTAATTTATCTTACAGTACTGAATGATTCACTGTCAAAAGCTTTTTGGAGATCCAAGAGTACCATTGCACACATTTTACCTCCATCAATCTGCTTCCTTATAAAATATGTTAAATACATTTCCATTTGATCATTTAACAGATGCTTTTTATCTAAAATGACTTACAAATGAGGAGAGCAATAGAAGCAATCAAACTAACAACAGGAAAACATTAGAATTAACTAATTATTTTTTCTTGATGCAAGGAGCAGACAATAAAAATGGACAATAAAAGTTTAATACTTGATGAGAAACACACCCAAATTAGCTTCGGTTAAACGGGTATATAATAATGTGGGTAAATGTGTAAGCTAGATGTATGCTGCTTTTATAATAAATTATTATATTTATAATAAATTGCCTATCTATCTATCTATCTATCTATCTATCGTTTGTAATAATATGATTTGCAAAAATGAAAACTGCTGCTTCTGTGTAGATTAGAGAATCAAAGTGTATGCGCGTTGTGCACGCTATACATTATGGTCAAGCATGCGCCCTTAAAATAGCATAATGAACAACGCGCAATGCGCCTGTTATGAAACTGCTCCAAGACACAAGAATAGAGGATCCAAATGCAACTTTAATGAGGGGTAATCCAAAGACGAAATCCAATAAACAGGCAATGTTCGAAACACAGGTAAGCAGTCCAAACAAACAAATAAACAAACAATCAAAACAGGCAGGGGTCAGAGGCAAAAGAGAAATCCAGGGAACAGGCAAGAAATCCAAAAACCAAGAGACACGAAACCAGGGAAAATGCTCAGAATTGCAGACTAACAGTACAACAAGACTTCGCGGTGAGTGAGTGAATAAACATGGTATAAATAGACAGACTAACAGGATGATGAGACAGGTGAATGCAATCAGTGAATGAGGTACAGGTGAATGTAATCAGTGATGATGAGTCCGGGCAGTGAGTTATGGGAAATGTAGTTTGTGAGTGATAATAGTCTTATGTGGAGTGCCCTCTGGTGGCTCTCAAGGGCACTCCAGCTGGTGACCGTTACATAGCCCCCCCTTTAAGGAGCAGATTCCAGACGCTCCTAAAACTGTCCAGGAGGGAGGTGGAGCCGGGGGCGGGATGGAGGGCCAGGCCCGTGCAGCGGAAGAGGACCTGAAGACTGCGGCAGGGCGGAAGGCCAGGGCGGATCCGGCTGTGCAGGCGACCAGGGCGGATCCGGCTGTGCAGGCGACCAGGGCGGATCCGGCTGTGCAGGCGACCAGGGCGGATCCGGCTGTGCAGGCGACCAGGGCGGATCCGGCTGTGCAGGCGACCAGGGCGGATCCGGCTGTGCAGGCGACCAGGGCGGATCCGGCTGTGCAGGCGACCAGGGCGGATCCGGCTGTGCAGGCGACCAGGGCGGATCCGGCTGTGCAGGCGACCAGGGCGGATCCGGCTGTGCAGGCGACCAGGGCGGATCCGGCTGTGCAGGCGACCAGGGCGGATCCGGCTGTGCAGGCGACCAGGGCGGATCCGGCTGTGCAGGCGACCAGGGCGGATCCGGCTGTGCAGGCGACCAGGGCGGATCCGGCTGTGCAGGCGACCAGGGCGGAGCAGGCTGTGCAGGCGGCCAGGGCGGAGCAGGCTGTGCAGGCGGCCAGGGCGGAGCAGGCTGTGCAGGCGGCCAGGGCGGAGCAGGCTGTGCAGGCGGCCAGGGCGGAGCAGGCAGTGCAGGAAACCAGGGAGGAGATGACCCTTCAGGCGGCCAGGGCGGAGACGACCCTTCAGGCGGCCAGGGAGGAGACGACCCTTCAGGCGGCCAGGGCACAGGAACAGACACCGGCTCAGGAACAGGAACAGACACAGGGACAGGAACAGACACCGGCTCAGGGACAGGAACAGACACCAGCTCAGCGGTGGCCATCTTGTCCGAAGACACTGGCTTGGCGGAGACCATCTTGTCCTGAGACACTGGCTCGGCGGCGACCATCTTGTCCGGAGACACTGGCTCAGCGGAGACCATCTTGTCCGAAGACACTGGTTCGGCGACCATCTTATCCGGAGACACTGGCTCAGCGGCGACCATCTTGTCCTGAGACACTGGCTCGACGGAGGCCATCTTGTCCGGAGACACTGGCTCGGCAGTGGCCATCTTGTCCGAAGACACAGGCGTGGTTTCGGCCATCTTGTCCGAAGACACAGGCGTGGAGTCGGCCATCTTGTCCGAAGACACAGGCGTGGAGTCGGCCATCTTGTCCGAAGACACAGGCGTGGAGTCGGCCATCTTGTCCGAAGACACAGGCGTGGAGTCGGCCATCTTGTCCGAAGACACAGGCGTGGAGTCGGCCATCTTGTCCGAAGACACAGGCGCAGAAAGAGGAACAGATTCAGTATCAGGATCAGATTCAGTCTCGGCGGGACGAGACTCTTGACGGGCGGACGTGACGTGAAGCTCAGTCTCTGGATCGGCTGACGTGACGTGAAGCTCAGTCTCTGGATCGGCAGAAGTGACGTGAAGCTCAGTCTCTGGATCGGCTGACGTGACGTGAAACTCAGTCTCTGGATCGGCAGAAGTGACGTGAAGCTCAGTCTCTGGATCGGCAGAAGTGACGTGAAGCTCAGTCTCTGGATCGGCAGAAGTGACGTGAAGCTCAGTCTCTGGATCAGGATCAGCGCGCTCTGAGCTTGACGGGACCAGCGGCGAAGAGGACTCTGAACTGGGCAGGACCAGCGGCGAAGAGGGCTCTGAGCTGGACAGGACCAGCGGCGAAGAGGGCTCTGAGCTGGACAGGACCAGCGGCGAAGAGGGCTCTGAGCTGGACAGGACCAGCGGCAATGAAGAAGGCTCTGTGCTGGACGAGACCAGCAGTGAAGAGGGCTCTGTGCTGGACGGGACCAGCGGTGAAGAGGGCTCTGTGCTGGACGAGACCAGCGGTGAAGAGGGCTCTGTGCTGGACGAGACCAGCGGTGAAGAGGGCTCTAGCTTGGCGGGCATGTCGCTTGTTGTCTCAGGCGCGGCGGGCATGACGCTCTCAGTCTCAGGGGCGGCGGGCATGACGCATACTGCCTTGGCATCGGCAGATTTGGCGTGAAGTGCGGGCTCGGCTGGACTGGCGTGAAGTGCAGGCTCGGCTGGACTGGCGTGAAGTGCAGACGGTGACATGGCGTGCCACGGAAGGAAGCTCTCCAGACATCTGGAGAGTGCCTCTCTCCAATCCAGACCGGAGAGATCGGGGAGCTCCCTCGGGTCGACCTCCTTAGCCCCTAGCCGGTAACACAACTTAATTGCTTCATCACCCAGAGAGCAAGAGGCAGCGAGAGGAACAAACCCCCAGGTGTACTGGAACAGATCGAGGCTATCCAGGGCCAAGGCCGCGATCTGTCCAGCGAACTCCCGGCTCATGCTGGGCAGATCAGGCGAGATCCGTACTGCTGGATTTCTGGAGGTCATAGCTGCTGGATCTGGGTGCGGCGAAGTCTTCTGTTATGAAACTGCTCCAAGACACAAGAATAGAGGATCCAAATGCAACTTTAATGAGGGGTAATCCAAAGACGAAATCCAATAAACAGGCAATGTTCGAAACACAGGTAAGCAGTCCAAACAAACAAATAAACAAACAATCAAAACAGGCAGGGGTCAGAGGCAAAAGAGAAATCCAGGGAACAGGCAAGAAATCCAAAAACCAAGAGACACGAAACCAGGGAAAATGCTCAGAATCGCAGACTAACAGTACAACAAGACTTCGCGGTGAGTGAGTGAATAAACATGGTATAAATAGACAGACTAACAGGATGATGAGACAGGTGAATGCAATCAGTGAATGAGGTACAGGTGAATGTAATCAGTGATGATGAGTCCGGGCAGTGAGTTATGGGAAATGTAGTTTGTGAGTGATAATAGTCTTATGTGGAGTGCCCTCTGGTGGCTCTCAAGGGCACTCCAGCTGGTGACCGTTACAGCGCCACTGACTTTAGACTAGGTTTTTTCTGGCCAGTGGCGCAATTGTTTTATGGAACAGTAAAATAGCACCAGGGAACGTTTGCGCCGGAACATGCCTCCTTTTTTGCGCTGAACCGCCCAGGGAGTGCAAGTTCATTCCCTAGTTTAGCGACGTGCTTCTGTGGAGGGAAAAGTGAGCTTTGCGCGGGTGCAAAATAGGAATGAAACATGCGTCGGTGTACAAAGTCAATTGCGCTGGGTGCAAGATAGGGCCCATTGTCTATCTATGTGAAAAAAATAAATAAAAAATGCTGTCAGTTCTGTGATCTGCTTTTGAATTGTTGTCAGAATTTTGCTAGCACAAATGTAGTATTCCTGATTGCCATGCCATGGTCCTACAACTACTCCCACAATTCAAAGAGAAGTTAGACGGTGTTATCCTTAAAGCAGGTAAGTAGAGATTATTCAACAAATCTCATTAATCTGTAATATGTTTTATGTTTTGGTTCTGTTGATCATGGTTGTGCTGTCCTTTTTAAAAATTGTTTCAGGAATTTGCAACGCTGATGTCCAGCAATCTACATTTGCCAGAGAGTCCACACTTTATATTTCTTGGTATGTAAACATTGGGTAGTTTTAACCTAAAATGAAAAGCCATCATTTACTCACCCCACTGCAAAATATGTTTTTCTTAATTAGTGTTTTTTTCTTGTTTCCAGTCCAGATATCTAAAATTCTTACATGAAGAAGCATTTAATAGACAAGTAAAAATTGTCTTGTTTTCTGAAAGAATAAGTCAAAATTAAGTGAGTTTATGCTTAAAACAAGCAAAATAATATGCCAGTGCGTTTTAGCGTTCTAACCCTAATCAATTTTAATGTTTAGGTGAAAAATTGTATTCATAGAACTATGAATAGACAACTACATCGAACCACAGTGAAACCCACAATAGTTATTTTAATTATTAATATTATTTATTAATTCTTTTTTTTTATTTTTTATAACAGGTCAATCTCTAAGGCGACCAGTGCTGGATATTACGTTTGGAAGGTCAAGGTGTGTGTGAAAGGATCACAGCCTAACTTCATCACTGGCCTGGCAGCGCTGTTTGCCTCCTCCTATGAGTTCAGCTTGCAGTACCAGGAAGAGGCAGCACCTTGAGTTTGTTCAGAGGTTAGTCATTAGCATATTTGCCATTCATATAAATATTAGACTGAATTGTGACTTGTCTTGACAGTATTTATTAAGCTGACTACTGGTATAAACAATATGGCCATGGTTTCCATACTGGGCTTAGCTTAAGCCAGGTCTAGGCCTTAATAAAATTTGGGTATTTAAGCAGCTTTTATATATAAATGTCTAATAAAAAATAAAAAATAAACATTACTGGTGTTCATCTTGAGACAAAACAGTGGCAGTCACATATTTTAAGATATGTCAAGTTGTTTTCAGTTAAATGATTAGTGAAAATTCTGTCATTAATTACTCATCCTCATGTCGTTCCAAACCTGTAAGACCTTTGTTCATCTTCAGAACACAAATGAAGATATTTTTGATGAAATCTGAGAGGTTTCTGAACCACCCATAGACAGCAACGTCTTTGCAACTTTCAAGGCCCAGAAAGGTAGTCAAAACATCGTTTAAATAATCCATGTAACTACAGTGGTGCAATCTTAATATTATGAAGCGATGAGAATACCTTTTGTGCACAAAAACAAAAACAAAATGACGACATTATTCAACAATCTCTACTCTTTCACGTCATTCTCCTACGCTGTTGACGTAGTGTAAACAGTGTCAAGTCACCTTCATTTATATAGCTCTTTTAACAGTATAGATTGTTTCAAAGCAGCTTTACAGTGATAACAGGAAAGTACAGTAACATAGATTGTTTAGGCTTTACGGCAGCTCTAGAATAAAGTTATTAGATCGACTATTTTTGACCGTCAAAATGTGACACTTCAGTGAGTTGTTGTTGTCGCAAACATGACCCGGAATTGCTGCCGTGATCGATGCCGGGTTGGGGACCTAGTAACATTGCCGTGTTAAGTTCCGGATCGCGCGCTGTGTGAACAAAAGCCGTAATAATGCCGTGTCGTAGTGATGGCGCTGAAGCCGGGATCGTTCGCCAGCTGTGAAACGGTACGTAATGCGCAAGTTTATGATCGAATCAGAGAAAAAAATGCACAAGCGTGGTTTCTCTAGAGAGAGAGAAATCGCAGCTCATAAGCAAACTGAAGACGCTGCTGAGACATTACATGTCACGTCAATTCTTACGGGTTGTGTGTGAACGCACTCTCTGATTCCGGCAAATCACTGGAAGTGTGAATGAACCAAAATCAAATGAACCCGGGTCAAATCCCGGGTCACTTTATCCGTGTATTTTCCGGAATCGCTGTGTGAAAGGGGCTTGTGACTGCCTTTCCACTGTTAGGGGTTAACAGTTTAGGACCCAAGGACCAGATGTTTGAAAGAAGACCCGGAGTCAGAATTATAAAAAATTGAAGAAAAGTTTTACTGAAGATAGTTTGCAGTTTCATCAGCAGAAGTTCAGCTTCAAGACTCACACAGGAGTTCATAGGCCGCCCCGCTTACAGTTACAAAGATCACAGCAGTTACACACACACACACACACACAGCAGTTACACCATTTCCAAGGTCTAAGCTACGTCATTGCTTACAGGCTGAATGATTCTTATTGGCCAAGACATTGATAAACATAGTAATTTTCCACACATATACAGATAGACAGAAGCATATCTCCATAGATTATGCAGCTGACACTCGGACCCTGAAGTTAGGCACATCATGACCTTCCAGGTCACAGATTTGGGTTGCTGGGTGCCAGCATGTCTCGAACAACAACTCAGTCAATCTCCAACAATGCCAGTGGTTCCTTAACCTGTAAGCAAGAAGACTAACACACACACCCGGCACACAGCATTTCCAAGGTTGGATTTGGCCAGGCTCTAACTATAAACAGGAGTCTCGTCTCAAAACATCAAGATAACAAGTTCTTTCTCTCAGGATAGGACACTTTATCCTAAATGGAAACTATAGGCTTTAACTGACAAATGGTACCTTAAACTATAGACTTAAATGACCCCTATGTGTTTTAACATGTTGAAGACCTTTCTCAAACACAAAACCTATTTAATTTCTGGAAGCTGGGATAAATAGGCAAGCAACGTTACTGCATTCAAATATCAAATACTGAAATTAATGAATACATGAAAAGAACATTTCAGTAATCACACTGGTAACTTCTATAACAAAGTAAAATCTCCAGAGAAGTCATTCAACTCATTTGATATTTAGAAGGAAAAGTATTGATTAATACCTTGATTATAGTCACTCATTACATATACATTGAAGCAGCAGTGGATTCCAATCCACCCCCTTCACCACTGATACTCTGATGGGACCTGATGAGGGGATGATATTGTTAATGAGCTGGGTGATGAGTAGACAAAAGTTGTAGAATAAAACTTTAAATCTGGCAACCCCACTTCCAAAAGTTTAGTTAGTTGACAGTGCACATGTAATCAGACACATTGAGTTGATGTAGTTTAACCAGGGCAGAAAAAATATCAGTTATTGATCACAACATCCAACATTGCATTTTTTTTTCATGTTGGTCAGTTTTATCCAAACAAATTAGTCGTTAAAACCGATATCTGGTTTTTATTTACACATCTTTTGTGCTGTCTCTCTCTGTCAAAATATATAAACTCAGTCCATAATATATATATTTTTTTTTTTTTTTTTTTACGCTTTCTTGACATCAATCCTGAACGTGGATCAAAAACAAAGAAAGGACAAGTAACTTCAAAGAAAACTGGCCAAGTTGTGCAAATAAAAGAACACCACTGTAAACCTACAGGTTTCCTCACTTCTGCGAAAACTTGCAGACTTTGAATGGGATTTCGTTTGCACTTTTATGGACTTCAAAACAGAAACAGCAATTCACTGCCATTATAAAGCTGGGAAGAGCCAGGACATTTTTTTTAATAGAACTCCAATTGTATTCGTCTGAAAGAAGAATGTCATATAGACCTAGGATGTAAATCATGTGCTAATTAAAATTTGTGGGTTAAAATTTTTTTTAAGTAGATTCTACTTATCCGGGTTTACAGTGTATATACAGTTAAGCAACCTCACACGCCGAGTGCTGTTTCCCGAATACCATCACGATTGAAAATATGACATTGATTTCATACAACAGTTCAATAAACAGTTACAATTAAGTCACTTAGAGGAACCATTCCCCTTGGCAACAACTTCTCCCTTCTTATAACACCAGTGACATCCATGTTCCCCATTAAATTGTTTTATATTTTGGACAGTGCAGTGAGCAACACACAGACAAGATTAAACACACGAACATTCAAGCTTTGTGCATTACTGTTAGACATTCCTGCTCTAGCTGAATGCATTTAATTAAAAGATTTGCTGCAAGTTATAAATTATTGGTAATGCCTTTTTTTCTTCCTTTAAACTGATCAAGGATGATGTAATATGCTAATAAGACAAATGAGTATGAATATAATTCATACTCCTAATCTGCAGAAATCAACAAAAAAAAAAGACGTTTGTTTCCAATTTTACCTTTTGTATTTGCTGCACCAAGTGTTAACCCAGCTAACAAAAAAAGGTCCCCAGAACGTCCAGCGGCCATTCGGGACTTTTAGGGGACATACTGTACACTTTTTGGTTTTCAAGAATGAAATTTGTCATGCATTTCAAGACATATGAAGGCTAAAATCTCCATCACTCTTTCTTTTTCTCGCAGTCTCCCTATTATGGTCTGTCTCTTCCCCTCCTGAAGCTGAGCTTTCTCTGATATTCTTTTGTCAGTGAAGAAAGTTAACATAGGGTCAACTGATATTTATATACCGTAAAACTTCAAATAATAGCCCGGGCTTTTATTTTCCCAAATCGCCGAACTGCACCGGCTTGTATTTGAGACAGGCGTCTATATGAGACAGGCCTTTAATTTAGTGTGTGTTGAGACTTCACCCTGTGCTGCAATATACATTTAGTTTTACATTCATTTACAGAAATCAGCTGGTTGAATGGAAACTGCTGATGTTATCGGATTTTCAGGTGATATTCTAAAATCATTCAGTAAACGGACGCTCTGAGGTAAATTGAATTCAGACTGCAGACTTACGCCCGTTTCACACATACTCCGTTTGCAGTGCGTGTGCGGTGCGTATTTTTTTCCGTACCCATGTTAACAGGTTAGAGCTTTCACACTGCACACGAATGCAGTCCGTCCATCCGTTCCAGTTGCGGTGCGTATACAGCAGTGCAGAGATCGTTTCCGTACCGAGTCTATTTTTTGCTGTGCTGCAACGCTGAATTAAAGTGACAACGCATGGTTCGTGTTTAAAATGCACACAGATTGACATGAAAATGTAATAATTTTACCATAAATGCATTTAATTAAATAAAATGTAGGTTAGTAATCTTACCATGAATGCATTTAATTAAATAAAACCATTTTTCAGTCATCTTTTTATTTTAAGACGAGGTAAAGCAAGGAAAACTACAATTTACTTCAACAAGGCAACAAAACGACACTCGTGGAAAAACAAGTTGGTTGTGACGTGCAAGACTTTGTAATATAACGATTTAAATAGAAAAGGTATGAATCAGCTGTTTTTGTAAATTAAGTTTTAATTTAAAATGTATGCAATTTTAATATAAGTACATGGTTCAATATTTTACCACTGCGTGAGCAACTTAATATAGCCTATAATCTATATAGAAGTAATGTATTGAACGTTGTGTTACGACCTCTCATAAAAAATATCAACTCTGAGAGAAGAGACTACCTAAACAAGAACAAGTAAACGGCGGAATCAATGCAATTATTTATTTATTTACTCACCCACAACAGACGCCACAAAGACTCACAATAATAACGAACATTCCATCCAGTGAACGAAATATAAAAGCACGGACAACAACTAGCCTAACAAAGAAAACAAAAATACAATTCTAAAGACAATTGTTTAATCTGTCGACGCTTCTATTATTATTATTAGTCAGCTCCTTCAATCAAATCACGAACAGGTGCGTCGGAGAGAGCGCACGTACTACACGCTCAAAAAGATAGAGCGACGCCAAGACAGACAAGGGAGGATGTGTACAAAGAGAATATCCTAAAACTTTTTTAAATAAAAGTTGCTGATAGCTTATGGATTTGAAATAAAATGAGTAGGTCTATATGTGTTTGTTGTAGCTACAGCCGCGGATCAGTTACGCACTGCAAACGCAGCATATGTGAAAGCACTATAGGGCGTGCTGCTCCTGCACCGCATACGCACCGCAACACGGACCGCACACGCACTGCACACGGAGTATGTGTGAAACGGGCGTTAGCAACGATTGTATTTGTACAGTACAATCATATAGTACAGACATGATCTTAATTCCATAATGTCCTTAAACATAACTATATTGCTGGCCATAAAATGACAAAGTGCGCGTCCGGTGTGCGATACCTCGAGTGGTCATGAACGCGACGCGGCGCTTGTGTGCGATACCTCGGGTTGTCATGGACACGACGCGGCGCTTCTCGTCCGGTGCGATACCTCGGGTTGTCATGGACACGACGCGGCGCTTCTCGTCCGGTGTGTGATACCTCGAGTTGTCATGGACGCGACGCGGCGCTTCTAGTCCGGTGTGTGATACCTCGAGTTGTCATGGACGCGACGCGGCGCTTCTAGTCCGGTGTGTGATACCTCGAGTTGTCATGGACGCGACGCGGCGCTTCTAGTCCGGTGTACCTCGAGTTGTCATAGACGCGACGCGGCGCTAACTCTCTCTGCCTGCCTTGCTTGCGCTTACAGCTCCCGCCCAGATGCGCAGGGCTCTCTTGCGTGCGCAATCTGCACCATAGAACTGGCTTAAACCGACGATCTGACGGGTTTTAGAAGATTAAATACAACCCGAAACTAAAAAACAGACCGGGCCTCTATTAGAGACCGGCCTTTATTTATCCAAACCTGTATCCACACCAGGCGTGTAAAATAGACGTCTATTTGGGACTCGGCTATTATTTGAAGTTTTACAGTACATCAGTTTTTCTGATTATTTTTGTTAGTTGTTTAACATTTCTATCCTAAAACAGCTGTCAAATATGAATGTTTAGTTTAGCTATATTTGATCTCACACTTCATGACCGTTAACTGAAGCGCTAGAACATGCGCTCAGCAGCTTCTGTGAACATAAAGCCCGTCTACTTTAATTTGATTGGTCATCTCAATATTCTGATGTTGATGAGCGGCGACAGACCGCAGAGCTCAGACGAGAAGATCTTGGAGCTGTGCAATATCCTTGCAGCACTAAAGTAGAGTTAATACTATATTAGGCAATTGTTTCACATCCTTTATTATATACACCTCGGAAATATACTGAAGTCTGGACCTCGGTGACTTCATAACTGGCTACAGCCGTGGTTGAGGCTGGTTAGACAAACTAATAAGAAAGAGAGGCGGCATCGCACTTGAAAGTGCTGGAACTGAAGATAAGCTACTTAATGTGAGTTTTTGTATGACTGTGTAGAGCAGATGATTGGCTGAAGCTCTTCCCACATGCAGTGCAGTGATACGGTTTCTCTCCAGTGTGGATCCTCTCGTGTGTTTTCAGGGTTCCTGAATGATTGAATGTCTTGTCGCAGTGTGAACACTTGTAAGGTTTCTCTCCAGTGTGAATTCTCTGGTGCCGTTTCAAATCTTCAGCTGTAGTAAAAGTCTTCTCACACTCAAAGCACATGTGATTTCTTACACCAGTGTGTATTTTCTGATGTGCTTTTAAATTCTGCGGACGTGAAAAACTCTTTCCACACAAAGAACATGAATGTGGTTTCTCCTGTGAATGAACTGACATGTGGCTCTTCAGGTTTGAAGCCCTCAAAAATGTTCTGCCACATTGATCACATTCATGCAGTTTCTCTCCAGTGTGGATGAGCATGTGTCTCTGAAGGTGTCCTTGACGTCTAAAACTCTTTCCACACTGAGTGCAAGTGAAAGATTTCTGAGATCTTCTTTGATGTTTCTCCACTTCATTCACTTCTTCATTCTCATCCATCGGGCCTGAAATTAAAGTAAAAAAAAAGCTCAGTAAATCAATAAAAGAAAAATTATGTTGTACAAAAAAAAATCGACCACAAGTGGACGTGCTAAACACTGGTGTAAACAGGGTCTAAAACAATTTGAGCTTGTCCACTTTTGACCACTTCCAGAGGTAGACGCTCATGTGGGCGAGTGTGTTCAAACAGACACAAATGCGTAAACATTATGGGAAGCGCTGTAGCCAGACGGCATTTAAACTTTGTTGGCTGAAGACCCAAGTTTGGTTTGAAGAAGGAAAACTCTGTGTTTGACGTGGACTTGCAGCTTTAAGAGCAGAAACAAAACTCTGCGTCTATTTTTCTGTCCATCTCTGGTCATGCTCACATGCAAATTGCATGAGCTTATTTCACCCATTATATTGAAAGCTCGTACATTTACCAGCCCATAGACCGTCCCCTCAAAGAAACAGAACAAAAGTGGATAATAGAGATGGATTTGAAGCACCAGGTGTAAACGGGATTGGGCCCTTGTATACTTGTGATCCAACTGACCAAAACGCATCTTAACACCAGCTGTAGACAAAGCCTCACAATCTTCTTTAATCCTTTTGAACATGTGATTGAAACCAAATGTGAGACATTTAAACTGACCAATCAGCAGATTACAGCTTTCCCACATCGTACTGAAGGTGTGACATTTAGCAAACCTCAGATGTACACACACATCTTGGCCGACAGACCTTTATCACTATCAGCACTTCTTTACGGATCACTAATGGCCCTTGTGGTAAGAAAGAGGGGGTTGGAGCAGGAAAGCAAACGTCTTTGTTCATTTGCAACCCTAAATAACGCAAAAACAATGAAATATAGTTTTTCCATCACCATGTCCCTTTAGGGGCTCTGAATAAATCACATTTTTGTAGTGAGAACTATTAAATATTTGATAAACTATGCAACTACCTAAAATATTAACATTTTTAAAATACGCAATAATGCTATAATTTTAACACTCGTTGTTTTTACACAAACTAAACCACGTGTAGCAAAGTCTATTTATTTTATCATTGTTTTTAAATGTTGGTGTTTTAGCAAGATAATAACAATATTTTGGAATGAGCAAAAACTGTTAAGACATTTAAGACATATCCATAATTTTGGTAACATGGTTGCAGTAATTGTGAACCAGATGTAAAATGCTCAGATAATACTTATATTGACTTAAAGATAACAAACATCCTTGTTTAAAATAAAATTGCACCCGGTTCTTATTATTTGCTGCTTTAATTATAATTCACAACTAGATTTGTCCTACTATATCAGAGCTAAATCTGATGAAGTGCTTTATAACCTTAATGTTCTTCAGCCTCACTAATGAAGAATCAGGAATAAACACCAACCTCTTTGTTCTTCAGTGTGTTTCATTCTGCAGTGTTCTGGATCGCTCATGTTCTCACTGTCCTTCAATAAACTCTGTCTTTGCAGATTTCAGCTCTTCCTGATGGTTTGATGCTCGTCTTCACTTGTAGCTGATGGGAATATTCCAGCATTTATTGGTGAATTGCAGTGGGAGGAGCTTCACTGAAGGAGGAGGGGCTTACCTGAAGGAGGAGGAGCTTCACTGAAGGAGGAGGAGAAGCAGATCTGACAAAATCAAGAAGAAATCACTTATTGAGTTAAAAAAAATAGTCCACCCACTTTAAAGGGACATTTCTCCCATCTAGTGGTGATATTGTATTTTGCATAAAAAAAAAAAAAGCTCTCCAGTGCCTCGCTTTTTCAAATGCGTGTTGCATCTACGGTAGCCGTTATGTACCAAAAAGCTATGATAGGATGTTCTAATAGCACTTCGAGTTTTCCTTCGGGTGAACAGGTTTGTTATTTCAAACAAACTGCAGCTTGACACAACGAACAAACGAATGTTACAGAATGAATTGTACAAACAAGCAATGAAAATAAGCTTGTAATTAAGAATGTAACATTGACTTGCCTGTAGAGAAGAAAGCAGTCAACTTCAGCGGCTCTTTTGAAAGCTTTCTCCTGCATTAGCTCTTTGCACCTGGAAAAAGCTATCCCTACATTAACCCTTGTTTTTGTAATCTCCGGTCACGTTTCCTTTTACGGCCTATTTGTCACGTGACGCTGGCTCTGAACGAAAATGCGTTGTGGAAACGTGTTGGCCTAGTACTTTTTGTCCCTCTCTGCTATTATAGTTTTTCAAGATGGCGGAACTACATGGAAGCCTCCGTGGACCATAGACAGTATATAAACTGGACACAGCGACCCCATAGGTTTCAATGGAGAAAAGTGAAGCAAATTAGAAGCACTCACTTCCTGATGGCTGAGCGTACTGCGCAGACTCAAACTGAGCTTGACGACGTGGATGTGACGTGAGCCAATGGCGGCTCCCGGGGGTGGTACGGAATTCGAGCGCTGGATTGACCCCCTGCCGTGGACCTACCCGTCCCATGTATATAAAGATAATAAATTCTTCGTTTACAAGGATAAGTCAGATAATTAGCAGAGGTATTTGTACACCATTGAGGACATATTTATGAATAAAAATATTCATTTTAGATAATAAAATACCTAAAAAGTAACACATTGTCCCTTTAAGTATTTATGGTCACATTATAAAAAAATTAAGAATAAAAAAAAAGATTAAAACATAAAAATATATTTACAGATTTGCAAGAAAGAAATGGCGCACCAATAGAGTTAACTCAACTTGTTTTTGTTTATTGTGTTGCATATGAAACATGGTTTATCACAGATTATTGAAATAAAAGCCATTATAAAACTTACCTATATCTTGCAGATGTCACAATAGCTGATCGTGTCGTTTGCTCAAATCTGTTGACAATAAAATGAGCTTAATGTGTGAATTTACAGATCTGAAGACATCAGCATAATGAATGAGGAGAAAACAGGATCTATTGACATGAAATAAAGAGGCTTTTCAGCTGCTCTGATAATAGTGATGAGCCATAGACTATCAATACTCATTCAACAAGAATGTAGAGTACAAGAATGATACAGTAAAATATAACAACAGTAATATAAATGTAAATATAAAGACAGCCGCTGATGACATTATCAACCCTTGTAATTTGTCCACATGAATCCGATTCCCTAATAACTTCATAACAACAAAGTAGTTCGCTAACATCTTACCGTTTTGTATGTGAAAAGAAACGATGAAAACCTTTCTGAAAAGACCCCGTAATATGTTGCGTAAACTTTATAGTGCAGTTACGAGATTTAACGTGTGAACTGTTTACCTCAAAAGACTCAGGAGACGCGCAACGGTGAAAGTGGTGAGGTCATCACCGCGAGACGAAATTGTATTTTTTTTTTTTTTTTATATATGTATCAGATAACAAGCAGATACAAAGTATATAACAAATAGAACTTCTACAGGAATTAAATTATATCAAGTATATGTAAAGCTTCACACACACACACACACACACACACACACACACACACATATATATATATATAAATCAATACAAATAAAATAAAAGACACAGAGCAAACATTATGCATCAGTGGTATTGTCAAAAATATCATTATAATATTTCAAGAATCTGTCACTTTTCTTGGTTTTAATCAACCTTAGAGACTTCAGAAATGTATCAATTTCAATTTAAGAAATCCGGAAAAGTAGGCTGAGATTTAGAGAATTTTTGCTTGTGAATAAAAAAATTTCCAAACAATTTTTTTTTTTTTTTACAATGTAATGAATTGAAGTACTAGCTTCATCTTCTTTATAGTAACAGATTATATCCTTTAATTTAAAGGATTTGGAATAATCAGGGTGCTTGCCAATATGAAGATATAACCTATTCCAGAAGTTTTTAGTTTCATCCTTATTCCCACAGAATGAGCAAGAACTGTCAACATCCATATATTTTGCAACAGTATCATTCACTGGGTATATGTAAGATCTTAAAATGAACTTCCTTAGTCTTATTTGAAATACAGTACTTATGAGGTAACAACCAGGCTTCCTTCCAGTCTATAAGTTCAAGTTGACTTAGACCGGAAGGAATTGCTTTAAGCACTGCATTATATTCTTTAAATGGTAAAGGGAAATTATGAACAGACATAAATTCTTTATAAGATAAAAAATTACCAGATTTATCAAAAATTGAGAGAATTCCAATTATATTCCTGTTAAACCATGTAGAGAGAAAAACAGATTTATTCCCAATCCTTATATTAGAGTTGTTCCATAGGAAGGTTTTATGAGGTGAAAAATTGTGGGTGTAGCATAACTTCCAAGCAAGAAGGGCCTGCTGATGAAATTTAGAAAGTGCAACTGGCAATCTGTTCGGCAAGTAGTTACATTTCAATATAAAGGGGAGGCCACCAATGTTGGCAAAGATATGATTCGGTATAAAAAAAAAAACATATAGAATTAGAATTTGTTAAGCATTTTTTGATCCAATTTATCCGAAAGGTGTTCACTGTATCACTAAAATCTAACACTTCAAGTCCACCTTTTTTTTTGACAATTTGAAAGGACTGTTTTTTTGAGCTTGTGAGGTTTGTTTTTCCATATGAAGTCTAGAAAAATGTTGTTAATTTCTTCAGCAGTAGAGTCATTGACAAAAAGAGAAAGAGAAGGATATACAAAACGAGATATTCCTTCTGCTTTGGACAAAAGAACCCTCCCATAAAGGGAAAGGTCTCTTTGGAGCCAAAGATTAAAGATGTTTTTGGTTTTCTTGACCCGTCCAGAAAAATGTAGCTGTTGTCGAGCTGCTACATTTTTTGTTAAATAAATACCAAGATACCTTTACGGTCTCTTTTACAGAGATACCATTGATTGAAGAATCGTCACTTTTATAGAGCGTCATTATCTCACACTTGGACATATTCAGTTTCAATCCAGAAGCACATGAAAACTGCTCAATTACAGTTATAGCCTTGGTTAATTGACTCTTATCTTTTAAAAAGAGAGTTGTGTCATCAGCCAACTGGGAGATTTTAATTTCTCTATCAAAGATGGATATACCTTTGTACAAGCTTTGTTCATGGATAATACTTAATGATAAAAGTTCTGTAACTAAAATAAACAAAAAGGGGGAAATTGGACAGCCCTGTCTGACACCGCGGGTAATGAAAAATCTCTTAGAAGTATTAAAGCTAATTAAGACAGAGCTGCTAATATCTTTATAAAAAAATTCAATAATATTAACAAAAATGTCACCAAAACCAAATAACTTGAGAGTCTGCAAAATAAATTCATGCTCAGGGGTAATTGTCAAAAGCTTTATAAAAGTCTAGGAAAAGAATCACGGCTTTAGAATGTATAAAATCTGTATAGTCCAAAAGATCTGCATCTCAATCAGCCTCTTCTTCAGCTTCCTGAGCAAGAACAGTTAGTAAAAAAATAAAAAACACTTGTACTTTTAAACATATAGATTATATAAAGCAAAATGATATATGCGATATTGCTCTTTGGGAAGGAACTTTATCTTTGAGTTGATGTGAATCTCACAGTTAAATATAAACTATTTAATGTGACAAATGTTGACAATGTTTCTTTTATACTGTCGATGGTTGTGGCCAGGGCTGTAGAGTTCTAGAATCGCCGGTGTCCCAGATATGAGGTAGTTCAGGGGGTTCGGGGTCATGCTCCCCTGAGAAAAATACATATGTGGATTTCAAGACATATGAAGGCTAAAATCTCCATCACTCTTTCTTTTTCTCTCATTCTCTCTACTATGGTCTGTCTCTTCCTCTCCTAAGGCTGAGCTTTCTCTGATATTTTTTTTATTTTTGTCTGTGTCAGTGAAGAAAGTAAACATAGGCTCAACTGATATTCATATACATCAGTTTTCCTGATTATTTTGTCTGTTGTTTAACATTTCTATCCTAAAATAGCTGTCAAATATGAAATGTTTAGTTTAGCTATATTTGATCTCACACTTCATGACCGTTAACTGAAGCGCTGGAATATGCGCTCAGCAGCTTCTGTGAACATAAAGCCTGTCTACTTTAATTTGATTGGTCATCTCAATATTCTGATGTTGATGAGCGGCGACAGACCGCAGAGCTCAGACGAGAAGATCTTGGAGCTGTGCAATATCCTTGCAGCACTAAAGTAGAGTTAATACTATATTAGGCAACTGTTTCACATCCTTTATTATATACACCTCGGAAATATACTGAAGTCTGGACCTCTGTGACTTCATAACTGGCTACAGCCGTGGTTGAGGCTGGTTAAGACAAACTAATAGGAAAGAGAGGTGGCATCGCACTCGAAAGTGCTGGAACTGAAGATAAGCTACTTAATGTGAGTTTTTGTGTGACTGTGTAGAGCAGATGAACGAGTGAAGCTCTTCCCACATGCAGTGCAGTGATACGGTTTCTCTCCAGTGTGGATCCTCTCGTGTTTTTTCAGGGTTCCTGACTCACTGAATCTCTTGTCGCAGTATGAACACTTGTAAGGTTTCTCTCCAGTGTGAATTCTCTGGTGCTTTTTCAAATCTGAAACTGTGATAAAAGTCTTTCCACACTCAAAGCACATGTGATTTCTTACACCAGTGTGTATTTTCTGATGTCCTTGTAAATCCTGCAGACGTGAAAAACTCTTTCCACACAAAGAACATGAATGTGGTTTCTCCTGTGAATGAACTGTCATGTGTCTCTTCAGGTTTGAAGCCCACAAAAATGTTTTACCACATTGATCACATTCATGCAGTTTCTCTCCAGTGTGGATGTTCATGTGTTTCTGAAGGTGTCCCTGTTGTGTAAAACTCTTTCCACACTGAGTGCATGTGAACGGTTTCTCTCCAGTGTGGATCCTCATGTGAACCTTGAGACTCTGTTTGTATGTGAAACTCTTTCCACACTGAGTGCAAGTGAAAGATTTCTGAGATCTTCTTTGATGTTTCTCCACTTCATTCACTTCTTCATTCTCATCCATCGGGCCTGAAATTAAAGTTAAAAAAGTGCTCAGTAAATCAAAAAATGCTCTTGTTCAAACATCTGTTATACAAGATTATGATGATTTTGATCCATTATGTCCCTGGAATTTTCCATGAAAGGAGTGCATTAATGTACTAGACATTATTTTTTATTTATTCATTAGAGTCACAGATCTATAGAGCCCCTAATAATTGGATATTATGATGGGAGAAAGAATAATATTTCAATGCTTTTGTGTTCCCGCAAGACACTTTTTGATACTCGCAAAAACATTAGAGATATTTGTGAGCAAAAGCAAAATTTCTCGTGGGAAGGCAAACGCTTTTGCGAGGGAGATGTAAGGGCGTCCTCAGGCAGTGGTTCAGGCTTTAGGATTGTCGAATAAAGAAACATTATCAGCATGCTGGTGTAAAACTGTATATTTCTCATCTATTACCTCCCATCGCTACCAACCACGGACAGTAAATATAGTAAAAGATATGTGGGAGAGCATTGCAAGTTTGTGACTATATTTTAGGGGAGCAACGGTACATGTATCCATCCCGAACCGTACGGTATGGGCCCGGATTGGGCCCTTGTATACTTGTGATCCAACTGACCAAAACGCATCTTAACACCAGCTGTAGACAAAGCCTCACAATCTTCTTTAATCCTTTTGAACATGTGATTGAAACCAAATGTGAGACATTTAAACTGACCAATCAGCAGATTACAGCTTTCCCACATCGTACTGAAGGTGTGACATTTAGCAAACCTCAGATGTACACACACATCTTGGCCGACAGACCTTTATCACTATCAGCACTTCTTTACGGATCACTAATGGCCCTTGTGGTAAGAAAGAGGGGGTTGGAGCAGGAAAGCAAACGTCTTTGTTCATTTGCAACCCTAAAGAACGCAAACACAATGAAATATAGTTTTTCCATCACCATGTCCCTTTAGGAGCTCTGAATAAATCACATTTTTGTAGTGAGAACTATTCAATATTTGATAAACTATGCAACTACCTAAAATATTAACATTTTAAAAATACGCAATAATGCTATAATTTTAACACTTCCTGTTTTTACACAAACTAAACCACGTGTAGCAAAGTCTATTTATTTGATCATTGTTTTTAAATGTTGGTGTTTTAGCAAGATAATAACAATATTTTGGAATGAGCAAAAACTGTATTAAGACATATCCATACTTTTGGTAACATGGTTGCAGTAATTGTGAACCAGATGTAAAATAAACAGAAACAAATTTGCCAATGCTCAGATAATACTAATATTGACTCACAGATAACAAACATCCTTAAAAAAATAAATAATTGCACCCGGTTCATATTATTTGCTGCTTTAATTCTAATTCACAACTAGATTTGTCCTACTATAACAGAGCTAAATCTGATGAACTGCTTTATAACCTTAATGTTCTTCAGCCTCACTAATGAAGAATCAGGAATAAACACCAACCTCTTTGTTCTTCAGTGTGTTTCATTCTGCAGTGTTCTGGATCTCTCATGTTCTCACTGTCCTTCAATAAACTCTGTCTTTGCAGATTTCAGCTCTTCCTGATGGTTTGATGCTCGTCTTCACTTGTAGCTGATGGGAATATTCCAGCATTTATTGGTGAATTGCAGTGGGAGGAGCTTCACTGAAGGAGGAGGGGCTTACCTGAAGGAGGAGGAGCTTCACTGGAGGAGGAGCAGATCTGACAAAATCAAGAAGAAATCACTTACTGAGTTTGTTTTTATTCTAATTCACATATTTTAATTATTTATGGTCACATATCTATCTATCTAGAGAAGTAACTTTTAAGTAAATTAATGGAAAAGTGTCAACCACATACTTTATTTCTACATTTATCTTACCTCTCATTAACATATTGGCAAAGCATTTTATAAAATATTATGAGTATAACAATTAACAGACACCAAATGTATATACAGAATAAAGATGAAAGAATAAAACTTATAAAAAATTTTAATTTACAGATTTGCAAGATACAAATAAAAGCAACAATTGAGTTTCACTTATTTTGTTTCTGTTTATCATATTTTATATGAAACATTTTTAAATCCAGATTATTGAAATAAACAGCGTTATGAAACTGCCTAGGAAATCGCCTAGTGTTAATCTGCATCGCTATTTGTACTCGTTGTGAATACGCAGGCCACAAGAAGTAATTACGTGTTTTTTTATATTTTTTTATCACTTTTACTCAGGACATGCTAGCTGGCAACAAAGGATTCTATTCATTAAGCTAAGGTAAGCTAGCGCCGACCCTGTCAAACTAAAACAATGCATGCACTGAGACAAAAATGCATTTGCCCACCTATCTAAATGTAGGAAAGAAAGTGAATAAGCCCTATTTAAAAAAACGGTGGAGTGTTCCTTTAACCTGTTAAACTGCAACCCCACTTTTGAAAAATCCCCAGAAATGGCATACCCAAACTGAAACAGATACAGTTCATGAAACCTTTGTACTAAAAGCACAAGTATGATCTCATTTGAAAGCTGACAGATGGCAGTTTATTGTAAATGTAGAATTAATTATTGTCAAAATGAAAACAAATATTTAGAAATAGCTTCAAAGTTTTGTAAAGTTATTAGAAATGTTTTTTTTATGACACATCTTCATGAAAATAAAATTGAAGTTGCCACTGTATCAATCTAGAAATACACTGCAGCTAAAGCCACATATTTTTTTCAAAATACAACATAGATGAAATATCAAATGTTTAAACTGAGAAAATGTATAATTTTAAGGGAAAAATAAGTTGATTTTAAATTTCATGGCATCAACACATCTCAAAAGAGTTGGGACAAGGCCATGTTTACCACTGTGTGGCATCCCCTCTTCTTTTTATAACAGTCTGCAAACGTCTGGGGACTGAGGAGACAAGTTGCTCAAGTTTAGGAATAGGAATGTTGTCCCATTCTTGTCTAATACAGGCTTCTAGTTGCTCAACTGTCTTAGGTCTTCTTTGTTGAATCTTCCTCTTTATGATGCACCAAATGTTTCTATGGGTGAAAGATCTGGACTGCAGGCTGGCCATTTCAGTACCCGGATCCTTCTTCTACTCAGCCATGATATTGTAATTGATGCAGTATGTGGTCTGGCATTGTCATGTTGGAAAATGCAAGGTCTTCCGGTCGTCACTTCCGGTTTGAAAGGGCACGCTGGCGCTTTTGGCTGCCGCTCCTCTCTCCCGTTTATTTTTATTTAATTTATTCTTAGTAGTTTATTTGGCTATGAGCCAGTGAAGCCAGTGAAGACTATCTGTCTTGGTTATTCTACCGTGATGTGGAATCACGCTTCGCATGCTGGACTACTGCTTCTATCTCTGAGTGCTGTTTACTGGAATTTACTCTTCTGTTGCCTGGCCCAGGACGTACACTGCTTACACCGCTGTGAGGCTGCTGTTGGTGTGGACTTTCCCCAAATGGCTCTCAGGTACACTGCACGCCAGTTGTTGAACCTGAACGGACATTTAGATACGGCGAAGGACATACGTGCTCTCTGCAGTCATGTTGGAATACTGCGACCTAAGCGTTACTTACATCGCTCTTCAAGGCGTAGTTTTTTATGTTCAACATCTAAACCTGTCGCTTATCCGAGATTTCTGCGCAAACCCCATAGACTGCTGTTTAGACCTCCAGGGGTTAATTTTAATAACTTATCAGCACTCAGGCGTGTGGAGGTTGCATCGGATTCATCTACTCCCCCGCGTCTGCTGAAATCAGCACTGTTTAACGCGCGATCTGTCAACAATAAAGCCGTTATTTTATCTGACATTATTTTAGAGCAAAAGTTGGACCTTATCTGTTTAACTGAAACATGGCACAAAGAATCTGACGGTCTTCTTTTTAATGAACTGACTCCTGCTGGCTATGGATTATTTGATCTCCCGCGTTCTTCTGGTAGAGGTGGGGGTATCATTGTGTTGCATAGTCATCAGTTCAACATGTGTCCCGTGGCTGTTCCCAAATCTGACTCATTTGAATGTCTTGTTCTGAGTGTTTCTGCGCCCCTCTCTACTGCAGTGGCTACAGTCTACAGGCCTCCTAAGACAAATAAAGACTTTCTGTCTGAATTATCAGATATGTTGTCTTTTCTCTGCCTCAGATTTGAAAGAATTCTTCTCCTGGGGGATTTCAACATCCATATGGATATAAAAGACAATGCAATAACAAAAGACTTTTTGTCCATATTGGAGTGCTTTGAATTAGACCAACTCGTGGACTGTCCTACGCATGACAAAGGCCACACCTTAGACCTTGTGATTACTAATGGTTCATTTGTGTCTCAATTGTCAACCTCTGATTTGGGTCTGTCTGATCACCGGGCTGTCTTCTTTACTATGGAATTACCTGTCATGAACACTTCCTCTTCTCGCATCATTAATTATCGCAATTGGAGATCGATTGAGCCCACTGACTTTTCAGATTTAATTGACACTTTTTTAAGTTGTGATTCTCTATCTGATGATCTGGATGATAACGTTTATGTATTATGAATTCTGTGCTGTTGTCTGGCCTTGACACGCTGGCTCCCTTGAAATCACGATCTGTTTCTTTTGCACGCTCCGCTCCTTGGTACAATGATGATCTGCGTGCTATGAAGGCTTTGTGTCGCAAGATGGAGCGTAGATGGCGCATATCAGGTTTAACTGTTCATCACCAGGCCTGGAAAGACAGCTTACTTGAGTATAAGGCTGAAATTGTGTCAGCTAGATCTGTTTATTTTTCTCAGATAATTGTCAGCAATCAGAGAAACCCTAAACA
The DNA here is from genome assembly GCA_021464565.1 of Rutilus rutilus. Classification (NCBI taxonomy): domain Eukaryota; kingdom Metazoa; phylum Chordata; class Actinopteri; order Cypriniformes; family Leuciscidae; genus Rutilus; species Rutilus rutilus. The sequence continues at coordinate 47,993,636 of JAJAQA010000006.1, forward strand.
ACTGTTTCACTCAATCAACAAGCTGCTTAAAAATCACAGCCTCTCTAATGTTCCTGCTTCAACTCACCTTTGTAATATGTTTTTGGAGTTTTTTAGCACCAAAATTGATAATATACGTAACCACATTGTTACCTCTCATACTATTGCTGCTTCCTCCTTAAATATTTCTGCATTTTCTGGTATCTCTCTCTCTAATTTTGCAATTCATGACCCCCAGTCTCTATGTAATATGGTTTCAAAACTGAAAGCCTCAACTTCCAGAGTTGATCCCATACCATCTTGTCTTTTTAAATCATGCTTTGATTCCCTCTCTCCTGTTGTTTTGAGAATTATCAATAATTCTCTGTGCATCGGTGTTGTGCCAGCAGCACTTAAAATTGCTGCTGTCACCCCTGCCCTTACGAAAAAAAAGTATACTTCAAGTTCATTTTATGAAGTATACTTGAGTAATGTTCAAGTATATTTTTAAGTATACTTTATGTAGTAAGTATACTAATGTCAATATGTACTAGTAGTAAACTTGTAAGTGTACTATTTTAATACCGCTTGGGACTAAATTGGCCCACTTGAAGTATATAAAAGTATATGTTTAAGTGTACTATAAGTGTAACAGTAGTAAACTTTAAGTGCACAACTAGTTCATAATTATGATTCTCATTTGTACTGCAAGTGAACTTATGAGTATACTAGTAGTTTACTATTTTAATACTTGTAGCAACTTTGAAGTATACTCTCAGTAAACTACTAGTTTAGTAGTTTTATACTACAAGTTTTCTTTTAATGTACTCTCTGTAAACTACTAGTTTAGTAGTTTTATACTACAAGTTTTCTTTTAATGTACTCTCTGTAAACTACTAGTTTAGTAGTTTTATACTACAAGTTTTCTTTAAGTGAACTTAACATCATGCTTATAGTTTACCATTTATATATTATTTTTACTCTTTTAGTGTACTCTCAGTAAACTACTAGTTTAGTAGTTTTATACTACAAGTTTACTGAGAGTACACTAAAAGAGTAAAAATAATATATAAATGGTAAACTATAAGTATGATGTTAAGTTCACTTAAATTAAACTTGTAGTATAAAACTACTAAACTAGTAGTTTACCGAGAGTACACTAAAAGAGTAAAAATAATATATAAATGGTAAACTATAAGCATGATGTTAAGTTCACTTAAAGAAAACTTGTAGTATAAAACTACTAAACTAGTAGTTTACTGAGAGTACATTAAAAGAAAACTTGTAGTACAGTATAAAACTACTAAACTAGTAGTTTTCTTTAAGTGAACTTAACATCATACTTATAGTTTACCATTTATATATTATTTTTACTCTTTTAGTGTACTCTCAGTAAACTACTAGTTTAGTAGTTTTATTCTACAAGTTTTCTTTAAGTGAACTTAACATTATACTTATAGTTTACTATTTATATACAATTTTTGCAGTTGCAGTAGGCCTACAGTATACTACTATGTTCAAATGTTATTTTTTATACTTGAAAAATACCTTTAACTCTACTTTAATTTTAAAAACATTTTATTAGCTTCATGCATCCTTTTTTATCAACACACGAATGTCAGTAAGTTTCATAAAGAAAGGCAACATTTTGTTGAGAAATGTTGAGAAATAGTTGAGAAAATCACATTTTTGTCAAAGACTATGCCTTGATCAGATCCAGAACGATTATCAAAACACAGATGGAGTAGATCGAGTCTGTCCAACACCCCCAAAGCTTCACAGTCGTTTTCTCTTCATGGGTTAGGCCTACGCTTCATTTCATTTGGAAACATTAAGCAGTTTTGATTTACAAGCTGTTTAATATTTGATATCACATTATTTTACATTTGAGTGGGCAATCTTCTATCACATGTTTCAGCTTCTTCTTCTCCTGTGTTTTGATCCAGAGATTCTGTACTAGAAGATGTGTCATAGCGCCCCCTATCGTATAACAGTGAAAACATGGATAGCTGGAAAATTCAGTCAATGGCGGGGAAAAGTTTAATTAAAGTAAATATGTACACTACCAGTGGACTAGCCTACACAAAAATTCAGATACGCAGAATTAGAAACATATCTGTTTTATATCAACATTTTAATCAATATTTTCAAACAAAGTTTCATAAGACTGTATATGAAAACCGATGTAAAAAAAGTATATTTAATAGGCTACTCGATCAAAAGAGTTAACACAACTACAAGCCAAGTATACTTTGAATAATTAAACTTTTAAGTATATCTCGATCAAAAGACTGAGTACAAGTATAGGCCAAATATACTTGGACTTTTCTCTCAGTATAAGTCAAGTACACTTAAGTGTAATTAAGTATATTTTTGAGAAGTATATAAAATGTAGACTGAAAGTATGCTTTCTTCTTTTTAGTTGAAAAGAAGTATACTAATAGAACACTTGAATAAACTTATTTTCCATGCTTATTTTATTTACTCTATAAGCTATTCCACCCGAAAGTTTGTTACTATATAAAGCTGAACAAGTTAGTTTATAAGACGGTATGTAATAAAGTTATATTAAAAAAGTATTTAATAAGCTACTCAATCAAAATAGTAAACACAAGTACAAGCCAAGAATACTTAGAATACTTAATTATACTTTTAAGTATATCTCGATCAACAAGTATAGGCCAATTATACTTAGACTTTTCTGTCAGTATAAGTCAAGTACACTTAAGTGGAATTTGAAGTATATTTCTGAGAAGTACATAAAGTATATTTCTGAAAAGTATATAAAAAGTAGACTGAAAGTATACTTTCTTATTTTTAGTTTAAAAGAAGTATACTAATAGAACACTTGAATAAACTTCTTTTTCGTAAGGGTGTACCAAAAACTAACAACATGAACTTTGATAATCTGAATAATTTTCGTCCTATCTCTAATCTTCCATTCCTCGCCAAAATTTTAGAACAAACAGTGGCTTCTCAACTGCTTTCTCATCTTTCCTCTAATGATCTCTTTGAGCCACTTCAGTCTGGATTCCGTAAACTCCACAGCACTGAAACAGCACTAGTTAGAGTCACTAATGACTTGTTAATGGCTTCTGATGCTGGCCGTCTATCTATACTGATTCTTCTTGATCTTAGTGCCGCTTTTGACACTATTGACCACTCCGTTTTAATCACCCGCTTAGAGACTATCTTTGGAGTTTCTGATTCTGCATTAAAGTGGTTTAAGTCCTACCTCTCTGATCGTAAGCAGTTTGTTGTGATGGGTGATTGCAAGTCTGAGGTCGGTGTGGTGCACTCTGGTGTTCCCCAGGGATCAGTTTTGGGCCCTTTACTTTTACATTTTTCCATTTGGCCAACTTTTAAGAACACTTGGTCTTAACTTTCACTTTTATGCCGATGACACTCAGATCTACATACATTCAAAACCTGATGTCAATATGCCTGGGTCTTTCCTTTCTCAATGTTTTACTGAGATAAAAAAATGGATGTCTGAAAATTTTCTCTGTTTAAACAGTGACAAGACTGAAGTGATGCTTATTGGTTCACCTCATCAGTTGCGTAAAGCAGAGACCATAACCTTAAGTGTGGATGGCTCTGCTTTGCAATTCAAAACTAAACTAAAAAATCTGGGGGTAATATTTGATGCCAATTTAACATTTGACCATCATGTTCGTAACACAGTCAAAATAAAAAATTTTCATCTCAGAAACATTGCCAAATTGCGTTCCATGTTGCCTTTCTCTGTAGCGGAAAAATTAATCAACACCTTTGTTTTTTCACGTATTGATTACTGTAATGCTTTGCTGGCTGGAGTATCTAAAGCTACCCTAAGCAAATTACAGTTGGTACAAAATTCAGCTGCTAGAATTCTGACAAGGACCAGTGCAAGGGAGCATATTACACCTGTAGCGTTTATACGCCCACGTATAAATATTATTAATTATTATTCATAACGGAATATGACCAATAATTAATATTTTAATTATTTTTAATTATCTTCAGAATTTACTGTAGCAGAATCAATAGTATGATCATTTTATCAGTTCATCCAATGAACAGAAAGCATAAACAAGTATTAACTCTAGGAAATATAATATCTTCCTGGTCAAGAAAGAATTAATCCCCAGCTAACAATAAATTACGAAGTAAATTAAGGGTAACAGCATAGGTAACTTAAATCGAAGTTCAAGACAATAAATCTGATAAGCACATACACGAGTAATCTCTTTTCAAATACAAACAATACTTTATTGATTATATAGACTACTAACACATAAAGCTAATATCTAACACAAACACACGCACACACACACATACACATTCATACGCGTTGCAGAAAGGGATAGAGTGAGGAAAGAGTGGGTTTAAGAGTGAAAGGATGAAATCTCACGATTCCATATACACTAGACATGACCTGAACGAACCATCAATCATTAATTTAATCCTTCTATCGTTTTAGGCAGGTTATTAAAGTTATATAAATACACCAGTTAAGATTTTAGCCTGCATGGAGGTACTTGCGTATTTGCTTTTGGGGATTCCCTTTTTGTTGCGTGAAAGGGGTTTTCCCGGTCCGTTCGGTCTCCTCGTGCCTGATGTCTGGATCACGTGGTCAGTCACGTGGTGTGCTGGCGGAATGAAAGTCTTTGTTTGAAGCTGGCTTTGCAGAAGAAACGTGGCTCGAAATCTTGTCGCAAAACTTAACTTAGAACCGACACTCACAACGAAAAGAAATGAAACTAAGAAAAGAAAGGAAATTGAGAGTAGATGATGATGGCTTGAATGAAGCTATTTAACCCATGTTCTTCAGATCTTGATTTGGGTTATTTCGTTTGCGCGTTTACATGGTTCCTATAGAGAGAGAGAGCAGCGAGAGAGAGCAGCGAGAGAGAGCAATTTGTTTTTGGGTCTAAGGTTTTAAACTAAAAGTTTGTCCAACCTCCAGGATGAGTTCTGGCCAATTAGACAATAGCTGAATTTAGGAGGTGACGTTCTTTTCAGTTCTGATCGTAAATCATGCTTATCTGTGCTCTCCTTACTAACAGAGAGAACAGGGGCCACAGTTTAGACATGATTTCTAATTAAAAGAAGATCAAAACATATTACCCCGATATCATTCAAGCCATCTTGCTAGTTGTGTTCGTAAGATAGCATTGATATGAAACAGTACACACTTTCATTCATTCACTCCTTCTAATAGTTAATATAATAACTATTACCTGAATTAAATGGGATCAAAACATATTATCTTAATAAAATATACATATAAGTGGTGGAAACAACCCAGGATTAGGTAGTTGCATGATTGTTTGATCATGAGTCCATTGAAAATTGTTCTTGAATGATTTTATGTATAGTTATTGATAAGAATCAGTTCTCTGGTGAAGAGACAGAACTCTGTTTGTTCAGAGGTCTTAATGAGGCGGTGGTTCAGGAATGTTGTCGGGGGTTTCAGTAACATCTGCTGGTGTCGATTCTTCTTCTAAAGGGTCTTTTGCAGACTCTCTGGCACCGGGATGGGTGACTTATGGCTCTGGTCTTGGTGATTTGACTCTGGAATGTGCGGACACTGTCTTTATCTTAACCAGTATTAGGCCACAAAGCTAGCCATTGACCAGTTAGGTGTTAGTGCCGGGGGCTCCTTCAATTAGTCAGACCGGTGATGATCATGAGACGTTCTGAACAAATCTTCCCCCCTCAGTCATCGAGAAGTAGAGAATTTGAATTAATATTCAAAAAGAAGATTAGTTGGTGGTTGCTTTCTACCCATTGTCGCTACACACCTGTCCTGGAAAAATTGCACTGGCTTCCTGTTAGTTTTCGTATCGATTTTAAAATTCTCATGCTCACTTATAAGGCCTTGAATAATCTGGCCCCTCAATATTTGTGTGAGCTTCTAACCCCCTACACTCCTGCACATGCTCTACGCTCCTCTGAAGCTGGTCTTCTAACTGTCCAAACAACACGGCTAAAAACTATGGGTGATCGGGCTTTTTCTTCTTTGGCTCCTAAATTGTGGAATTCCTTGCCCTCTGAGATTAGGAATGCAGAATCTCTTAGCGTTTTTAAATCGTCCCTTAAAACTTACTTTTTTAGGGCAGCGTTTGTGTGATTCATGTCATTACTATGCTTGCTATTTTATTGACTTGTTACTTTAATTGTTTGGTTAGTTTTTTACTGCCTGCACTGTTATGTGCACCTTTTAATTTCATATTTTTTATGTAAAGCGCTTTGAGATGCTACTTTTAAAGGCGCTATATAAAATAAAGTTTATTATTATTATTATTATTATTATTCCCTGAAAGAGACGACGTCTGGATGGGAGCATATGTTGTCCTAGAGCTTGGATATACCTTTCAGCATTGATGGTGCCTTTCCAGATGTGTAAGCTGCCCATGCCACACGCACTCATGCAACCCCATACCATCAGAGATGCAGGCTTCTGAACTGAGCGCTGATAACAACTTGGGTTGTCCTGGTCCTCTTTAGTCCTGATGACATGGCGTCCCAGTTTTCCAAAAAGAACTTCAAATTTTGATTCGTCTGACCACAGAACAGTTTTCCACTTTGCCACAGTCCATTTTAAATGAGCCTTGGCCCAGAGAAAACGCCTGCGCTTCTGGATCCTGTTCAGATATGGCTTCTTTTTTGACCTATAGAGTTTTAGCCGGCAACGGCGAATGGCACGGTGGATAATATGCACTGTAGATGATGATAACTTCAAACTCTTTGCAATTTTTCTCTGAGAAACTCCTTTCTGATATTGCTCCACTATTTTTCGCCGCAGCATTGGGGGAATTGGTGATCCTCTGCCCATCTTGACTTCTGAGAGACACTGCCACTCTGAGAGGCTCTTTTTATACCCAATCATGTTGCCAATTGACCTAAGTTGCAAATTGGTCCTCCAGCTGTTCCTTATATGTAAATTTAACTTTTCCGGCCTCTTATTGCTACCTGTCCTAACTTTTTTGGAATGTGTAGCTCTCATGAAATCCAAAATGAGCCAATATTTGGCATGACATTTCAAAATGTCTCACTTTCAACATTTGATATGTTATTATCTATATTCCATTGTGAATAAAATATAAGTTTTGAGATTTGTAAACTATTCCATTCCTTTTTTACTCACAATTTGTACAGCGTCCCAACTTTTTTGGAATCGGGTATGATCTCATTTGAAACCTGACAGCTGGCAGTTTATTGTAAATGTAGAATTAATTATTGTCATGAAAAAAAATAGTTATAAATAGCTTCAAAGTTTTGTAAAGTTATTAGAAATGTATTTTTATGAAACATCTTCATGAAAATAAAATTGAAGTTGGCACTGTATCAATCTAGAAATGCACTGCAGCTAAAGCCACATGTCTGACCATGTTATGTTTAAAATCTGAAGATGATAAGTCTAAAACTCTGTATTAAGTTAAATGTTTTTCAAGATCATGTCATATGACTTTATTTTGATTAGACTCTAAAATGCAACTGATCTTCTAATCTATATCTTCTAAGCATCCATTCAGTCTATTGTCTCTATTGTTTTGTGGTGCAAACGAGCCCCATTCAGTCTCAGTCTCTCCTGCACACATTCACACCTCTCCAGCCTGGTTATGGCTCTAAATATTCAGTCTCAGTCTCTCCTGCACACATCCACACCTTTCCAGCCTGGTTATGGCTCTAAATTCTCTTTTGTCTGCATTAGAATTACTAACGACTGGCTATTCACAGGCTATTCATAGAGATTCAATCCCTAATTTCTTTTATCAAAGTTCTCACTTCACATTTGAAACTATATCAAATGTCCTTCTTGAATAAAGTAACATTTCAGTAAGCATTCCTATTTAGAAAAAAAATCATAAAAGAACTAGAAAAAAAAGTTTGTTGACACAAACTTTAAGTTGGCTTGAGAAAGCCGGACCAGAGAGTTTAAAGAAGTAAGTTAAGTAGTTTGAAGTTTAAAGTAGTTTAAAGTTTGATAGATATACTAGTTATAAAGAAAGAATAGTTATAAAGAAAGAAAAATATTAGTTATAAAGATTAGTTATAAAGAAAGATTAGTTATAAAGAAAGAAAAAAAGATTTAGAAAGAAATATTAGTTAGAAAGAAAGATAGATTAGTTAGAAAGAAAGAAAGACAGATTGGTTAGAAAGAAAGATTAGTTAGAAAGAAAGAAAAAAATAGTCAGAAAGAAAGAAAAAAGATTAGTCAAAGAAAGATTAGTTAGAGAGAAAGAATGAAAGAAAGATTAGTTAGAAAGAATGATATATAAGAAAGAAAGATAGATTAGTTAGAAAGAAAGAAAGAGAAAGAAAGATGGATTAGTTAGAAAAAAAGAGAGAAAGAAAGTTGGATTAGTTAGAAAGAAAGAATGATAGATTGGTTAGAAAGAAAGATTAGTTAGAAAGAAATATAGATTAGTTAGAAAGAAAGAAAGGAAGATTAGTTAGAAAGAAAGATAAGAAAAAAGATAGATTAGTTAGAAAGAAAGAGATTAGTTAGAAAGAAAGAAAGAGATTAGTTAGAAAGAAAGAGGTTAGTTAGAAAGAAAAAAAGATTAGTTAGAAAGGAAGAAAGATTAGTCAGAAAGAAAGAAAGATTAGTTAGAAAGAGAAGGAAAGAAAGATTAGTAGATAGATAGATAGATAGATAAAAGAAAGATTAGATAGATAGATAGAAGAAAGATTAGTTAGAAAGAAAGATAGATTAGTTAGAAAGAAAGATTAGATAGAAAGAAAAAAATCCAAAATGTTGCCACACAGTCGATTTCAAATTTGATGGAGCAGGTCATGGTTGGCCATTTTATCTTAAAGGGGTCATATAATGGTACATGCACTTTTACAAGTTGATTGTACTGAAATGTGTGTTGGCAGTGCCTGTACACAACCATCATAAAATGATAAAAATCCATCCAGTGTTTTTTTTTTAAATCTTCTTATAAGTTTCCTCCTGTCTCAAATCAAGCTGTTCGATATTGTGACGTCACAAAATCGACGTCCCTCCCACGATGGCTGATTGACAGCAGCAACACAGACCCGCCCTTGCGCCCTCGTGAGCGAGCTGTCAATCATAGCACGCGCCGACCGGTGCGTTCATTGTTGATAGCTGGAGTGCTGAGCAGAATGGCGTCTAAGCGATTGTGGTGTTCTGTTCTTGGGTGTAATAACGAACACAGCAGTCATATTGATGATGTTTCTAAATCCGAACCGCTGAAGACGCAGTGGCTGAGTTTGTTTTCGAAGGGAATATTCCCCACAATCAACGTCAATGCTGTCATGTTTGCGCAAATCTTTTCACACACCAGAGACTGCTTTACAAACGAGGGTCAGTATAAAGCTGGTTTTGCTAAGAAGCTGCTCCTGAAAAAAGGATCGGTACCAACTATTCGTGTTCCTGCTGCACCTCCAGAAGAAGAAGTGAGTGTAACGTTTTATTGACCTTTATATTAAACTTTATATTAATCTTTGCAAATAGCTTGCACGCTTCACGATGAATGCGGCTGTTTACACTCAGGGTACATTACGGCATGTTTTCTATGTATGACGTTCTCAATATAATTCATAATCCCACGTTTATAATGAACAACGCGTTGTGTTATTGTGTTACAAACGGTGTCCGCACAGAACAGAGGGGCGGGGTGAGCAAAGCTCATCATCATTTAAAGACACATGCACTTAAACGGCGTGCTGAAAACAGCTGTTTTTGACCAGGTAAAATGAGTGTTTTCTTACAATACTAATGAGAATTTTTAATTAAAGTATATTACAAACTTTTAATTTAGGCCCTAAAGAATCATATTAGCTTGTACAAAAATGACATTATATGACCCCTTTAAACGAAGCCAATTCACCTGCATACGAACGTTCGTCTATTTTTCTGTTTGGCCAGTGACTGCGCGCGCACACAGTGGTGAAGTGGCAGTTTGAATTGAACACAGAATCGATTCTGAATTTTTGAGAATTGATTCTGAATCGTTAGATAATGAATCGCGATGCATCAACCTTTTCTCCCACCCCTAATGATTATGAATTTCTACTCAGCATGACTTTTAGATGTAACTAAAGTAAAATTATCAAATTATTTATTCTTGATGCAAGAAGGAGCAGACAATAAAAATGGACAATAAAAGTTTAATACTTGGTGCAGAAAATACAAAAAGAAAGTAAAATTGGAAGCAAATAAGACAGATCTCTCTCTTTATTGACTAACAAGATAATAAAGCATCTCAATCAGCCTCTTCTTCAGCTTCCTGAGCAAGAACAGTTAGTAAAAAATGTTAAAAAACACTTGTACTTTTAAACATAGATTATATAAAGCAAAATTATATATGCGATATTGCTCTTTGAGAAGGAACTGCATCTTTCAGTTGATGTGAATCTCACAGTTAAATATAAACTATTTAATGTGACAAATGTTGACAATGTTTCTTTTATACTGTCGATGGTTGTGGCCAGGGCTGTAGAGTTCTAGAATCGCCGGTGTCCCAGATATGAGGTAGTTCAGGGGGTTCGGGGTCATGCTCCCCCGAGAAAATACATATGTGCATTTCAAGACATATGAAGGCTAAAATCTCCATCACTGTTTCTTTTTGCGCTCAGCAGCTTCTGTGAACATTAAGCCTGTCTACTTTAATTTGATTGGTCATCTCAATATTCTGATGTTGATGAGCGGCGACAGACCGCAGAGCTCAGACGAGAAGATCTTGGAGCTGTGCAATATCCTTGCAGCACTAAAGTAGAGTTAATACTATATTAGAGAATTATTTCACAACCTTTATTATATACACCTCGGAAATATACTGAAGTCTGGACCTCTGGTGACATCATAACTGGCTACAGCCGTGGTTGAGGCTGGTTTAGACAAACTAATAGGAAAGAGGCGGCATCGCACTCGAAAGTGCTGGAACTGAAGATAAGCTACTTAATGTGAGTTTTTGTATGTCTGTGTAGATTAGATAATTGAGTGAAGCTCTTCCCACATGCAGTGCAGTGATACGGTTTCTCTCCAGTGTGGATCCTCTCGTGTTGTTTCAGATGTTCTGACCGATTGAATCTCTTGTCGCAGTGTGAACACTTGTAAGGTTTCTCTCCAGTGTGGATCCTCTCGTGTTTTTTAAGGGATCCTGAGTCACTGAATCTCTTGTCGCAGTGTGAACACTTGTAAGGTTTCTCTCCAGTGTGGATCCTCTCGTGCTTTTTCAGATGTCCTGAATGACTGAATCTCTTGTCGCAGTGTGAACACTTGTAAGGTTTCTCTCCAGTGTGGATCCTCTCGTGTTTTTTAAGGGATCCTGAGTCACTGAATCTCTTGTCGCAGTATGAACACTTGTAAGGTTTCTCTCCAGTGTGAATTCTCTGGTGCTGTTTCAAATCTGAAACTGTGATAAAAGTCTTCTCACACTCAAAGCACACATGATTTCTTACACCAGTGTGTATTTTCTGATGAACTTGTAAATCCTGCAGACGTGAATATCTCTTTCCACACAAAGAACATGAATGTGGTTTCTCCTGTGAATGAACTGTCATGTGTCTCTTCAGGTCTGAAGCCCTCAAAAATGTTTTACCACATTGATCACATTCATGCAGTTTCTCTCCAGTGTGGATGATCATGTGTTCCTGAAGGGTTCCTTGACGTCTAAAACTCTTCCCACACTGATCACATGTGAACGGTTTCTCTCCAGTGTGGATCCTCATGTGTATCTTAAGGTGTCCTTGTTGTGTAAAATCTTGTCCGCACTGATCACATGTGAACGGTTTCTCTCCAGTGTGGATCCTCATGTGTTCCTGAAGGGTTCCTTGACGTCTAAAACTCTTCCCACACTGATCACATGTGAACGGTTTCTCTCCAGTGTGGATCCTCATGTGTATCTTAAGGTGTCCTTGTTGTGTAAAATCTTGTCCGCACTGATCACATGTGAACGGTTTCTCTCCAGTGTGGATCCTCATGTGTTCCTGAAGGGTTCCTTGACGTCTAAAACTCTTCCCACACTGATCACATGTGAACGGTTTCTCTCCAGTGTGGATCCTCATGTGAACCTTCAGACTCTGTTTGTATGTGAAACTCTTTCCACACTGAGTGCAAGTGAAAGATTTCTGAGATCTTCTTTGATGTTTCTCCTCTTCATTCACTTCTTCATTCTCATCCATCGGGCCTGAAATTAAAGTAAAAAAATGCTCAGTAAATCAATAAAAGAAAAATGATGTAGTGAAAAAAATAAAAATAAAACCCAGATGTAATTGCAGAAAGTACTGAGTTGTGTTCAAACAACTGTTATACAAGATTATGATGATTTTGATCCATTATGTCCCTGGAATTTTCCATGAAAGGAGTGCATTAATGTACTAGACATTATTTTTTTATTTATTCATTAGAGGCACAAATCTATAGAGCCCCTAATAATGGGATATTATTATAAATAATATTTCAATGCTTTTGTGTTCCCGCAAAAAACTTTTTGATACTCGCAAAAACATTAGAGATATTTGTGAGCAAAAGCAAAATTTCTCGTGGGAAGGCAAACGCTTTTGCGAGGGAGATGTAAGGGCGTCCTCAGGCAGTGGTTCAGGCTTTAGGATTGTCGAATAAAGAAACATTATCAGCATGCTGGTGTAAAACTGTATATTTCTTATCTATTACCACCCATCGCTACCAACCACGGACAGTAAATATAGTAAAAGATATGTGGGAGAGCATTGCAAGTTTGTGACTATATTTTAGGGGAGCAACGGTACATGTATTCATCCCGAACCGTACGGTATAGGCCCGGATTGGGCCCTTGTATACTTGTGATCCAACTGACCAAAACGCATCTTAACACCAGCTGTAGACAAAGCCTCACAATCTTCTTTAATCCTTTTGAACATGTGATTGAAACCAAATGTGAGACATTTAAACTGACCAATCAGCAGATTACAGCTTTCCCACATCGTACTGAAGGTGTGACATTTAGCAAACCTCAGATGTACACACACATCTTGGCCGACAGACCTTTATCACTATCAGCACTTCTTTACGGATCACTAATGGCCCTTGTGGTAAGAAAGAGGGGGTTGGAGCAGGAAAGCAAACGTCTTTGTTCATTTGCAACCCTAAAGAACGCAAAAACAATGAAATATAGTTTTCCCATCACCATGTCCCTTTAGGAGCTCTGAGTAAATCACATTTTTGTAGTGAGAACTATTAAATATTTGATAAAATATTAACATTTAAAAAATACGCAATAATGCTATAATTTTAACACTCCCTGTTTTTACACAAACTAAACCACGTGTAGCAAAGTCTATTTATTTGATAATTGTTTTTAAATGTTGGTGTTTAGCAAGATAATAACAGTATTTTGGAATGTGCAAAAACTGTATTAAGACATATCCATAATTTTGGTAAAATTTCCTTGTTAAAAAAATGTTTGCACCCGGTTCATATTATTTGCTGCTTTAATTCTAATTCACAACTAGATTGTTCCTACTATAACAGAGCTAAATCTGATGAACTGCTTTATAACCTTAATGTTCTTCAGCCTCACTAATGAAGAATCAGGAATAAACACCAACCTCTTTGTTCTTCAGTGTGTTTCATTCTGCAGTGTTCTGGATCTCTCATGTTCTCACTGTCCTTCAATAAACTCTGTCTTTGCAGATTTCAGCTCTTCCTGATGGTTTGATGCTCGTCTTCACTTGTAGCTGATGGGAATATTCCGGCATTTATTGGTGAATTGCAGTGGGAGGAGCTTTGCTGAAGGAGGAGGGGCTTAATTGAAGGAGGAGGAGTTTCATTGAAGGAGGAGGAGCTTCACTGGAGGAGGAGGAGCTTCACTGAAGGAGGAGGAGCAGATCTGACAAAATCAAGAAGAAATCACTTACTGAGTTTGTTTTTATTCTAATTTACACATTTTAATTGTTATGGTCACATATCTACCTAGAGAAGTAACTTTTAAGTCAATTAATGGAAAAGTGTCAACCACATACTTTATTCATTTATCCTACCTCTCATTAACATATTGGCAAAGAATTGTATAAAATATTAAGGAGTACAACAATTAACAGACACTAAATATATGAAAGAATAAAGATGAAAGAATAAAGCTTAGAAAAATACATTTACAGATTTGCAAGAAACAAATAAAGCAACAATTGAGTTTCACTTATTTTGTTTTTGTTTATCATATTTTCTATTATTTCTCAAATGACACAGAAAACATAGTAATAATATAAAGACAGACACTATGACACCCATCTTTATCAACCATTGTAATTTGTCTATATGAATCTAAATATAGTTTGATTTCCTAATAACAACAAAGTAGTTCGCTAACATCTTACCGTTTTGTATGTGAAGAGAAACCAAATCATGAAGACTGTATTTTAGTGAGCAGACACACGAACCGCGCAATGTTTTACTCTTCAGTTAATTCTTAGCAGTGTTCTTGTGAGTAATTCTCAGAGGCTTGATAAATACGGGCCCAGACCTTTATCACTATCAGCACTTCTACCTTTACCCAGGGCTCGACATTAACGCTTGTCCGGGACAAGTGGATCTTTTGAAGGGACAAGTAAAAGAGAATTTTACTTGCCCGACCTGACAAGTAGCCTGATTAAAACATCAATGACAACAACAACAAAACTAACTAAGGAATCACTAAACGAGAGAATTCTGATTTTATTACATTTATTGTAAGTTGTGATCGATAGTGGTCGGATTATAAATGTATTACTGACGGTAACAATGTTGTGCTGTTGAGGTTCACAGCCTCTCGAGGAGAAATCTGAACAAATGAGCGCAGCTCGCACAAAGAAACTCAGTGAACAACACACTGCCTATAAAATCTTTTATATTTTTAACATATGATACTGTTAAGCAACCTCACACGCCGAGTGCTGTTTCCCGAATACCATCACGATTGAAAATGTACCATTAATTTCAAACAACAGTTCAATAAACAGTTACAATTAAGTCACTTAGTGGAACCATTCCCCTTGGCAACAACTTCTCCCTTCTTATTATAACACCAGTGACATCCATGTTCCCCATTCAATTGTTTTATATTTTGGACAGTGCAGTGAGCAACACACAGACAAGATTAAACACACGAACATTCAAGCTTTGTGCATTACTGTTAGACATTCCTGTTTTAACTGAATGCATTTATCGACAAATGGCTGCATAAAATAATTCATTTTGGGCTTAGAAGCACCAAAACACTAACCAGCCAGCAGCACATCTGCTTCTCATGTCTGGGGGAAGCCCGTCGATTATGATTTGGATTGGCCAAATGTGGAGGGGAGAAGCTTTAAAAATGTGGATACCAACAACATTCCAAGTAAGTGAAAGGTTCAACTGGTCTGGATCATTTAGGGGATCTACAGCTTTATACAAGGCACCATCAAATATATCTTGAACAGCTTTTGGCCCTGGTCCATTTGTAATCCAACGCTGATCTAAATGCTGAATCTAACATCTTTTCTTCCAATTGTTTTCTAATTGATACTTTCATAAAAATGTCACCTGATTTAACAAGTGAGTTCATATACCCGGGTTCAGACCCACATGAGGCACAGCTGGGATTTCATTTCTGAAGTAATGATGACATTCAGGGCAGATTTACATAATCTCAAAAGAGTTGCAATCAGATTTTAAGAAACGTTTTTGGCTTGCTATAATATTATTGATCTGCCTTACTTAAGGTGGACGATGACGCAATTTTTCTTCTAGATACAATCTTTGTTGTATTATTTTCATGTCAACACTGTGAAGCTGCTTTGATACAATCTGTATTGTAAAAAACGCTATATAAATAAAGGTGACTTGACTACTGGGTACTACATTGGTTCCTTCTGGACAATGTAGATTAATTAGGTCTAATAAAACACTAAGGGCAGATTTTGTTGTTGTGGTGTGCCTAAGACCATAACATAAAATTGATAATAGGGATTCTTCATGACAAATCTTAGCACTGGGTAGATCTTCTCTCCACTGCAATCTTGTGCATCACCATTGGCATCAACAGTGCAAGAGGAACTCAGGGTCTAAGAAGAACTCATCTGAGTGAAATAGTGCACACATCCAGTACGTGGAGTAGAATGGCGCAGCAAGCGATGACACAGATCAGGTCCTACTTACTGGCTAGTGAAAGCGAGTACATTAGAGGACACTAGCTCTACCAAGAGATTATAGAATCTTGCGAAAGTGTTGGGTTTCACCCAGCCTGCAGCTCTGCAGATGTCTGTTAGCAAGGCGCCATGCGCTAGAGCCCAGGAGGAAACCACACTCCTGGAGGAGTTTGCCTTCACCCCTAAAGGGCATGGACGACCCTGCATCTGGTAAGCCAAGACAATGGCGTCCACTATCCAGGGAGACAACCTTTGCTTGGAGAGAGCCTTTCCCTTCAGCTTCCCACCATAACAGACAAAGAGCTGGTCTGAGGTCCTGAAACACTGCGTTCTGTCTACATAAGCACGGAGGGCACATACTGGACAGAGCAGTGCCAAGGCTGGTCTTGCCCTTCCCAGGGCATCGCTTGCAGGTTCACCACCTGATCCCTGAAAGGAGTGGTAGGAACCTTGGGCATGTATCCAGGCCGGGGTCTCAAGATAATGTGAGAGTTAGCCGGCCCGAATTCCAGGCACGCTTTACCAACCGAAAATGCTTGCATGTCCCCTGCCCTCTTGATGGAGGCCAAAGTGACCAGAAGTGCTGTCTTCATAGACAGGAACTCTTGCTTTGGCTCTCAACGAAGGCGGTCGCATTTTCCTACCCTCCTCTCCCTTATCTTCCCTGCTTTGCTCCTCTCGTCTCGTCTACTGTCTTGTACTTTGAGAGACTCTCTCCGCACTGCTCTCCAAACTAAGAAATTATGGATTTGATCAACTGGTCTCTCAACGCAATTGACACCATCTTCTCGACGAGAAGCTTGGGTTCGGGGGAACCTGACTGCCCTGCCGGAACGTTCGCAGCTGGCTACACGATGGACGCATGGGAGAGGTGGCGGGTCGTGTGTCTGGCGGCTCTTTCCGTGGAGGACGTTGAAGATATCTACCTATTCGGAACCATGATAACAGGTTTTCTGCTGTTTGGATTAGGCATTGCCCTGGTTTATCGAGGAATTAAGAAGACGGTGACAGCTGTCCAAAGCCCCACAAGGCTGCCCGTTATGATTGAAGCAGTGGGCAGAGCTGTTGGCACTCAGACTGTGACTATGAACCACAATATGGATAACATCATGGAGAAGCTCACAGCTTTGCAAAGGCAAATGGATCGTTTCGGAGACCCAAACGGACCAGGAGCTATGTAAATTGGAATGCGGCTACTCGTCCCAAGACCAAACAACCACAATCTTATCTGCTTTTGGCCCCCCTCTATCAGCACTGGCCTTGGCCGAGGCCGCTGCTGGAACAACAACTCCCTCTGGAGAGAGCACTGCAAAGAGACGCTCTTGCGTTCCTTCCCCGACTCCACACTGACACCTGCTGATTGTTGACTCTGTCTGGGACCTGATCAAGGTTGTCTCCATGGCAACTGCTGTGTTTCGCTATGACATCCTGCGGACTGAGGCACCTAGATTGGGATGCCAGGCGTAGCGACTCTTCAGGCCCACACATACAGAAACTCTTACATAGATACAGATATGCAATCACCCTCCCCCACCCCCCATCCCCCATCCCACGCCTTCGACGCTTTTTACCACCAGTTTGTCAGGCGGGTCTGTGACCAGCGCCGAAATGGCTGCAGGACCGGATGGCTGCTTGCCTGTGCTGGGTTACCTCCAACCCCCTCTCCCCTCCCCCCTCTCCCCTCCCCCCTCCCCTGTTGCAAGTCTTGTGTGTTCATGTTGTGTACCGATTATGTGCAAATTGCTGAGGTGTTTTACTGTCCCCAAACTGTACTCCCTATTGGAGCATAGTCTGGGGGTTGCCTTTTTTTCTCCTCAACTCTCCTCATGTTATGCTGTATTCTTACTAACTTCAGGTCGGTCCTAAATTGCATTTCGTTGCCTTGTACTTGTACTTGTGTAATGACAATAAAGTTGAATCTAATCTAATCTAATCTTAAGATCCACTGATCACGATTGCTCAAAGGGAGCTCTCTGCAGGGCTGATATGACCACTGTGAGGTCTGAAGAAGTTATAAGAGGAGGAATAAGTCTTCTCCCCCCCCTTAGGAACCTGACGAATAAATCATGCTGTCCCCCTGTTTTCAACTCCACAAGGTCGTAGTGCGCAGAGATCGGAGCCACGGATAATTCCGGATCAGAAAGGGGCAATGCTGGCGCACCCGAAGGAGGCAGCACAGCAGAGCCTTCATCTCCGGAAGACTCCAGCCCACCTTTTGATGTGGCATTGGAAATCATCTCATCATCTGGAGTGCCAAACGAGACACAGGGAGTGTTAGAAGATGGTCCCATGATCTCAGCTTAAACACTCGCGGGTTGCGGTGCACAAGAGGGGAGAGTGGCCCGAGGAACAATCGTCGGGGCTTTATTCCACACTGTCACCCTCAGGTCACCCTGGCCACCAGCCAAAGTATCACCTCTCACGGAGGCGATAGGTTGGAGTTTGATAGAGGGGACTCTATGGAGGTCACTGAGTCTTGACCGCAGCACCGCAATGGTCATGTTCATGCAATGAGAACATGACTCGTCCACAAACGCTGCCTGAGTGTGATCTAAACCCAAACACGATAGGCAGCGATTGTGCCCATCAGGTGGCAAAACGAACCGACCACACCCAGAAGTGCATGGGCGAGACATCTTTAAAAGACGTGCCACACGCAAGATCTTTTGTGAGAGGAAAAAGCTCAGCAGAGTGCTGAAGCGCCCAAGGAGAAGAACACACACTGTTGGCAGATCACTGCACAGATCAGCATCAGGCAATGTGATCTTACTGGAACGCATCGTTGCACCAACACACTGGAGAGCCGACTGGCTCGTAGTGGCAGAGTTGCGCTACACAAATTTCGCAGAGCCATGGCCTACCATTGCCAGTTGCTCGTTTTTCTAGAACTCGAAGGTGATAGGCTTCTAAGCGATACCTCCATCACGTCATTCACTGACGTAACTCGCTGTGACTGAACGAAAGGGAACTCTGTGTTTGACGTGGACTTGCAGCTTTAAGAGCAGATCTGTATGTTTTTCTGTCCGTCTCCAGTTGCGTTCACATACAAATTGTGTGAGCTTATTTCATCCAATAGATAAAAAGAATTGAGAAATCCCATATATTAACTGGCCCAGAGACACTCCCTTGAAGAAATCTGGACAGAAGTGGTTGAAAGTAGACAAAAGAGACAGATTAAAACACCAGGAGTAAACATGAATGGGCCCTTGGTATACTTGTGATCCAACTGACCAAAATGCATCTTAACACCAGTTGTAAACAAAGCCTTGCAATCTTATTTCATCCCTTCCTTGACCATGTGACTGAAACCAAATGTGAGACATTTAAACTGACCAATCAGCAGATTACAGCTTTCCACATCGTACTTTAGGTGTGACATTAGAGGATTTCGCACCGAAGGAACATTTTCATAGTTCCTAGAACTATTGGTGGAAGTACCCAGATTTTGGCGTGTTCACACCCGGAAACTAGGAAGGTCGGTCTAAACCAGCACTATAGGAACTATCCATGACGTTAGTGTTCGCTGATTGGCCGAACGCACACGAAACACCAGCACCCGACATAAAAAAAAAAATGGCTGTGTAGACACACAGATTAAAGCCTATATATTTACTCTAGAAACTAACTCTACAAACATGTAAAACAGTGATAAATGGGCCTCATAACCTTTACGCTGAGGAGAAAATCCAATGCAACTTTGAAGGGACTAAGAGAAACATGATTATGTATTTCTGCTCAGCATGACTTTTTTAAAGTAAAATTATCAAATTATTTATTCTTGATGCAAGAAGGAGGAGCAGACAATAAAAATGGACAATAAAAGTTTAATACTTGGTGCACAAAATACAAAAAGAAAGTAAAACTGGAAACAAATAAGACAGATCTCTCTCTTTATTGACTAACAAGATAGCAAAGCATCTCAATCAGCCTCTTCTTCAGCTTCCTGGGGAAGAACAGTTAGTAAAAAAATGTTTAAAAAAACACTTGTACTTTTAAACATATAGATTATATTAAGCAAAATTAAATATGCAATATTGCTCTTTGGGAAGGAAGTTTATCTTTGAGTTGCCGCCTCGGTGACTTCATAACTGGCTACAGCCGTGGTTGTGGTTGTGTTAAGACAAACTAATAGGAAAGAGAGGTGGCATCGCACTTGAAAGTGCTGGAACTGAAGATAAGCTACTTAATGTGAGTTTTTGTATGACTGTGTAGAGCAGATAATTGAGTGAAGCTCTTCCCACATGCAGTGCAGTGATACGGTTTCTCTCCAGTGTGGATCCTCTTGTGTGTTTTCAGGGATTCTAACCGACTGAATCTCTTGTTGCAGAGTGAACACTTGTAAGGTTTCTCTCCAGTGTGAATTCTCTGATGCCGTTTCAAAACTACAGCTGTGATAAAAGTCTTCCCACATTCAAAGCACATATGATTTCTTACACCAGTGTGTATTTTCTGATGTGCTTTTAAATTCTGCGGACGTGAAAAACTCTTTCCACACAAAGAACATGAATGTGGTTTCTCCTGTGAATGAACTTTCATGTGGCTCTTCAGGTTTGAAGCCTTAAAAAATGTTTTACCACATTGATCACATTGATGCAGTTTCTCTCCAGTGTGGATGATCATGTGTTTCTGAAAGTGTCCTTTATGTGCAAAACTCTTCCCACACTGATCACATGTGAATGGTTTCTCTCCAGCATGGATCTTCATGTGTTCCTGAAACTGTCCTTGATGTCTAAAACTCTTTCCACACTGATCACATGTGAACGGTTTCTCTCCAGTGTGGATCCTCATGTGAACATTGAGATTCTGTTTGCATGTGAAACTCTTTCCACACTGAGTGCAAGTGAACGATTTCTGAGATCTTTTTTGATGTTTCTCCACTTCATTCACTTCTTCATTCTCATCCATCGGGCCTGAAATTAAAGTTAAAAAGAAAAGCTCAGTAAATCACTAAAATAAATATTATGTATTGAAATAAAAAAAATAAAAAAAAGTATTGAGTTTTGTTCAAACAACTGTTATACAAGATTATGATGATTTTGATCCATTATGTCCCTGGAATTTTCCATGAAAGGAGTGCATTAATGTACTAGACATTATTTTTTTATTCATTAGAGTCACAAATCTATAGAGCCCCTAATAAAGGGACATTATGATTATGGGAGGAAAAAAATAATATTTCAATGCTTTTGTGTTCCCGCAAGACACTTTTTGATACTTTTTTGTTACATTTATTTTAAAGGTCCCATTGCGTGAAAATTTCACTTTATGAGTTTTTTTTAACCTTAAAGGGCATATTGCAGGTTAGAGTACCCAGTAAGCCAATGTTTGGAAAAAAAATGTAGGAGCTAGATTTAAATATAAACATATACTTATAAAACGCTATTTAGGCTTCTGGAGTCATTTTTGTGAGAAAATTTTACTTCCGCATTTGAAAACCGCCGAACCGGAAGTGACGTAACGGGAGGGAGAGAAGAGAATTTGGCCCGCCCATGAGAAAATGAGCTGCGCGAGCACGAAATTGTTTTTTCCTCGAGAGACATCATGGCTTGCAAACAAGCGAAGCATGGCAGTTGCTCAGTGTTTGGATGTACAAATGAACACAAAAGTATTTTTTAGTTCCTTCATCCCAGCCTACGAAGAACCAGTGGGTTATGTGAATGTCTGATGTGTAATTATTTCATTTCAGACAGATAATCTTTCTCTCAAAGTCGTTCAATACTGTTTATGCATCAGTAAATCAAGCCAGTGACTAAACGATCAACTTCACCTCGTTTCTCTTAGGATGAAAATAATCTTACTCAAACTGTGATTAATATATATACAGAAAGCGATCAAAGAACAATCCCTTTCCAATCGCCCAAGCTGTCAATCACACAGCGCGAGTTTATCTGGACACTTTCCAAAACTCGTTATGAAATCAATGACGCTGTTACGCTGCACAACGAAGCTCTTACTGTACTTACCTCATGTTTGCATTGGTGAAATCATTAATGAGAGTGCAGAAACTGCGTTGCAATAAGATCTTCATTCATGTCATCTGCTCAATGCTCTTCACTGCAACCTTTTATGTGATGGGAATAGATCTAAATACTTAAAATTCTCACGATTCGTTAATCTCGATAGCTGTAATAGTAAAAATGTATACTAGCTGTAATAGTAAAAGTTTTCGAGAGAGTTGACATGTAGCCTAATGCTAGATATTTCATATGCAAGCATGTCAGCCAATCACAGCAGTGGGCGTTTACACTGAAGTCTCACAGCAGACACGCCCCTTCAAAGAGAGTGTTCAAATCAGAGACTCAAATCAGGCTAGGAAAAATGCCTTTTATTTCTAAATTATAACAACTTTTGATCAAAAAACATACTAACATTATAAGGGCACCCCAGGAAACATTCTAGAATAATAAAATAATCCATGCAATGGGACCTTTAACATTTTAAAAATACGCAATAATGCTATAATTTTAACACTCCCTGTTTACACAAAGTCTATTTATTTGAGTAGTTTTTTTTTTAAATGTTGGTGTTTTAGCAAGATAATAATAATATTTTGGAATGCACTAAACTGTATTAAGACAAATACATAATTTGGTTGCAGTAATTGTGAACCAGATGTAAAATAAACTTGATAATAATAAAATTGACTTACAGATAACAAACATCCTTGTTAAAAAAAAATTTGCACCTGGTTCATATCATTTGCTAGCCTGGCAAGCCAGACCTACATCAAGATGTTAGGTCTGGCAACTCACCATAGACACGGCTCAATCCGAGGGGCGGGATAAATGGCTGTCTTTCAAATTCCCTCTGCACGCAATAGGACAGCGCTTCAACCAACCAGAGCGTTTTCCCAACAGCGGAGCTAACGTTAGTTGATAGATTCAACTTTACCCATATCTGGCCGGCAAAACTACGAACACATCTTCCTTTTTTAAGAATGACCTAAGTGCCGTTCTTTGTTATTTTCTCAAAGAAAAGCTTAACTCCTATTCCTCCAGAGTCACGGCCAAAGCTGATTCGAAAGACCGCTGTTTGTCTTCAGCCATTCTTTGTTTTCAAGTAGCAGGGAATTCACACGGAACCGTCACACTGTCGTCATTCTGTTAAGCCCGCCCACCGACTCTATACACGATGTGATTGGCCTGTTAAATTTTGCTGCCGCTAGGGTGTGTCTAGAATTCTAGGCTAATTATTTGCTGCTTTAATTCTAATTCACAACTAGATTTTTCCTACTATAACAGAGCTAAATCTGATGAACTGCTTTATAACCTAAATGTTCTTCAGCCTCACAAATGAAGAATAGGGATGGGTACCGAAACCCGGTATTAAACGGGCCCCGGTGCTGAATTATGAAAGACTGCTGGATCGATAAGCTTGGACGTTATCGGTTCTGCTGTCGGTACTGGAGAAATTAAGAAAGTACACGTGCTATTTCTTATTGCTTATTGCAGCGTATAAACTTAAAAACACCCAATATGTCTTCCGGTGGCGCCGCCCAAGTGGCAGACTGTTGCAGCAGCTCCCGTTAAAATTGTGTTTTTAATTTATTTTATAGTGTTTCGGCATCTTTGTGTTTTTTTCTTTTTTTTTTGTATGTACGCGAAATAGTTGCAAACTGCAAAATGGACACCAACAAAGTCACAGAGTTTGCTCTACTTTTTCTACTTCTGCCAGAAAGACTCGGGAGAATTAATGCTGTAGCATAGAAATTTATTAATGAGCTCAGCAAGCAATCAAATTCTTTGGCGGAGGCCCCGTTCATGACTCGAATTCCAGAGGTATTGAATCAGCGACTGCTGACTGAAGATGAAGGCAGGGGCGCCGCTCACCCCCCGAGGCGATGAAGGGGGCCATCTGGTGGTGGTGGGGTGGATGGAAGGGAGGACGTCTTGAAGACTTCAGGTTGGAGAGGAGAGCCCATTTAGTGATGTTGGGGATGGTGATGGTGGACACCTGGGTGGTCGTGATGGGGGGGGATGGAGGAGAAGATCCGTCTTAGTGGTGGTGGGGAGGAAGGTGGTGGCTGGAGCAACAGCATCTGCGGACTCAGATATGAGTAAGTGCTGCCCTTTTATGCTACAGCAAGAAAATGAATGGGTAGTTGAAGAGGCAATTAGTGACGTAAATGATTGAGTCTCCCTGGCAGAACTTGCGCTAGCTTTATTTCTTTGGACTTTGTTCACAGTCGCGTCTGGAAACTCTGTTCACAGCTACGGTCCTATTGTTTACACCAGGGATCAGCTGTTAGCATTCCGCAACACGCCGATGCTATTAGAAGAAAAACCGGATATTCCCCGCGAGCTAAGAAGGAGAAGACGGGGGAACCGTGCTGGAGCTATGTGTCGGAATAAAAGGAGACGTTACAGACCAACTTTTCCGTCCATCGTTATGGGAAATGTAAGATCTTTACCCAATAAGATGGACGAGTTAACGGCTCTTACAGGGCATCAAAGGGAATTCCGGGAATGTAGCATCATGCTGTTTACGGAGTCATGGCTAACCAAGCTAACACCGGATACGGCCGTGGCTCTAGATGGATTTGATTTACTGCGCGCAGACAGAACGATGGAGAGCGAAAGAGAAGAGGGAGGAGGACTGGCAGTGTTTGTGAATAATAAATGGTGTAAAACTGGACATCACAATTAAAGAACAGATTTGTTCTAAGGACATTGAGCTGTTAGCCGCTAGCATGAGGCCGTACTATCTGCCCAGGGAATTTTCGCATGTTATAGCGATAGCTGCGTATATTCCCCCCTCTGCTGATGGTGAATCGGCATGTGATGTCCTGCATTCTGTTGTTAACAGACTGTTAACACAGAGCTCAAACGCACTTCTCATTATCTCTGGAGATTTTAATCATGCCCCTACATCCTCCACTTTGCCCACATTTACTCAGTATGTTTCATGCCACACCAGAGACAATAAAACACTGGATTTATTTTATGCCAACTTAAAGGAGGCTTATACATCAGCACCCCTCCCCCCCTTGGGAAGATCGGATCACAACCTGGTTTATCTCCTACCTGTGTACAAACCCCTTGTATGCAGGCAACCAGCTTCCACCCGCACAGTGATGACATGGTCGGATGAGACCAGTGAGGCTCTGAAAGACTGTTTTGAAACAACTGTGTGGGAGGAATTGTGTAGTCCACATGGGGAGGATATTGACAGTCTAACAGACTGTATTACGGACTACATTAACTTCTGTGTGGAGAATACTGTACCTACCAGGATTGTACGGTGTTTTGCCAACAACAAACCGTGGATTAACCCAGATATAAAGACTCTCCTTAAAGAGAAGAAGAGGGTGTTTGGATCAGGAAACAAAGAAGAGCTGAAAACTGTCCAGAGAGAACTGAGAAAGAAGATCAGGGAGGGAAAAGCATGCTACAAGAGGAGGATGGAGGATCAGCTGCAGCAGAGCAATGTCAGCGGTGTGTGGAAGGGGCTCAAAACCATCACGGGTCATAAGGAGTCCAGTTTCCAGGCTGAGGGTGACCAGAAGTGGGTGAATGATCTCAATCTATTTTTTAACAGATTCGATCAGCTACCCTCCCCTGCCCCCATCCAGTCCCCCCTGCTGCAATCCCCACTCTCTGCCTCCACAGCAGGCAGCTCCAGCCCCACCTCTCTCTGCACAGCTATCAGCTCACAGACAATACATAATACACCTAACTTCCCCCCTCTGTCGATTCCCTCCAGTCAACACTCCATCCAATACACACTGCCCCTTACAGAAGCCCAGGTGAGAATGAAGCTCAGGAAGATCAAGGCGAGGAAGGCTGCAGGCCCAGACGGCATCAGCTCCAGGCTCCTTAAGACCTGTGCAGACCAGCTGTACGGCATATTGCTGTACATATTTGACCTTAGCCTGAAGCTGGGAAAGGTGCCACAGATATGGAAAACATCCTGCGTGGTGCCTGTTCCGAAGACGTTGCGCCCGAAAGACTTCGGAGACTATCGACCAGTAGCACTGACCTCGCATCTGATGAAAACATTGGAGAGGCTGGTGCTCACTCATCTCCGATCTCTGGTGAGTCCATCAATGGATCCACTTCAGTTTGCCTATCAACCTGGCATTGGAGTGGAAGACGCAATCATCTTCCTCCTAAATCGGGCTATTTCACACCTGGAAAAGGCTGGGAGCACTGTGAGAGTCATGTTTTTTTACTTCTCTAGTGCTTTTAACACCATCCAACTTGCGCTCCTGAGGGATAAGATGGTGTACATGGGAGTGGACCATCATCTGTCTGCCTGGATACTGGACTACCTCACAGACCGACCACAGTATGTGAGGACTCGTGACTGTGAGTCTGACATGATTGTCTGCAACACTGGAGCCCCGCAGGGTACGGTTCTTGCCCCGTTTCTCTTCACCATCTACACTGCAGACTTCATGTTCAGCTCAGCAACCTGTCACCTACAGAAGTTCTCTGATGACTCTGCCATCGTCGATCTGATCACGGATGATGATGACAGGGAGTACAGAGGACTTGTTCAGAACTTAATAAATAAATCAATAAAAAAACTCAATAAATGCGGGGAAAACGAAAGAACTGGTGGTGGATTTCCGTAGGCACAAACAAACTTTATCACCAGTGAACATTCAGGGAAAGGACTAGAGCCCGACCGATATGGATTTTTGGGGGCCGATGCCGATATTAACTAGAAAAGAGCCGATTTATAAGCCGATATTTTGATTTTGAAAATAAACTGGATATTAGACCCATTTCCTATAAACTGCACTTACACAACATTCAATAGCAAAAAATCTGCCTGTTCTGTGTATGTGGGCTGTATAAACCATTTTCCAGAAGGGATTATGTTAAAAAAAAGCCTTAGATTACAGTCTCAATGACTAAACAATTGCACATCAAAAGTATATATTTTTTAATGATCAAAAAACAGTCTGGTTTTAAACATTTAACACTTTTACTTACTTCCAGTTGAAGCTGGTTTTAACAGTCTGTGTACTGTAAATAAATTATAATTACTAAAGTTAAAGTAAAAGAGCTATACCAAACAAATTCAATATTCCACAAAACCATGTCAATGAATTGAAAATTAGAGAATAATTTTCAATCATCAGTTGCTGCCTGCCTTCTAAAACCTACTATTTAGCGATCTAAATCCATTATGTGACTCGTTAATGCTGCGGCTGAACGACAGTCTGCAACGTGTTTACTATTACTACTGTCTCTTTAAGAGCTGCGCACAACGCGTCTAATATAGCCTACACGCATTTGACAAGCAGATTTTCTCTCAATTTTCTCAAGTTTGCTTTCACTTTAGACATCACCGACTTTGTTTATGTAAACCTTGTGTGTATTTGACAGTATTAGCACAGTAAGACTCGAAAGATAACTTAGTCCAGCGCTGGTAGACAGGTCGTGGAGACATTTTAATCGTCCACGATCAAAAATCGTCATATCATACACCCCTACCATGAACACACCTCACCGATGATCTCACTCGCGGATAACTGGTTATCTCTGCCCGAGCCCGACTCTCTCTGGATCAGCAGGTTGCAGGATGTGTGGCGCGTTTATACACGAGTGTTGCCAACAGGGACGTGTAGAGTGCCCTCTGGTGGACAAACTATACAACGCCAACACTCATGACATGGTTGAAGGGTGTTTCGTCCGTTTTTATTTTATTTTTGAAATATTCATTTATCGGCCATTACAAATGCCGATACCGATAGTTTGGAAAATGCCTAATATCTGCCGATAAATCGGTCGGGCTCTAGAAAGGACATTGGGAGAGTGGACTCTTACAAATACCTGGGTGTTCACCTAAACAACAAACTGGACTGGACAAACAACACTGAGGCAATTTATAAGAAAGGGCAGAGCAGACTTTTTCTGCTGAGGAGATTAAGGTCTTTCGGAGTGCAAGGAGAGCTATTGAAGACTTTTTTTGATTCTGTAGTGGCCTCAGCCATATTCTATGGAGTGGTCTGCTGGGGTAGCAGTATCTCTACTGCAGACAGGAAGAGACTAGACAAGCGGATCAGGAAGGCCAGCTCAGTCCTGGGGATTCCCCTGGACACTGTACAGGAGGTGGGAGAAAGGAGGATGGTAGCAAAACTATCATCATTGCTGCAGAACGCCTCTCACCCCCTGTATGCAACCGTTACATCACTGAGCAGCTCCTTCAGTCACAGACTGATACACCCTAAGTGTCTGAAGGAGCGCTACAGAAGGTCTTTTCTCCCTGCTGCTGTTAGACTTTACAACCAAAGCTGTTCCCAGTAGACCAGTCACCAAAATACACCGTTATTACTGTTTAGCTGTGCAATAAACATCACTTGTGTGAAATATTACATGTAACATGTGCAATATTATGTGCCATAGTATTCACAATTAAGGGCAATACCACTTTAAAATATTACCTGAAATGCGTATTTTAATTTATCTCCCCCCCCCCTCCCTCTCCCCTTTTTGTATTTATACATTGTACTGTGTATATACTGTATATACTGTTATTATAGTATGTATATTCTCTTTTTTATTTATTTGCATTTATTTTTATTTCTTAATTTTTGCTGCTGTAACACAGAAATTTCCCCACTGTGGGACGAATAAAGGTTTATCTAATCTAATCTAAAACCAATCCAAACGCCGCAGCAGGCTAAGACATGTGGGTTTATACTGAAGACGCATCACGCTGAACCATTGCACATGATGGGATGTTTTTATTGTTCCATTTCACAAGCTTAGAAAGAACCAACACTTACTTTAATAGATATATTTCATCAGCCGTGCAAAGATACCTCAGACAGTGCAGTAACTGAAGATGAAGACGATGGTGGCAGTCAACAGAAAGTTTCTCCACATGCTCACCCTGCAGTCATAATCCAAACACCCTGCCATGCCACACAGGTGAGCACACACACTAATACAGACACCACACCCCCGATGACACCTACAGTAATCAATGACGTCACTATGCGCATGCACATACACAACAGTATAGAAAATGGAGGAAATATCATAGAAGACAAGTCAAACCCAATATATGGCTCCTACATTGCTATTAAGAAATTATTATCTTGCAAATTTAATCTGGCCAGCCACTTCTATAATAATATTGAACCATTTGTCTGTGATGCATTTTTGCTAAAGAGAGAGAGAGAGAGAGAGAGAGAGAGAGAGAGTGTGTGTGTGTGTGTGTGAGAGAGAGAGAGAGAGAGAGAGAGAGAGAGAGAGAGAGAGAGAGAGATCTTTCACGCGGAGCCACGGCGCGCACAACACAACAGCCCTGCTTAAAGGGTTATTAATTCACCGAAAAATGAAAATTATGTCATTAATGACTCACCCTCATGTCGTTCCAAGCTCCGCAGTGACGCTGCTGACGTAAGACACTGCTGACGTGTTATCTGGTGCGCCCGAGCTTCGTTTACAGTCTGAGGGAGACGCACGCTGTATTCAAGCTATTCTACATTGTATTTTGGTATTGCTATATTTTTTAAAATGGTGCGTAAGTGTGCATGTCGCAGATGTCCTAATCGCCACCAGATAACACGTCAGCAGCGTCTTACGTCAGCAGCGTCGTACATCCGCAGCGTCGTGAACGTGGATTGACAACAGACCCGGGAGAGAATACAATGCTGAATAAAGTCGTTATTTTGTTATTTTTGGACCAAATGTATTTTCAAAGCTTCAAAAAACTTCTAACTTAACCACTGATGTCACATGGACAACTTTGATGATGTCTTTATTGCCTTTTCTGGACATGGACATTATACCGTTTATACATTTTCAATGGAGGGACAGAAAACTCTCGGACTAAATCTAAAATATCTTAAACTGTGTTCCGAAGATGAACAGAGGTCTTACGGGCTTGGAACGACATGAGGGTGAGTCATTAAGGACATAATTTTCATTTTTGGGTGAACTAACCGTTTAACCGTGACGATGAGGACAGAACTAAACATTCAAACGATTACACTTTAGATCTTTGATATTAAACTCAATTTATTTTAGATTTAGATTTTGGCTTCCAATGATTATAAAAAAAGAAGATATTTGAGGTATAACCATTAAAAAATAAAGCCGCATTCTCTCCAGCGCAGCTTCCTTCCCTTCACAGCGGTGCGCTGTCATTTCTCTCTAAAACCCAAACGTAACGTCAGAATCTGCACGATCGGTGATTGTTGTAAAATGTAGTCTATACTGTTGCTAAACTGCGGGATGCGTTTGATAATAAAAGTACCAAAATTGACGCAATAGACGCTGTTCCAAATGCGGCGCGCACTCCGAAACACACCGCAACGAGACAAGCAACGTATATTTTTGGCTTCGTGTGCGCATCTAAACAACCAAATATACACACAAATATGTCAAAATGGCCGTCTTGGAGATTCACTTAAACAGTTTATTCACTTAAATACAGTTTATGTCTTGAATGGGCGTAAATAGTTGGGAGAAAATATGATGCGTAATAATGATTAGATCTGCATTTGGTCTTAAAGAGGCAGCAGTCTAATAAACCTGCTGATGATTGCTCCATTAATGTGAATCAAACAACAAAATGCAAAGAGAAAATCAGTCACAGCTCTTGAATGAATAATTTTGGCTTTTATAAGCTTTAATCTATAAACTACCTATCTATGATAAACTCTGCAGTGTTATTTTACATCTGACTTTATTAATGTCTTTTTAGCCCATATTACTCCTGAACAGTAACGTCAGAAGACATTACTGAAATTAAAGCACTGGGTATATAATTTGTATATTTGTTTTATTTGTTTCCTTTTTTTTGTTTGCACCATGTGTGTTTTTGGTGTCCTATGTCTTCTGTATATAAAACACAAAAGTCTGCACCCTTCTGCATAACATAGCCTACATGTTTTATTTGTTTTGTTAAAGCATTGATTTTTCCTTTGCTATAGATATTTATTTCACATTTCAAAATATAAAGCAATATTAATCATGTTCTAAATTATAATTTATTTTTTTATATAACAAAAAGAACCGATAAGAATACCATTAAAGTACCGGATCAATAAGGAGTATCGGTAAGAGTAGTAATACCATTAAAACCTTAACGATACCCGTCCCTAAAGAATCAGGAATAAACACCAACCTCTTTGTTCTTCAGTGTGTTTCATTCTGCAGTGTTCTGGATCTCTCATGTTCTCACTGTCCTTTAAAAAAGATTAAAACAAAAATATATTTACAGATTTGCGAGAAACAAATGGGGCACCAATACAGTTAACTCAACTTTTTTTTTTTTTTTATTGTGTTGCATATGAATCATGGTTCATCACAGATTATTGAAATAAAAGTCATTATAAAACTTACCTATATCCTGCAGATGTCACAATAGCTGATCGTGTCGTTTGCTCAAATCTGTTGACAATAAAATTAGCTTAATGTGGCAATTTACAGATCTGAAGACATCAGCATAATGAATGAGGAGAAAACAGGATCTATTGACATGAAATAAAGAGGCTTTTCAGCCGCTCTGATAATAGTGATGAGCCATAGACTATCAATACTCATTCAACAAGAATGTAGAGTACAATAATGATAGGCTACAGTAAAATATAACAACAGTAATATAAATGTAAATATAAAGACAGGCAGCCGCTGATGACATTATCAACCCTTGTAATTTGTCCACATGAATCCGATTCCCTAATAACTTCATAACAACAAAGTAGTTCGCTAACATCTTACCGTTTTGTATGGGAAAAGAAACAGACACACGATGAAAACCTTTCTGAAAAGACCCCGTAAAATGTTCAGTAAACCGTGTAAACTGTATAGTAGTTACGTGATTTAACGTGTGAACCGTTTACCTCAAAAGACTCGGAAAGCGCGCGTCGGCGAAATATGTGACGTCATCACCGCGAGACGAAATAAAAATGATAGATTATTAAAAACTCATTTTTAAGCATAACTGTCCTCCACTCAACTCTGTGATTTGGAACAAAAAAATATATATTAAGTTTAAAAATAAATCTTTATTTTACAGAAACTGGTACAATAACGGTATAATTTTGGTCAGTTATTTAATGAACATCTCTTTATTGTGAATTCCTTAATCATTATAAGATCCCTGTAACTACTAAAGAGTTTGCAGTAGTATTTTATACCATTCCCAGTGGCCCTTATTCAACTTTTAACAGGCATGATTTTAAAAGTCTCTTCTGCTCACAAAGGCTGCAAAAAAAAAAAAAAAAAAAAAAAAAAAAAAAAGTAATATTGTGAAATGTTATTAAAAAATTATATGTGAATATATAGTAAAGTATAATTTGTTCCTGTGACCAAAGCTGAATTTTAGCATCATTACTCCAGTCTTCAGAGTCACATGATCCTTCGGAAATCACTCTAATATGATTTGATGCTCAAAAATGTTTTTTTTTCAGGATTCTTTGATTAATAGAAAGTTCAAAAGAACAGAAATATAAATCTTTTGTAATATTAATCACTACCGTTCAAAAGTTTGGGATCAGTAAGAAATTTTATTTAATTTTTGGCGGGGGAAAGAAACCGGAGCACCACGTCCCTGTGTTCGCAAACCTGGTCTCGAGAGTGAACTAGGATCAGCCAGTCGTCGGGATAGCTCAGGATGCGAACCCCGTGTTGCCGGAGTGGCACAAGGGCTGCCTCGACGACTTTCGTGAAGATGCGAGAGACAGATTAAAGCCTATATATTTACTCTTTTGTAATATATTTAAACATTTGTAAAACAGTGATAGATGGGTCTCTTAACCTTTACGCTGAGGAGAAAATCCAATGCAACTTTGAAGGGACCAAGAGAAACGTGATTATGTATTTCTACTCAGCGTGACTTTTAGATGTAACTGAAGTAAAATTATCAAATTATTTATTCTTGATGCAGGAAGGAGGAGCATCAGTAAAAATGGAATAAACATTTAATACTTGGTGCAGAAAATACAAAAAAAAAAAGTAAATTGGAACCAAATAAGACAGATCTCTCTCTTTATTGACTAACAAGATAGCAAAGCATCTCAATCAGCCTCTTCTTCAGCTTCCTGATGTAACAGATGTTATATTTATTTATTAATTTCACTCAAAATTTCCTTTGTTATTATCCTTTGTTATTATCATTTGTTATATTTCTTTCATTATTTTGTATTCTGGAATTTCATTTATTCTTCTAATATTGATTTCTATTAATTAAGATGTCATATTTCTATGGTTACATGGTCATTTTTCAGTTTTGTTAAATAGGGTGCGTGGCTCCTTTAAGATTAATGTTCTTTCATGTTCCGGTTCCGGTTGCTCTCCTTCAGTTCGCGGTAAATGCGACTGAAGAGAGGTGGGTTGTACTGACGCTCTGTCTGAAAAGTTTTATATGAGTTTTGTTTATTGTAATATATCATGTAATTTGTTCTAAAATGCACTTGAATCTTATTCAAACATGTATGAAGTTTGTGTGAATGATGTTATGAGTTATAGCATGTATTTTTCGGAGAGAACTCAATTTAATTTAAGAGAAGAGAATAGGGGTTATGCGGAACATACTTCCGGGTTCTACAAAACGGGTATAACTACTTCCGGTCGTCAGCTACTGAGGTAAACACAGCGTAGGAATGGCGACCTTTTATAGCCGGTGTTTACAGGAGCTACCCATTCTATCCATTCCAGATGTACATCGTATTGCCAAACGGACTTCCAGAGCCCCGAGTACTTCGGTAGATAAAGGATTTAAGTTTTTACGCCTCCTCATTTATTCATGATTATGAAGGTATGTAAGTTAGTAACGTTATATGTAGCTTTTGCTAATGGCACCCGATGTAGAGTTAGCTAACTATCAGTAAGTTAGTTTAGACTTGTATGCTATCATAGTAGTTTAACCTTTTATATTTGCTTGCAGACGATTAAAACAATCAAATGAAGACTGCATTTTATTTATTTTTTATAAAATTTTATTTTCTGATACTTAAGCATTCGTGACATTTTTATTAAAACAGAAATAAGAATTGTTTTCTAAAAAAAGCGCAAAATAAGTTACCTCAGAGATCACCTACCGCTGCAGATGCGTACGGTAATGCAAACCGGAAATGTTTATACCCGTTTTCCAGTTCGAACGTTGGGCGTTCCGCATAACCCCTATTTAAGCATGAGTGTGCATCTGTTGGTTAAAATAATGCCTTTCACTAACAGGCTGGATTGAGAGGCCACAGATTGCAGTTTGCTTTTCATTTGTCTTTTTATTCATACAGGTATGTTCACTTTCATGTTTCTGTATATTGTTTTTAATTTATGTAAAATGCTTTATTTTTTTATGAAATATGTTAAACAATATTGAGTTGTTTATTTGAGAATCTCAAATATGTCAAATTAGTAAAATGTTTTTCAGTTCGCGGTAAATGCGACAGAAGAGAGGCTGGATTGAGAGGCCACAGATTGCAGTTTGCTTTTCATTTGTCTTTTTATTCATACAGAATAAAAACCGGCC
Organism: Rutilus rutilus; assembly: GCA_021464565.1. NCBI lineage: Eukaryota > Metazoa > Chordata > Actinopteri > Cypriniformes > Leuciscidae > Rutilus > Rutilus rutilus. The sequence goes on from JAJAQA010000006.1 coordinate 48,028,133, forward strand.
TGTGAAATTCCTGTTGCCCGGTCTCATTTAATACAAACACAACGCAGAGTGAAATGAAGACCGGTCACACTGAGCAAGAACAGTTAGTAAAAAAATGTTTTTAATGTTGATGTGAATCCAAAAGTAGAAACTGCTGTTTCTTAAAGATAAACTATTTAATGTGACAAATGTTGACAATGTTTCTTTTATACTGTCTGCCAGGGCTGTAGAGTTCTAGAATCGCCGGTGTCCCAGATATGAGGTAGTTCAGGGGGTTCGGGGTCATGCTCCCCCGAGAAAATACATGTGTGCATTTCCAGACATATGAAGGCTAAAATCTCCATCACTCTTTCTTTTTCTCTCAGTCTCTCTACTATGGTCTGTCTCTTCCCCTCCTAAAGCTGAGCTTTCTCTGATATTCTTTTGATTTTTGTCTGTGTCAGTGAAGAAAGTAAACATAGGCTCAACTGATATTTATATACATCAGTTTTCCTGATTATTTTTGTCGGTCGTTTAACATTTCTATCCTAAAACAGCTGTCAAATATGAAATGTTTAGTTTAGCTATATTTGATCTCACACTTCATGACCGTTAACTGAAGCGCTAGATCATGCGCTCAGCAGCTTCTGTGAACATAAAGCCCGTCTACTTTAATTTGATTGGTCATCTCAATATTCTGATGTTGATGAGCGGCGACAGACCGCAGAGCTCAGACGAGAAGATCTTGGAGCTGTGCAATATCCTTGCAGCACTAAAGTAGAGTTAATACTATATTAGGCAATTATTTCACAACCTTTATTATATACACCTCGGAAAGCTGGCTGGTTTAGACAAACTAATAGGAAAGAGAGGCGGCATCGCACTAGAAAGTGCTGGAACTGAAGATAAGCTACTTAATGTGAGTTTTTGTGTGACTGTGTAGAGAAGATGATTGAGTGAAGCTCTTCCCACATGCAGTGCAGTGATACGGTTTCTCTCCAGTGTGGATCCTCTCGTGTGATTTTAGATGTCCTGAATGATTGAATCTCTTGTCGCAGTGTGAACACTTGTAAGGTTTTTCTCCAGTGTGAATTCTCTGGTGCCGTTTCAAATCTCCAGCTGTAATAAAAGTCTTCTCACACTCAAAGCACATATGATTTCTTACACCAGTGTGTATTCTCTGATGTCCTTGTAAATCCTGCAGACGTGAAAAACTCTTTCCACACAAAGAACATGAATGTGGTTTCTCCTGTGAATGAACTGTCAGGTGTCTCTTCAGGCCTGAAGCCCTCAAAAATGTTTTACCACATTGATCACATTCATGCAGTTTCTCTCCAGTGTGGATGATCATGTGTCGCTGAAGGTGTCCTTGACGTCTAAAACTCTTCCCACACTGATCACATGTGAACGGTTTCTCTCCAGTGTGGATCCTCATGTGAACCTTGAGATTATGTTTGCTTGTGAAACTCTTTCCACACTGAGTGCAAGTGAAAGATTTCTGAGATCTTCTCTGATGTTTCTCCACTTCATTCACTTCTTCATTCTCATCCATCGGGTCTAAAATTAAAGTTAAAAAAATGCTCAGTAAATCAAAAAATGCTCTTGTTCAAACAACTGTTATTCAAGATTATGATGATTTTAATCCATTATGTCCCTGGAATTTTCCATGAAAGGAGTGCATTAATGTACTAGACATTATTTTTTTATTCATTAGAGTCACAAATCTATAGAGCCCCTAATAATGGGACATTATGATGGGAGGAAAAAATAATATTTCAATGTTTTTTTGTTCCCGCAAGAAACTTAGAGATATTTGTGAGCAAACGCAAAATTACACGTGGGAAGGCAAACGCTTTTGCGAGGGAGATGTAAGGGCGTCCTCAGGCAGTGGTTCAGGCTTTAGGATTGTCGAATAAAGAAACATTATCAGCATGCTGGTGTAAAACTGTATATTTCTTATCCATTACCACCCATCGCTACCAACCACGGACAGTTAGTATAGTAAAAAATATATGGGAGAGCATTGCAAGTTAGTGACTATATTTTAGGGGAGCAATGGTACATGTATTCATCCCGAACCGTACGGTATAGGCCCGGATTGGGCCCTTGTATACTTGTGATCCAATTGACCAAAACGCATCTTAACACCAGCTGTAGACAAAGCCTCACAATCTTCTTTAATCCTTTTGAACATGTGATTGAAACCAAATGTGAGACATTTAAACTGACCAATCAGCAGATTACAGCTTTCCCACATCGTACTGAAGGTGTGACATTTAGCAAACCTCAGATGTACACACACATCTTGGCCGACAGACCTTTATCACTATCAGCACTTCTTTACGGATCACTAATGGCCCTTGTGGTAAGAAAGAGGGGGTTGGAGCAGGAAAGCAAACGTCTTTGTTCATTTGCAACCCTAAAGAACGCAAACACAATGAAATACAGTTTTTCCATCACCATGTCCCTTTAGGGGCTCTGAGTAAATCACATTTTTGAAGTGAGAACTATTAAATATTTGATAAACTATGCAACTACCTAAAATAATAATATTTAAAAAATGCAATAATGCTATAATTTTAACACTCCCTGTTTTTACACAAAATAAACCACGTGTAGCAAAGTCTATTTATTTGATAATTGTTTTTAAATGTTGGGGTTTTAGCAAGATAATAACAATATTTTGGAATGTGCAAAAACTGTATTAAGACATATCCATAATAATTTAACATGGTTGCAGTAATTGTGAACCAGATGTAAAATAAACAGAAAAAAAATGCTCAGATAATACTAATATAGACTTACAGATAACAAACATCCTTGTTAAAAAATAAAATTGTTCACCTGGTTCATATTATTTGCTGCTTTAATTATAATTCACAACTAGATTTTTCCTACTATAACAGAGCTAAATCTGATAAGCTGCTTTATAACCTTAATGTTCCTCAGCCTCACTAATGAAGAATCAGGAATAAACACCAACCTCTTTGTTCTTCAGTGTGTTTCATTCTGCAGTGTTCTGGATCGCTCATGTTCTCACTGTCCTTCAATAAACTCTGTCTTTGCAGATTTCAGCTCTTCCTGATGGTTTGATGCTCGTCTTCACTTGTAGCTGATGGGAATATTCCAGCATTTATTGGTGAATTGCAGTGGGAGGAGCTTCACTGAAGGAGGAGGAGCTTCACTGGAGGAGGAGGAGCTTCACTGAAGGAGGAGGAGCTTCACTGAAGGAGGAGGAGCTTCACTGGAGGAGGAAGAGCTTCACTGAAGGAGGAGGAGCTTCACTGGAGGAGGAGGAGCTTCACTGAAGGAGGAGGAGCTTCACTGAAGGAGGAGGAGCAGATCTGAAAAAATCAAGAAGAAATCACTTACTGAGTTTGTTTTTATTCTAATTCACACATTTTAAATGTTTATGGTCACATATCTATCTGTCTAGAGAAGTGACTTAAAGTAAATTAATATAAAAAGTGTCAACCACATATATTTGTGTGGTTACCTTCACCTCCATCTATCTGCTTCCTTATAAAATCTGTTAAATACAATACATTTATATTTACTCATTTATCAGATGCTTTTAAGCGAATTACAAATGAGAACAATAGAAGCAGTTAAACTAACAGTAGGACAACAATATGCAAGTGCTATGACCCTTCTCAGTTTAATCTTTTTTTTGTTTTGTTATAGAACAGAAAAGAATAGAGTAGTAGAGAGAGTGTTAGTATTACTGGATCAAGTGCTGTCGAAAAAGAAGCGTCTTCAGCCGTTTCTTGAAAGTGGCTATGGACTCAGCCGCTCTGGTTGAGTTAGGCAGATCATTCCACCAGCAGGGAACAGTCATGGTAAAATGCTTTACCATACTTTATTTCTACATTTATCTTACCTCTCATTAACATATTGGCAAAGAATTTTATGAAATATTAAGGAGTACAACAATTAACAAACACCAAATTCATATAAGAATAAAGATGAAAGAATAAAACTTAAAAAAATAAATTTACAGATTTGCAAGAAACAAATAAAGCAACAATTGAGTTTCACTTATTTGTTTTTGTTTATCAAATTTTATATGAAATGTTTTTAAATCCAGATTATTGAAATAAACAGTGTTATGAAACTTACCTATATCTTGCAGATGTCACAATAGCTGATCATGTCTTTTGCTCAAATCTGTTGACAATAAAATGAGCTTAATGTGTGAATTTACAGATCTGAAGACATCAGCATAATGAATGAGGAGAAAACAGGATCTATTAACATGAAATAAAGAGGCTTTTCAGCTGCTCTGATAATAGTGATGAGCCATAGACTATCAATACTCATTCAACAAGCCATTCAGGATCAGCAGATCATCTCACTTTATTATAAGTATTTGCTGCTAGAAACAGATTGTTTGAGTCAGAATATCTGCTGAAAGACTATTAAAATGCTTTAAAATGACTATTATTTCTCAAATGACAGAAAACATAGTAATAATATAAAGACAGACACTATGACACCCATCTTTATCAACCATTGTAATTTGTCTATATGAATCTAAATATAGTTTGGTTTCCTAATAACAACAAAGTAGTTCGCTAACATCTTACCGTTTTGTATGTGAAGAGAAACCAAATCATGAAGACTGTATTTTAGTGAGCAGACACACGAATCACGCAATTTTTTACTCTTCAGTTAATTCTTAGCAGTGTTCTTGTGAGTAATTCTCAGAGGCTTGATAAATACGGGCCCAGACCTTTATCACTATCAGCACTTCTACCTTTACCCAGGGCTCGACATTAACGCTTGTCCGGGACAAGTGGATCTTTTGAAGGGACAAGTAAAAGAGAATTTTACTTGCCTGACCTGACAAGTAGCCTGATTAAAACGTCAATGACAAAAAAAAAAAAAGTGCAGTGAGCAACACACAGACAAGATTAAACACACGAACATTCAAGCTTTGTGCATTACTGTTAGACATTCCTGCTCTAGCTGAATGCATTTATCGACAAATGGCTGCATAACATAATTGCTTAGATGGGCAACCACCCACAATAGCATTACAATAATCTAGCCTTGAAGTCATGAACGCATGAACTAATTGTTCTGCATTTGTCAATGAGAGCATATGACGTAATTTAGATATATTTTTAAGATGAAAAAATGTTTTTACAGAGTGAAACAGCAGCGGTCCTAGTACTGAGCCTTGTGGTACACCATACTGAACTTGTGATTGATGAGACATCTCTTCATTTACTGCTACAAACTGATAACGGTCAGATAAGTATGATTTAAACCATGCTAGTGCAATTCCACTAATGCCAACACAATTTTCGAGTCTATTTAAAAGAATGTTGTGGTCGATAGTGTCAAACGCAGCACTAAGATCGAGTAACACTAATAGAGAGATACAACCACGATCGGATGATAAGAGCAGATCATTTGTGACTCTAACGAGAGCTGTCTCAGTGCTATGGTACGGTCTAAATCCTGACTGAAAATCCTCGCAGATATCATTTCTTTCTAAAAAGGAACATAGTTGTGAAGATACTGCCTTTTCTAGTATCTTTGACAGAAAAGGTAGATTCGAGATCGGCCTGTAATTGACTAATTCTGTAGGATCAAGTTGTGGTTAAACAAGCAGTTTAATCATAGCCAGCTTTAAAGTTTTTGGTACGTATCCTAGAGACAAAGATGAATTAATGATATTAAGAAGAGGATCTATGACCTCTGGGAGCATCTCTTTCAGTAGCTTAGTCGGTATACACACTAAAAAAAAATGGTTAATTTATTTATTTTACACTGTAAACATCAGTGACAGCTTTAACTTATTTTTAATTTGGCAAATAACCAAGGTATAAGCGGGATAATCCACGGCTAGCCATGCATTAAAGAATTTTAATGCACTTCGTAGAGGCAACCACCCTCCGTTAAATAAAATAAAAATTTGTGTGGATGTGAAGTCAGATTGATGACAAGCCTACCGAAATTATGTCACAAACTTCAATAAAAAGCTATATATTAACTGCTTTTTGATATTTGTGTAGGCCTAGTCAAATAATTAGGCTAAACAAATGAGTGACGAGAGAAGTTATGTTTAAAAACGTGTTTAAATTTATACTTACAAAATTTGAAAATGTGTTGTTGTTGAATTCTGTCATTTTGAAAGTAAAAAAAAAATCATAATAAATAAATATATAATTAAATAAAAACGTACGCGCCGATTAGTGTGCACTGTGTGCATGTCAGGTGCACGTGAGCGAGAGCGAGCGCGAGCGCGAGCGCGAGCGCCGCATTCCTCAAAGAAAATTCTAGAACAACTGCGTCGTTGGACCATTGGACTCGACGTCAACCAAAGCCAGGACGAACAGACTTCAAAAAGAGACAGAAGAAGATATTTTTTTCGAGGTGAGTGTCATAGCACATACTGCGACAGGAATATACTATTAACGTTGTCAGGGGAAACTTTTTATTGTATTTTGCAAACATTTTACCATGTTTTGTGACGTTAATGCTAAGGTTAGCTGACTGTGGAGCCTGACCAACCGTGTTGGCTAATAAAACGTTAACTTGCAGGTTGATTTTTTGCCCAATAAACAAAGCGAATAGCATCCCATTGACGTAAGTTTTAACCAAACATACTGAAACGCCTGGTCTGGCCCGGTCTAACTTAATCGACAAAGCTCAAGCAATAACGTTACACACAGAGAGAGGTGTAACTTAACGTTAGGAGAAACGGTTAGGGATATTTGTTGTTTCACGAACACTGAAGTGTAAGTAAGTGTAACGGGGTCGTTATTTTCTTGACTATCTCTAGATATAACGTTATAACACTCTCGTGTAATAGCCTCTTTATAATATTGGTGGTCTAACGGCTGACAGTTTGTTCCCCCAGTGGCGGGCTTTCGTTACCATGGATACTGTGTAGTCTTTACCTTTAGTGTCTCTGCTAGTGTCTAGAGTACACTTAAGGTAAATAGGGTACTCAAATTTAACTAATAGATATCACCATGCAACTTTCCTAGTTGATTATTTACATTAAAACAATATTATTTTGTTACAGGTTTTCTAAAATGTTATGTTTAAATATGCAAATGGTATTTTGTATCTAATCAAAATATCTGCTAATTTGCATATTATATTTCAAGAACTGAAACACTGGATTAAGCCAGGTTGAAAATTATTATTTTATTTTGTTGACATATTAGACTATAATGTTTTTACACAGGGAATTTCAGGTATATCTTTTTATTACTTCATAAATCATAATATGGTCAACATGCACAAAATAATTAAATAATGAATGTTTGTCATCACTGGGCTGCAGATAGGTCTATAGGCTTACATTCATCCTAGTGTTGTAATTTGTTTTGTTATTTTCTCCCTTTCTTCAGGTTATGACAGACTTCAAATGTTGGACTTCTGTCCAAGTTTGCCAGTGGTTGAGAGATACTGACTTGGGTGAATTCTGTGAAACTTTTGTGGGTGAGCTTCAAGTATTCTGTGATCAATGCACCAGTGCCCTAACTGCCATGTAAGAACAGTCTCTTACAACAAATACCTCAAACACCTGCAGTATTTCCATGAGAATGAGCCACATTTCTCTGTTGTATGTGGACACAATGGCTGCCAAAAAAGGTACAAAAGAGTGAGTTCTTTACGTGTCCATGTTTTTCGGACTCATAAAATCTCGAGAGACGCAGAGGATTCTGAGAACAATCAGGAGATTCCAGGCACCTCAACTACTTCTAACGATTTCGAGGAGACTTTTGATTCTGAAGAACCAAATATCTCTTTTTCAGAAAAAATATGTGGATTCAGATCACTAATTGAGAGACATTTTGCACTGTTTTGTTTAAAACTTCAAGAAAAGCACATCCTCCCCAAAACTGTTCGGCATACTATTACTCGTGAAGTGAAAATACTCATTGAACTTTTTAATGAACAGTCTAGGGACCTTCTACACTTCTGTCTAGAAGAAACAAATATCAATATTGACAATCATTCAAACTTGAAGTCCTTGGTTGAAGACAACCTCTTTGGGAAGTGTTTTGATGTTGTTGTGTCAGACTATCAGTTTGAGAGATACTGTATTAGCGAGTTTGGGTTAATTGAACCAGTCGAGTATTTACTCGGATATGACTCAACAGGAAGAAAAGAGACTTTCCAGTATATTCCCATTTTGGAAGTTTTAAAAAATATTCTGAAAAAAGATGATGTTTTTCATTATGTTGTGGAAAACCCAGTTTTTGATGGAGAAACACTTAAAGACTTCACAGATGGATTAATTTTTCAGCAGCATCCCTTTTTTGATGGTTCTGAGACACAGCTGCGGCTCCAGTTATATACTGATGAATTTGAAATTGTAAATTGTTTAGGATCCAAAAGGCAAATCCACAAAATTTTAAGTGTCTACTTTGTTCTTGGAAATATTCCTCTGAAGTATCGTTCCAGTCTTCAAAATATACATGTGGCAGTACTTGTCAGAAACCGATTGCTTCAGAAGTATGGTTATGAGCAAATTTTGCATCCTCTTCTTCGTGACCTTTGTGAACTTCAGTGCCGTGGTGTATCAGTTGACATTGAAGACCAGTCCTGCGTTTTCAAAGGCTCCGTGATTTCCATTTGTGCTGACAATTTATCAGCCCATTCCTTGGCTGGCTTCAATACTTGCTTTAGTCAAGGACGGATCTGTCGTTTCTGTCTGTGCCATCACCGTGACATTGGTACCAAAACTGAGGAAAGTGAGTGTATTCTCCGGACTCCTGACACACACCGTAGACATTTACAAGTGTCAGATGGTAAATCCTTGTATGGTGTTACTAGACGCTGTCCTTTTGATAAACTGCCTCATTTTGAGGTTACTGAATCCTTTCCGCCTGACTTGATGCATGATATTCTTGAAGGGGTCATCCCACAGGTTCTGAAATTAGTCTTGCTGAAGCTTACCCGTGAAAGGCTGGTAACACTGGAACAGTTTAATGAACAGCTACAACAGTTCCCCTTTGGACAAAACGATATCACTCACAGGCCTGTTTTGCTGAAGCCATCTGCTCTGCTGCAAGGTGTCATCCCAGGAAAAGCTGTTGAAAAACTAACCCTTTTCCGACTCTTACCTTTTTTGATTGGAAGCTTCATTCCTCAGGAAAACACTTACTGGGCTCTCTATTTGCTATTTAGATCTATATGTGACATAGTACTGGCACCTGTGATCAAAACAAGTTGGCTGAGTCCATTATCTGCTCTCATCACAGAATTTCTGAAGAGTTTTCAGAAGCTTTTCCCTGACAACTTCACTCCAAAGATTCACTTTCTGGTTCACTATCCTCGATTAATCAAACAGCACGGCCCACTGAGAGCACATTGGTGTCTCAGGTATGAGGCCAAACACCTGTACTTTAAGCGCCTTTCATCGATTGTAAACAATTACCAGAATATTGCAAAGACTCTGGCAAAGCGCTATCAAATGCGCCAGTGTTGGGAAGCACAATCAACTGGAAACCATGGCTCGGAAGATGTCCCGTACTCTTTAATAGAGATACGTTTGAATGCACTACCCTCTCAGCTTAGAGAGATTATTGCAGAGGACACTGCTGAACTGAGTGAGACACTCTGGAAAACCAAACAAGTGATATATGACAGAGTCAAATACACCACTGGAGACTTCTTGATCCTTGACCTTGTGCATGCTGAGGAAATCCCAGTTTTTTTGAAAGTTTTACATATTGTCAAGTACCACAGTCAGTGGAAATTGTGCGGAAGACTCTACAAAACTTGGTGCTTCTCTGAGCATCTGCATGCCTACGGTGTCCAGTCGACAACTCAGTGGGTGGCCATTACACCTGGGGAGGAAACTGACTTCCATGCCCTTGACGCATACACGGATCAAGAAGACAACCTGTTCATCACACTGCTTCATCGGCCTGTGAGATATACTAAGTTATTTGCAACTTTAAATTGATTTAAGTTTAGGCTAATGATTTGTTTGATTTCAGTGATGAACAGAATCAGAATCTTGGTGTTAGCGATGCAATGTGCCAGTCAAGCTTTAATTTGTAATTAACCAATACCACTCAACCTATTTTACCAATGCTCTCCTGAAAGGAGATTAGCATTTGCTAAGCTACAACATCATTAATTTAGCTCTGACTACTGCAATTGATCAACAGAATACAAATTTATCACAAGATTTTGTCACTCCCTGGAATGTAGCTTTGCCAATCACAATGCAAGGTCTAATTGATAAATTCATAACAATGCTTGCTATTTGTTGAACCCCACCTTCTTAATTAAATGCTTTCTCGTTTCCAGAACATGAGATAGATGGAGCCACTCTTGCTATTATCTCAGAGAGGATGTCTGAGAGGCTCATTCCGGTCATTCGCAAGCAGAGTCTGTTTCTGGCCCAGTTGGATAAACTTAAAAGCACACCAATGACCAGGTAATCAGAACAGTATCCCATATGCCAAAACACAGCACTGTGCCCACTCTGTTACATTGTAGTTCACCAGTGTTTTACTAACTGTTAATTTGCTAATTTGATTCTATTTTTTGATGGCCAAGTCTCTTATTGAGTTTCCCTTTTCTTCCTCCATTTTTTTCTCTGCAGAGAGAACCCTCCAAGAAACAATGATAACTCCAGCCAAGCACAGTCCAGTCCAGATACCTCTTTAGTGATTCCAACAGTGCTGAGGATGGCCATAGACAGAAGAGATTCTGATCTGAAGAGTGCAAGTAAAACAAAACTACGAAATCTATTGATCCAGACTCTTTTTGACCACCTTAGTAAGAAAACAATGTAAGTTGCTGCTACTTGTGCCTTTCTAGCTTGATTAATGCTTGATTAATTGCACTGCAACCAATACAATACATCCAATACATGATTCTTGCCAGACGTACATAACCAAGAGGGTCATATGTAACTAAGGTTGGGTACCGGAAACGCGGTGCCAATAGGGAACCGGTTCCGACATAAACGGTAGTAATGAGACCGAACAAGAACGAAAATTTCAGTGCATGACTTTTTTATTAATTTTTTTATACCGAGTAGGTACTGGTATCGGATAAAACCCAACCGATACCCAACCCTATTTGTAACACATAGTAGAAATGGTGATGGTCCAGTCGTGCATAGACAACATTTAGTGTGAAAACATACAAACGCTATTTGTGTAATTTTTTATATGTTTTCGTAAATAAATTTTGACCTGAAATTTCGTTAAAGCCCCTATTCTGTGTTATTGTGGGTATTGGAAGGCATTCATTTTGTGTATGGGTGGTTTGAGATATTTTCCGGGAAACTGAAATTTATTACATATCTTTTTTTAGTTAACAAGTTTTGACTCGTCTGGCTCCTGAACAGTTTAATTAATAATTTTTTGGGGGGCAGCCATTGTTACAGCCTTATTAAAAGACTGCTATACATGTGTGTAACGTCTGGCTGGTAGTTGAAGGCACAAGATGAAGATGAGGGTTAAACGCAATCTTTACTGATCAAACTCAGGCAGGACAGACACGACCACAACTAACATTAACGAGAACCGACAAGGGACTGACAGAACAGGGAGTATAAATTCACAGGATGAAATGAGGGAACTAACCAGACACAAGTGGAGGAAGATGACCTAACCAGCGACTAATGAGAACATGTGCAGACTAGACAGAACATAATTGTGACAATGTGCCGCTACCCTTAGAATTTTCAGTGTGTAGTTGCTATGGCTAGTATAGTTACTAACACCAGTATGCTTTTCTCTTTCAGGTACCCAACTCATCTTCAGTACATTGAACTTCTGTCAAACGTAACAATGGACCACCCATTCCTTAGGGAAAGTATTGGGTCTGGATATGTAAGTTTTCAATTGTATTAATGTTATTCAAAATTAATTCATAGTTTTACAAATTAATAATAATTAGAAATTAATTATTGGGGATACCAGTTTTTTTTTTTCCAAGGATACACTTTCTAACCAAGTAGGTCCATCTGGTATTTTATTCCATGGCAGTAAAACGTTTTATGAGGATGAAGGCTCTGTATTTTTATGATGCGTTAAAATTCTAAAAAGTTTTTACATCTATAAGTTAGGGCTGGTTACCGAGTTCGATATTTAGGTACCGACCGAATTGCCTCGATACAATCGCGCTAAATATTGTTGTATATACTAAACTCGCGCACATACTCTATGAGACGCAAGCACACACACACAAACTCTCTGCGCACATACTCATATGAGACACACACACACAAACACACAATATACCCTAAAGATGTGGAAAAGTCGATCAAAAGTGTGGCTACATTTCTCCAGTCCAGGCTCGATGCCAACAGCGCGATGCAGTATTTGCGGTAAAATAATTGTTGCAAAGACCGGTACCACAACAGATATGATGAAGACTTTGACAGTGCACTATGAAACACATGTCCGAGGTTTTGGCGCATATATTTTTTTTACTGAATCACCTTTGTGATTTCATGATAGCACTATGCTATATTATGATTGTAAATAGTTTTAAATAGATTGCGTAGCCTTAGAAAACTTTGTAATATTGTGGTTCATGGATTCACGTCTGTATGCACCACTTCCGGTATTTTGCAGGTTACTCGACACTGGGAAAATGCAATCGAGGATTTTTTTTAAATCGAGTACTCAACATTAATCGAGGAATCGTTACAGCCCTAGTATGCACGTACCCAAAATGTAGATGGTCAAAAAGTGTATACAACATAAACTTGCTATATAGGTTCTGCAATGTGACTGACTGTTAGCATGAAGTAAATGTTTCATTAAAAACTACAATCTCTTTCCCCCCTTTTTCAAGGATTCCCTGCTTGAATCACTGAGAAATAAGTTTAAGAAGGAAAGGCAGCCGCTTGTTGCCAACAATGAAATACAGCGAATGAAAGAGAGATGGGCAGGAAGGAAGCGACCTCTTCAGACAGCTGAAGCTAATCCAAGTACCACGGTAAAAATCTCAAATTCTGCAATAAACTTTGCAAAATTGTACCAAAAATTTGGGCCTTCAAAAACCCTGATAAATGTAATTTTCCAAAATGGGAAGCTCATAGTATAATCAGATGTGTCTTATGTTCTACTGAAGAAATGGTTGCAAACTGTACTTTGTATCAAACATTACGAGCTTTGTGTAATTTGCCCCCCTTACCTTTTGATACTGATTTTACTGTGAGCTTCCTATTTTGGAAAAGGACATGTATCATGATTTATGCCCCATTGGATTTAAGTCTGGTTAGAGGATGTATCTCAATGTATCTCAATACTAAAGCGATCACTACAAGTCAATGTCATGCCAAACAATGGTTAAATGGACCTGGGTTCATAAAATGCTAACCTGTCCTTTAAGGTTCCGACGAGTTGATTGGCCACTATAAATATGGTGGGATAACAACTAAGACTATACTTGTTTTTTTTTTTTGTAGTTATAAATTAGTCTATGCAGAATGACCATTAGGCCTTTTCTCCTCATAGTTTAAAAGTTGCTGGTCCCAATGTTGTAGTTTATTGAGAGCCCCCATTTGTAACAATTTAACTACCCCAATAGGTTGATGCAGGAGAAGACGAACGAAGCATCAGGGAACATCTGAGAGTAATTAAGGAGGAAACAGAGAAGCTTCGACCAAACATAGAGCTTCTCAAAGAAAGAATGGCGCTGATAAAATGCTACCAGAGAAATTTTGTGTCCAACCACAGCACAGAGGAGACTATCTCTGAGTTCCCGTGTTTCAGACTGGCCAAAATGGTAAGTACAGTAGTGTACTAATTGCCTCCTTAGTTAATTGTAAATATTTAATTGAGTTATGACTAGCCTATATTTCAATGTCATTTCTACTTTGCCTTCATCTTAACATAAGCTCCTTTGGGATCTGAGAGACCATACCAAAGTTGATGTGGACCAACAAATTCTCTCACAGCTCTCTGTAATGGCACCTCGAGTCCTTCAAGTTTCACGGAGTCCCCTGAAAGAGACGTTCAGGCGTGTGATTGATGACTGTGAAGATGGCAGACTGAAAAAAGGTAATTAAATCTGCACTGCTTAGATTTTCAGTGTACAACTGATAGGGCTGTAACGATACACCAAACCCACGATTCGGTTCGTATCACAATTTTTGACCCACGATTCGATACAAACCTCAATCTTTTTTTTTTCTTTTTTTTTAAATGATATAATTTTATTGATCTCAAAGATATTTTTATTAAAGCAACACTAAGTAAGATTTTTTACTTATATATAAGTATATATATAAGGAGGATATCCTTGAAACAGACAATTAAGGCAGGGAACCAGAGTCACGGGTATTGTAAGACGAGACCGGACGCTGGTTGAAAAGTGACAGGTTTATATGCAGTGTGCATCAGAGGTGAGTGATGATTCAGTGCAGGTGAAGCTGATTAGAACTCCGGAGATGATGAGCGGGACCAGGTGCGCTGAGTTAATGCTGATTGAGGTGTGTCATTGTCGAGTGACTCCGTGACAGTACCCCCCCTCTCCACGGCCAGCTCCTGAGGGCCGTAGACCCCGACGACGAGGGCGATCCGGGTGGTTGCGATGGAAATCTTGGAGAAGTGTGGGGTCCAAGATGTCATCCCGGTGGACCCAGCAGCGCTCCTCTGGTCCGAACCCCTCCCAGTCCACAAGGTACTGAAGCTGACCCCCCCGTCGTCGGGAGTCCAAGATGGTGTGGACCTGGTACACAGCGTCTTCTGCGGGGTCCACAGGAGGAGGGGGTACTTCACTGGCATCCGAAACTGTGGACAGAGGGGTAAGAGGTGCAGTGTAAGGTTTCAACAAAGATACATGAAAGGTGGGTGCTATCTTGTAGTGACGGGGAAGTACCAGACGATAAGACACCTCGTTGACCTGCCTCAGAATCGCGAATGGTCCGATGTACCTGGGACTCAGCTTACGTGAGGGCAGCCGGAGACGGATGTCCCGGGTCGAAAGCCATACCAACTGGCCGGGAGTGTAGTGGGGAGTGGTTCTACGTCGGGTATCAGCTTGTTGTTGGTGCCTCCGGACTGCCCTTTCGAGATGAATATGGGCTGAGTCCCAGACCCTCTCACTCTCCCTGAACCAGTGTTGTACTGCTGGGACGTCCGATGGTTCACCAGACCAAGGAAATAGTGGCGGTTGGTATACCAGTACACACTGAAACGGTGTTAGGCCGGTAGAGGACTGGCGAAGGGAGTTCTGGGCATATTTTGCCCATGGGAGGTACTGGTTCCAGTGGTCCTGAGCTTCGTGGCAGTAGGTTCGTAGATACCTCCCAATCTCTTGGATCTTGCGCTCCGCTTGGCCGTTTGATTGAGGATGGTACCCCGACGTCAGACTGACTGAAACTCCTAATAGTTTAAAGAATGACCTCCAGACGCGAGAGATGAATTGAGGTCCTCTATCTGACACAATGTCTTCTGGAATCCCAAAGTGACGAAATATTGCAGAGAATAATAACTCGGCAGTCTTGAATGCTGTAGGGAGCCCAGAAAGGGCGAGCAACTTGCAGGACTTAGAGAATCTGTCTACGACCACGAGTATGCAGGTCATATTGTCAGAGGGAGGTAAGTCAGTTACAAAATCAACTGCAATGTGGGACCAGGGTCGGTTCGGGATAGGCAAGGGCATCAGTTTTCCTTCAGGTAGACGTCAAAGAAACCTTGGCCATTGCGCAAGCGGTACATCCTTGTACATACCGGGAGGTATCCTGGACCATCCTAGACCACCAGTAGCGTTGCTGGAGGAGTGAGAGGGTTTGTTGGCTGCCTGGGTGTCCAGAGCCCGGAGAGGTATGCACAGAGTCAATGAGAGGAATGCGGAGGTTAGATGGAACGAAGATCTTCCCCTCAGGACCTCCCGGCGGAGCAGGTTCATTCTGGGTGGCGTCGGCTATGAGTTCATTGATGTTCCACTGAATGGGGCTGACGATTATGGCTGGAGGGAGGATGGTCTCATCACTTTCAGTAGAGGTTTCGAGTTGGTACAAGCGGGATAAGGCATCTGCCTTGAGGTTCTTTGATCCAGGACGGTAGGTTACGGAGAAGTGAAAGCAAGTGAAGAATAACGCCCACCGTGCTTGACGAGGATTCAACCTCTTGGCATCTCTAAGATACTCCAGATTGCGATGGTCCGTGATTACCTGGAATGGGTGGTTAAGATAGTCGTTGGCGGCGGGCTTGAAGACGGCTGAGCAATGATGCGGACATGAAATTCCCGGCCGCGCCAGAGTCAATCAGGGCTTTTGCTGAAACAGAGTGTTTACGAAAGGTGATGAATACCGGAGTTTGTTTCAGGTTTGTAATTGGGAAAGGTAGAGCAACAGAACTCAATGTTGAACGCCTGGGACGAATGGGGCAATCCAGGCGGAAATGACCCGAGGCTCCGCAGTAGAGACACAAATGATTGTTGCGCCGGCGGGTACGTTCTGCGGGGGTTAGATGACCTGAATCGATCTCCATCGGCTCGGGTGCTGGAGGTGTGATGGGCGAGGAGAATCGTGGAGAGGGTGCAGTGGTAGAGCCCAGGCAAGCCGCGCGATGTTGAGCAATGAAAATGGACCGTTGAATCAGTTTCTCGATTCCGATCGTGTCATCATAGATGGCGAGCTGTAGGCAGATTTCAGAATTCAGTCCCTGTCGGTATGCGGTCATCAATGCTGTTTCATTCCAGCCGCTATTAGCGGCGATAGTCCGGAACTGCAACGCATACTCAGAAACAGTAGATCTGCCTTGGCGAAGACGAAACAGCTGGTCGTGTACTGAAACAACACTAGACGTTTGGGCAAAAACCACTCGAAAATGTTCAATAAAGTTACTCAAAGTCTGTATTGCGGGAACGTCGGCATTCCACAAGGCTTGTGCCCAATTCAGCGCGCGCCCAGTGAGTAGGGAGATAATAAAAGCAATTTTTGCTCTTTCTGAAACAAATTTATTAGCATTTATCTCCATATAAAGTTGCCATTGCAAGAGGAAACCACTGCATTCCTCCTCGCCCGAATATGATGTGGGTTTGGCCATGGGACTGGCGGAGGCAGGTCTGAGGGCTTGCAATGTGTGACTGAGTTCCGCGAGGGTTTCCTGAAGCGAAGGATGTGAGATGGATGATGCAGTAGCGGCGGCGGCGGCGTGCGGCTGAGATGTGGTGGCAGCTGTGCGGTGACACCCCGAGCAGCCTCTGTCCTCGCAGCCGGGACCTCACGAGCAGGTGGAGCTTGCATTAGTGTGGTCCGGTCTTCTGTCATAAACTACTGAGGAACGTAGACACAGAAGTAGGTTAACAATGTTTATTTGACACGTTGTGCAACTCCACAACACACGATGGCTTGGGGAAATTGGGGGACACTCATACCACAGTCTATACACGGACTGAAACGTGAAAGCAGTTTGAAGGGATGCAGAAACGGGAACAGTCTTTAGAATTCTCACAGCATGGGAGAGGAGTCGAGGAGATGATCCGCTCATACCCCGATGGAGGTGCTCAGGGGTGCCCACCGCGCCCAGCGGCTGCTGGGGAAACAGAACAGATGTTAGAATAATACCACAGGTACTTGCGAGAGGATATCCTTGAAACAGACAATTAAGGCAGGGAACCAGAGTCACGGGTATTGTAAGACGAGACCGGACGCTGGTTGAAAAGTGACTGAGGTTTATATGCAGTGTGCATCAGAGGTGAGTAATGATTCAGTGCTGGTGAAGCTGATTAGAACTCCGGAGATGATGAGCGGGACCAGGTGCGCTGAGTTAATGCTGATTGAGGTGTGTCATTGTCAAGTGACTCCGTGACAATGACAGTGTCGGCCACCACCAAAGACGAATTTTGACCCAGGAAAGCTGTGAAGCAATCAAACTCCTGAGCTGTGAATCAATCAAACTTATTATTAATAATGTTGTCTTTTTTTTTTTTTTACTTTTACACAATGTTTGCTGCTTCAATCCAGATGAGTATTGAAAAGTATTTTCCGCGACTGAAAAAGGATGTGTTGAGGATGAATAGCTCCCACACCCCACACCCCACACCCCCCACTCTTTCGCGATTCTGCCTTCTCACACCGCGACACAGGTTTGTGGATCTGAGTGTCGCGATTTCAGTTTCATATCGCATATCGTTACAGCCCTAACCACTGACTGACACCCTATCTGCCTGAGATCATACCTTCCTGCATGTATCTGTCTTGCGTAATAGTAATGACTAATTAGTAGTTAAGGGTAATTAAGAGGAGTACTAATTACTGTGTTAGTAAAGAATGTTTAAAAAACAAAGAAAACATTGGGTAAAAGCATCCACCATGTTATGTTAACCTGATGATGTTTTTTTGTTTAAAGGCCTACAGTTGGAAGCAGCTATTCTGCTCTTGCCTGCACTGTTTAAGGAGGACTCGGGGTTGCTGTTTGAAGTTGAGGTGAGCCATGAACAGTTAACTACAGTGTGTGGAGCACAATCTAATCAAAGCACTGCACTTATTGCCCATTTTGTTGTGCAAATGATTTCAATGCAAACATTAGGCCTAGTTTTTTGTTTGTTGGTCTACACAAACTATGCCATCAAAGTGCAGAGAAAATTACATTCATTTTCAGTTAATGGCCAAAAGTATTTGAGCAGTTGTATGACAGGAGTTAACATTAATTATAAAACGGATAGTTCCGGTCCTTGATTCTGATTGGTTGAGCCGCGTTTGAAGCCGTTGTAAATTACTCAACAAACATAACACCTGTGACCGCATTACATTAGTGTTACTGCGCAACTGCTGTTTGTTACTGTCTTTGTTGCTCCATGTGTTGATTGGCAACCTCTGGAACTACATTGCTTGTCTGAGGAATAAATGTGATATAATGTTATATTTTTTTGTTGCTGGTGTTTATTTTATGAATAAAATAAATATTAAAATGAATATTTTTATGGAGTAACCGTTTTATAAAAGCAATAAGCCCCTTGAAGCCGTGTTTTACAGTGAATTTAGAACAGCTAAGGGGTTTTTAGGCACTCCGCCCCTTAGCTGTTCTAAATTCACTGTAAAACACTGCTTCAAGGGGCTTATTGCTTTAAATATTTTTAAGGTTTGCCTTTCAAATAAATATGAGAAGATGGTTAATGCTATTATCCCCTCTCCCCCAGGGCCATGCTCAGACCTGCCCTCCTGACACCCCAACACCTAAAATGGTGCTTAAAGGCTGCAGGGAGGGTCATCCCATGCAGTATGGCCACATTGTGATCATGTTGGATGGCCAGTCAATTACAGAAGAGAGTGAGGACATCTCGATGGCACTGGGCCTCGTCCTTTGTGCGTATTTTCTGTTTGGGATCCAATATCCTAAAGGACTGAAAAAGACAATGACCTTTTTGGAGTGCGTTGTTTTAAAAATGAAGGATACAGCCGGACTTCCTGTCACGATTAAAAGGGTGTACAACTCAATCTGTGCATAGACAGGAGTCTCTCTCTCTCTCTTTTTCTCTTTCTGGGCCTCCTTCCAGTTCCAATTTCTATTTTTTAGGGTATACAACTCAGTTAGCAAGTGTTGTTGATGTTTTTATTTGCAACTGAAAGAAATTAATTAAACTATTTTGAAAGTGTATAATGTGTAATGTATTTTGTTTCTCAGTAAGATTTACAGGATTTTGAATCTTTTAAGCCACGATTTGTTAAGAAATTAATTATCCATCTTGTAAGTAATTGTCATTTAGAAGCATATTGACTCATCAATTGTAGTATCTGGCATTATAATGGGCCCTACTACCTCAAATGTAAAAAAATAAATAAACATAAATGGTTCTATATAGCACCATTTAACAAATGTGCTATAAAGCTTCTTAAGTGCCATATAGTACCAAAAGAGGTTCCCCTATTATTACGAGCCAAAGAACCACTGTTGGGTACTGTTGAGCACCATTTTTGTTGAAGCAATTATAAACAACCATGGTGCTATATGGCACCTCTTATGGTTCTACATAGCACCATTTGACAAAGGTGCTGTATAGCACCTTTAAAGATAGGTGCTATATGGCACTTAAAGTGGTTCCCCTATGATTACGAGCCAATGAACCACTTTTAGTGCTATTTAGCACCATTTTTGTTTAGAGTGTAGGGTCTAACATACATGTTGTCGATTTAGATGATTTAACGAGTTTAGTAAATTCTTCCTCTCCTATAGCAATAAATTAATAGAATTTTTCCTCAGGGAGACTACAATGCACTGCCTGATGCGATACTGTAGTAGACGGTTGCATAGTTATAATTTTCTCCCTGATATTATCAGTCTTATAAGTGAAGAAGTTCATAAAGTCATTACTGCTGTGCTGCTTGGAAACGTCTGGGGTTGAAGATTTATTTTTCATTAATTTAGTCACTGTTTAAAATAAATACCTAGGGTTTTGTTTATTTTCTTCTAATAGGGTTGAAAAATAAGCAGATCTAGCAGCTTTTAAGGCCTCTCTGAATGCAATCGAACTCTCTTTCCATGAAATGTGAAATACCTCTAGTTTTGTTTTCTTCCAGTTGCGCTCCATTTTTCTGTCTGTTCTCTTAAGGGCCCGAGTGTGCTCGTTGTACGGTGTTCGACTGTTTTCTTGAATCTTCTTTAAGCACAACGGAGCAACTGTGTGTAAAGTGCTGGAAAAGAGAGAGTTAAAAGTTTCTGTCGCAATATCGAGTATTAAACCAACAATAGTATAACAATATACAAATGCTGTGACCTTTCCCAGTTTCGTCTATGTGACCAGCCCACACAGCCTTCTGGCAAGTGATTTGACTCTTAAGCCAAAACACACCAAGCCGACACCAACGAACTAGCGCTGATGAAAGCCGACTGTGTTGTAGCCTCGTGTCGGGGTAAAAAGCTGCACTTGAACACAGAGAGAACTACAGCCGACTGTCAGCTAGCGTGTGCGTTCTGTGCCTGCGTGTAAATGAGACAACTGTCTATTTCTGCAGATATATTCATCTATATTCGTCATTTAAAAAGGGAAACCGACGCTGCCGGCTGCAGATACACAAACCGTAAACAAATCAGTGCGTGCTGACCGTTTTGAATATCAATCCTGCTAAACACTTTCTTTATTCCACTCCTCTCGTTTTAATATTAAATATTCGCCAAGGAACACTCAGGTAAGATGACGTAACATTAAGTCAAGTCAAGTCAAGTCAAGTATATTTGTATAGCGCTTTTCACAATGCAGATTGTATCAAAGCAGCTTCACAGTATTCAATTAAAATAATACAACAAGGTTTGTTTCTAGTGGAATTTATTGATAAAATCAAATTAGATATCCCCAGAATATCCCCAACTGAGCAAGCCAAAGGCAACAGTGGCAAGGAACCGAAAAACTCCATCAAGTGACCTACTGGTGTCCTAAAACTCCATCAGGTGACCCAATGGAGAAAAAAAACCTTGGGAGAACCCAGGCTCAGTCGGGGGCCAGTTCTCCTCTGGCGTTTATTAACTAGAGGCCGGATTGTAATTTGAACTGTAAGATTAAAAATATTATATGAATGCCTGGCTGAAGAGATGCGACTTTAATCTAGTTTTAAACTGAGAGAGCGAGTCTGAGCAACGAACAGTATCAGGAAGGCTATTCCAGAGTTTTGGAGCTAAATGTGAAAATGCTCTCCCTCCTTTGGTGGTTCTGGATATCCAATATCTTATACAGACTTCCCTAATGAATATTCATGAGTCTTCCCCTACCATCCTGGGAAAAAAAATATCGCTCCCAGGATGGACCTGCTGCGTCTTCATCCATTGTTTCGTCCATGGTTTCTTCTCTTATCTAAATCTGACCATGGAGTTGACTTTGGCGGAAAGCTGAAGGTGATTGCTGATAGGGTGTCCCAATCAGTGGCGCCTGCACAATCCAATCACATTTGAGAGGGTTTCCGAGATGTTTCTTTTTTTTGAAGAAGAAGAAGAAGTAACGGGTACTCACAGTTATGGATAGAAATGTAGTGGAGTAAAGAGTACAATATTTGCCTCTCAAATGTACTTGAGTAAAGTCATGAGTACTCCCCAAAAATGATACTCGAGTAAAGTACAGATCCCTCAAAATTGTACTTAAGTACTGTACTCAAGTAAATGTACTCAGTTACTGTCCGGCTCTGATAGTATCGAACGCAGCACTAAGATCAAGTAAAACTAGTACTGAGATACAGCCTTGGTCAGAAGCTAAAAGTAAATCATTTGTGATTTTAACGAGCGCAGTTTCAGTGCTATGGTGCGGCCTGAATCCTGACTGAAACTTTTCATAGATATCATTTTCTTGCAAGAAAGAACACAATTGAGTGGACACCACTTTTTCTAATATTTTAGACATAAATGGAAGATTTGAAATGGGTCTATAATTTGCTAGGTTATTATGATCTAATTGTGGTTTCTTAATGAGAGGTTTTATAACTGCCAGTTTAAATGTTCTTGGAACATGACCTAAAGATAAAGACGAGTTAATAATATTGAGAAGAGGCTCTT
The DNA here is from genome assembly GCA_021464565.1 of Rutilus rutilus. Taxonomy (NCBI): domain Eukaryota; kingdom Metazoa; phylum Chordata; class Actinopteri; order Cypriniformes; family Leuciscidae; genus Rutilus; species Rutilus rutilus. The sequence continues at coordinate 48,050,524 of JAJAQA010000006.1, forward strand.
CCACTACAGGTAACACTTCTTTCAGTAGCTTAGTTGGTATAGGATCTAGTAAACATGTTGTAGTTTTAGATGAAGTGATACGTTTATTTAACTCTCTTTGTTCTATAGTTGTAAAGCACTGTAATTGTTCTTGCGGGGTGATAATTGAGGCTGAATTATAAGGCGCAATTGAAGATTGAACGTTTACAATTGTGGTTCTGATGATTAGAACGGTCTTTTATCTGTACCATTTTGACTTTGCTCGCTGTTTTGCTATTATTCTCGTGCACTGACTCGTTCACTAAGCTGAAGTGAACAGCCAATCAGAGTTCCCTCTTTCACCGACGGCCTGACGGCGATTCAACATGTCGAATCGGCCCGAAAAAAAAGCAGACGAAGACCAATTTCGGCTTGGTGTGTTCCAGGCTTTAGATATCATTAAAATTAAGAAATTATTTATTCTTGATGCAATACACAGCAGACAATAAAAACTGACAATATTTGTTTAATATTAACTAATTTGTTTAAATTATAAACAAAAGTTTAATATTTGGTGCAGCAAATACAAAAAGAAAGTAAAACTGGAAACAAATAAGACAGATTTCTCTCTTTATTGACTAACAAGATAATAAAGCATCTCAATCAGCCTCTTCTTCAGCTTCCTGAGCAAGAACAGTTAGTAAAAAAAGTAAAAAAAAAAAAAAAAAAAAAAAAAAAAACACTTGTACTTTTAAACATATTGATTATATTAAGCAAAATTATATATGCGATATTGCTCTTTGGGTATTTTTTTATTTTCTTTTTTTTCTGGTTAAGACAAACTAATAGGAAAAAGAGGTGTTATCGCACTTGAAAGTGCTGGAACTGAAGATAAGCTACTTAATGTGAGTTTTTGTATGTCTGTGTAGATTAGATGAATGAGTGAAGCTCTTCCCACATGCAGTGCAGTGATACGGTTTCTCTCCAGTGTGGATCCTCTTGTGTGTTTTCAGGGTTCCTGAGTCACTGAATCTCTTGTCACAGTGTAAACACTTGTAAGGTTTCTCTCCAGTGTGAGTCCTCTCATGTGTTTTCAGGGTTCCTGAGTTACTGAATCTCTTGTCACAGTGTAAACACTTGTAAGGTTTCTCTCCAGTGTGAGTCCTCTCGTGTTTTTTCAGATGTCCTGATTGACTGAATCTCTTGTCGCAGTGTGAACACTTGTAAGGTTTCTCTCCAGTGTGAATTCTCTGGTGCTTTTTCAAATCTGCAGCTGTAATAAAAGTCTTCCCACACTCAAAGCACATATGATTTCTTATACCAGTGTGTATTTTCTGATGTTCTTTTAAATGGTACAGACATGAAAAACTCTTTCCACACAAAGAACATGAATGTGGTTTCTCCTGTGAATGAACTGTCATGTGGCTCTTCAGGGCTGAAGCCCACAGAAATGTTTTACCACATTGATCACATTCGTGCAGTTTCTCTCCAGTGTGGATGATCATGTGTTCCTGAAGGGTTCCTTGATGTCTAAAACTCTTCCCACACTGATCACATGTGAACGGTTTCTCTCCAGTGTGGATCCTCATGTGAACCTTGAGACTCTGTTTGTGTGTGAAACTCTTTCCACACTGAGTGCAAGTGAAAGATTTCTGAGATCTTCTTTGATGTTTCTCCACTTCATTCACTTCTTCATTCTCATCCATCGGGCCTGAAATTAAAGTTAAAAAGTGCTCAGTAAATCAATAAAATAACAATTATGTAGTGAAAAAAAACGATCACAAGTGGACGTGCTAAACACTGGTGTAAACAGGGTCTAAAACAATTTGAGCTTGTCCACTTTTGACCACTTCCAGAGGTAGTCGAAAACACATTCAACCGGATTGCTTTGGTAGTGTAGACGCTCATGTGGTCGAGTGTGTTCAAACAGACACAAATGCGTAAACATTATGGGAAGCGCTGTAGCCAGACGGCATTTAAACTTTGTTGGCTGAAGACCCTTGTTTGGTTTGAAGAAGGAAAACTCTGTGTTTGATGTGAACTTGCAACTTTAAGAGCAGAAACAAAACTCTTTGTATATTTTTCTGTCTGTCTCTGGTCATGCTCATATGCAAATTGCATGAGCTTACTTCCCCCATTATATTGAAAGCCCGTTCATAGACCATCCCCTCAAAGAAATCAGAACAAAAGTGGATAATAGAGATGGGTTTGAAGCACCAGGTGTAAACGGGAATGGGCCCTTGTATACTTGTGATCCAACTGACCAAAACATTAGGTCAGTTGGTCACCATTTTGTCTGTTTAAATGGAGAAAAATCGATCATAACTCCAGTAAACTATGGAGTGCCGCAGGGATCTGTGTTAGGCCCTCTATTATTCTCAATATATATGCTGCCACTTGGAAATATTATAAGGAAACATGGAATTTGTTTCCATTGTTATGCTGATGACACTCAAATCTATATTTCATCACGGCCGGATGAAAACGCTAAATTATCCAAATTGACAGAGTGTGTTAAAGATATAAAAGATTGGATGACGCGCAATTTTCTTTTATTAAATCCAGACAAGACAGAGGTACTACTTATCGGTCCCACAAAACCTCTCACAATACAACTTTAACATAGTAGGATGTCCTGTTACTTTATCCTCTACAGTAAAAGACCTGGGTGTTATACTAGACTGCAACCTGTCTTTTGAAAATCATATTTCATATGTTACAAGAACAGCCTTTTTCCACCTTAGAAACATTGCTAAGCTACGTAATATGCTATCAGTTTCTGATGCCGAAAAGTTAGTTCATGCATTCATGACCTCGAGACTAGATTACTGTAATGCTTTATTAGCTGGTTGTCCTACATCCTCAATAAACAAGCTACAGTTAGTCCAAAATGCAGCAGCTAAAGTTCTTACTAGATCAAGAAAATATGATCATATAACAACGATTTTAACATCGCTACATTGGTTACCTATAAAGTTCCGTATTAATTACAAGATATTGCTGCTGACTTATAAAGCCCTAAACGGCTTAGCTCCAGTCTATTTAACGGACCTTCTATCGCCCTATAATCCATTGCGCTCTTTAAGATCACTAAATTCAAAGCTTTTGGTCATACCTAGGATATCTAGGTCCACTAGCCTGGGAAAACCCAGACTACTTCCGGCGAATTTTAATTCTCTCTCCAGGATAGTCTGGAGAAGAGCCCATTCAAACTCATTTCTGTGCCGCCGAAATCACGGCACCAATCAGAAACGTTGGGGGAGGGATTTACATGATGACGACAGCGCAGCGACGCTGAAGGAGATTTCATTACAAAGATGGATGCCGCCGTGGAACATCACTCGTTCGAATCATAGACAGTATATAAACGAATCAGTTACCGCGTCTGTTTTGAGTGAAGAACAACACTCGAAGCATACAGATGGTGGACAACCAGAATGAGACTTTTACCGCCGCCGTTCCCGCGGCGGCAAAATTGGGATGTGTATTTGCTGCCTTTTACCGCTGAGTGGCGCTGTAATCACAGACTTTGAAAAGTGTCAGTTTATTCTCTTTATGACGTAATCTGCCGCGGCAGTAATCTGAGCTGAGGCCACAGATAAATTCAAAATAAATATTGTGGTTAAACGAATTCAAATTCATTAAATTTAAACAAAGTAGACACGTTAAAATTGTATGCCCAGTTTTTCTATAATTTAGAAAGGCTATGTCAATAGGTTACTTGTCATTTACTTACATAAAATTAAACCATTTTCAGGACTTGCAGTTACTAACCGATGTTAGTCGGTTTAAGCATTCTTTGTTATATTCAGAATTAAATAGGCTTACATGTTGTTATGATTATATCAATTGAATTATTTAATAAATAATCAACCACAATGCCTATTACTGCCGCAGCAAAAATAAACCAGTCGAATTTCAAAGTCGTTCGCGAAATGACTAGGCTATAGGCTACCGGGTGCCGCAAGTGACAGGGCAAAACAGCAGAAACCGCGGCATTTTAAAAGGTAAGTTTCCTATCTGTTTATTTTAAAAAAAAAAATTGAAAAAAAGAAACATGGCGCAAGATCTTGTAAAGAAAAAAAAAAAAACTTTTTTCATTATTTGAACAAAAATGAGACTGATTGAATATGTAAAAATATAAACAAACAAAGCAGAGAATAAAACAAACTTTTAGGGAAAAAATATAGGCCTATTATGCTACAACAGAATTGGTTAACATTAACGAAAGCAAAATATGTAAAAATACATTTCAAACAAAATAAAACAAAACACATTCGTGGCCGAATTCAAATCGGTTCAAATACCGAACAAACAATAGCAGACCCAGGCTATTCAGACGATAGCTCTGTGGTCAATGCATTAACAATAGCCTCTCAGAGCTTCAAACGATGTGAGATCGAATCTCAGTGTAGCTGACAGTGTTTATGTTTTTCCGTTCTTGATGCTTAAATATGCATCTGTTTATTAAAGTCAATCGTCTTGTTTAATTATCAATTGTACATTACAACATAAATTTGCAACATTCCAGTTGTGTCTTTAATCTGCTAAATTACTTTTTTTGTGTGTGTGAATCATTCACGAGATTGAGATGACTGACAGTGATACCCGGCCATAGCAACGGAAGACATTTTTCAAAACAGATCGAACAAATCAGAAAAATACTTTCAATACAGTATTACTTTCAATTAAAAAATAAACAATGAAAATGAAAATGTAAAAGAAAAAGAAAATTAATTAAGTTTGAAAACCCATCGCACATTTCAAGGTATGAATAAAGTGTCGGGACAGTTTATTTATTTAAACAGGGTTGCATCGATAGAGTTTATTCCCTTTGTGATGCAAAATAAGAAACACAGAATCTTATTCTTGCAACATTTTAAATTTCTATTGTCAAAGAAATTGCAGCTAAATTAAAAAATTAAAACGGTACAAAACGAAAAAAGTTCAAAGCAACATAAATTAAGAACAGGCGTTTTTCTTTGCCTCTCTCGCGCTGGATATTTTTTTACTAAGTTTGGTCTCCCTCACTGCGCGCGGCGGGTCTTTCTCGAAATTAAGCATTAATAATACAGCTGATAATACTGTATATGTCGCTGTGTGTCATCCACACAAATCACGAAAGAAAAAATCGAAAAAATTTGTTAATTTAATTTGTAGAGGATTTTTTTTTAACTCAAACATTAACACTGAAATAAATGAAACTAAATTATTGTACATATTTTTTGGCACACCACGACGAGTGGCGCTATGCATTGTTCTAAAGCCAGGTTTTATTCTGGCATGTTGAATTAGTGTTGGACAAACGCGGCGGCGCGTTCATTTGAATGAATAGCGTTTGAGCGAACACACACTGGAACGTTAGGCCATGTCGCAACGAGTGAATCGTGGCCGAGTGGTTGAACTTACGTTACGATCATTTAGATGACACGGGTTCGAATCCCGAACTAACTTGGACTAGGCTACTGATATTTTTATATTAGCCTATTAATGCGTTTAAACGACAAACAATAAAATCAGAACCAGTATTCTGTTGCGTTCATGGTTTCAGTGGCAGTAACAAATAGCTTTTGTTCCTTCAAAGATAAAGCATGCCTTGCTGAATTCACCTTACAATAAAACGAGGTGGGTCGCGAATTAAAGAGCTCTGTATCTGCTAAATTGAAATTGTGTGTGGAAAACCTTTAAATACAATCAATAAAACTACAATATATAATTTAATAAGATATAGGGCCTACTGTACATAGGCTATGGACTTTTGGAGATTTTGAGATTAATCCTTAAAAGAATTTAGCCTTTGCCTGCTCATCAGGCTGGCTCCGACACTCTCCATATGAAAGACGGAACATTAACACCTCTGTCCTGCACCCCCACGATAAAACAACTATTGCCTTCTCCAAACCCCCCACAGGCTAGCTGAGTTTGCAAAACAAAACAAAGAGTTTGCCACTCGTCGTGGTGTGCCAAAACACTTAATTATAAACTTCAATATTTCATTCAAAACAATCTCAAAACGCTTTGTGACATTTTGAAAAGCCGTGGATGCATTACTGCCACTGGAACCATGAACGCAACAGAATACTGGTTCTGATTTTATTGTTTGTCGTTTAAACGCATTAATGCATTAATAGGCTAATATAAAAATATCAGTAGTCCAAGTTAGTTCGGGATTCGAACCCGTGTCATCTAAATGATCGTAACGTAAGTTCAACCACTCGGCCACGATTCACTCGTTGCGACATGGCCTAACGTTCCAGTGTGTGTTCGCTCAAACGCTCTTCATTCAAATGAACGCGCCGCCGCGTTTGTCCAACACTAATTCAACATGCCAGAATAAAACCTGGCTTTAGAACAATGCATAGCGCCACTCGTCGTGGTGTGCCAAAAAAATTACAATAATTTAGTTTCATTTATTTCAGTGTTAATGTTTGAGTTAAAAAAAATCCTCTACAAATTAAATTAACACAAAGTCGGCTATAAGAGTCCTTTATAGGCTACGTAAAAAAGCAAAGGGCTTACAGTCTTAACATTTAGGCTACTTTGCTTAAATTCTATACATTTATTTTCAGTAGGGCCTAATAAATTTGTAGGGATGTAATTTCAGTATGCTTTACCAACGCTATGTATTCAGTTAAAGTTCCAAGAGGTCTGGTCTCTATATTTCCTTCCCAGCTGACACTAATATGCAAGTGCACTGCAAAATTCTTTTCTAAAAAAAAAGTAAGAGAAGCAAATATAACAGACACTAATCATGGAGGCGCCCGCGCGGTCACTTGCATTGCACGTCACCTGGAGCGCATCTCATCCTAACTTAACGAAACTCAGCGTATGCCTCACACAGACATGATAAATACATCAAATACACAAAGCTTGAAATGTCTTCAAACGAAATAATTCAAAACGAAAAGAAAAAGGCTACTCTCTGATTATGTCTATATGTGCATTTCTCTCTAGGTGCGTTCACTACAAATATGGCGATCGTCAACTTCATCTTTGCAGTCGACACTGTCAGAAAACACTAGTTTATTGATAAAAATCAATGCACGCATCACCGGATTTACAAATACACATCTTGCTTGTTGCACGCACACATGTCGAAAAAACGAAATATTATGTTGAAATAACATTATTATTAATAATACATCTTTTAGAATATTTGATTAAATGCTGATTGTTGCGCTTGTTCAATTTAATAAAATTAAAACTTTAATTGTGATAATTAAAATAATTGACAATTAAATATTTAGTGGCCAAGTTTTGCTAATTTATTATATAGGCTATTATATGCCTATTGCCTATATTAAGTAGGTCATATTAAGACAAGGCATATATTAGTTATTTTAGCTGTTATGAGAAAAAAAAATCTAACGAAATCTAAAATCTAAATCTAATAAATCAAAAAAAAAAAAAAAAAAAAAAAAAAAAAAAAAATCTAAGGCCAATTCACCATGCCAGAATAAAACCTGATTTTTGAACAATGTGTAACGCCACTCGGCCTGGTGTGCCAAAACACTACATTTTAAACTTCAATGTTTAATTCAAAACAATCTCAAAACGCGTTTTGACATTTTTTTAAAGCAGTAGCCTACCCTATATAGCTACATTAAGGGCATTGAAACCAGGATCTTAACTAAAATGCGTTCCGAGTAATCTCTCAAAAATTATGCCACACTACTCCATGTATTTTTTTTTTAAGGACTGCTTTTGAAATCACTATAAATTACTATGCAATTGTATCGCTCACGAGAGCTCTTCATTTATCTAATTCCTCAATAGAATAGTAAAAATATTCCGCGTCATTGCTCCTAATATCGTCTCTATTTTTAACTTTTGATTCTATTTTTTTCAGTTCTAAAATTTATTCTATCTTTGGTTCTATTCTGTTGTAGCCTAATAGGCCTATTTATATATATGAAAAATATGCCTATTAGGCTTAGGGTTTTATATTTAACCCACTTACATTTTAAAATGCGGCAATTGCTGCTGTTTTGCACAATGTCCCTTTGCGCCACCTGGCGGTCATTTCGGGAACGACTTTGAAATGCGGCTGGTTTATTTTCGCCGCGGTGATTTCGCCGCGGCAGCTGGCGCGGCGGTAATAGGCATTCTGGTTGTCCACCATCTGTACGTCATCTCTTTCATCGATCTGATTGGTTTTAAGACTATCCAATTGCGCCCAGAGAAATTTGAGCTACGTCGGTTGGTGACGCCCCTTTGGAAATGATTTGTCTACATAGCTTCGCCAGACCCTACACTCAGTTTCAACTGAGAAGGGTCTGGTTTTAACCAGGCTATAGATCCACCAAAGGAGGGAGAGCATTTTCACATTTTGCTCCAAAACTCTGGAATAGTCTTCCAGATACTGTTCGTTGCTCAGACTCGCTCTCTCAGTTTAAAACTAGATTAAAGACGCATCTCTTCAGCCAGGCATTCATATAATATTTTTAATCTTACAGTTAAATCCGACCTCTAGTTCATAAACGCCAGAGGAGAACTGGCCCCCGACTGAGCCTGGGTTCTCCCAAGTTTTTTTTTCTTTCTTTTTTTCTCCAGTAGGTCACCTGATGGAGTTTTTCAGTTCCTTGCCACTGTTGCCTTTGGCATGCTCAGTTGGGGTTATTTGGGGATATTTAATTAATCAATCAACAGTACTATTGATCAGCATTACCAAACGTGGACGTTTTCCACTAGAAACAAACATTGATGTATTATTTTAATTTAATACTGTGAAGCTGCTTTGATACAATCTGTATTGTGAAAAGCGCTATATAAATAAACTTGACTTGACCAAAACTTAACATCTTAACACCAGCTGTAGACAAAGCCTCACAATCTTCTTTAATCCTTTTGAACATGTGATGTCAAACTGACCAATCAGCAGATTACAGCTTTCCCACATCGTACTGAAGGTGTGACATTTAGCAAACCTCAGATGTACACACACATCTTGGCCGACAGACCTTTATCACTATCAGCACTTCTTTACGGATCACTAATGGCCCTTGTGGTAAGAAAGAGGGGGTTGGAGCAGGAAAGCAAACGTCTTTGTTCATTTGCAACCCTAAAGAACGCAAAAACATTGAAATATAGTTTTTCCATCACCATGTCCCTTTAGGGGCTCTGAATAAATCACATTTTTGTAGTGAGAACTATTAAATATTTGATAAACTATGCAAATACCTAAAATATTAACATTTTAAAAATACGCAATAATGCTATAATTTTAACACTCCCTGTTTTTACACAAACTAAACCACGTGTAGCAAAGTCTATTTATTTGATCATTGTTTTTAAATGTTGGTGTTTTAGCAAGATAATAACAATATTTTGGAATGCGCAAAAACTGTATTAAGACATATCCATAATTTTGGTAACATGGTTGCAGTAATTGTGAACCAGATGTAAAATAAACAGAAACAAATGCTCAGATAATACTAATATAGACTTACAGATAACAAACATCCTTGTTAAAAAAATAAAATAAATTGCACCCGGTTCATATTATTTGCTGCTTTAATTCTAATTCACAACTAGATTTGTCCTACTATAACAGAGCTAAATCTGATGAACTGCTTTATAACCTTAATGTTCTTCAGCCTCACTAATGAAGAATCAGGAATAAACACCAACCTCTTTGTTCTTCAGTGTGTTTCATTCTGCAGTGTTCTGGATCTCTCATGTTCTCACTGTCCTTCAATAAACTCTGTCTTTGCAGATTTCAGCTCTTCCTGATGGTTTGATGCTCGTCTTCACTTGTAGCTGATGGGAATATTCCAGCATTTATTGGTGAATTGCAGTGGGAGGAGCTTCACTGAAGGAGGAGGAGCTTCACTGAAGGAGGAGGAGATTCACTGAAGGAGGAGGAGCTTCACTGAAGGAGGAGGAGCTTCACTGACAGAGGAGGAGATCCGACAAAATCAAGAAGAAATCACTTACTGAGTTTATGTTTTTATTCTAATTCACACAGTTCAATTATTTATGGTCACATATCTGTTTCATATTGGCTAATCATATTGGCTAAGAATTTTATAAAGGAGTACAACAATTACCAGACACTAAATATATGAAAGAATAAAGATGAAAGAATAAAAATAGAAAAATTCACTTACAGATTTGCAAGAAACAAATAAAGCAACAATTGAGTTCCACTTATTTGTTTTTGTTTATCATATTTTATATGAAACGTTATTGAAATAAACAGTGTTATGAAACTTACCTATATCTTGCAGATGTCACAATAGCTGATTGTGTCGTTTGCTCAAATCTGTTGACAATAAAATGAGCTTAATGTGTGAATTTACAGATATGAAGACATCAGCATAATGAATGAGGAGAAAACAGGATCTATTGACATGAAATAAAGAGGCTTTTCAGCTGCTCTGATAATAGTGATGAGCCATAGACTATCAATACTCATTCAACAAGCCATTCAGGATCAGCAGATCATCTCACTTTATTATAAGTATTTGCTGCTAGAAACAGATTGTTTGAGTCAGAATATCTGCTGAAAGACTATTAAAATGCTTTAAAATGACTATTATTTCTCAAATGACACAGAAAACATAGTAATAATATAAAGACAGACACTATGACACCCATCTTTATCAACCATTGTAATTTGTCTATATGAATCTAAATATAGTTTGATTTCCTAATAACAACAAAGTAGTTCGCTAACATCTTACCGTTTTGTATGTGAAGAGAAACCAAATCATGAAGACTGTATTTTAGTGAGCAGACACACGAATCACGCAATGTTTTACTCTTCAGTTAATTCTTAGCAGTGTTCTTGTGAGTAATTCTCAGAGGCTTGATAAATACGGGCCCAGACCTTTATCACTATCGGCACTTCTACCTTTACCCAGGGCTCGACATTAACGCTTGTCCGGGACAAGTGGATCTTTTGAAGGGACAAGTAAAAGAGAATTTTACTTGCCCGACCTGACAAGTAGCCTGATTAAAACATCAATGACAACAACAACAAAACTAACGAATCACTAAACGAGAGAATTCTGATTTGATTACATTTATTGTAAGTTGTGATCGATAGTGATCGGATAATAAATGTATTAATGACGGTAACAATGTTGTGCTGTTGAGGTTCCCAGCCTCTCGAGGAGAAATCTGAACAAATGAGCGTAGCTCGCACAAAGAAACTCAGGGCCCTTTCACACCTGAAAGTCCGCACCAAGGTCCGAACCAGAGTTCATGTTTTGATACATTTGGTTAGTTTTGGTTTGGTTTCACATTGCAATCATGCGAGCGCACTAAAGAACTTTTCATGACGTACTTGCGTCCTGTCGTCATCATCTATGTGGGCTGCATATTGACATTGATTGGTTTGTAAATGGACGTGCGTCTGACGTCAGCGTGTTGTCAATTCGGCGGGTAACTTTGACAAGAATGAATGAACAGACGCATATCGTTGCCACTATACTGTTATTATTACGGCATTACGACCTGCAGCACCAAATTGAGCGTCAGCGTCAGTTCTGGCAGGCCAGGTAGTCAAGACGCTGCTAATGCTGTTTGCTAACAACACTGTCCCGTCAGCTGAGCTGCATTAGCTCGTTAACTCCCCTCGCTGCTCAATGGCCAAAGCTCAAACAAGGCGCCCTATTTAAAGCTCATTCAGTTTGCTCATACATGCTTGCTGCTCGCTTCTGCTGATCTGTACGCTGGTAAAAAGTTGTTTAATTCCTTCATCTAGCTTGTTTCTCAGAAGATGGCTTAGTCATCTCTTCATAGCGCTTACACTGCAGACTGTCAAAACAGTTCAAAGTCAGATAATTCTAGGTAACAGCATGTTTTAGCTATTGCGGTCTTGAATAGTCATTTCAGTAATTAATTAATTTTTACCATAATATAAATTGCTAAATTAGGGCGGCTCAGACGACACCGTTCGAGACACTCAATTTCTGTTTTGGGGGGAATAGCTCATCTAGTCAAAATAATGTGAGAGCCCTTATGCTGCTGCTGCTGCATCCCCTCATGCTGATAATGCTGTCTCTATATGCGGCTGCTATCTCCTCATACTGCTGCTGTCCCCTGACTTCTGCTAATTCATGAATGGTCAGGACTCATCTGATTATAACATATTGCAATTATCCGTATATTCGTAGATTACTAAGCATATAATTGTTAAAATAAAATCATCCTCTGTGTCTCAGAGGATTGCCAGGTGTGGTTTTGTTTGGGGGGATATTTTAGCTCTCCCAGTCCTAAACTGTGTGAGCGTTCCCTAATGCTGCTGCTGCTGTCCTCTGACTCTCTGCTATTTCATGGTGCTCATGAAAGGTCAGAGGACTCCCTGAACCGAGCCATACCGCCAAATTTCAATTCAGGAACATCAACTTGTTTGCAATCTATTCAATGAAAATTCTTTATTTTTATTGTCCGTGTGTTCTTGACTTAATGGACCTGACAGAACTATACTTGAGGCTTGTTCAAATTCGCCAAATGAACGTCCTAGTTGTGCGAACATTTTATCATCGCCGGCAGGACGTGCAGGACAAGTGTGTGTGTGTGTGTGTGTGTGTGTGCGCGCATCAGCTGGAAGAAACGCTGTTGGCAGGACTGACAGATCTGCACATAAATATTCTTCAGTTGTTTAGGCTACTCGGGAACCACCGGAACTTCCTGTAAATGGTCCGAAAGTCCGAAGTTCCGAACCATACAGAAAATGCTTTCACACTAGAAACGAACCAAACCTTTGAACAGTTTGACCCGGACCGAGACTACCTCTTTTTGTCAGACCAAATTTCGTCTGTTTGGTCCGGACCGTGGTCCGAGGGAGGTTTCACACCTGTAATTTTGATTCGGACCAAACTGAAAAGTCCGAAAGTCCGGACCAAACAAGGTAGGTGTGAAAGGGCCCTCAGTGAACAACACACTGCCTATTCATTCGGTTCACCTGACGTCACTGTAGCTTTGCACCGCCAACTTTACGACCGACGGTCTCAGTAATGCCTGCAATATGTTGTGCAGTTGACTGCAACAACAGCCGAAAGAGGAACTCCGAACTGGTATTTTATACCAAAAGAAAAGGATATAAGAGAGAATCATTTATTTAAGTCTCATGTTGGTTTGTGGTTAATTATATTTCCATTATACTCTCGATGCCTAATATTATACAGACAGATATCGACAGATAATGTTTTTTCTTCATTTTATTTGTTGGATCTGTTTAAAGGCAGGGTAGGTAGGATTTTTCTAAAAAAAAAAAAACATTCCAAATTTGTTTAAACTGTCTTTATATACCAATACATAATTAAAATGTAAGTACTCTGAAAAAGAAAATATAAAAATCGCGTGACTGTAGACCTTTTAATCTGCAATAAACACAGCTCATTATTTCCATTCACTCCCACCCCCTCCCTTCTGAGCTCCTTCCAAAGCCACGCCCCCAAAACACATGAACGCGCGACGCCAAACGCTCAGGCTCAGCTGGAACAAGACACATTTATAACCTGAGACGAGTGGACAGGAAGGAGCGCAGTACATACAGTGACATCATGTCAGAATCACATGTAATAAAATACCTAACTTTATCATTACCATCAGTTACCAACGTTTTTCCATTACCATCAGTTACACTGTGATGAAGGTGAATTTCGTGTAAGATTCATAACATATACAGTGTTTTGCATGTAAGAGTTTCCATGATGAAAACATTGTTGACTCTAATGAAGACTAACGTACACTCCGAGTCCGGAGACAAGTACCGCATCGTCGGTTCGAGGACAGGTCCGGGGTTGAGGGCGAAGCAGAGGAGGTCGTTCAAGAGTGCGGGCAGGGTCCGAGGAAGTAGTTTTTGCCTTGTTTGCCTTCGCTGACTGCATATGCAGGTGCTTTGAGCTGAATATTTCCGGGAACGGTGACATGTGATGAGTGCACGCAGGGCAGCGCGCGCAGTGGGGCTCGGGCACGAGACATGAAGGCATCTGATTGGTTCTTTACATTCGCACCGAATGGCAGTGATTGGTCAGAGTTTTTACTGTCCCGCAGCTGCTACAGAGGTCTGATTTTTTTAATTCCTTTTTCTGAACACATAATGTATTGACTACTCTCAGGGTGGAAGGACCATTTCACCCAGTATAAAAAAAAGTGTTTCTGAACAGGATTACCTACCCTACCTTTAAATGTTAAAGCACTTTATCATGGTAAGTTAGTAAGATTTGGGGTTGTTTTGAATATAACTGTCTGTCTGTCTGTTAGTTAATACATACCTAAATCTAATAAATATTTTTCTGAAGTTCATAAAGATATTGTCTTCGCCATATGCGCTTTAGATGTTATTTTGTGTAAGTAACGTTAGCTCTGCAGACGATGCATAATCTCAGCCTTGAAATGCATATTAAAGGACTAGTTCTTCCAAAAATGATAATTCTGCCGTCATTTACTCACCTTCATGTGCAAATCCTTAAGTTTACTTTCCGTGGAAGACAAAGGGAAATTTTTGAATATGTAGCCTAATGGAGACTCTTCTTGTCGATGTATTGAAAGTGAATGAGTAACATTAGCCTACTGGGGGCTGTCACGCAATAAATAATAATAAGAAAAGACAAAAAAAACCATCACAAAAGTATAATAAAAGTGATCTAATACGACTCGTCCGTTATATTAATATCGTTATTTATTCATATGATAAATGATAAAAATTACAACCCGACCCGACCCGGCCAATGGCTTTTAAAGCCCGGACCCGATGTAACCCGACACATCAACATGAATTATCTGCCCGAACCCGGCCCGCGGCCCTTTTTTTTTTCTCATACACATATTATCATGACCAGCAGACGGGAATTCAAATCAACCTTTAATGTTCACGCCTTTTAACAATACAAACAATACAAACAACTGAAACAATAAACTTTAAATATATAAATAGGCTGTAGTAGCGACGGTGAATTCACCTGCGGCAAGTTTACTTTTCACCAGGGCCGGCCCGAGGCATAAGCGAACTAAGCGGCTGCTTGGGGCCCCGTCGCCACCAGGGGGCCCCCAAGCGATTATTATTATTTATTTTTTTTTACATATTAATTAAATTAAACAAGTGACATAAATGAATGAATGGATTAATAATTCAAGACAAGAAAATTCTGATTTCATGATCAATATACCTGCCTACAACTGCTGCGGTGTCTGCCAGTGTTTGAGTGATGCGCATAACCTCGCGTGCATAGACAATTCGTGCGCAAAGTCACGGTAATGTTAAGCCATGTCGCAAAAATTTGATTTGATCAATGATTTATCCTTTAAATTTAATGATATTCAGAACAGAACAAGAATAAAAAAATAACTAAAAACAAGCCAAAACGAAATAATTTAAAGCGAAAGTGCTGGGCTCACGTATCTCTCTCATTAGAATCAAAATGTTTTAACATTCGCGATGGATTTGGATGGTAAACTATTCTTTATTATAGGCTTCTTTGTACTTCACCCACGTTCCAATATCGAGGGGAAAAAAATCATTCTCTTCACATGCGCAAAAATGTGCTTGAAATCCAATATCGAGGGGAAAAAAATCATTCTCTTCACATGCGCAAAAATGTGCTTGCAAATATCACAGTGGAGCGGTGCTTAGGCTACGCAGCGCTGAATACGAATTGTTGGCTTATTTAAACAGAGCAGTGCAATTTTTATATGTTAGGTTGACTATTTTATTACTATATTTTATTACGGCTTTAACGAACAGGCTGCGATGTCAAGATTGCATTGCTTGAATATGTTGTGTGTGTGTGTGTGTGTGTGTGTGTGTGTGAGGCGCGGGCGCGATCGAACAGTGGAAACATAAAAACATACTCCGTCATGTTCATACAAGACATCATTCAAACTGCAAAAACGTTGGAGGATATTTTTCAAATAAGTTTTTTTTTAATATGTTTTGTGACAATTTGTTTTCAGAAGTTTCAAAGAGTTAGTAAAAGAGTAAAGAAAAAGTTAAAACATTTTTAAGTATCTATTTTTTATTAAGTATTTATTTTGTATTAATACATAACCTCATTGTATTAATTTATAATGTAACATTATAGAGTGACATTGTGTCAATAATCGTCAAGCACAGGTGACTCCGCGTGGTGGGAGGGGGCCCCCAAACCAAATTCTGCTTAGGGCCCCCAAAAGGCTCGGGCCGGCACTGCTTTTCACCAACTCCCATCTTCTTCTTCTCCAGGCTAAAGGCGTGCACGCAGCGGCGTCAGGTCTGCCCCGCCCCTCTCCATGATGCACGTTGCACGCAGCAGCCAGACTTTCTTTACGGTGCGATGATTAATAAATGTTTTTTTTTTTTTTTTTTTTTACTGAGCGGAAAAGATTAAGCCCGAGGTCCGACCCGACCCGAGTCATTTGATTATATTTTCGACCCGAACCCGCGGGTCCCGTTGGGTTTGTCGGGCCGACCCGACCCGTTGAGAACTCTACCAGAGGGTGCCCCGTCTCTGTGAAAGGAGGTCCTTCGTCAGAGGGATTGGCCAGGAAGGGGCTGTCGCGAAGAGCACCAGTTCGGAGAACCAAGTCCGGCCTCACTGGGGGAAACTCATATTTGCAGAGGCCCTGCAGCCAGCTGTGCGCTAGTGCATCCGTGCCAAGGGCCCCTCAGTCACGGAAAAAAACAAGGGGCAGTCGGAAGAGTCTAGGGAGGCAAAGAGATCAACCTGTGCATCGCCAAACTCTTCCCTGATCAGCTGAACCGTCCAGTTGCACCTCACTGCAGTACACGAGACCCAGGGGCGGAGTTGGATCCAGATATAAGGGGTGGAGATTGGTAGGTTTAGGGATCAGGGGGTGGAGATGGGTAGGTTTACCCATGAGAGCTCGTCTGCTGCATAGTTCAGCTCTCCCAGAATGTGAATGGCTTGAAGCGACCTCAGATGCTTCTGACTCCATAGGAGGAGATGGCGGGTGAGTTGCGACATGCTACGGGAACATAGATCACCTTGTCAGTTGATGTAGGCTACTGTCGCCGTGTTGTCTGAACGGACTACTACGTGTTGGTCCTTGTTTGAGCCTTTCTCAGTTGACCCGAAGGCCCAAACAGGCGCGGTGCCGGAGCACCATGTCCCCGTGTTCGCAAACCTGGTCTCGAGAGTGAACTAGGATCAGCCAGTCGTCGAAATAGCTCAGGATGCGAACCTCGTGTTGCCAGAGTGGCACAAGGGCTGCCTCAACGACTTTCGTGAAGATGCGAGAGACAGATATAAGCCTATATATTTACTCTTTTGTAATATATTTAAACATTTGTAAAACAGTGATAGATGGGTCTCTTAACCTTTACGCTGAGGAGAAAATCCAATGCAACTTTGAAGGGACCAAGAGAAACATGATTATGTATTTCTACTAGGGGTGTAACAATACGCGTATTCATAATGAACCGTTCGGTACGAGGCTTTTGGTTCGGTTTTCGGTACGCATTTTCAAACAGAATAGTACGGTTTACCATTTTTCCTGCCAACCAAAATTTTGTTATTTCAAATGTAGGCACGTTGCGCGTGGCAAGCACGCTCATAATGTAAGAGACGCCGGCGCGACCACAACATTGCCCAACATCAAATGGCAAACGTAATGCAAGCGGAACGAAACTGCTCGTTATTGTGTGGTTGAAGGCCCGTTTATCAGTTTGGACCAGTGTAGCGCATGATCATGCGACACTGTTACTACACAGAGCTAATAAGAGATCCAGTAAAGAAAGCATATAAAATCATATAAAATAAAATAAAATTAAATTAAATTAAATAAAAATAATAAAATAAACCTTTGTTTATAACTACTACAATATTACATTTAATTTTTTCCAAGGAGCTGTTTTGTTTTATATGCTCCTAAGAAGAGTCTATTATAGCTCTAGAATTGCTCAAAGTAAAAAAAATATCATACTTTATGATGAAGGTTTTAATAAAAAAAAAATAATAAAAAAATTCAATCAAGGAATATTCTCTGGCATTTATTTATTTGCTGTATCAAAAACATACTGAACCGTACCGAACCGAACCGTGACACAAGTGTATCATATCGAACCGAACCGTGAATTTTGTGAACCGTTACACCCCTAATTTCTACTCAGCATGATTTTTAGATGTAACTAAAATAAAATGATCAAATTATTTATTCTTGATGCAGGAAGAAGGAGCAGACAATAAAAATGGACAATAAATGTTTAATACTTGGTGCAGAAAATACAAAAAGAAAGTAAATTGGAAGCAAATAAGACAGATCTCTCTCTTTATTGACTAACAAGATAATAAAGCATCTCAATCAGCCTCTTCTTCAGCTTCCTGAGCAAGAACAGTTAGTTCTTGTAAAAAAACACTTGTACTTTTTTTTTAAACATAGATTATATTAAGCAAAATGATATATGCGATATTGCTCTTTGAGAAGGAACTTTATCTTTGTGTTGATGTGAATCTCACAGTTAAATATAAACTATTTAATGTGACAAATGTTGACAAATGGCAAAACGGTTTCGTTCCAATGAAGTAGCCAAGGCGACATCTATGTATATATCTATACCCGCCCGCGCCGTCAGATCATTTGGACGTGTGCTGTTTTCAAGAGATAACAACGATATAAATACTGTTCGTTTTCTCACACAAACCGCTCGTTTCGTGTCTTAGGCCATCAATGTGTACTTATGATGGGGAATTGTTTCATTTGGACGATGAGGAATTGTTTTAATTTGGACTCTGTGCTTGTGTTTTGAGCCAGTGACCATCGACCTGCATGAAATGACTGACAGACAAGAACGGTTTGACCTAAAAATATAAAAATTGAAACTACTGCGGAAACAAAGACACCTACATCTTGGATGCCCTTGAGGTAAGCTAAAACATATCAAAAATTAATTTCAAAGTGAACTATCGCTTTAAGCCTGTCTACTTTAATTTGATTGGTCATCTCAATATTCTGATGTTGATGAGCGGCGACAGACCGCAGAGCTCAGACGAGAAGATCTTGGAGCTGTGCAATATCCTTGCAGCACTAAAGTAGAGTTAATACTATATTAGAGAATTATTTCACAACCTTTATTATATACACCTCGGAAATATATTGAAGTCTGGACCTCGGTGACTTCATAACTGGCTACAGCCGTGGTTGAGGCTGGTTAAGACAAACTAATAGGAAAGAGAGGCGGCATCGCACTCGAAACTGCTGGAACTGAAGATAAGCTACTTAATGTGAGTTTTTGTATGACTGTGTAGAGTAGATAATTGAGTGAAGCTCTTCCCACATGCAGTGCAGTGATACGGTTTCTCTCCAGTGTGGATCCTCTCGTGTTGTTTCAGATGTCCTGACTGATTGAATGTCTTGTCGCAGTGTGAACACTTGTAAGGTTTCTCTCCAGTGTGGATCCTCTCGTGTGTTTTCAAATCTGCAGCTCTAATAAAAGTCTTCTCACACTCAAAGCACATTTGATTTCTTACACCAGTGTGTATTTTCTGATGTCCTTTTAAACTCTTCAGACGTGAAAAACTCTTTCCACACAAAGAACATGAATGTGGTTTCTCCTGTGAATGAACTGTCATGTGGCTCTTCAGGGCTGAAGCCCTCAAAAATGTTTTACCACATTGATCACATTCATGCAGTTTCTCTCCAGTGTGGATGATCATGTGTTTCTGAAAGTGTCCTTGATGTCTAAAACTCTTCCCACACTGATCACATGTGAATGGTTTCTCTCCAGCGTGGATCCTCATGTGAACCTTCAGATTCAGTTTGCGTGTAAAACTCTTTCCACACTGAGTGCAAGTGAAAGATTTCTGAGATCTTCTTTGATGTTTCTCCACTTCATTCACTTCTTCATTCTCATCCATCGGGCCTGAAATTAAAGTTTAAAAAGTGCTCAGTAAATCAATAAAATAAAATTATGTAGTGAAAAATGTATAAAACCCTCATCTAATAACAGAAAGTATTGAGTTGAGCGATCTTTGTCTTTTTAAAAGAAACTTTTTGCTGAATGGAAAATGGAAAGCCCTGAAAGCAATCATACTATTTAATTTGAAAACAACAACGAAGAACAAGTTAAAAATAAATCAGCCTCTTCTTCAGCTTCAGTTTGTGAAAAACTGTAGAAAACTTGTACTTTCCTTCATAAAAGTGTAAAAAACAACACAAAAATTTACATAAAATTAAACTCATAATAAAGCAAATTGATATAGATTATATTATATGGCAAACTTATATATAAGGGATATTGTTCTTTAGGAATCAGAGTTGAAACTGCTGGTCTTAAAGATTAACTTTATTCACGGTGACAAATTTAGATGATGTTTCTTTGTCCTGTTACTCGTGGCTGGTTAGGACCGGCTAATAGGGAAGAGATGCGGCATCGGAACTGAAGATGATCTACTTACTGTGATTGTATTTTGTGTGACTGTGTAGAGATAATGAACGAGTAAAGCTCTTCCCACATGCAGTGCAGTGATACGGTTTCTCTCCAGTGTGGATCCTCTCGTGTGATTTTAAATGTTCAGCTGTGATAAAAGTCTTCTCACACTTAAAGCACATATGATTTCTTACACCAGTGTGTATTTTCTGATGAACTTTTAAATTCTGCAGATGTGAAAAACTCTTTCCACACAAAGAACATGAATGTGGTTTCTCCTGTGAATGAACTAACATGTGGCTCTTCAGGCCTGACGCCCTCAAAAATGTTTTACCACATTGATCACATTCGTGCAGTTTCTCTTCAGTGTGGATGACCATGTGTTCATGAAGCGTTCCTTGTTTTCTAAAACTCTTCCCACACTGATCACATGTGAACGGTTTCTCTCCAGTGTGGATCCTCATGTGAACATCGAGACTCTGTTTGTGTGTGAAACTCTTTCCACACTGAGTGCAAGTGAAAGATTTCTGAGATCTTCTTTGATGTTTCTCCACTTCATTCACTTCTTCATTCTCATCCATCGAGCCTGAAATTAAAGTTAAAAAAATGCTCAGTAAATCAATCAAAGAGAAAAAATATGTAGTGAAAAAAATATATAAAACCCTCATCTAATAACAGAAAGTATTGAGTTGAGCAATCTTAGTCTTTTTAAAAGACTTCCCACAACAGTTAAAAGTTCCTTGTTCTGACTAACTCTTAAAGCCATCTAACGGTGTAATACTGTAACTTCACTGAAGTCCATATATCAATCACTAACGGACCATTTCTCAATACCAAATACGGCATACTATTTATAAAATAATATTTATTGAACAACAATATTTAAATTAACAGGACAGTATACACTATAATACAGTAGACAATATAATAGCCATAATAAAAGACAATAGGAAACAAACGCAAGCAAACTATTGAGTCCAACATAAAAAAAGCAGCACTAAAGTACATGATTTAGGTTAAATATAGCCTAAATATAAAGTTATGAAACTTTATTTTCCCCTTAACTCAAAGATTGCCCGTTTGATAAACCCTAAATGAATAATCTCTCATGTTTAATGATGTGGCTGTTCTCTGCGGGAACATGAGCGCTGAACGGCCGCTGACGGCCTGGAGATCGCATCTGCGAAAGTGTCTGAACTAATTGTAAGATAGGCCCTATGTTTATATATGAGTCACATATTTGAGGTCTAAATAACTACTTTCTTGCCTAAAAAACTCTCAAAACTAAATTTCATGACACAACAATAGTATTATTATTATTTTTTTAAATGGTGGATTTGCTGACTGTTGCAATATGTTTTATGTTCTCCCGAGAAACTTTGCGTCGGCCTGCAAAATGTTTTGCATTGAAACTTTACGTTTAGGGGGAACGCAAATCATTTTGCAAGCAAACAAAAAGTTTCTAGCCCTTAATCGCTGTTTGGGGTCAAAATGACCCCAATGGACTTTTCCTTCATTTTTTAAAAGTGTTACCTTCATCTCAGGGGCATGAAACTCTGTGACTTTTCCTAAATAATCTATCTAAACATGCACAAAAAAACTGGGCTTGATTTGGTTGTTCTAAAGGTGTGTAAAAAAAAAAGTACCATTTAAGCTGTTTGGGGTCAAAATGACCCCACATTGAAAATGAATGGGAAAATGAAAAAAATGACTTTTTAAAATTTTGTTTGTCAAAAAAATAAAAGTAAATCCATTATAAATCTGAAATTTTTTACAAATAAACCAAGGTCTGGTCCTAGAGCATAAATAAAAAGTAGAACGAACTTTCTATCTCATACACACACACTCATACACACACACAAACACACACATGTATGTGACTGCAACAGAGAGCATTTTTACAGAAATTGGCAAATAAAATAAACAAAACTGGCATAAATCTAAAAAATTTTACATTTAAATAAAGGTCTGGTCCTAGAGCATAAACCCAAAGTGGAACGAACTTTCTATCTCATACACACACACACAAACACACACGTATGTCACTGCAACAGAGAGCATTTTTATAGAAATTGGCAAATAAAATCAACTAAACTGGCATAAATCTGAAAAATGTCACATATGCAACATGGAACAAGCTTGCCACCCACACCCACACCCACACACACATTACAGTCATGTCATAGTGGTGACTTGTAATGTTACTGCAAATGTATGTATAATAATTTGCAAAAGCAAGATAATTCAAAATATATCAGAAAACAACAACAAATTATAACTCTGACAAAACTACATATTTTTTATGTATTTCAAAATGTTTAAATAAATATTCACAAAATATATATCATAAAGTTGTGAGGAGAAGTTTAAGTATCAAGAAAAATGAAGTGAAAATGAATGAGTCTCTATGGCCCTCTATTGGATATATGTGGTCATTGCAATTTCTTTCTTTAATTATAATTTCTAAAGTTTTTCCACAAACCAGCAGATGTCAGTATTCTATCCCTAACACATAGAGCAATGTCCAAAAACTATTTAGATTTAATTAAGATCATCATTTAAGTGATTTTTTCTTTAAAAAATCTTTTTTCATGAGCCAATTTATGGCCTAGTTATGTAATTGTGCAGTAAATAGGTAAAAAACTTCAACATTTCCACAAAAACACAGCATAAATGTATAGTTGAGAAGTAAATAAAAAAAATTATATATAGTTTTCCATTTAAAAAATGTATATTTCCTTATGCAATCGCTCTTTAAAAGTTTGGGGTCAAAATGACCCCAAACATCTTAAGTGTTATCCTTTTTTAACAGCGATTAAGGGCTAGGGGGAACATAAAACATTTTGTATTCAAATGCAAAGTTTCTCATGGGAAAATAAAGGTTTATGTAAGGGAGATGTAAGGGCGGCATCAGGCAGTGGTTCAGGCTTTAGGATTGTCAAATGACTAAAGAAATGTCTCGTCTATTACAACCAACTGGGAAAATATATCAATGCATCTCAAGTCGTAGATCGAATACAATATAGCTATCTATCTAAGATAGCGCTGTAGGCTAGTTTTTAACAGAAGATGGCGCTGTAGGCTAGTTTTTAACAGAAGATGGCGCTGTAGGCTAGTTTTTAACAGAAGATGGCGCTGTAGGCAAGATGTCGCTGTAGTCTAGTTTTTAACAGCAGATGGCGCTGTAGTCTATTTTTTAACAGAAGATGGCGCTGTAGGCTAGTTTTTAACAGAAGATGGTGCTGTAGGCTAGTTTTTAACAGAAGATGGCGCTGTAGGCTAGTTTTTAACAGCAGATGGCGCTGTAAGCTATCTTTTAACAGCAGATGGCGCTGTAGGCTAGTTTTTAACAGCAGATGGCGCTGTAGGCTAGTTTTTAACAGCAGATGGCGCTGTAAGCTAGGTTTTAAAAGCAGATGGCACTGTAGGCTAGTTTTTAACAGAAGATGGCGCTGTAGGCTATTTTTTAACAGAAGATGGTGCTGTAGGCTAGCTTTTAATAGAAGATGGCGCTGTAGGCTAGCTTTTAACAGCATGCTTAAATGCTCACGAAGAAGAGCGCTCGTGCGTTCGTCTGAGTCTGAGAATGTACTCGCTCCTCAGAATGCTTTTATGACCCAAGATTAATGTAAACGGCCCACTGCAAACACCCTTGTAATTCACTTCAACCCTTTCGAAGTTTATGAATGATTATTTTATAGAAGGTTCAAGCGTTGTGTGTTTGAGCCATGGAAGCAAGCAGAGTACGGCTGTTTCTAAAGCACGCAGTGACATCGGCTGTTAAAAACTAAGCTTAGAATCGATTCGAGAGAGAATCGCGATGCATTCGGAAAATCTCAGAATCGATCAGGAATCATTTCTCGATTCACGATGCATTGATTTATTGTCCCAGCCCTAGTAGTTAGAATAGCAAAACACTGGAGTAAACGCCTCTAAAACGCTTTGAGCTTGTCCACTTTTGACCACTTCTAGAGGTAGTCGGAAACGCATTAATCGGGATTGCTTTCGTAGTGTAGACGCTCATGTGGTCGAGTGTGTTCAAACAGCAACAAAAGACCTTCTAATCTCCGTCTACTGATCTAATGCTAAACATTATGAGAAGCGCGCTAGCCAGATGAAATTTAAACTTTGCTGGCTGAAGACCCAAGTTTGATTTGAAGATGAAAAACGTTGTGTTTGACGTGGATTTGCAGCTATCAGAGCAGAAACCAAAGCGGTATTCTGTTAATCTCCAGTCGCGTTCACATGCTAATTGTGTGAGCTTATTTCGTCTATTAGATTGAAAGAATTGAGAAAGCCCATACATTTGCCGGCCCACAGTCCCTCCCCTTGAAGAACTCAGGACAGAAGTGGTTGAAAGTAGACAAAAGATTAAAACACCAGGTGTAAATGGGAATGTGTCTCCCTCGTCTACTTCTAATCCAATCAATCAAAATGCAACTTAAAGTCCCCATGAAATCAAAATTCCCTATTTACTTTGTTAGCGCATATTACTAGTCTTGTGGTGAACAATTAATCTGTGCAAGTAAATATAATTTCATTTTTTTTTTACCATGGTAATCTTTAATCAAAATCTGAAAAGTTACTTCCGGGTCTGGAATGGCGTCTTTTTCTGATGACGTAGGTTTGACGGCTTGGTTTGAAAACGCTTAACCACTCCCCTCAAACCGTTAGTCTGCTATGAGCAGAGATGGAGAGGAGGAGCGCTAGAGTAAAACCCTGCCCTCTGTTCAATATTCCGTTTCACTTGGAAATACGTCACAACACTGGAGAAAAGTCGTTTGCAACTTCCGGTTCACGGGGACTTTAACACCATCTGTAAACAGAGCTTTACAATCTTCTTTAATCCTTTTGAACATGTGATTGAAACCAAATGTGAGACATTTAAACTGACCAATCAGCAGATTACAGCTTTCCCACATCGTACTGAAGGTGTGACATTTAGCAAACCTCAGATGTACACACACATCTTGGCCGACAGACCTTTATCACTATCAGCACTTCTTTACGGATCACTAATGGCCCTTGTGGTAAGAAAGAGGGGGTTGGAGCAGGAAAGCAAACGTCTTTGTTCATTTATAAGGCTCTGAATAAATCACATTTTTGTAGTGAGAACTATTAAATATTTGATAAATTATGCAACTACCTAAAATATTAACATTTTAAAAATACGCAATAATGCTATAATTTTAACACTCCCTGTTTTTACACAAACTAAACCACGTGTAGCAAAGTCTATTTATTTGATCATTGTTTTTAAATGTTGGTGTTTTAGCAAGATAATAACAATATTTTGGAATGAGCAAAAACTGTATTAAGACATATCCATCATTTTGGTAACATGGTTGCAGTAATTGTGAACCAGATGTAAAATAAACAGAAAAAAATGCTCAGATAATACATATATTGACTCACAGATAACAAACATCTTTGTTTAAAAAATGTTTTTGCACCTGGTTCATATTATTTGCTGCTTTAATTATAATTCATAACTAGATTTTTCCTACTATAACAGAGCTAAATCTGATGAACTGCTTTATAACCTTAATGTTCTTCGGCCTCACTAATGAAGAATCAGGAATAAACACCAACCTCTTTGTTCTTCAGTGTGTTTCATTCTGCAGTGTTCTGGATCTCTCATGTTCTCACTGTCCTTCAATAAACTCTGTCTTTGCAGATTTCAGCTCTTCCTGATGGTTTGATGCTCGTCTTCACTTGTAGCTCATGGGAATATTCCAGCATTTATTGGTGAATTGCAGTGGGAGGAGCTTCACTGAAGGAGGAGGAGCTTCACTGCAGGAGGAGGAGCTTCACTGCAGGAGGAGGAGCAGATCTGACAAAATCAAGAAGAAATCACTTACTGAGTTTATGTTTTTATTCTAATTTACACATTTTAATTATTCATGGTCACATATCTATCTAGAGAAGTATACATATCGGTTATATTGGCTAAGAATTTGATAAAATATTAAGGAGTACAACAATTAACAGACTCTAAATATATGAAAGAATAAAGATGAAAGAATAAAACTTAGAAAAATAAATTTACAGATTTGCAAGAAACAAATAAAGCAACAATTGAGTTTCACTTATTTGTTTTTGTTTATCATATTTTATATGAAACGTGTTTAAATCCAGATTATTGACATAAACAATGTTATGAAACTTACCTATATCTTTCAGATGTCACAATAGCTGATCGTGTCGTTTGCTCAAATCTGTTGACAATAAAATGAGCTTAATGTGTGAATTTACAGATCTGAAGACATCAGCATAATGAATGAGGAGAAAACAGGATCTATTGACATGAAATAAAGAGGCTTTTCAGCTGCTCTGATAATAGTGATGAGCCATAGACTATCAATACTCATTCAACAAGCCATTCAGGATCAGCAGATCATCTCACTTTATTATAAGAATTTGCTGCTAGAAACAGATTGTTTGAGTCAGAATATCTGCTGAAAGACTATTAAAATGCTTTAATTTTAATTTCTCAAATGACACAGAAAACATAGTAATAATATAAAGACAGACACTATGACACCCATCTTTATCAACCATTGTAATTTGTCTATATGAATCTAAATATAGTTTGATTTCCTAATAACAACAAAGTAGTTCGCTAACATCTTACCGTTTTGTATGTGAAGAGAAACCAAATCATGAAGACTGTATTTTAGTGAGCAGACACACGAACCGCGCAATGTTTTACTCTTCAGTTAATTCTTAGCAGTGTTCTTGTGAGTAATTCTCAGAGGCTTGATAAATACGGGCCCAGACCTTTATCACTATCAGCACTTCTACCTTTACCCAGGGCTCGACATTAACGCTTGTCCGGGACAAGTAGATCTTTTGAAGGGACAAGTAAAAGAGAATTTTACTTGCCCGACCTGACAAGTAGCCTGATTAAAACGTCAATGACAACAACAACAAAACTAACTAAGGAATCTCTAAACGAGAGAATTCTGATTTTATTACATTTATAGTAAGTTGTGATCGATAGTGATCGGATAATAAATGTAATACTGACGGTAACAATGTTGTGCTGTTGTGGAGAAAATGTGGAGTTTTTATATTTTTAACATACACTGTAAACCCAGATTTTGATTCAACTCAAAGAGATTGAGTTCATATTACTTAAATGTGTCTAATTTATTGACATTACTTGTTAATTCTGATTAAGCTGAACTTTTTCTTGTCCTTTCTTATTGTAATTTAGTTTTTAAGTCCAATCAGTAGTTTCTACTCAAACAAACTGAGTTTGTATTTAAACATGAGTGTTTAAACACTTAAACATGTGTAATTTCTTTACATTAATTATGAATTCTGAGTAAACTGTACTTTTTAATGGCCTATCTTATTGTAATTATGTGTTTGAGCTCAAACAACTTAATATCACCAAGTTTTGCCTGTCCAACGGTAAGTTCAGAGGGTCAAAAACAAAATACGAAATTGCAAATTATTTTCCAGATGGAGTCACGGGTAAGTTCGTGATTTCTGGACATTATTGTTGTGTCCACTGTAACCCTTTACTGTAAATTTACAGTGAATTTCCTACAGAATTGTACTGTATTTCCATAATATATAATGTGTTGATGAGTTGTTGTTCGAGACAAATTTTATTTAATTTCTGGAAGCTGGGATAAATAGGCAAGCAACGTTACTGCATTCAAATATCAAATACTGACATTAATGAATACATGAAAAGAACATTTCAGTAATCACACTGGTAACTTCTATAACAAAGTAAAATCTCCAGAGAAGTCATTCAACTCATTTGATATAGAAGGAAAAGTATTGATTAATACCTTGATTATAGTCACTCATTACATATACATTGAAGCAGCAGTGGATTCCAATCCACCCCCTTCACCACTGATACTCTGATGGGACCTGATGAGGGGATGATATTGTTAATGAGCTGGGTGATGAGTAGACAAAAGTTGTAGAATAAAACTTTAAATCTGGCAACCCCACTTCCAAAAGTTTAGTTAGTTGACAGTGCGCATGTAAACAGACACATTGAGTTGATGTAGTCTAACCAGGGCAGAAAAAATATCAGTTATTGATCACAACATCCAACATTGCATTTTTTTTTCATGTTGGTCAGTTTTATCCAAACAAATTAGTCGTTAAAACCGATATCTGGTTTTTATTTACACATCTTTTGTGCTGTCTCTCTCTGTCAAAATATATAAACTCAGTCCATAATATTTCATTGTTTTTTTTTTTTTTTTTTTACGCTTTCTTGACATCAATCCTGAACGTGGATCAAAAACAAAGAAAGGACAAGTAACTTCAAAGAAAACTGGCCAAGTTGTGCAAATAAAAGAACACCACTGTAAGCCTACAGGTTTCCTCACTTCTGCGAAAACTTACAGACTTTGAATGGGATTTCGTTTGCACTTTTATGGACTTCAAAACAGAAACAGCAATTCACTGCCATTATAAAGCTGGGAAGAGCCAGGACATTTTTTTAATAGAACTCCAATTGTATTCGTCTGAAAGAAGAATGTCATATAGACCTAGGATGTAAATCATGTGCTAATTAAAATTTGTGGGTAAAAATTCAGCCAACATGTTCACAGAAGGCAATTTTCTGATCTTTGCTTTTAACCAAAATAAATGTTTTAAAACCCAGAAAATGTTGTTTTCTTTTTCCTAGTGTGGCTACTCTTATGAAACCTTAACGTATAATATTTTAATTATGTAATTATAAAAGCAGCATTCCCTGTAAAATACAATTTATTGCTGTAGACAAGTTTAATATTGTAAAAGTATGTGGTATATACTGTATTTGGTAATTACAGTGGAGTACTGTAAATGCTTTTTACTGTACTAGTGCTGTAAAAATACAGTATGTGAGGAAACTACACACTAGAAGCCTATTAGGCCATGGCTTTGTTTCTTTTGTTGCTAAAAAAAAGACATGTTCAATAAAAATAAAATTGGATTAGTGTAATGTTGCAGTATGTGTGTATTTTACATGGCTCTATTGATTGGAAGATATTTTGAGTTTCAGGAACTAAAAGTTAAGTTGGGTCCGTTAGAATATACAATTTAGTTGAATTGGTAATGGAGTAATGCTTACTTAACAAGCTGAGTTAAATAAATGGGTGGGGAATGATTGTTTAAACTAAGTATCTTCAGTTACTGTAACTCGGTTATAAGTACATTCAACTTAAATGTTCTATTGCATTCCATTATGGGCTTAAGTACATTGAACGTAGTCCACTTATTCAACTAATGGCAACGAGTTACCTTTTTTTTTTTTAAGTAGATTCTACTTATCCGGGTTTACAGTGTATATACAGTTAAGCAACCTCACACGCCGAGTGCTGTTTCCCGAATACCATCACGATTGAAAATGTGACATTGATTTCATACAACAGTTCAATAAACAGTTAAAATTAAGTCACTTAGTGGAACCATTCCCCTTGTGTCGTGGAAATTCTTTCTCAACTTTAAATAATAATTGGAAGACAGTAGGACATCTCAAAGGTTAATAAAGATCTTTATTTCTTGCAAGAAATTGACATTCACATACAGAACGCATCTGGTATGAGAAGGCAAAGGGCTAGTCCCCTTCCAGAGGTTATATACCCCTCATACATCCTGGTTAGGCTTCATCATTCGTTTACCTTAAAAGGCAATATCTTTCGTTTGAGATCTCTGGTCTAACATACAAGTTCCTGTTTTCAGCTGCTGCTCAAAATTCACACCTTTTGTCTATCTTTATTTTGATCTGAGCTGCGCACATATTTTCACACTTGAAGTCCAACAATAGGTCACTTGAGTACTCTTAGTCTCTTTGCTACTAAGTCTCCTATAACTCAAAACATTTTGTCCCTGCAAGCTTGTCTTAACTTATGCCTTAGCTTATATGAATATATTTCTTTAAATGCTTATGAGTAAAAATAAAGTGAAAGATGTTAATACAAGCTGTACACTTCTAAAAGTAAAAACACATCTAAGAGTAAAAGAACACATCTAAATGTAAAATTTCTATCACACTTGGCAACAACTTCTCCCTTCTTATAACACCAGTTACATCCATGTTCCCCATTAAATTGTTTTATATATTGGACAGTGCAGTGAGCAACACACAGACAAGATTAAACACACAAACATTCAAGCTTTGTGCATTACTGTTAGACATTCCTGCTCCAGCTGAATGCATTTATCGACAAATGGCTGCATAAAATAATTCATTTTGGGCTTAGAAGCACCAAACCACTAACCAGCCAGCAACACATCTGCTTCTCATGTCTGGGGGAAGCCCGTCGATTATGATTTGGATTGGCCAAATGTGGAAGGGAGACGCTTTAAAAATGGGGATACCAACAACATTCCAAGTAAGTGAAAGGTTCAACTGGTCTGGATCATTTAGGGGATCTACAGCTTTATACAAGACACCATCAAATACATCTTGAACAGCTTTTGGCCCTGGTCCATTTGTTATCCAACGCTGATCTAAATGTTGAATCTAACATCTTTTCTTCCAATTGTTTTCTAATTGATACTTTCATAAAAATGTCACCTGATTTCATATCCCCGGGTTCAGACCCACATGAGGCACAGCTGGGATTTCATTTCCGAAGTAATGATGACATTCAGGGCAGATTTACATAATCTCAAAAGAGTTGCAATCAGATTTTAAGAAAAGTATATAGGCTACTGCCTTGGCTTTTGGCTTGCTTATATTCAACAATATTATTGATCTGCCTTACTTAAGGTGGACGATGACGCAACTTTCTTCTAGAAACAAACTTTATTGTATTATTTTCATGTTAACACTGTGAAGCTGCTTTGATACAATCTGTATTGTAAAAAAAACGCTATATAAATAAAGGTGACTTGACTACTGGGTACTCCATTGGTTCCTTCTGGACAATGTAGATTAATTAGGTCTAATAAAACACTAAGGGCAGATTTTGTTGTTGTGGTGTGACTAAGACCATAACATAAAATTGATAATAGGGATTCTTCATGACTAATCTTAGCACTGGGGTAGATCTTCTCTTTCACTGCAATCTTCCTCAGTTTAAAGGAAGAAAAAAAGGCATTACCAATAATTTATAACTTGCAGCAAATCTTTTAATTCTCTCTCTACAACATTTCTGAAGACCCAAGTTTGATTTGAAGACAAAAAACGTAGTATGTAACCCTCGTTCCCTGAGGAGGGAAACGGCAACGTTACATCAGTGAATGAAGAAATGGAGATTTCGCTTAGAAGCCTATTACCTTTGAGTTCTACAAAACGAGCCAATGGCAAGGGAAATGCCATGGGTCTGCAGAATTTGCATAGTGAAACTCCGCCCCACTGCGTAGGTATAAAAGGACACTGAACTCTCGGCCGTTCCAGTGGTACAGCGGTTGTGGCAGAAGGATGTAACGTCTCAGTTCCCTCCTTAGGGAACGAGAATTATATATGTAACCAAGACGTTCCCTTTTGTTCAGTCACTGCGAGTTTCGTCAGTGAATGAAGAAATGGGGGTCCCAATTTAATCACGCCACGGCGGCTGTCTTACAGTGCCCTGCGCAAGACTGAGCTCCCTGTCGTGAGGCTAGCACGGACGAAGGGCTAGGCTTAATGCAGGAAAACCAAGGTACACTGGGTGGCATATCCCCGGTGGATGATGTAACACAGCGCCTACCCGTAGGGAGGACTTAAAATACACATATGACCCGAGAGTGGGATGCATATGGAAACCTCAGAGGTATACAGCCCGCATGGTGGAATGTTTCAACCTCGAGTCAAGGGAAAGACACGTCCTCCGTAAGAGACTTACCGTGGAAATACACATGTGGGGGTTGCCCAACGGGGGAACCATGCACATGAAGGCACCTAGCCAATCACAAGTGCTGACCGAGCGGGCATGAGAGGACACTAGCTCTACCCGGAGATTATAGAATCTTGCAAAAGTGTTGGGTGTCACTCAGCCTGCAGCTCTGCAGATGTCTGTTAGCGAGGCGCCATGTGCTAGAGCCCAGGAGGAAACCACACTCCTAGAGGAGAGTGCCTTAACCCATAGGGGGCATGGATGACCCTGTGTCTGGTAAGCCAATAAAATGGCGTCCACTATCCAGTGAGACAACCTTTGCTTGGAGAGAGCCTTTCCCTTCAGCTTCCCAGCATAACAGACAAAGAGCTGGTCTGAGGTCCTGAAACACTGCGTTCTGTCTACGTAAGCACGGAGGGCACGCCGTACTGGACAGAGCAGTGCCAAGGCTGGGTCTGCCTCCTCCAAGGGCAGCGCTTGCAGGTTCACCACCTGATCCCTGAAAGGAGTGGTAGGAACCTTAGGCATGTATCCAGGCCGGGGTCTCAAGATAACGTGAGAGTTATCCGGCCGAATTCCAGGCACGCTTTGTCAACTGAAAATGCCTGCAGGTCCCCTGCCTTCTTGATGGAGGCCAAAGCGACCAAGAGCGCTGTCTTCATAGACAGGAACTTAAGCTCCACTGATCGCAATGGCTCAAAGGGAGCACTCTGCAGGGCTGATAAGACCACTGCGAGGTCTCAAGAGGGTATAAGAGGAGAGCGAGGAGGATTTAGTCTTCTGGTCCCCCTCAGGAAGTCTTACTGGAAAGCGTCGTTGCACCAACACACTGGAGAGCCGACTGTCTCGTAGTGGCAGAGTTGCGCTACGCAAATTTCGCAGAGCCATGGCCTTTCCCTTGCCAGTTGCTTGTTTTTCTAGAACTCGAAGGTGATAGGCTTCTAAGTGATACCCCCATCACGTCATTCACTGACTTAACTCGCTGTGACTGAACGAAAGGGAACTCTGTGTTTGACGTGGACTTGCAGCTTTAAGAGCAGATCTGTATGTTTTTCTCCAGTTGCATTCACATACAAATTGTGTGAGCTTATTTCATCCAATAGATAAAAGAATTGAGAAATCCCATATATTAACTGGCCCAGAGACACTCCCTCGAAGACATCTGGACAGAAGTGGTTGAAAGTAGACAAAAGAGACAGATTAAAACACCAGGAGTAAACGTGAATGGGCCCTTGGTATACTTGTGATCCAATTGACCAAAATGCTTCTTAACACCAGTTGTAAACAAAGCCGGTCTAAACCAGCACTATAGGAACTATCCGTGACGTTAGTGTTCGCTGATTGGCCGAACGCACGTGAAACACCAGCATCCGCCATTTAAAAAAAAATGGCTGTGTAAACACACAGATTAGAGCCTATATATTTACTCTTGAAACTAACTCTACAAACATGGAAAACAGTGATAGATGGGCCTCTTAACCTTTACGAAAAGAGAAACCTCTTTCCAAGGAGAAAATCCAACGCAACTTTGAAGGGACCAAGAGAAACATAATTATGTATTTCTACTCAGCATGACTTTTAGATGTAAAATTATTTATTCTTGATGCAAGAAGAAGGAGCAGACAATAAAAATGGACAATAAATGTTTAATACTTGGTGCAGAAAATACAAAAAGAAAGTAAAACTGGAAGCAAATAAGACAGATCTCTCTCTTTATTGACTAACAAGATAGCAAAGCATCTCAATCAGCCTCTTCTTCAGCTTCCTGAGCAAGAACAGTTAGTAAAAAATGTTTAAAAAAAAACACTTGTATTTTTAAACATATAGATTATATTAAGCAAAATTATATATGCGATATTGCTCTTTGGGAAAGTGTTCAAAGTGAACTCAAACTTCATCTTTGAGTTGATGTGAATCTCACAATTAAAACTGCTGTTCTTAAAGATAAACTATTTAATGTGACACATTGACAATGTTTCTTTTATACTGTCGATGGTTGTGGCCAGGGCTGTAGAGTTCTAGAATCGCCGGTGTCCCAGATATGAGGTAGTTCAGGGGGTTCGGGGTCATGCTCCCCTGAGAAAATACATATGTGCATTTCAAGACATATGAAGGCTAAAATCTCCATCACTCTTTCTTTTTCTCGCAGTCTCCCTACTATGGTCTGTCTCTTCCCCTCCTGAAGCTGAGCTTTCTCTGATATTCTTTTGTCAGTGAAGAAAGTTAACATAGGGTCAACTGATATTTATATACCGTAAAACTTCAAATAATAGCCCGGGCTTTTATGTTCCCAAATCGCCGAACTGCACCGGCTTGTATTTGAGACAGGCGTCTATATGAGACAGGCCTTTAATTTAGTGTGTGTTGAGACTTCACCCTGTGCTGCAATATACATTTAGTTTTACATTCATTTACAGAAATCAGCTGGTTGAATGGAAACTGCTGATGTTATCGGATTTTCAGGTGATATTCTAAAATCATTCAGTAAACGGACGCTCTGAGGTAAATTGAATTCTGACTGCAGACTTAGCAACGATTGTATTTGTACAGTACAATCATATAGTACAGACATGATCTTAATTCCATAATGTCCTTAAACATAACTATATTGCTGGCCATAAAATGACAAAGTGCGCGTCCGGTGTGCGATACCTCGAGTGGTCATGAACGCGACGCGGCGCTTGTGTGCGATACCTCGGGTTGTCATGGACACGACGCGGCGCTTCTCGTCCGGTGCGATACCTCGGGTTGTCATGGACACGACGCGGCGCTTCTCGTCCGGTGTGTGATACCTCGAGTTGTCATGGACGCGACGCGGCGCTTCTAGTCCGGTGTGTGATACCTCGAGTTGTCATGGACGCGACGCGGCGCTTCTAGTCCGGTGTACCTCGAGTTGTCATAGACGCGACGCGGCGCTAACTCTCTCTGCCTGCCTTGCTTGCGCTTACAGCTCCCGCCCAGATGCGCAGGGCTCTCTTGCGTGCGCAATCTGCACCATAGAACTGGCTTAAACCAACGATCTGACGGGTTTTAGAAGATTAAATACAACCCGAAACTAAAAAACAGACCGGGCCTCTATTAGAGACCGGCCTTTATTTATCCAAACCTGTATCCACACCGGGCGTGTAAAAGAGACAGGCGTCTATTTGGGACTCGGCTATTATTTGAAGTTTTACAGTACATCAGTTTTTCTGATTATTTTTGTCGGTTGTTTAACATTTCTATCCTAAAATAGCTGTCAAATATGAATGTTTAGTTTAGCTATATTTGATCTCACACTTCATGACCGTTAACTGAAGCGCTAGAACATGCGCTCAGCAGCTTCTGTGAACATAAAGCCCGTCTACTTTAATTTGATTGGTCATCTCAATATTCTGATGTTGATGAGCGGCGACAGACCGCAGAGCTCAGACGAGAAGATCTTGGAGCTGTGCAATATCCTTGCAGCACTAAAGTAGAGTTAATACTATATTAGGCAATTATTTCACAACCTTTATTATATACACCTCAGAAATATACTGAAGTCTGGACCTCTGTGACTTCATAACTGGCTACAGCCGTGGTTGTGGCTGGTTAGACAAACTAATAAGAAAGAGAGGTGGCATTGCACTTGAAAGTGCTGGAACTGAAGATAAGCTACTTAATGTGAGTTTTTGTATGACTGTGTAGAGCAGATGATTGGCTGAAGCTCTTCCCACATGCAGTGCAGTGATACGGTTTCTCTCCAGTGTGGATCCTCTCGTGTGTTTTCAGGGTTCCTGAATGATTGAATGTCTTGTCGCAGTGTGAACACTTGTAAGGTTTCTCTCCAGTGTGAATTCTCTGGTGCCGTTTCAAATCTTCAGCTGTAGTAAAAGTCTTCTCACACTCAAAGCACATGTGATTTCTTACACCAGTGTGTATTTTCTGATGTGCTTTTAAATTCTGCGGACGTGAAAAACTCTTTCCACACAAAGAACATGAATGTGGTTTCTCCTGTGAATGAACTGACATGTGGCTCTTCAGGTTTGAAGCCCTCAAAAATGTTTTGCCACATTGATCACATTCATGCAGTTTCTCTCCAGTGTGGATGAGCATGTGTCTCTGAAGGTGTCCTTGACGTCTAAAACTCTTTCCACACTGAGTGCAAGTGAAAGATTTCTGAGATCTTCTTTGATGTTTCTCCACTTCATTCACTTCTTCATTCTCATCCATCGGGCCTGAAATTAAAGTAAAAAAAAAGCTCAGTAAATCAATAAAAGAAAAATTATGTTGTACAAAAAAAAATCGACCACAAGTGGACGTGCTAAACACTGGTGTAAACAGGGTCTAAAACAATTTGAGCTTGTCCACTTTTGACCACTTCCAGAGGTAGACGCTCATGTGGTCGAGTGTGTTCAAACAGACACAAATGCGTAAACATTATGGGAAGCGCTGTAGCCAGACGGCATTTAAACTTTGTTGGCTGAAGACCCAAGTTTGGTTTGAAGAAGGAAAACTCTGTGTTTGACGTGGACTTGCAGCTTTAAGAGCAGAAACAAAACTCTGCGTCTATTTTTCTGTCCATCTCTGGTCATGCTCACATGCAAATTGCATGAGCTTATTTCACCCATTATATTGAAAGCTCGTACATTTACCTGCCCATAGACCGTCCCCTCAAAGAAACAGAACAAAAGTGGACAATAGAGATGGATTTGAAGCACCAGGTGTAAACGGGATTGGGCCCTTGTATACTTGTGATCCAACTGACCAAAACGCATCTTAACACCAGCTGTAGACAAAGCCTCACAATCTTCTTTAATCCTTTTGAACATGTGATTGAAACCAAATGTGAGACATTTAAACTGACCAATCAGCAGATTACAGCTTTCCCACATCGTACTGAAGGTGTGACATTTAGCAAACCTCAGATGTACACACACATCTTGGCCGACAGACCTTTATCACTATCAGCACTTCTTTACGGATCACTAATGGCCCTTGTGGTAAGAAAGAGGGGGTTGGAGCAGGAAAGCAAACGTCTTTGTTCATTTGCAACCCTAAAGAACGCAAACACAATGAAATATAGTTTTTCCATCACCATGTCCCTTTAGGGGCTCTGAATAAATCACATTTTTGAAGTGAGAACTATTAAATATTTGATAAACTATGCAACTACCTAAAATATTAACATTTAAAAAATACGCAATAATGCTATAATTTTAACACTCGTTGTTTTTACACAAACTAAACCACGTGTAGCAAAGTCTATTTATTTGATAATTGTTTTTAAATGTTGGTGTTTTAGCAAGATAATAACAATATTTTGGAATGAGCAAAAACTGTATTAAGACATATCCATAATTTTGGTAACATGGTTGCAGTAATTGTGAACCAGATGTAAAATGCTCAGATAATACTTATATTGACTTAAAGATAACAAACATCCTTGTTTAAAATAAAATAGCACCCGGTTCATATTATTTGCTGCTTTAATTCTAATTCACAACTAGATTTGTCCTACTATAACAGAGCTAAATCTGAAGAACTGCTTTATAACCTTAATGTTCTTCAGCCTCACTAATGAAGAATCAGGAATAAACACCAACCTCTTTGTTCTTCAGTGTGTTTCATTCTGCAGTGTTCTGGATCTCTCATGTTCTCACTGTCCTTCAATAAACTCTGTCTTTGCAGATTTCAGCTCTTCCTGATGGTTTGATGCTCGTCTTCACTTGTAGCTGATGGGAATATTCCAGCATTTATTGGTGAATTGCAGTGGGAGGAGCTTCGCTGAAGGAGGAGGAGCTTCACTGAAGGAGGAGGAGCAGATCTGACAAAATCAAGAAGAAATCACTTATTGAGTTAAAAAAAATAGCCCACCCACTTTAAAGGGACATTTCTCCCATCTAGTGGTGATATTGTATTTTGCATAAAAAAAAAATTGTGCTCTCCAGCGCCTCGCTTTTTCAAATGCGTGTTGCATCTACGGTAGCCGTTATGTACCAAAAAGCTATGATAGGATGTTCTAATAGCACTTCGAGTTTTCCTTCGGGTGAACAGGTTTGTTATTTCAAACAAACTGCAGCTTGACACAACAAACAAACGAATGTTACAGAATGAATTGTACAAACAAGCAATGAAAAAAAGCTTGTAATTAAGAATGTAACATTGACTTGCCTGTAGAGAAGAAAGCAGTCAACTTCAGCGTCTCTTTTGAAAGCTTTCTCCTGCATTAGCTCTTTGCACCTGGAAAAAGCTATCCCTACATTAACCCTTGTTTTTGTAATCTCCGGTCACGTTTCCTTTTACGGCCTATTTGTCACGTGACGCTGGCTCTGAACGAAAATGCGTTGTGGAAACGTGTTGGCCTAGTACTTTTTGTCCCTCTCTGCTATTATAGTTTTTCAAGATGGCGGAACTACATGGAAGCCTCCGTGGACCATAGACAGTATATAAACTGGACACAGCGACCCCATAGGTTTCAATGGAGAAAAGTGAAGCAAATTAGAAGCACTCACTTCCTGATGGCTGAGCGTACTGCGCAGACTCAAACTGAGCTTGACGACGTGGATGTGACGTGAGCAGCCTGTCTGACAGGCTTGTTAGCCAATGGCGGCTCCCGGGGGTGGTACGGAATTCGAGCGCTGGATTGACCCCCTGCCGTGGACCTACCCGTCCCATGTATATAAAGATAATAAATTCTTCGTTTACAAGGATAAGTCAGATAATTAGCAGAGGTATTTGTACACCATTGAGGACATATTTATGAATAAAAATATTCATTTTAGATAATAAAATACCTAAAAAGTAACACATTGTCCCTTTAAGTATTTATGGTCACATTATAAAAAAAATTAAGAATAAAAAAAAAAAGATTAAAACATAAAAATATATTTACAGATTTGCAAGAAAGAAATGGCGCACCAATACAGTTAAACTCAACTTGTTTTTGTTTATTGTGTTGCATATGAAACATGGTTTTTCACAGATTATTGAAATAAAAGCCATTATAAAACTTACCTATATCTTGTAGATGTCACAATAGCTGATCGTGTCGTTTCCTCAAATCTGTTGACAATAAAATGAGCTTAATGTGTGAATTTACAGATCTGAAGACATCAGCATAATGAATGAGGAGAAAACAGGATCTATTGACATGAAATAAAGAGGCTTTTCAGCTGCTCTGATAATAGTGATGAGCCATAGACTATCAATACTCATTCAACAAGAATGTAGAGTACAAGAATGATACAGTAAAATATAACAACAGTAATATAAATGTAAATATAAAGACAGCCGCTGATGACATTATCAACCCTTGTAATTTGTCCACATGAATCCGATTCCCTAATAACTTCATAACAACAAAGTAGTTCGCTAACATCTTACCGTTTTGTATGTGAAAAGAAACGATGAAAACCTTTCTGAAAAGACCCCGTAATATGTTGCGTAAACTTTATAGTGCAGTTACGAGATTTAACGTGTGAACTGTTTACCTCAAAAGACTCAGGAGACGCGCAACGGTGAAAGTGGTGAGGTCATCACCGCGAGACGAAATTGTATTTTTTTTTTTTTTTTTATATATGTATCAGATAACAAGCAGATACAAAGTATATAACAAATAGAACTTCTACAGGAATTAAATTATATCAAGTATATGTAAAGCTTCACACACACACACACACACACACACATATATATGGGCCATTCTACAGAATTGGTGCAAAGTCAGAGTTGGAAACATCTTGAATTTTTTTTGTTTTTTCCCACAAATTTTGCATGTATGCAAATTGTATAATATCCAAGGTACGCTTTTCTAGTAATTGTGCAGTTAATTCTCATATTGTATTTTCAGAAAATGCTGGAATATTTTCCTTCTCCCCAAATTTGTCACTACCGAAACACAATATTAAATAATTTATTAAGAAGGCTTATAATGACCTATTAAGATTTTGTTTACATCTACCTTATAAATATATATTTTTTCTATTTTTAAAAAATATTTTTACTGGTGAAATCAATAAAGATTATAATTTTAATAATATTTTAAGTGTGATTTATGAGATTTGTTGTATTTTGAACCCAATCTTTCTTTGTAGAAGGCATAAAGTTTATCGTACTGATTTCAAAGTTAAGGATTCATTAGTTTGAATATGCATTGAACCAAACACTATCATAACATCTTAGTTGATAATTCAATATACTTTATTTTTGACAAAACATCCCATGTTACGGTAGTGACTGCACATTTTTGGTAGTGACAGTAATGTTTTGGTAGTGACCACAATAATTAGTTTGCCATGGCTGAATCAGACTGTCCACATTTTATGTTAATATAAATAAATAACTATGATCCACATATGCAGTCAGTACATATAGCAGACACACATCTGACAGTAAATATCTTATAAGAACACCTAGAGCTATTCTATACTTTGGGTCTTGAGGTGCAAGTGAGAAGAGGTATGCTCCTAGATTTTTCTTCCCAAAAAAACAACAACTTACAATGTAGACTCAGAACCACTTTGTTTTATTTGCACATTTTCAACATTTTGTTTATGAGTCATTCAGATAAATCTCCAGAACCACTGAACTGTGTGTGTGTGTGTGTGTGTGTGTGTGTGTGTGTACATAAAACATTAATTTCAGAATAATTTTCCTCATTCAGATAAATCTCCAGAACCACTGAACTGTGTGTGTGTGTGTGTGTGTGTGTGTGTGTGTGTGTGTGTGTGTGTGTGTGTGTGTGTGTGTACTGGTGTCTGATCACCCTCACTGGAAGTGCTAGGTGGTGTGGAAGCCCTGCAAAATGTCTCCACCTCTTTTTGTCTTTTCACCATCATCCTGTGTCTTTTCCTCCATGCTTTTCTGACATCTCTTTGCTCCCTGTCAGGTAATTCACTGATACTCTTCAACTTTCCTTCTTCCCTTCGTTTCTTATTTCTTTCTCTTTCTTTCCTTAAGTATTCCTCGTACTTCACTGGGTCTTCCCTCAACCTTTGTTTGTATTCTCTCTGTCTCTCTGTTGTAGTTTTTCTATTTTTTTTAGGCATGTTGGTGTTTTATGTCATTCTCCCTGTCAAGTTAATCATATAAATTAACATTACTGACAACAACCTTACACCTAAGCTAGTATCATGGACTGCAACCTTAAGTAATTGTAACCTCATTACATTACAGAATTTTAACAGAATATTGCATACTAAAACACTACTAAAACATACTACAGTAGTAATTATTTGCATAACTGTACTAAAATGTAGTTTATTCCTCCAAATAAAGGATTATGTGTTCCCTTTTGTCACTACCAAAACAATAATGTCACAACCGAAACTTCAAGACATGTTACGGTTGTGACTGTTTTGGTAGTGACAATTTTAGATACTTTTGAGCCTAGCTCGAAGATGCTAATCAGCACATGGTTAGCAATCACTGGTCAGAACAGTTGAACACATATAACAACTAAATTTTATGGAATAACATCCAAAAAAAAATTCTCAATAGCAGAAAAAATGAGTTTGGTAGTGACATTCCTTAAAGTTACACACAGATTTTTAGACTTTAGAACACATTTACCTCAAAATGATGGGATCAATCTACTCACCATATAGCACATGAGAGAGAGGGACACAGGAATATTTCCTGATCAAAAATGTAGGAGTGTGGTTAAAATCAGTCTCAGCCAATGGACTACAACATTCACTGTTTTGGTAGTGACATGAAAATGCGGGACATGTTTTTTTTGATAAAGTTTCATGATTTAAAAATAAAATATAAAATAAATATTTTTTTTAACTTCATTTTTAAAAAAAAAACAAAAATATATTTTTTAAAACAAGAATGGAAAAATTTGCTAAAAATTTTTCAATATCATTTTCACAAGTTGAAATTTAGGGGTTAGGGTTTGGGACAGCCACCTCCTAATTGAAAGTAGCCCATAAATTATGATTTTATATATATAAAGCTTACTGATATCTTAAATATTATTGTGGGTTTCAATAGATAATTGAAGGATCTTAGTAAACATCTAAGATTTTAATAATTAAATGCTTTTCAAATGTGTTTTTTGGATGAGGGACAGCAGTTTGCACCAATTCTGTAGAATGGCCCATATATATATAAATCAATACAAATAAAATAAAAGACACAGAGCAAACATTATGCATCAGTGGTATTGTCAAAAATATCATTATAATATTTCAAGAATCTGTCACTTTTCTTGGTTTTAATCAACCTTAGAGACTTCAGAAATGTATCAATTTCAATTTAAGAAATCCGGAAAAGTAGGCTGAGATTTAGAGAATTTTTGCTTGTGAATAAAAAAATTTCCAAACAATTTTTTTTTTTTTTTACAATGTAATGAATTGAAGTACTAGCTTCATCTTCTTTATAGTAACAGATTATATCCTTTAATTTAAAGGATTTGGAATAATCAGGGTGCTTGCCAATATGAAGATATAACCTATTCCAGAAGTTTTTAGTTTCATCCTTATTCCCACAGAATGAGCAAGAACTGTCAACATCCATATATTTTGCAACAGTATCATTCACTGGGTATATGTAAGATCTTAAAATGAACTTCCTTAGTCTTATTTGAAATACAGTACTTATGAGGTAACAACCAGGCTTCCTTCCAGTCTATAAGTTCAAGTTGACTTAGACCGGAAGGAATTGCT
This sequence comes from Rutilus rutilus, assembly GCA_021464565.1. Classification (NCBI taxonomy): domain Eukaryota; kingdom Metazoa; phylum Chordata; class Actinopteri; order Cypriniformes; family Leuciscidae; genus Rutilus; species Rutilus rutilus. The sequence goes on from JAJAQA010000006.1 coordinate 48,093,216, forward strand.
TTAAGCACTGCATTATATTCTTTAAATGGTAAAGGGAAATTATGAACAGACATAAATTCTTTATAAGATAAAAAAATTACCAGATTTATCAAAAATTGAGAGAATTCCAATTATATTCCTGTTAAACCATGTAGAGAGAAAAACAGATTTATTCCCAATCCTTATATTAGAGTTGTTCCATAGGAAGGTTTTATGAGGTGAAAAATTGTGGGTGTAGCATAACTTCCAAGCAAGAAGGGCCTGCTGATGAAATTTAGAAAGTGCAACTGGCAATCTGTTCGGCAAGTAGTTACATTTCAATATAAAGGGGAGGCCACCAATGTTGGCAAAGATATGATTCGGTATAAAAAAAAAAACATATAGAATTAGAATTTGTTAAGCATTTTTTGATCCAATTTATCCGAAAGGTGTTCACTGTATCACTAAAATCTAACACTTCAAGTCCACCCTTTTTTTTGACAATTTGAAAGGACTGTTTTTTTGAGCTTGTGAGGTTTGTTTTTCCATATGAAGTCTAGAAAAATGTTGTTAATTTCTTCAGCAGTAGAGTCATTGACAAAAAGAGAAAGAGAAGGATATACAAAACGAGATATTCCTTCTGCTTTGGACAAAAGAACCCTCCCATAAAGGGAAAGGTCTCTTTGGAGCCAAAGATTAAAAATGTTTTTGGTTTTCTTGACCCGTCCAGAAAAATGTAGCTGTTGTCGAGCTGCTACATTTTTTGTTAAATAAATACCAAGATACCTTTACGGTCTCTTTTACAGAGATACCATTGATTGAAGAATCGTCACTTTTATAGAGCGTCATTATCTCACACTTGGACATATTCAGTTTCAATCCAGAAGCACATGAAAACTGCTCAATTACAGTTATAGCCTTGGTTAATTGACTCTTATCTTTTAAAAAGAGAGTTGTGTCATCAGCCAACTGGGAGATTTTAATTTCTCTATCAAAGATGGATATACCTTTGTACAAGCTTTGTTCATGGATAATACTTAATGATAAAAGTTCTGTAACTAAAATAAACAAAAAGGGGGAAATTGGACAGCCCTGTCTGACACCGCGGGTAATGAAAAATCTCTTAGAAGTATTAAAGCTAATTAAGACAGAGCTGCTAATATCTTTATAAAAAAATTCAATAATATTAACAAAAATGTCACCAAAACCAAATAACTTGAGAGTCTGCAAAATAAATTCATGCTCAGGGGTAATTGTCAAAAGCTTTATAAAAGTCTAGGAAAAGAATCACGGCTTTAGAATGTATAAAATCTGTATAGTCCAAAAGATCTGCATCTCAATCAGCCTCTTCTTCAGCTTCCTGAGCAAGAACAGTTAGTAAAAAAATAAAAAACACTTGTACTTTTAAACATATAGATTATATAAAGCAAAATGATATATGCGATATTGCTCTTTGGGAAGGAACTTTATCTTTGAGTTGATGTGAATCTCACAGTTAAATATAAACTATTTAATGTGACAAATGTTGACAATGTTTCTTTTATACTGTCGATGGTTGTGGCCTTGGCTGTAGAGTTCTAGAATCGCCGGTGTCCCAGATATGAGGTAGTTCAGGGGGTTCGGGGTCATGCTCCCCTGAGAAAAATACATATGTGGATTTCAAGACATATGAAGGCTAAAATCTCCATCACTCTTTCTTTTTCTCTCATTCTCTCTACTATGGTCTGTCTCTTCCCCTCCTGAAGCTGAGCTTTCTCTGATATTCTTTTGATTTTTGTCTGTGTCAGTGAAGAAAGTAAACATAGGCTCAACTGATATTTATATACATCAGTTTTCCTGATTATTTTGTCTGTTGTTTAACATTTCTATCCTAAAATAGCTGTCAAATATGAAATGTTTAGTTTAGCTATATTTGATCTCACACTTCATGACCGTTAACTGAAGCGCTAGATCATGCGCTCAGCAGCTTCTGTGAACATAAAGCCTGTCTACTTTAATTTGATTGGTCATCTCAATATTCTGATGTTGATGAGCGGCGACAGACCGCAGAGCTCAGACGAGAAGATCTTGGAGCTGTGCAATATCCTTGCAGCACTAAAGTAGAGTTAATACTATATTAGGCAACTGTTTCACATCCTTTATTATATACACCTCGGAAATATACTGAAGTCTGGACCTCTGTGACTTCATAACTGGCTACAGCCGTGGTTGAGGCTGGTTAAGACAAACTAATAGGAAAGAGAGGTGGCATCACACTCGAAAGTGCTGGAACTGAAGATAAGCTACTTAATGTGAGTTTTTGTGTGACTGTGTAGAGCAGATGAACGAGTGAAGCTCTTCCCACATGCAGTGCAGTGATACGGTTTCTCTCCAGTGTGGATCCTCTCGTGTTTTTTCAGGGTTCCTGACTCACTGAATCTCTTGTCGCAGTGTGAACACTTGTAAGGTTTCTCTCCAGTGTGAATTCTCTGGTGCTTTTTCAAATCTGAAACTGTGATAAAAGTCTTTCCACACTCAAAGCACATGTGATTTCTTACACCAGTGTGTATTTTCTGATGTCCTTGTAAATCCTGCAGACGTGAAAAACTCTTTCCACACAAAGAACATGAATGTGGTTTCTCCTGTGAATGAACTGTCATGTGTCTCTTCAGGTTTGAAGCCCACAAAAATGTTTTACCACATTGATCACATTCATGCAGTTTCTCTCCAGTGTGGATGTTCATGTGTTTCTGAAGGTGTCCCTGTTGTGTAAAACTCTTTCCACACTGAGTGCATGTGAACGGTTTCTCTCCAGTGTGGATCCTCATGTGAACCTTGAGACTCTGTTTGTATGTGAAACTCTTTCCACACTGAGTGCAAGTGAAAGATTTCTGAGATCTTCTTTGATGTTTCTCCACTTCATTCACTTCTTCATTCTCATCCATCGGGCCTGAAATTAAAGTTAAAAAAGTGCTCAGTAAATCAAAAAATGCTCTTGTTCAAACATCTGTTATACAAGATTATGATGATTTTGATCCATTATGTCCCTGGAATTTTCCATGAAAGAGGTGCATTAATGTACTAGACATTATTTTTTATTTATTCATTAGAGTCACAGATCTATAGAGCCCCTAATAATTGGATATTATGATGGGAGAAAGAATAATATTTCAATGCTTTTGTGTTCCCGCAAGACACTTTTTGATACTCGCAAAAACATTAGAGATATTTGTGAGCAAAAGCAAAATTTCTCGTGGGAAGGCAAACGCTTTTGCGAGGGAGATGTAAGGGCGTCCTCAGGCAGTGGTTCAGGCTTTAGGATTGTCGAATAAAGAAACATTATCAGCATGCTGGTGTAAAACTGTATATTTCTCATCTATTACCTCCCATCGCTACCAACCACGGACAGTAAATATAGTAAAAGATATGTGGGAGAGCATTGCAAGTTTGTGACTATATTTTAGGGGAGCAACGGTACATGTATCCATCCCGAACCGTACGGTATAGGCCCGGATTGGGCCCTTGTATACTTGTGATCCAACTGACCAAAACGCATCTTAACACCAGCTGTAGACAAAGCCTCACAATCTTCTTTAATCCTTTTGAACATGTGATTGAAACCAAATGTGAGACATTTAAACTGACCAATCAGCAGATTACAGCTTTCCCACATCGTACTGAAGGTGTGACATTTAGCAAACCTCAGATGTACACACACATCTTGGCCGACAGACCTTTATCACTATCAGCACTTCTTTACGGATCACTAATGGCCCTTGTGGTAAGAAAGAGGGGGTTGGAGCAGGAAAGCAAACATCTTTGTTCATTTGCAACCCTAAAGAACGCAAACACAATGAAATATAGTTTTTCCATCACCATGTCCCTTTAGGAGCTCTGAATAAATCACATTTTTGTAGTGAGAACTATTAAATATTTGATAAACTATGCAACTACCTAAAATATTAACATTTTAAAAATACGCAATAATGCTATAATTTTAACACTTCCTGTTTTTACACAAACTAAACCACGTGTAGCAAAGTCTATTTATTTGATCATTGTTTTTAAATGTTGGTGTTTTAGCAAGATAATAACAATATTTTGGAATGAGCAAAAACTGTATTAAGACATATCCATACTTTTGGTAACATGGTTGCAGTAATTGTGAACCAGATGTAAAATAAACAGAAACAAATTTGCCAATGCTCAGATAATACTAATATTGACTCACAGATAACAAACATCCTTAAAAAAATTAATAATTGCACCCGGTTCATATTATTTGCTGCTTTAATTCTAATTCACAACTAGATTTGTCCTACTATAACAGAGCTAAATCTGATGAACTGCTTTATAACCTTAATGTTCTTCAGCCTCACTAATGAAGAATCAGGAATAAACACCAACCTCTTTGTTCTTCAGTGTGTTTCATTCTGCAGTGTTCTGGATCTCTCATGTTCTCACTGTCCTTCAATAAACTCTGTCTTTGCAGATTTCAGCTCTTCCTGATGGTTTGATGCTCGTCTTCACTTGTAGCTGATGGGAATATTCCAGCATTTATTGGTGAATTGCAGTGGGAGGAGCTTCACTGAAGGAGGAGGGGCTTACCTGAAGGAGGAGGAGCTTCACTGAAGGAGGAGGAGCAGATCTGACAAAATCAAGAAGAAATCACTTACTGAGTTTGTTTTTATTCTAATTCACACATTTTAATTATTTATGGTCACATATCTATCTATCTAGAGAAGTAACTTTTAAGTAAATTAATGGAAAAGTGTCAACCACATACTTTATTTCTACATTTATCTTACCTCTCATTAACATATTGGCAAAGCATTTTATAAAATATTATGAGTATAACAATTAACAGACACCAAATGTATATACAGAATAAAGATGAAAGAATAAAACTTATAAAAAATTTTAATTTACAGATTTGCAAGATACAAATAAAAGCAACAATTGAGTTTCACTTATTTTGTTTCTGTTTATCATATTTTATATGAAACATTTTTAAATCCAGATTATTGAAATAAACAGCGTTATGAAACTGCCTAGGAAATCGCCTAGTGTTAATCTGCATCGCTATTTGTACTCGTTGTGAATACGCAGGCCACAAGAAGTAATTACGTGTTTTTTTATATTTTTTTATCACTTTTACTCAGGACATGCTAGTTGGCAACAAAGGATTCTATTCATTAAGCTAAGGTAAGCTAGCGCCGACCCTGTCAAACTAAAACAATGCATGCACTGAGACAAAAATGCATTTGCCCACCTATCTAAATGTAGGAAAGAAAGTGAATAAGCCCTATTTAAAAAAACGGTGGAGTGTTCCTTTAACCTGTTAAACTGCAACCCCACTTTTGAAAAATCCCCAGAAATGGCATACCCAAACTGAAACAGATACAGTTCATGAAACCTTTGTACTAAAAGCACAAGTATGATCTCATTTGAAATCTGACAGATGGCAGTTTATTGTAAATGTAGAATTAATTATTGTCAAAATGAAAACAAATATTTAGAAATAGCTTCAAAGTTTTGTAAAGTTATTAGAAATGTTTTTTTATGACACATCTTCATGAAAATAAAATTGAAGTTGCCACTGTATCAATCTAGAAATACACTGCAGCTAAAGCCACATATTTTTTTCAAAATACAACATAGATGAAATATCAAATGTTTAAACTGAGAAAATGTATAATTTTAAGGGAAAAATAAGTTGATTTTAAATTTCATGGCATCAACACATCTCAAAAGAGTTGGGACAAGGCCATGTTTACCACTGTGTGGCATCCCCTCTTCTTTTTATAACAGTCTGCAAACGTCTGGGGACTGAGGAGACAAGTTGCTCAAGTTTAGGAATAGGAATGTTGTCCCATTCTTGTCTAATACAGGCTTCTAGTTGCTCAACTGTCTTAGGTCTTCTTTGTTGAATCTTCCTCTTTATGATGCACCAAATGTTTCTATGGGTGAAAGATCTGGACTGCAGGCTGGCCATTTCAGTACCCGGATCCTTCTTCTACTCAGCCATGATATTGTAATTGATGCAGTATGTGGTCTGGCATTGTCATGTTGGAAAATGCAAGGTCTTCCGGTCGTCACTTCCGGTTTGAAAGGGCACGCTGGCGCTTTTGGCTGCCGCTCCTCTCTCCCGTTTATTTTTATTTAATTTATTCTTAGTAGTTTATTTGGCTATGAGCCAGTGAAGCCAGTGAAGACTATCTGTCTTGGTTATTCTACCGTGATGTGGAATCACGCTTCGCATGCTGGACTACTGCTTCTATCTCTGAGTGCTGTTTACTGGAATTTACTCTTCTGTTGCCTGGCCCAGGACGTACACTGCTTACACCGCTGTGAGGCTGCTGTTGGTGTGGACTTTCCCCAAATGGCTCTCAGGTACACTGCACGCCAGTTGTTGAACCTGAACGGACATTTAGATACGGCGAAGGACATACGTGCTCTCTGCAGTCATGTTGGAATACTGCGACCTAAGCGTTACTTACATCGCTCTTCAAGGCGTAGTTTTTTATGTTCAACATCTAAACCTGTCGCTTATCCGAGATTTCTGCGCAAACCCCATAGACTGCTGTTTAGACCTCCAGGGGTTAATTTTAATAACTTATCAGCACTCAGGCGTGTGGAGGTTGCATCGGATTCATCTACTCCCCCGCGTCTGCTGAAATCAGCACTGTTTAACGCGCGATCTGTCAACAATAAAGCCGTTATTTTATCTGACATTATTTTAGAGCAAAAGTTGGACCTTATCTGTTTAACTGAAACATGGCACAAAGAATCTGACGGTCTTCTTTTTAATGAACTGACTCCTGCTGGCTATGGATTATTTGATCTCCCGCGTTCTTCTGGTAGAGGTGGGGGTATCATTGTGTTGCATAGTCATCAGTTCAACATGTGTCCCGTGGCTGTTCCCAAATCTGACTCATTTGAATGTCTTGTTCTGAGTGTTTCTGCGCCCCTCTCTACTGCAGTGGCTACAGTCTACAGGCCTCCTAAGACAAATAAAGACTTTCTGTCTGAATTATCAGATATGTTGTCTTTTCTCTGCCTCAGATTTGAAAGAATTCTTCTCCTGGGGGATTTCAACATCCATATGGATATAAAAGACAATGCAATAACAAAAGACTTTTTGTCCATATTGGAGTGCTTTGAATTAGACCAACTCGTGGACTGTCCTACGCATGACAAAGGCCACACCTTAGACCTTGTGATTACTAATGGTTCATTTGTGTCTCAATTGTCAACCTCTGATTTGGGTCTGTCTGATCACCGGGCTGTCTTCTTTACTATGGAATTACCTGTCATGAACACTTCCTCTTCTCGCATCATTAATTATCGCAATTGGAGATCGATTGAGCCCACTGACTTTTCAGATTTAATTGACACTTTTTTAAGTTGTGATTCTCTATCTGATGATCTGGATGATAACGTTTATGTATTATGAATTCTGTGCTGTTGTCTGGCCTTGACACGCTGGCTCCCTTGAAATCACGATCTGTTTCTTTTGCACGCTCCGCTCCTTGGTACAATGATGATCTGCGTGCTATGAAGGCTTTGTGTCGCAAGATGGAGCGTAGATGGCGCATATCAGGTTTAACTGTTCATCACCAGGCCTGGAAAGACAGCTTACTTGAGTATAAGGCTGAAATTGTGTCAGCTAGATCTGTTTATTTTTCTCAGATAATTGTCAGCAATCAGAGAAACCCTAAACAACTGTTTCACTCAATCAACAAGCTGCTTAAAAATCACAGCCTCTCTAATGTTCCTGCTTCAACTCACCTTTGTAATATGTTTTTGGAGTTTTTTAGCACCAAAATTGATAATATACGTAACCACATTGTTACCTCTCATACTATTGCTGCTTCCTCCTTAAATATTTCTGCATTTTCTGGTATCTCTCTCTCTAATTTTGCAATTCATGACCCCCAGTCTCTATGTAATATGGTTTCAAAACTGAAAGCCTCAACTTCCAGAGTTGATCCCATACCATCTTGTCTTTTTAAATCATGCTTTGATTCTCTCTCTCCTGTTGTTTTGAGAATTATCAATAATTCTCTGTGCATCGGTGTTGTGCCAGCAGCACTTAAAATTGCTGCTGTCACCCCTGCCCTTACGAAAAAAAAGTATACTTCAAGTTCATTTTATGAAGTATACTTGAGTAATGTTCAAGTATATTTTTAAGTATACTTTATGTAGTAAGTATACTAATGTCAATATGTACTAGTAGTAAACTTGTAAGTGTACTATTTTAATACCGCTTGGGACTAAATTGGCCCACTTGAAGTATATAAAAGTATATGTTTAAGTGTACTATAAGTGTAACAGTAGTAAACTTTAAGTGCACAACTAGTTCATAATTATGATTCTCATTTGTACTGCAAGTGAACTTATGAGTATACTAGTAGTTTACTATTTTAATACTTGTAGCAACTTTGAAGTATACTCTCAGTAAACTACTAGTTTAGTAGTTTTATACTACAAGTTTTCTTTTAATGTACTCTCTGTAAACTACTAGTTTAGTAGTTTTATACTACAAGTTTTCTTTTAATGTACTCTCTGTAAACTACTAGTTTAGTAGTTTTATACTACAAGTTTTCTTTAAGTGAACTTAACATCATGCTTATAGTTTACCATTTATATATTATTTTTACTCTTTTAGTGTACTCTCAGTAAACTACTAGTTTAGTAGTTTTATACTACAAGTTTACTGAGAGTACACTAAAAGAGTAAAAATAATATATAAATGGTAAACTATAAGTATGATGTTAAGTTCACTTAAATTAAACTTGTAGTATAAAACTACTAAACTAGTAGTTTACCGAGAGTACATTAAAAGAAAACTTGTAGTACAGTATAAAACTACTAAACTAGTAGTTTTCTTTAAGTGAACTTAACATCATACTTATAGTTTACCATTTATATATTATTTTTACTCTTTTAGTGTACTCTCAGTAAACTAATAGTTTAGTAGTTTTATTCTACAAGTTTTCTTTAAAGGTGCAATGTGTGATATTTCTGAGGATCTATTGACAGAAATGCAATATAAGATCCATAACTATGTTTTCAGTGGTGTATAAAGACCTTACTTAATGAACCGTTATGTTTTTATTACCTTAGAATGAGTCATTTATATGTACATAACCGCGGCCACCCCTTCTATGAAGGTCGCCATATCGTGACGTCATGTTTCTACCGTAGCCGACAGCGAACAGACAGCGCTACAGAGCGCGTTTCATCACTAACTTGAATGAGAAGCAGCAGAAAAAGACGCGGCTTCCTACGTCGGCCACCGTAGCCTCTCATTCGAGTTTGAAATTTCAAGGAAAGGCCGCGAATTATAGACCGGTTGCAATTCGCAAATCTCACCACTAGATGCCGCTAAAAATCACACACTGCACCTTTAAGTGAACTTAACATTATACTTATAGTTTACTATTTATATACAATTTTTGCAGTTGCAGTAGGCCTACAGTATACTACTATGTTCAAATGTTATTTTTTATACTTGAAAAATACCTTTAACTCTACTTTAATTTTAAAAACATTTTATTAGCTTCATGCATCCTTTTTTATCAACACTCGAATGTCAGTAAGTTTCATAAAGAAAGGCAACATTTTGTTAAAATGTTGAGAAAATAGTTGAGAAAATCACATTTTTGTCAAAGACTATGCCTTGATCAGATCCAGAACGATGATCAAAACACAGATGGAGTAGATCGAGTCTGTCCAACACCCCCAAAGCTTCACAGTCGTTTTCTCTTCATGGGTTAGGCCTACGCTTCATTTCATTTGGAAACATTAAGCAGTTTTGATTTACAAGCTGTTTAATATTTGATATCACATTATTTTACATTTGAGTGGGCAATCTTCTATCACACGTTTCAGCTTCTTCTTCTCCTGTGTTTTGATCCAGAGATTCTGTACTAGAAGATGTGTCATAGCGCCCTCTATCGTATAACAGTGAAAACATGGATAGCTGGAAAATTCAGTCAATGGCGGGGAAAAGTTTAATTAAAGTAAATATGTACACTACCAGTGGACTAGCCTACACAAAAATTCAGATACGCAGAATTAGAAACATATCTGTTTTATATCAACATTTTAATCAATATTTTCAAACAAAGTTTCATAAGACTGTATATGAAAACCGATGTAAAAAAAGTATATTTAATAGGCTACTCGATCAAAAGAGTTAACACAACTACAAGCCAAGTATACTTTGAATAATTAAACTTTTAAGTATATCTCGATCAAAAGACTGAGTACAAGTATAGGCCAAATATACTTGGACTTTTCTCTCAGTATAAGTCAAGTACACTTAAGTGTAATTAAGTATATTTTTGAGAAGTATATAAAATGTAGACTGAAAGTATGCTTTCTTCTTTTTAGTTGAAAAGAAGTATACTAATAGAACACTTGAATAAACTTATTTTCCATGCTTATTTTATTTACTCTATAAGCTATTCCACCCGAAAGTTTGTTACTATATAAAGCTGAACATGTTAGTTTATAAGACGGTATGTAATAAAGTTATATTAAAAAAGTATTTAATAAGCTACTCAATCAAAATAGTAAACACAAGTACAAGCCAAGAATACTTAGAATACTTAATTATACTTTTAAGTATATCTCGATCAACAAGTATAGGCCAATTATACTTAGACTTTTCTGTCAGTATAAGTCAAGTACACTTAAGTGGAATTTGAAGTATATTTCTGAGAAGTACATAAAGTATATTTCTGAAAAGTATATAAAAAGTAGACTGAAAGTATACTTTCTTATTTTTAGTTTAAAAGAAGTATACTAATAGAACACTTGAATAAACTTCTTTTTCGTAAGGGTGTACCAAAAACTAACACCATGAACTTTGATAATCTGAATAATTTTCGTCCTATCTCTAATCTTCCATTCCTCGCCAAAATTTTAGAACAAACAGTGGCTTCTCAACTGCTTTCTCATCTTTCCTCTAATGATCTCTTTGAGCCACTTCAGTCTGGATTCCGTAAACTCCACAGCACTGAAACAGCACTAGTTAGAGTCACTAATGACTTGTTAATGGCTTCTGATGCTGGCCGTCTATCTATACTGATTCTTCTTGATCTTAGTGCCGCTTTTGACACTATTGACCACTCCGTTTTAATCACCCGCTTAGAGACTTTCTTTGGAGTTTCTGATTCTGCATTAAAGTGGTTTAAGTCCTACCTCTCTGATCGTAAGCAGTTTGTTGTGATGGGTGATTGCAAGTCTGAGGTCGGTGTGGTGCACTCTGGTGTTCCCCAGGGATCAGTTTTGGGCCCTTTACTTTTACATTTTTCCATTTGGCCAACTTTTAAGAACACTTGGTCTTAACTTTCACTTTTATGCCGATGACACTCAGATCTACATACATTCAAAACCTGATGTCAATATGCCTGGGTCTTTCCTTTCTCAATGTTTTACTGAGATAAAAAAATGGATGTCTGAAAATGTTCTCTGTTTAAACAGTGACAAGACTGAAGTGATGCTTATTGGTTCACCTCATCAGTTGCGTAAAGCAGAGACCATAACCTTAAGTGTGGATGGCTCTGCTTTGCAATTCAAAACTAAACTAAAAAATCTGGGGGTAATATTTGATGCCAATTTAACATTTGACCATCATGTTCGTAACACAGTCAAAATAAAAAATTTTCATCTCAGAAACATTGCCAAATTGCGTTCCATGTTGCCTTTCTCTGTAGCGGAAAAATTAATCAACACCTTTGTTTTTTCACGTATTGATTACTGTAATGCTTTGCTGGCTGGAGTATCTAAAGCTACCCTAAGCAAATTACAGTTGGTACAAAATTCAGCTGCTAGAATTCTGACAAGGACCAGTGCAAGGGAGCATATTACACCTGTCCTGGAAAAATTGCACTGGCTTCCTGTTAGTTTTCGTATCGATTTTAAAATTCTCATGCTCACTTATAAGGCCTTGAATAATCTGGCCCCTCAATATTTGTGTGAGCTTCTAACCCCCTACACTCCTGCACATGCTCTACGCTCCTCTGAAGCTGGTCTTCTAACTGTCCAAACAACACGGCTAAAAACTATGGGTGATCGGGCTTTTTCTTCTTTGGCTCCTAAATTGTGGAATTCCTTGCCCTCTGAGATTAGGAATGCAGAATCTCTTAGCGTTTTTAAATCGTCCCTTAAAACTTACTTTTTTAGGGCAGCGTTTGTGTGATTCATGTCATTACTATGCTTGCTATTTTATTGACTTGTTACTTTAATTGTTTGGTTAGTTTTTTACTGCCTGCACTGTTATGGCACCTTTTAATTTCATATTTTTTATGTAAAGCGCTTTGAGATGCTACTTTTAAAGGCGCTATATAAAATAAAGTTTATTATTATTATTATTATTATTATTCCCTGAAAGAGACGACGTCTGGATGGGAGCATATGTTGTCCTAGAGCTTGGATATACCTTTCAGCATTGATGGTGCCTTTCCAGATGTGTAAGCTGCCCATGCCACACGCACTCATGCAACCCCATACCATCAGAGATGCAGGCTTCTGAACTGAGCGCTGATAACAACTTGGGTTGTCCTGGTCCTCTTTAGTCCTGATGACATGGCGTCCCAGTTTTCCAAAAAGAACTTCAAATTTTGATTCGTCTGACCACAGAACAGTTTTCCACTTTGCCACAGTCCATTTTAAATGAGCCTTGGCCCAGAGAAAACGCCTGCGCTTCTGGATCCTGTTCAGATATGGCTTCTTTTTTGACCTATAGAGTTTTAGCCGGCAACGGCGAATGGCACGGTGGATAATATGCACTGTAGATGATGATAACTTCAAACTCTTTGCAATTTTTCTCTGAGAAACTCCTTTCTGATATTGCTCCACTATTTTTCGCCGCAGCATTGGGGGAATTGGTGATCCTCTGCCCATCTTGACTTCTGAGAGACACTGCCACTCTGAGAGGCTCTTTTTATACCCAATCATGTTGCCAATTGACCTAAGTTGCAAATTGGTCCTCCAGCTGTTCCTTATATGTAAATTTAACTTTTCCGGCCTCTTATTGCTACCTGTCCCAACTTTTTTGGAATGTGTAGCTCTCATGAAATCCAAAATGAGCCAATATTTGGCATGACATTTCAAAATGTCTCACTTTCAACATTTGATATGTTATTATCTATATTCCATTGTGAATAAAATATAAGTTTTGAGATTTGTAAACTATTCCATTCCTTTTTTACTCACAATTTGTACAGCGTCCCAACTTTTTTGGAATCGGGTATGATCTCATTTGAAACCTGACAGCTGGCAGTTTATTGTAAATGTAGAATTAATTATTGTCATGAAAAAAAATAGTTATAAATAGCTTCAAAGTTTTGTAAAGTTATTAGAAATGTATTTTTATGAAACATCTTCATGAAAATAAAATTGAAGTTGGCACTGTATCAATCTAGAAATGCACTGCAGCTAAAGCCACATGTCTGACCATGTTATGTTTAAAATCTGAAGATGATAAGTCTAAAACTCTGTATTAAGTTAAATGTTTTTCAAGATCATGTCATATGACTTTATTTTGATTAGACTCTAAAATGCAACTGCTCTTCTAATCTATATCTTCTAAGCATCCATTCAGTCTATTGTCTCTATTGTTTTGTGGTGCAAACGAGCCCCATTCAGTCTCAGTCTCTCCTGCACACATTCACACCTCTCCAGCCTGGTTATGGCTCTAAATATTCAGTCTCAGTCTCTCCTGCACACATCCACACCTTTCCAGCCTGGTTATGGCTCTAAATTCTCTTTTGTCTGCATTAGAATTACTAACGACTGGCTATTCACAGGCTATTCATAGAGATTCAATCCCTAATTTCTTTTATCAAAGTTCTCACTTCACATTTGAAACTATATCAAATGTCCTTCTTGAATAAAGTAACATTTCAGTAAGCATTCCTATTTAGAAAAAAAATCATAAAAGAACTAGAAAAAAAAGTTTGTTGACACAAACTTTAAGTTGGCTTGAGAAAGCCGGACCAGAGAGTTTAAAGAAGTAAGTTAAGTAGTTTGAAGTTTAAAGTAGTTTAAAGTTTGATAGATATACTAGTTATAAAGAAAGAATAGTTATAAAGAAAGAAAAATATTAGTTATAAAGATTAGTTATAAAGAAAGATTAGTTATAAAGAAAGAAAAAAAGATTTAGAAAGAAATATTAGTTAGAAAGAAAGATAGATTAGTTAGAAAGAAAGAAAGACAGATTGGTTAGAAAGAAAGATTAGTTAGAAAGAAAGAAAAAAATAGTCAGAAAGAAAGAAAAAAGATTAGTCAAAGAAAGATTAGTTAGAGAGAAAGAATGAAAGAAAGATTAGTTAGAAAGAATGATATATAAGAAAGAAAGATAGATTAGTTAGAAAGAAAGAAAGAGAAAGAAAGATGGATTAGTTAGAAAAAAAGAGAGAAAGAAAGTTGGATTAGTTAGAAAGAAAGAATGATAGATTGGTTAGAAAGAAAGATTAGTTAGAAAGAAATATAGATTAGTTAGAAAGAAAGAAAGGAAGATTAGTTAGAAAGAAAGATAAGAAAAAAGATAGATTAGTTAGAAAGAAAGAGATTAGTTAGAAAGAAAGAAAGAGATTAGTTAGAAAGAAAGAGGTTAGTTAGAAAGAAAAAAAGATTAGTTAGAAAGGAAGAAAGATTAGTCAGAAAGAAAGAAAGATTAGTTAGAAAGAGAAGGAAAGAAAGATTAGTAGATAGATAGATAGATAGATAAAAGAAAGATTAGATAGATAGATAGAAGAAAGATTAGTTAGAAAGAAAGATAGATTAGTTAGAAAGAAAGATTAGTTAGAAAGAAAAAAATCCAAAATGTTGCCACACAGTCGATTTCAAATTTGATGGAGCAGGTCATGGTTGGCCATTTTATCTTAAAGGGGTCATATAATGGTACATGCACTTTTACAAGTTGATTGTACTGAAATGTGTGTTGGCAGTGCCTGTACACAACCATCATAAAATGATAAAAATCCATCCAGTGTTTTTTTTTTAAATCTTCTTATAAGTTTCCTCCTGTCTCAAATCAAGCTGTTCGATATTGTGACGTCACAAAATCGACGTCCCTCCCACGATGGCTGATTGACAGCAGCAACACAGACCCGCCCTTGCGCCCTCGTGAGCGAGCTGTCAATCATAGCACGCGCCGACCGGTGCGTTCATTGTTGATAGCTGGAGTGCTGAGCAGAATGGCGTCTAAGCGATTGTGGTGTTCTGTTCTTGGGTGTAATAACGAACACAGCAGTCATATTGATGATGTTTCTAAATCCGAACCGCTGAATACGCAGTGGCTGAGTTTGTTTTCGAAGGGAATATTCCCCACAATCAACGTCAATGCTGTCATGTTTGCGCAAATCTTTTCACACACCAGAGACTGCTTTACAAACGAGGGTCAGTATAAAGCTGGTTTTGCTAAGAAGCTGCTCCTGAAAAAAGGATCGGTACCAACTATTCGTGTTCCTGCTGCACCTCCAGAAGAAGAAGTGAGTGTAACGTTTTATTGACCTTTATATTAAACTTTATATTAATCTTTGCAAATAGCTTGCACGCTTCACGATGAATGCGGCTGTTTACACTCAGGGTACATTACGGCATGTTTTCTATGTATGACGTTCTCAATATAATTCATAATCCCACGTTTATAA